>CM077667.1:140578891-141194516 GCA_039707655.1 Elymus sibiricus | reverse complement strand
AAGGAAAAAGGAAGAAAGAAGGAAGGGGGTGACCGAGAGGAGAGGTGGTCGGGCAGTGGGGCCAGGGTATCAGCGGGGGTGGGAGAAGGAAAAAGCAACGGTGGCCGATCCGAAACGGTTCGGGATCTGGCGCAGTGGATCCTGGGCCGTACTATTCCTATTGGGCTCTCGGGCGACTTCCTAATAAAAGACATTTTCCAAATTTTGAAATAACAGAGAAAGGAAAGATTGATCTGGCAATCACATAAAATCCAAACATAGGTCTATTATATATCAAAATTCTCAGGAGAATATTTGCAAGGATATGAACATTTTTCCACGGCCAAATAAAATACTTCACAGAAAAATATTTTCAGAAAATACCTTATTTGATTTTGTTTCCTTTTGCAAATATTTTTCAAATATCCCCCTGTGTTTTAGGGTTCATTTATTTCAAAAAAAAAATGCCTCTGGTTTGGAGGGTCATGTTCCTCCTCTCAATATGATCATGGGCATTCAAAAACAAAAATTAAAAGGGATCAACTGGTAATTCAAAATATCTTCTTCTAACTTCCCACTCTCTTTCATTCATTTTATTTTCTCTCATGAAGTTCCTTGAGTGGCTTGAAGTTTGAAACACTCTCTGAATGGAAATGTTCAAGTCTCTTCAAACATAAACATTTCTGGGAAAGTCCTTTTATTCCCTCTCTTTTCAAAAGTTTCAAAAGGTTTCAAATTACACTCACTTCCAATCATTCAATCAATCAATTCTATCATTCACTTTATTATTATAACATTCCAAAATTTGGGATGTTACAAACCTCCCACACTTAAAATGAATCTCGTCCTCGAGATTCGAAGGGGCTAGAAAGAGAAAGGTTAGGGTTTGGGGTCTTCTTGCAAATCCATTGACCTGAAAAGTGTGGGTGCTACCACACTTAAAATGAGAGTTACTGTTCCCTCAAAATCATGACAATCCTCTGGGGTCCTTGGCATTTGTCTCTTCACATTCTTCACAGAAAACTCTTTTGGTGATGCTCTTCCTTTATATTCATAACGTTTCCTGCAAAATCCAGTGTTTCCTTGGTCAATACAAACTTCTTCCGTTACTGGGTCTTCTTAACTGACAAGTCTCGTGATCATTTCTAATTAACTTATCGATGATCTCATGGTGGTCTACCATTTGTGGCTTTCCAGCAGTGAAATGGCTATTGGCTTCATCCTCACCGTAAAATTCTTACGTTTGGCAACAACTGCCATGTACAAGGGGTCTTCATCATACCATTCTAAGGCTTAAAACAAAAGCTTCAAAGAACGTCGTCTCTTTACTATGGGTAAGTCACTCAGATTTACCATTCCAAATAGGAAGAGAAATGATAAGAGTAAGTCGTCATGGTGATCAATCCATTCCGCACCCAAATCATTACTTTGTATAAGGTTTAGCGAATCTCGTATTCTAACACTTGGGCTTCCTCACAAGCATTGCAGATTTTCTCTTGTCCATGAACGAAGTTCGGATAAATCCATTGATTCTGCAAGCTGAACAAATGATCTATCGTTTCTTCACAACTCTCAGGTTTTCGTATCTTCCTAAGAAAACGTCTGCTGATCTGTCATAGCTTCTTCCAAGTTCCTTTGTTCAATAAGGTAGGGCTTGCTCCTTATCAATCCTGAGGTTGTGGCTCACTTCAATACTTGTACGGCTTTAACTCACCCTTGGGGTTACTAGCATTTCATATTCCAACATTACCTACAATTCATTCCATCATACCCTTGGGGTAATCAAATAATTCACAGACTTATTCTTGTCCAGGGTCCACTCTGCGGAATTCATTTTTTTCTTTCCATTGGTCTGTTTTCCAATAAGGTATGGGTTCATCATAATCATTCCTTCAGTTCATCCTTATATTCTCAAAACTCCAACTACAAAAGTAGTTTATTACAAATGTTGCCATCCACATAGTTTGATATGGTCCAGCATTTCCTTCTTCTTTATTCATTTATCCAAACTCCTTGGCATGAAGTATACATTCTTTTTCCTTGGTTCTTGTGGTTTTACTGGTTACTACCACACTAAAATTGAAATGTACACATGCTTGCATTAACCATATTTTCTCATATCCTTGAAAATGGTCAGAGGTCCTAGTTTATAGAGTAACAACTCATACTATTCAACATAGGAAATCATGACACAATAAATTCTATTGATTCATGAAGTTATTACAATCTCTGAGACTTCCGTTACATAGTTCAACTCCATAGCCTCAAGTAAAATAAAAGAGCTTCCTATTACATTTATTACTTCCAAAATCCAAAAACTCAACTACTCATGTTTAGCCTTCTTCTCCGGGCAGGTATAGGAGTAGTGTCCTGTCTTGTTGCACCGATGACAAGTGATGTGGCTCAGGTCCTTCCATGTACAAAACCACGGAGTCCTCTTCTTCTTCTTGGGTTGGGTTCCTTTCCTGATGCTTGGCTCATACCTCTTGCAAAAACAGTGTGGCCTCTCCAAGCTACAATGCAAACATCTGATGCCTCCGCTTACTTGGCCTTTCTTCTTGTCCAGGTTGATCATTCCTTCTATCTCCTGAGGATCATATTGCACTTCTGCTGTCGGGAAATCTCCCAGATACTCGTTCGGACAATTCAGGGAAATATGTCCTTCTTCTCCACATGAATAACATGACTTGGTATCTACGATTGGGTCTGGTGTATCTTCCATCGTCATGGGTTCTTCTAACTTTTTCCTGAGGACTTCTTTCATTGCTTCCTTCTGCTGCTTGACAAATTGTTGTACCTTGGGGTAAATGTGGCACTGAGCCGGGTAGTGGGTGGTTCCTTCACACAAGAAACAAGTCATGTGACTAGTTGGGCATTCCTCGGCTGGATGATTTTCTTCACAATGAGGGCATCCATCCTTGTGTTCTTCCTGGGTGTGTCCTATTTCTCTACAGATCTTGCAAGCACAAAGCTTCTTTATAGGGCTATCACAGTGCTTCCGGATGAGACGGGATCTTAACAGAGTCTTCTTGAATTCCTCCCAGGTTTTTGCTCCGTTACATCCTTGTATGGCTTGATGCATTTTCCACCAAGTTGCAGCACTTCGGGTAAAGTACTGAAGAGCGTATTGAACTTCATACTTCTGTGCAATCGAGTTTCTCCCGAAGCTATCCTCCATGTTTTGAATCCATACTTCTGCCTCCAGCTGGGTCATTGGTCCAGAGAATACAAGTCTAGCTTCATTCACCATCTATTGGGTCCAAGGTTTTGGGGATGAGATACGAGAGAGAGATGGAGGGAGATACACACAATACAAACAATAGTTTTGAAAATAGGTTTTATTTGTGACTGTCGAAAAAAATACACACAAATGACAGCTCACAAATCATCGTATCTAACGTGAGTATACAACAGGGGTGGTGGTCCTCTAAAGGTCATATAGAAATGCTTCAAGGTCTTTGAATTCTTCGGGTCATCAAAGTCTTCAACTGGTGTAGCTTCTATTGTTGTTGTGTAGGGTAATCCTCCTTTCACTCTGAGTTGGTTACGATTGTCCGATATCTTGTCCTTCTCGGAGTGGTCTCAGTTGATTCTTCATGTGGTCATAGGGAAGGGTATTGTCTAAGTATTTGAGGGAGAGGGAATATTTGATAAAGCTTAGAAAAGAGGAGAGGTAAAAGGTCTTTTTGAAAATAAAGTTTTAGAGAGATTCCTTTCCTAGGGCTTTCCAGTTTCTAGGGTCACGTCCTACAGTCAACATGTGCTCTGATACCATTTCTGTAGCGTCCCGACTCAAAACGAGTCAAGCCTCTGTGTGTCAGTGCCATCCCTGGATCAGTATGCTGGCACACACAGTACATCAATGTATATATCAAAGTGCAATCACATGTAAATAACGTAAAATTGATATATACCTCTTAAATCTCAGCGGAAACAGTCAACGGGAGTGGAGTCCCAATAAACACCAACGGCAGGTTGAGTGTAGACCGTAACCCTTAATCGTACTCTTACTCGTCGTAGAAAAGTATCTGCAACATAAGACGTTGCAGCCGTGTAGGTCAGTACATTGAATGTACCGGCAAGATCACCATAGGATAAAATGATAAGACTATTCTATATGCAAATGGCTTTGTGGCTCTGTGTCTGAGTTTTTTTGCAGAAAAGCTGGTTTTATTTTCCCTACAACAAAGGAGTCAAACGGAAATATCACTACAAAAGTTGGTTGTTAATGAGATGGTTCCACCAACCAATTCTCATGTCCCAAAATTATTAATAGACCCACTCATCATAAAAATTTATTAATTGTGTTGAGACTGACTGATAGTATCATCTCCGGTGCTCATGTTGTCCATAACCGGGGACACGGCTAATCGATTAGTTTGACACTCTGCAGAGGTTTGTACACTTTACCCGCAAGATTCGATCCCTCTCGTTGTGTCCTCGCACTGCCTGGTGTTTGAGAACGAGACGATCGAAACATGGCCTTCCAAAGCGATCCTCCGGTAGAAAGTCAGTGCCCATCCAATCCTACCGTTCTTCTACATCTCGTAGCAATCTGACCTACCAGAGTCACCACTAAGGTTAACCAAGCCAGAGCCCATATTGACTTGCGGTTGCACACGTAAGCTTTCCGGCCTTGAAGTATCCATCCATCTCTTTGAGCCTGGGTGGCATTCCGTTGGGATGATCACAGGTAGATACCAGGATTCCCGGCATAACCATGATAGATATCAGGCTGCCAAAATGCATGTCCAATCCACCCAGAGGTATATTGAGTCCTTGAAGTCTTGATCATCATGCAGGTCTTGAAATAATTAATTAACCTCACAACACTCCTGAATCTCACAACCAAACCCCGTCTACTAAAAGCATAGCAATTTGTGAAGTAACGTCCCTTCCCGGGCAATGGTAACAGGGTGTTGGGTTTCTCCTACCTCATGATACTACCACAAGTTCAAGCTCAATATCCTACTGGATGTATGATGCGAAGATTGATTCTAATGCAAGTAAAACATAGGTAATGTAAGATGATCAAAGTGAACTTGCCTGTACAGTTGATGAAGATAAATATCGCTCTCAGAAATAACTTGATAGAACTATTCGTCACTCTCTGATGAAAATCTATATAATCAAACATTGCACTCATATAAGCAATCATACTAGCAATCAATACTAACAATCAAAAGGCAACACAAAAACCAAACACAAAAGTGTTGTGATGAAGGAAAATACTTAAGACAAAAGTTAAAACAACAAAACTTCATCACAACAACCTAATGTAGTTTTCCCTACAAATAAACTATTTTGAATAGCAACAAAACAAAAGCAAGGTAAAATATAACAAAGGTATTTTAGTAAATATTTTACTAGCAAAAGGAATTACTTTTGAAGAACAACTAAGAACTAAGAAAACAACACCCTAAACAATGTAAGTTTTCTAGCTAATAGAACATAACAGCAAAGAAAACACTAAGATAATAAAATAACAGAAAAACAAAATATAAAACACTATATTAACAGAAAATATTTTCTCATAAAACTTTATTACAAAAAAAAGAACTAATAGAAAAGCTTTTAGTAAACTCTTCCTATAACCTAAACAAAGTTAACCTTGAATTGACCACAAACAATTTCAACTATAATACAAATTATTTTCTGGTCTAAACTAAAGTTAATAGAAAATAAAATTTATAAAACAATATATGGAAATAATTTTCAAATAGGAAATCAAACTAGCAATGAAATCAATTTGCAAGTTATTATGAAACTAGAATTGATTTCATGCAAATAAAAAGAATAAACAACATAGAAATAAACTTGGTTGAAATACTATTCCTAAATAACAGAAAACAAATTAAAAAATTTCAACTAATATAAAAGAAAATAAACTAAAACAATTTAAAACAAAAGAAATAGAAATAAACCTAAAAAGAACTAAAACAGAATCTGTTTTGTTAAAAATCCTAATTTAAAATATTCTAAAAATTCTCAAATTTTTCCTACTGATGAACAAAATCACTAGTGACCAGTAGCAAAAAGATTCACTCAAAAATATAATTTTAAACTGAAGTTATACGCAAAACAAGTTTGAATTCAAATCTGTTTGAATCTGAATTTAAATTATTCAAATATGGTCAAACTTTATATCTACATAAACTTCATAATATTTGTGACACAATGCAAAAAGAATCAATTAAAAACAACTAAATACATAAAAGTTAAAGCAAAAACAAAATCAGAAACTATTCTGTTTTTGAAGCAGAAAACAGAAAAAGAAAAACTAATCTAACCTAACAAACAGGTGGGTGACGTGGCAGTTTCTGAGTAGCTGAGGGGTGTGCGTGCGTTAGCTAATCGGATGAACATTCACTAAATTCAGAAAAACGTTTCGGTCAATTTAACTAAACAAAAACCGGCCGGTTCACTGAACTTAAACCGAATCGGTATGCGAGGTCTAATCTAAGCCATTGATCAAGATCCAACGGAGGAAAAGGAAGGAGAGCTCACTGAGGTGGAGGTGAAGCTCCGGCGATGGCTCCGGCGACGGCGGTGGCTCGGGTGTTGACGCGACGGCGTCTCCGATGGTCCTCCGGCGAAGGCGGGGATCTGGTCGATGCGGACGAGCACGGATATGATGATGAGCACCTTGGTGTGACTCGGGGGCGACGGAATCGACGATGGCGAGCTTCGTGGCGGCGGTGGAGTTCGGGTGGCCGTCGGGGAGGTGGTTCCAAAGGCGTGGGGGTTCAGGTGATGGGTTTGGGAGATGCAAGGGAGCGAGGGGAAACTGATGGTGGCGGTGGAAGAGCTCTAGGTGGTCGGAGGTGAGCAGAGGGTCAACAATGGTGCGGCGGCTTGTTGCGGCTCCGGTGAGCAATTCCGGCGATGGCAGGGTGCAGGGTTCGGGGTTTTGAGGGGTAAAGAGTCGCAGGGGAGCTTAGGTATTTATAGGGGTCTCCAGGTCGAAGAAAAGGAAAGGGGAGAGGGAGATCCTTGCGGGTCCGGCGCGGTTCCGGCGATGGAAGGAAAAAGGAAGAAAGAAGGAAGGGGGTGACCGAGAGGAGAGGTGGTCGGGCAGTGGGGCCAGGGTATCAGCGGGGGTGGGAGAAGGAAAAAGCAACGGTGGCCGATCCGAAACGGTTCGGGATCTGGCGCAGTGGATCCTGGGCCGTACTATTCCTATTGGGCTCTCGGGCGACTTCCTAATAAAAGACATTTTCCAAATTTTGAAATAACAGAGAAAGGAAAGATTGATCTGGCAATCACATAAAATCCAAACATAGGTCTATTATATATCAAAATTCTCAGGAGAATATTTGCAAGGATATGAACATTTTTCCACGGCCAAATAAAATACTTCACAGAAAAATATTTTCAGAAAATACCTTGTTTGATTTTGTTTCCTTTTGCAAATATTTTTCAAATATCCCCCTGTGTTTTAGGGTTCGTTTATTTCAAAAAAAAATGCCTCTGGTTTGGAGGGTCATGTTCCTCCTCTCAATATGATCATGGGCATTCAAAAACAAAAATTAAAAGGGATCAACTGGTAATTCAAAATATCTTCTTCTAACTTCCCACTCTCTTTCATTCATTTTATTTTCTCTCATGAAGTTCCTTGAGTGGCTTGAAGTTTGAAACACTCTCTGAATGGAAATGTTCAAGTCTCTTCAAACATAAACATTTCTGGGAAAGTCCTTTTATTCCCTCTCTTTTCAAAAGTTTCAAAAAGTTTCAAATTACACTCACTTCCAATCATTCAATCAATCAATTCTATCATTCACTTTATTATTATAACATTCCAAAATTTGGGATGTTACAGTTGTGGGTTATCAAGATCAATAGCAGGTTCAATCTCCACATCACTATCATTACTAGGTTGAGCATCAACATGAACATCATCATTAATATTATCACTAGGCTCATGTTCATTACCAGATTGTGTCTTAGCATCAGAAATAGAAATATTGTTTGGGTTCTCATGAGTATCTATAACAGGTTCACTAGCAGCATGCAAAGTCCTATCGTCATTCTTTTTCCTACTATTACTGGGATGACTAGGTGCATCAGTATTAACTCTCTGAGAATCTTGCTCGATTCTCTTAGGATGCCCCTCAGGGTACAAAGGTTCCTGAGTCATTCTACCACCTCTAGTCACAACTCTAACAGAATGATCATTGTTCTTACCATTCATCTCATTAAGCAAATCATTTTGTGCCTTAAGTACTTGTTCTACTTGAGTAGTTACCATGGAAGCATGTTTACTAATAAGCTTAAGATCATTGATAGTTCTACTCATATAATCACCTAAGCGATCTAGCATGTAAGCATTATGTTTCAATTGTCTACTAACATAAGCATTGAAATTTTCTTGCTTAACAATAAAGTTATCAAATTCATCCAAGCATTGGCTAGCAGACTTTTTATAAGGAATATCAGCTTCATCAAATCTACGGAGAGAATTTACCTCTACTACCTGTGTCGGGTTATCAAGACCATGTATTTCTTCAATAGGTGGTAGATTCTTAACATCTTCAGCTTTAATACCCTTTTCTTTCATAGATTTCTTTGCCTCTTGCATATCTTCAGGACTGAGGAATAGAATACCTCTTTTCTTCGGAGTTGGCTTTGGAGGTGGTTCAGGAATAGTCCAATCATTATCATTGCTCAATATATTATTCAATAGTAATTCAGCTTGTTCAACAGTTCGTTCCCTAAAAACACAACCAGCACAACTATCTAGGTGGTCCCTGGAAGCATCGTGTCGGAGAAACGACACCTATGGGATCGAGAGGACCCCTTTACGGTTCGGCGGGGAAAAGGTTTGCACAAAGAGCAGATCTAACGATCAGCACGAGGAATTTTTACCCAGATTCGGGCCGCTGGGAAGCGTAAAACCCTACTCCTGCTTTTGTATATTGGATGTGTTTAAGCCCTGGTTCTAGGAGCGCTTGTGATGAACAGTACACAGCAGCTACACATGCAGAACGGGGCCAGAGAGGAAGATCCCCCTGTAGCTACGCCTTGGGCCTCCTTTTATACGTTCGAAGGGGTTACCAACAGTGGCGTACAGTGCATACATGAGGTGTAAAAGTAGCTATAGTGTTATCATACCTAACACTGACAGTTTAGGACAAATGCATTTAATGCTCCGTTGAGGTGTCCCTTAGCTTCTTGGGGACGGGAAAAGGGGTCGTCCCATCAGCACCGCTTAAGCCCAACGCCGTTAGCGTCCTGACATGCTACCAGGAGGACAACAGCTAAAAGACAAGCTAGTCGCTGTGCTGGAGCGGCGACAGGGTGGCGAGGTCTTGCCGGGTGCGAGTCTTGCCGGGGCTGTGAGCCATCCCGGCAAGATCTTGCCGGGGCTCCAGCCTTCGGTCTTCTGTCTTCTGAGTATTGGCTTGAATGCTCTCTTGATAATCTTTGTACTTGCGTTCAGCTGTCTCCCGGCAGGCCTTGCCGCTGGTATGGCTACAACTGCCCGTGCACAAGTATGGGGTACTAAGGACCCAAACTTTAGTACACCGACAGGAGCCCCCGGGCCTAGGCCATACACGGGTGCGAGGCGTTGTTGGGCTAGGCCCAAACAGTGCACGGGCACGCGTGGCAGGAGTTAACCATCATAATCATTCCGTTTACTGCGCCCCCTCCCCCACTATGCGTGTTGAATGCGCGACGTGGGAGACGTGGGCGGAGCGGCCGTTATAGCCGCGCGCCCGCAAAAGCGCTATTATATTGATTAGTAAAGAGGCAGCCCCGCGCCTTCCCCATAAAAAGGAATCCGCAGGGGCGCTGCTCATTTACCTCCTGTCTTTTCCAATCTGGGAACCGCCGTCGTCTTCTTCCTCGAGCCCAAAATAGAGCCCCTTTACCTATCCATCGCCGATGCGCCCTCCTCGTCCTCGGCCTCCGCCCCCATAGCCACCATGCCGCCCAAGACGAGCAAGGGCAAGGAGGTGGAAGCCGCCGTCCCAGAGAGCAAGCCGCCGTCCCCCGGTGCTCGACGCGAGCACTCTGAGAGAGCGGTACCAGTGCATGTGGGCGAAAGAGACAACGGCGCATCCTGCAACTCTCGTGAGCCCAGGTTCTTCCAGGGGTGGCCCAAACAAGTATCACTTCTTTGCCGATTACTTTTACTGCGGACTCTGCCCCCCGTTCTCTGATTTCTTCAACGACATCATGCTCACATACGGCTTCCAACTTTTGGATTTTACGCTGAATGCCGTGACGTGTATGTCTGTCTTTGCTCATCTCTGCGAAAACTTCGCCGGAGTAGTTCCTAGCACCGCCCTTTTCCGCCATTACTTCATTCCCCGCATCCAAAAAGGCGAGGCCCTTTCTGGTTCCATCGCTTCGATCCCACGGCCAGGAAGCAAGGAGGTTTATCCAGACGGGGCCTACCGCGAGAAATGGGATGAACGGCGGGTCAAGTGGTGCTAGATTCAGGAAACAAAGGTCCAACCTTTCTGCTTGCCGCGGCAAACGAAGATGGGGCGCGGCAGCGACTGGGGCGCCCTCGATCCTGACGATGAGAAGCTCACAGTCGCAACTACCAGGATTCTCCGCCTCAGAGCTGCCGGGCTCACAATAGAAATGATAGGCGCCGATTTCCTTCGCCGGCGCATCGTTCCTCTGCAGAACAAAGGGAGGCCAGCTTGGGAATTCCGGAACGCGGCAGTCATCATGAGGCTGCGGCCTGGGCTGAATAATAATTTGACGTTTATGCAGCACGCAGCCCTTTGCCAGAAACTCTTTAGGACTGATGTGGTAAGCAAGCTGCCGGCAAGCATAGTCCCTTTGTGCAATAACTCCGCTCTGGCCTCAATCATCGCCATGATGCCGGCGTTTGATGCTCACAGCCTTGACGGGACCTGGATCGAGCCATCTGAAGAGCAGGTGGAGCAATTCTTTGATAATCTGTCGGAGAGGACCATCCACGCAGAAGAAAACCTTGTCCGCCCCACCACTGATGAAGAGGTGGCGTACATCGCCAGCAGGGCAGAGGAGGCAAATCTTGCCGCGGAGGCCGGCAGCGTTGGCTTCGTGGAAGGGGAAACAAGCGAAAGCGAAGTGCTATCGGAGGAAAATCTTGCCGGGCAGGGCGAGGTTGCCGGGAAGTAGAGCGGCACTGCTGCCGGGGGCACATCTGCTGAAGACATAGTTGAGGAGGAACTGCACGAGGGGCCCCCAGCTCTTGAGCTGAGGAAGAGGCGTGCTCTTCGAAAAGTCACCTCTAGTGCCTCTACCCGCCAGTCTTCCTCGAGCGGTAAAGCCTCCGGCAAAGGGGCTACTGGCAAGGCTGCGCAGCAACCCGTCGCAGCCAAGCGACCCAGGACCGCTCCTTCCCCTCCTCCCCCAGACGCCGCGGTGGAAGTCGACTTCGACCTCTTTGCCTTTAGCTCCGAAGAAGAAGAGTAAGGGCCCCGTCACATCCTCTAGCTTTTGAATTTATGATTATTTTAACTGATATGTCTTGCTTCGACTTGTTTCTGCAGAGACGACACAGAAACATTGGCGCAAAGGGTAGCGAAGAGGGCGAAGATCTCGACGGGTGATGAACTACCGGCAAGCACCTCAGGTGCGCCAGAAACGATCAACATCAGCCCGGAGTCAAGCCCACAATGCAATCCTCAACACAGCCCCCGGCGTGAGTCCGTTACTCACTTTCCGCTGGCAAGTGTCGGGGTGTGTATCTTCACTGCTGACATCTCCGGGCGTGCAGGAGTGGAGCGGCAACAAGGAGTACCAACGGGAGCCGTCCCTGATGCGCCGCCTCCGGCAACTACGCCGCCCAGAGATGAATCTTCGGCAAAGGCTTCCTCTAGCGAGCTTTACTGCGATGAAGAGGAGCCGGCAAGCACGGGCACCGGCAACCTTGCTCCGCAGCCCAGCACAGGTAAACCCTTTGCCCCAGAGCACTTGTCATTCTGTTTCACTTTTTTTTGTCTTCTTGAACTTCCTCCTCAGCCGTATTTTGCTTGTTCTCTTGGCCTCTAGATCTTCCCTCAACTGAGCACATGCACGTTGACGTTGTTATCGAGGAGACCGCCAGGGATGCTGCCGTTGAAGCCGACAGGGTTGCCACTGAAGAGGCCGCCAAGAATGCTGCTGCCGAGGCTGCCAAGGACGCTGCCGCTGAGGCCGACAAGGCCGCACAAGGAGAGACCGCCAAGGAGTCTGCTGAGAGGGCCGGTGAGGAGGCCAGTGACCGTACTGATGGCATCCCTACCGCAGGAGCACCAGGCGCTACGCCGGCCACGGAGCCCCCAGCTGCCGGTGAAGCGGCTGTTGAAGACCAGCCGTCAACATCCGAAACCCCCTCGTCGAGCAAGTACCTCAAGATTGGTGACAACTTGTTCGTCAGCATTCCAGGCATGGCAAACACTAGGGCGCCAACTGAAGGAGAGGTCTTCGATGAAGACGCCATCACCGCTGCTGGGCTCGAGATCGTCAACAAACCATGCGCTAGCAGCATCAAATCTGAAGAAGAGAAACTCCTCCAGGCCATGGGCGACAACTACCAAAAACTTCAAACACTCTACCGCGCCCGAAAGGACAAGCTGAATTCCAGGACAGCAGTTGTTGAGGCAGCGGAGGCAGATCTTCAGAAGCGCGTCGAGGAGACGCAAGCCTGGTATGCTGAGGCCTTCCAGGATCTGAGGACGAGGCAAGAGCAGCTGAGCGAAAGCTGGAATGACCTCCTCATGAAGCAGTCCGACGTTGAGAAGGCACAGGAGGAGGCCAAACAACGAGCCGCTGCAGAGGAGGCTCGCTTAACAGAGCTCCGCATTGGGCTTGAGGCTCATGACAATGACCTCACCGCTCGCGAGAAAGCTCTTGCCGACATGCTCTGCGCCAAGGATGAGGAGATTGACAAGCTTGTCGCGCAGCGGACCCAGGAGCTGGAGCAGAAGCACAAGGAGACGCTCGAAGCTCTGACCACGGATCACGTCGGCAAGCTGAAGGAAGCTGTCGATGCTGCCGAAGCTGCAGAGGCTGCAAGAACTTGCTGGAGGAGAAAGTGAAGAAGCGGGAGGCGGATCTTGAGGACCACGGCAAGAAGATCTCAACGCTCGAAGCCGAGAGAGATAAGGCTCTCCACAGCTTGATGGAGACACAGGTCGCCGTGTCCGAGAAGACCCAGCAGCTCACCTCAGCCACTGACTCCATCGAAGATCTGAAGGTGAAACTGTCCACGCTGGAAGAGACTCTTGAGAGCAGCAGGACTCGCGAGAAGGCTCTGATCAAAGATCTCCATAATGAACAGGAGCTGCTCAAGAGTGCCGTCGCCGCTCACAACGACTATGTGTCAGGCGTGCAGGTCTGGACTGAAAAGCTCATCGACGTTGCGGAGAAGCTTGCCACACAACTGTCCACCATGGGCCTGCAAGGCTTCAGGTATTCTTTCGACGACAGGGTGTCCACGAGCGCCAAGTTGACCATGTTCTTTGACCATATGCTTGAAGCCTTGGAGCAGCTTCACTCTGACCGAACAACTCATCTGGCGAACGAATCCCGCAAGCTTTGCCGGGCCGTCCTCCGCAAGGTGCTGGTCAAAGTGGTGCACAAGAACCCCGGCATCAACCTCTCCAACGTCCTCGACCGCTTGCCAAAGGATGTAGACGTCAATGCACTTGAGGAACTTGTCGCGCCCATCGTCGACAGGGTAAGCCAAGTCAAGAGGGTTGAAGGCGATCGTCGGGATTAGCTGCTTTACTCCTCGTTGCCGCCACCATTCCATGTAAAAGACAAATTTGCCTTATGTTAGAACCGTGGCAGTTGTTTATGTAATATAACGTGCTATGTTCTGTATGAATGGATGTTATTCCCCTTGCTTAATTTCTTTCTGTATGGTACATGCCCTACGCTTTGTTGGAAACTTGCCGGCGCGCGCAACCTTGCCGCGAGCGCTAGGTGCGGGACTTTAGCAGCCTGCTGGTGGTGCCGCTACCGGCAAGATCCCTTGGCGTTCTTAGTGCAGCCACTTAAATTGTTGAGCGGACTCGAAACAAAGTAAGGGCGCATCCGATCGTGCCAAGGTTCCTTCGCGTGCAGGTTTTCCATACAAAAATCAAAATCGTTCAAGGAGAATAACTTTACAAAACAAGAAATTGTTCAAAGTTTCTGCAACTTAGCTTTTCGTTGTTGTATTTCTTCCGGCAAGATGTCAACCTTGAACATCGCCTGTCGGTCTCCATACCATTCTTTCCCCCCCGGCAAACTTGCATGCGAGGGAACCTTCTGTCCTTTGAGAAAAAGAAAGAAGAGAAAATAGAGGTATGGAACCTTGGCGGTTCGTTAATGCTTACCGGGAGCAAGTGTAATACAATATCTCAGATAAGCATGCATATAAGAAAACATGAAAATCGACAAGAATTGTTAAACACTTAGGCTTTATTCAACTTTGCACAGGGTCTGCGCATGGCTTTGTACAAAGGATTACATGCTTCATCGGCAAGACTTGTACAAAAGGTGGTTGCCGGGGGACCCGGCAACCGCGCCTCATGGATAGAACTTACAAAGATGGTCGATATTCCAGGAGTTGCTCACCGGAACGCCATCTTCGGTCTCCAGGCGGACTGCGCCAGGCCTGGTGACTCGTACTACCCGATAAGGGCCTTCCCACTTCGGCGTCAACTTGTTGGAATTCTTGGCCGACTGAACGCGCCGAAGAACAGGGTCGCCTTCCTCAAGACTTCGGGCATGAACCTTGCGGCTATGGTAGCGGCGCAAGGCTTGCTGGTAGCGTGCAGCTCGCACAGCAGCCTGAAGACGATCTTCCTCAAGGAGCAACGCGTCATCTTGCCGCAGCTGCTCTTGCTCGAGCTCATCATAAGCAAGCACTCGAGGTGACCCGTATATGAGTTCTGTGGGGAGAACCGCTTCTGCCCCGTATACTATGGAGAAGGGTGTCTGGCCGGTGGCTCGATTTGGTGTCGTTCTGATTGACCAAAGAACCGCCGGCAACTCATCAATCCAGCGTCTTCCGCACTTGCGCAGCTTGTCGAAAGTTCTTGTCCTGAGACCTCGCAACACTTCAACATTTGCCCTTTCCGCCTGGCCGTTGCTCCTTGGATGAGCAACAGAAGCAAAACAGATCTTGCCGCCAAGGTCTTGGACATACTGCATGAAGGTGTGGCTCGTGAACTGTGTGCCGTTGTCAGTGATGATCCTGTTAGGCACACCAAAACGGCAAACTATTCCTTTGAAGAACTTGACGGCTGACTGTGCTGTCACCTTTCTCACTGCCTCCACTTCCGGCCACTTTGTGAACTTGTCGATTGCGACGTACAAGTACTCAAAGCCCCCGGTAGCACGGGGAAAAGGGCCCAATATGTCGAGCCCCCAGACCGAAAATGGCCAGGAAAGAGGGATTGTCTGAAGAGCTTGAGCTGGCTGATGCAATTTCTTCGAATGGAACTGGCACGCTTCACACTTGGTTACTAGTGCAGTTGCATCCTGGAGAGCAGTGGGCCAAAAGAAACCTTGCCGGAATGCCTTACCAACAAGAGCTCTTGAGCCTATGTGGGAGCCAACTATGCCTCCATGAATCTCTGCCAACAGCTCCAGTCCATCCTCCCGAGGAATGCACTTCAATTTCACACTGTTTGGTGTCTTTCTGTACAGAACATTGTCCACGAACTGGTACATACTAGACTGACGGGCTACTTTTTCTGCTTCTTCCTGCTCTTCGGGGAGTTCTCCTGTCTGAAGGAAATGGACAATGTGTTGTGCCCATGCTGGAGCCTGGGGCTCGACAACAAGGACTAAAGGCATCTCCTCTGCCGCGGGAGCATCTGTCTCTACAGCAAGGACTCGAGGCCTTGCCGGAGTCTGTTGCTCCCCGGCAAGCTTGGCGGGAGCGTTTGTCTCTACGGCAAGAGCCGGAGGCCCTGCCGGAGCCTGTCGCTCACCGACAAGCTTGGCGTTGTTCCCGGCAACTTCTTTGCTGGCGGTCTCTGGGAGATCTGCCGGAAAATACTTGACGGAACTCAACTTCCTTCTTTTCTCTTGTCCCATAGATGGCGCTACGGATGGTCGAGTCAATCGGAGCACAAAAGTTCCTGGTTCCATAGGTAACTTAAGGGCATCGCGCTTCGACAGGTCATCAGCAATGCTGTTTTCCGCACGAGGGACGTGCTCTGTTTGCAGACCGTCAAAGCGCTCTTCCAATTTCCTCACTTCATCGACATAAGCTTCCATCAATGGACTCTGATAGTCTTTGTTCACTTGCTTGACGACAAGCTGCGAATCACCCCTGACGATGAGCTTCCTGATCCCAAGGTCTGCCGCGATCCTGAGACCGGCAAGCAAACCTTCATATTCCGCAGTGTTATTTGTCGAACTCTCCCTGGGAAAATGCATTTGAATTACGTATTTGAGGTGCTCTCCGGTGGGTGCGACAAGCAGCACGCCAGCACCGGCGCCTCGCAGCGAGAAAGCCCCATCAAAATACATAATCCATTCTTGATTTGTTTCCTTGCCGGGGAGAGTTGTCTCTGGAGTCTCTTCGTCCGGTGTTGGGGTCCACTCTGCAATGAACTCCGCCAAAGCTCTGCTCTGAATGGTTGAAGTACTTTCAAACTTGAGACCAAAACTTGACAGTTCCAACGCCCACTCCACAATCCTGCTGGTTGCATCTGGGTTTCGCAAGATCCGTTGCAATGGAAAGCGAGTGATGACGGTGATCTCATGTGCCTGAAAGTAATGGTGCAGCTTCCTTGAGGCCATAAGGAGGCCGAAGAGCAGCTTTTGCACACCAGAGTATCTTGACCTAGCCCCCTGTAAAAGGGAGCTGACAAAATAAACTGGGTGCTGCACCATCTTCTTCTTATGTATTGCTTCACTTAACTGCGCAGATCATGTCTTGTCGGCGCCAAACTCTGCCGGGGAGGATCCTAGCTTGCCGCTTGGTGGTCTTGCCGCTGTCATTGCTTCTTCGTCAACTTCTCTCTCTGCCACTAACGCAACACTCACCACTTGATTCGTTGCCGCTAGATATAGCAGCAACGGCTCTTGTGGTTTTGGCGCGACTAGTACTGGCGGAGAGGAGAGGTACCTCTTCAAATCTTGCAGCGCTGCCTCCGCTTCCGGAGTCCATTTCATTGGACCTGCCTTCTTCAAAATTTTGAAAAAGGGCAGGGCGCGCTCAGCAGATTTGGAGATGAACCTACTCAGAGCAGCCACGCAGTCGGCAAGACGACGCACATCCTTGACACGTCTTGGCGCCTCGATCTGCTCAATTGCCTTGATCTTGTCGGGATTTGCTTCAATTCCACGTTGAGATACAAAGAACCCAAGAAGCTTGCCGGATGGAACGCCAAATACACACTTCTCGGGATTGAGCTTCAAATTGATCTTGCGCAGATTTGCAAATGTCTCTTCTAAATCTTGTATGAGCGTTGTTTTGTCCTTGGTCTTGACCACTATATCATCCATATAAGCTTCCATATTTCTATGTAGCTGGGGCTCAAAACCAATCTGGACCGCTCTTGCAAATGTTGAACCAGCACTTTTCAACCCGAAAGGCATACGTAAAAAGCAATACGTACCACATGGGGTGATAAATGCGGTCTTCTCTTCGTCTTCCTTTGACATGAAGATCTGATGATACCCTGAATATGCATCAAGAAATGAAAGCAAATCGCAGCCAGCAGTGGAGTCCACAATCTGGTCGATGCGCGGCAAGGGAAAAGGATCTTTTGGACAGGCTTTATTGATATCTGTATAATCAATACACAGCCTCCATTTTCCATTCGCCTTGCGCACTACAACTGGATTGGCCAACCATGTTGGGTGAAGCACTCCTCTTACCAAACCTGCCGCTTCCAACTTCTTGATTTCTTCGGCAATAAATTGTTGCCGCTCCAAAGCCTGCTTCCTGACCTTCTGCTTGACGGGCCACGCGTGAGGACAAACAGCAAGGTGGTGCTCAATTACTTCTCTGGGAACACCGGGGATATCAGATGGTTGCCATGCAAACACATCGATATTTGCCCACAGGAAAGCAATGAGCGTGCTTTCCTATTTGTTGTCGAGGGTGGAACTTATGGTGAAAGTCCCTCCCGTACCATCCTCCTTGGCGGGCACCTTCTTGGTCTCTGGTGGAGCTGCCTTGGACTTCTTGCTCTTGCCGGTGGAGCTCTCTGGCACATCCTCAACAAGAGCGCAGCACTCCGAGGAGGCGCGCTTGCCGGAGTGAGTGCGAGAGGTCTTGCCGGTCTTCTTCCCCCCGGGAGCTTCAGCGGCAGGAGCAAGTGCCTTGGCGGCAGATGCTGCAACTACCTCCCGGTAAAGCTGGTCGGTGCAGATAAGCGCGTCCTTCTTGTCGGAGTTGACAGTGATAACGCTTATCGGCCCGGGCATTTTCAGCACATTGTAAGCATAGTGCGATGCCGCCATGAACTTGGCTAACGTTGGGCGGCCAAGGATCCCTTTATATGGCAATGGAATCTTGGCGACGTCGAAAACAACCTTCTTTATCCTGAAGTTCAGGTCGCTACCAAATGTCACCAGCAGCGTGATCTTTCCCTTGGGCTGGCTCCTTCCAGTATTGACCCCCTGAAACGTGCCCGTTTCTTCGAGATCTCCATCAGGAATTTGCAACCTTTTGATCACCTCGGGCGAGATCAAATTTAAGCCGGCCCCACCGTCAACTAACATTTTCGTCACCTTGAGGTTGCGAATCATTGGTGAAACCAACAATGGCAAACACCCGACCGCAGTTATGCGATCAGGGTGATCCTCAGTGTCAAAAATGATAGGCGTGTTGGACCATTTCAGTGGCTTCTGGGCACCGACAGAAGGCTCAGTCGCATTAACCTCGCGCGCCCACTGCTTAAGTTGGCGGCGGGAAGAATGCAACGAGGCGCCCCCGTCAATGCACATCATGTCTGTAGCTTTCTGGAATTCTTGCTCGCTGGATTCGTCGTCCTCTTCTTTGTCATCATCACCCCCCTCTGCCTTGTCGCGGCCTCGAGCGGGCCTCTCCTTCTGTTGCTTGGCCTTGCCGCGGCGACCTCCTCGGCCACCGCGCTTCTTGCCGGACCCCTCGGCGCCATCCTGGGCCTTCTCCTTATCCCGCCTTTCGTACTCAGCTCTCTACTTCTCGACAAGCTGCTCAACTTGCTGGCAGTCTTGGAGATCATGGCCCTTGGTGCGATGGATCTTGCAATACTGCTTGCCGGAGCCCTCTGGCTTGTTGGCAGCCGCCAGGGCCTGACAGGAGGCGCACCCGGCAACCTCCTTGCCGGGGTCGTCAACCTTGGCCTTCTTGGCGGTGTCGAGGTTGCCGGATCCCTCGACGGCAAGCACGGCCTTGCCCTTGCGCTTCCTGTTACGCCGCCGGCCCTTCTTTGCCGGGGCGGCGGCGTCTTCGTCGTCGGAGTCGACTCTAGCGCCAGCGTCCTCGCCGGGGAGTCTCCTCCCTTCTTCAGCTCGAGCACACTTATCAGCCAAAGCATAAAGCTCGGCAACATCCCTGACCTTGTTCATCGCCAGCTCTTCGCGCATCCTGCGGTTGCGCACGTTCTGATGGAACGCGCTGACAACAGCGGCAGGATGAACGTCTGGGGTGTTATGATGTACTCGGCTGAATCTCTGTATGTACTTGCGCAAAGTTTTGCCTTCCTTCTGGGGGATGGGATGCAAATCGCTTTCCTGGCCAGGAGCCTGATGGCCTCCGGTAAAGGCGCCAACAAACTCATGGCACAGGTCTGCCCAGGAAGAAATGGAATTCTTCGGCAGATGCATCAACCACGACCTGACGTTGGGCTTAAGCACCAACGGGAAGTAGTTGGCGAGTATCTTGTCGTCGCGAGCCCCGGCAGCCTGCACCGCAATGGTGTAGATGCTCAAGAACTCCGACGGATGGGTCTTGCCGTCATATTTCTCCGGGACCTCCGGTTTGAACGTGCGGGAATTGGGCCACTGTACTCGCCGCAGCTCACGGGTAAACGTTGGACAACCCACCTCATAGGGTAGATCGACAGGATACCCTGGCGCAGGCTTGTCCACAGTAGGCCCTGCACGCTTATCAGATTGATAGCGCGCTTCCCGCCGCCGCTCGATGCTAGTCCGAGCGTCTTCTTTTCCTCGTTCCCGAAGAACTTGACGTTGATCGCGATGAGTTCGCGGATCAGACAACGCCGTTGAGTCGTCCTCGCAGGCGTCGATCCGTCGAGCCAGCGACTGTTGTTGCCGCCGTGGAGGAGAGTGCACCGTGGTCGTAGCGCCTCCCGTGTTTTCGCCAGTGGCACGCGTCGGCTCGATGGATTGCCGCCGCGAAGGCTCCGCCTGTTGTGGCCTATCATCGTTGGCGAGGCCGACGAGGCTCTGAATAGCAGCTCTCCACTCGTCGAGCTTGTCCACAGCAGGTGGAAAATTCAGGAGCAGCTGTGCTCGCGCCAGGGCTTCTGCTGGCGTAGGCGGCGACGACAGGTGCGAGGAACGTGAGGTGCTCTGACTCCTAACCATGTTAGAAGGAGCTCCATCACGATCCTGCGTCCGCGCGCCGCTTCCACCAACATGTTGGCGTGCATGCTGGTCCCGCGCATCTCGAGGGTGATGCTCAGGAGATTTTCCGTGGGGACGCCTAGTACCACCAACATCGCGGCGCTGCTCGTCGCGCGCGGCCTGAGAAGGCCGCGGCGCATGCGCTGGCGTGGGTGTCTTGGAAGGCGCCCTTCCATCCCTGGAATTCGCCACGCCGCCTGCTGGCAGCACAGCTCCGTCCTTGGATCTTATGGCACGAACGACGCTGCTCGCCTGGCTATGGTCACCAGAACGTCGCGGAAGCTCAGAACCCCCGCCTCCTCCGCCCACGTCTACACCGTCACCCGTCTGGGTAGCCACAGGGACAACGGACGTGGATGGACCAACCGCCGTAAAACCCCTCTTCTTGGGGGCCATGGCGATGAAGCTGATGAACAAACTGGCGCGCTGATCACCAGATCAGGTTCACGCAATCCTTTCCCCTACCTGGCGCGCCAAAGATGTCGGAGAAACGACACCTATGGGATCGAGAGGACCCCTTTACGGTTCGGCGGGGAAAAGGGTTGCACAAAGAGCAGATCTAACGATCAGCACGAGGAATTTTTACCTAGGTTCGGGCGCTGGGAAGCCTAAAACCCTACTCCTGCTTTTGTATATTGGATGTGTTTAAGCCCTGGTTCTAGGAGCGCTTGTGATGAACAGTACACAGCAGCTACACATGCAGAACGGGGCCAGAGAGGAAGATCCCCCTGTAGCTACGCCTTGGGCCTCCTTTTATACGTTCGAAGGGGTCACCAACAGTGGCGTACAGTGCATACATGAGGTGTAAAAGTAGCTATAGTGTTATCATACCTAACACTGACAGTTTAGGACAAATGCATTTAATGCTCCGTTGAGGTGTCCCTTAGCTTCTTGGGGACGGGAAAAGGGGTCGTCCCATCAGCACCGCTTAATCCCAACGCCGTTAGCATCCTGACACGCTACCAGGAGGACAACAGCTAAAAGACAAGCTGGTCGCTGCGCTGGAGCGGCGATAGGGTGGCGAGGTCTTGCCGGGTGCGAGTCTTGTCGGGGCTGTGAGCCATCCCGGCAAGATCTTGCCGGGGCTCCAGTCTTCGGTCTTCTGTCTTCTGAGTATTGGCTTGAATGCTCTCTTGATAATCTTTGTACTTGCGTTCGGCTGTATCCCGGCAGGCCTTGCCGCTGGTATGGCTACAACTGCCCGTGCACAAGTATGGGGTACTAAGGACCCAAACTTTAGTACACCGACACATCGGTTAGTCCATTATAAAAGATATCAAGTATTTCATTTTTCTTGAGAGGATGATCAGGCAAAGCATTAAGTAATTGGAGAAGCCTCCCCCAAGCTTGTGGGAGACTCTCTTCTTCAATTTGCACAAAGTTAAATATTTCCTGCAAGGCAGCTTGTTTCTTATGGGAAGGAAAATATTTTTCAGAGAAGTAATAAATCATATCCTGGGGACTACGCACATAACCAGGAGCAAGAGAATTAAACCATATCTTAGCATCACCCTTTAATGAGAAATGAAACAACTTAAGAATATAGTAATAACAAAAAATTTCCTCATGAGTAAATAGGGTGGCTATATCATTCAATTTAGTAAGATGCGCCACAACAGTTTCAGATTCATAACCATGGAAAGGATCACATTCAACCAAAGTAATTAACTCAGGATCGACAGAGAATTCATAATCCTTATCAGTAACAAAGATAGGTGAAGTAGCAAACTTAGCATCATATTGCATTCTAGCATTCAAAGATTTTTCTTTCCACTTGCATAGCAATTTCTTAAGATCATCTCTATCCTTACAAGCAAGAAAGTCCCTAGCTACCTCTCCTTCCATAACATAACCCTTAGGTATATCAGGCAATTCATATCTAGGAGAGCTAGGTCTAGCAGGTGTCTCATAGTGTTCAGTTTTAGAAATATCATGAGTTTCAGAAATAGTATCAGTTTCAGCATTGATTCTAGCAATTTGTTCATCAAGAAATTCACCCAGTGGCATAGTATTATCAAGCAAAGTATTATCATAAGCATCATGCATAGCAGAAGTGGCATCATCAATTACTTGCGACATATCAGATTCAATAGCAGGTGGTGGTGTCGCAAATTTACTCATAACAGAAGGTGAATCAAGTGCAGAGCTAGATGGCAGTTCCTTACCTGTCCTCGTAGTTGAGGGATAGATCTTGGTTTTGGCATCTTTCAGATTCTTCATAGTGATCAACAGATATAAATCCCAAGTGACTCAGAGAATAGAGCTATGCTCCCCGGCAACGGCGCCAGAAAAAGGTCTTGATAACCCACAAGTATAGGGGATCGCAACATTTTTCGAGGGTAGAGTATTCAACCCAAATTTATTGATTCGACACAAGGGGAGCCAAAGAATATTCTCGAGTATTAGCAGCTGAGTTGTCAATTCAACCACACCTGAAAGACTTAATATCTGCAGCAAAGTATTTAGTAGCAGAGTGGTATGGAAGTAACGGTAACAATGGCAAACGTGACGGTAGCAGTTTTGTAGCAATCGTAACAGTGGCAACGGAAAAGTAACCTAGCAAAGATCAATATATGAAAAGCTCGTAGGCAATGGATCAGTGATGGATAATTATGTCGGATGGCATTCATCATGCAACGGTTATAACCTAGGGTGACACAGAACTAGCTCCAATTCATCAATGTAATGTAGGCATGTATTCCATATATAGTCATACGTGCTTATGGGAAAGAACTTGCATGATGCTACTTCTTGAGCATGCGTTGGTTTTCCCTTGAAGAGGAAAGGGTGATGCGGCAAAGTAGGTAAGTATTTCCCTCAGTTGTTGTGAACCAAGGTATCAATCCAGTAGGAGATACAAGCAAGTCCCCAATAGATGTACCTGCACAAATAATCAAACACTTGCACCCAACGCTATAAAGGGGTTATCAATCCCTTCACGGTTACTTGCAAGGATGAGATCTGATAGAGATAGATAGATAGGATTGCTAAAATGAAAAGTAAACTAAAAGTAAAAAGATTGCAGCAAGATATTTTTGGTATTTTTGGTTTATAGATCTGAAAATATAATATGGAAAATAGACCCGGGGGCCATAGGTTTCACTAGAGGCTTCTCTCATGATGGCAAATAATACGGTGGGTGAACAAATTACTGTCGAGCAATTGATAGAAAAGCGAATAATTATGAAGATATCCAAGGCAATGATTATGCATATAGGCATCACGTCCGTGTCAAGTAGACCGAAACAATTCTGCATCTACTACTATTACTCCACACATCGACCGACTCCTGCCTGCATCTAGAGTATTAAGTTCATGAAGAACAGAGTAACGCATTAGGTAAGATGACATGATGTAGAGGGATAAACTCAAGCAATATGATGAAAACCCCATCTTTTTATCCTCGATGGCAACAATACAATACGTGCCTCGCTACCCCTACTTTGTTACTGGGTGAGGACACCGCAAGATTGAACCCAAAACTAAGCACTTCTCCCATTGCAAGAATTACCAATCTAGTTGGCCAAACCAAACCAATAACTCGAAGAGACTTGCAAAGATATGAAATCATGCATATAAGAATTCAGAAAAGACTCAAATAATATTCATAGATAATCTGAACATAAACCCACAATTCATCGGATCTCGACAAACACACCGCAAAAGAGTATTACATCGGATAGATCTCCATGAAGATCATGAAGAACATGGTATTGAAGAACAAAGAGAGAGAAGAAGCCATCTAGCTACTAGCTATGGACCCGAAGGTCTGTGGTGGACTACTCACGCATCATCGGAGGGGCAACGGAGTTGATGTAGATGCCCTCCGTGATCGAATCCCCCTCCGGCAGATTACCGGAAAAGGCTCCAAGATGGGATCTCACGGGAACAGAGGCTTCCGGCGGCGGAAAAGTATTTTCGTGGCTCTTTTTAGTATCCAGGGAATATTTGGGAATTTATAGGCCGAAGAATAGGGTAAGGAGAGCTGCCGTGGGGCCACAAGCTAGGAGGGCGCCCCCCCTAGGGCGCGCCCTAGTGGCTGGTGACGCCACGGCAAGTCTCCTGCCTTCATCTCCAAGCCTGGCAGGTTTCTTTTGGTCCAAGAAAAATCATTCCGAAGATTTTATTCCGTTTGGACTCCGTTTAATATTCCTTATCTGCAATACTCAAAAACATGGAAAAAACAGAAACTGGCACTAGGCTCTAGATTAATAGGTTTGTCCCAAAAATAATATAAAATAGCATATTAATGCATATAAAACATCCAAAACAGATAATATAATAGCATGGAACAATCAAAAATTATAGATACGTTGGAGACGTATCAAGCATCCCTAAGCTTAATTCCTGCTCGTCCTCGAGTAGGTAAATGATAAAAACAGAATTTTTGATGTGGAATGCTACCTAACATATTTATCCATGTAATATTCTTTATTGTGGCATGAATATTCAGATCCATAAGATTGAAAACAAAAGTCTAATATTGACATAAAAACAGTAATACTTCGAGCACACCAACAAGGCAATTGTGTCCTTTCGAAATAACATGGCCTTAGAAAGTTATCCCTACAAAATCATATGGTCTGGCTATGCTCCATCTTCCCCACACAAAGTATCTAAATCATGCACAACCCCAATGACAAGTCAAGCATTTGTTTCACACTTTTTATGTTCTCAAACCTTTTCAACTCTCACGCAATGCATGAGCGTGAGCCATGGATATAGCACTGTAGGTGGAATAGAACATGGTGGAGGTGATGAGGAAAAAGGAGAAGATAGTCTCACATCAACTAGGCGTATCAACGGGCTATGGAGATGCCCATCAATAGATATCAATGTGAGTGAGTAGGGATTGCCATGCAACGGGTGCACTAGAGCTATAAGTGTATGAAAGACTCAAAAAGAAACTAAGTGGTTGTGCAAATGATGAAAAATTCCACTAGCTATATGAAAGTGACAAAATAGGAGACTCTCTATCATGAAAATCATGGTGCTACTTTGAAGCACAAGTGTGGAAAAAGATAGTAGCATTGTCCCTTCTCTCTTTCTCTCAATTTTTTTCTTTTTAGTGGGCATCTTTGGCCTTTTTTTTATTTGTGCTTCGCTGGCCTCTTTTATTTTTTTGTAAAGTCCGGAGACTCATCCCAACTTGTGAGGGATTCATAGCTTCCATCATCCTTTTCTCACACGGGACAAATGCTCTAGTAATGGAAATCATCACACTTTTATTTACTTACAACTCGATACCTAGAACAAAACATGACTCTATATGCAATATGAAAGTGATGTTGCATGTCATGAAAAACGGAAAGGTGGAAGTTGCATGGCAATATATCTCGGAATGGCTATGGAAATGCCATAATAGGTAGGTATGGTGGCTGTTTTGAGGAAAATATATGGTGGCTGTTTTGAGGAAAATACATGGTGGCTATTTTGAGGAAGGTGGGTTTGATGCACCGGCGAAAGTTGCGCGGTACTAGAGAGGCTAGCAAAGGTGGAAGGGTGAGAGTGCGTATAATCCATGGACTCAACATTAGTCATAAAGAACTCACATACTTATTGCAAAAGTCTATTAGTTATCAAACAAAGCATTAGACGCATGCTCCTAGGGGAGAGGTTGGTAGGAGTTAACCATCGCGCGCTCCCGACCCTCACACAAAGGTTGACAATCATTAAACAAATCATGCTCCGACTTCGTTACATAACGGTTCACCATACGTGCATGCTACGGGAATCACAAACTTCAACACAAGTATTTCTCCAATTCACAACTACTCACTAGCATGACTCTCATATTACCATCTTCATATCTCAAAACTATATGCAAGGAATCAAACTTCTCATAGTATTTAATGCACTTTATATGAAAGTTTTTATTATATCCCTCTTGGATGCCCATTATATTAGGACTAAATTCATAACCTAAACAAATTACCATGCTGTTTTAAAGACTCTCAAAATAATATAAGTGAGGTACGAGAGTTCAATAATTTCTATAAAATATAACACCACCGTGCTCTAAAAAGATATAAGTGAAGTACTAGAGCAACATCGCCTAGCTCAAAAGATATAAGTGAAGCACATAGAGTATTCTAATAAATTCACGATTCAGCGTGTCTCTCTCAAAAAGATGTGTGCAGCAAGGATGATTGTGGCAAACTAAAAATCAAAGACTCATATCATACAAGACGCTCCAAGCAAAACACATATCATGTGGTGAATAAAAATATAGCCTCAAGTAAATTTACCGATGGATTGAAGACGAAAGAGGGGATGCCTTCCGGGGCATCCCCAAGCTTAGGATTTTTTGTATCCTTGAATATGGCTTGGGGTGCCTTGGGCATCCCCAAGCTTAGGCTCTTGCCACTCCTTATTCCATAGTCCATCAAATCTTTACCCAAAACTTGAAAACTTCACAACACAAAACTCAACAGAAAACTCATGAGATCCGTTAGTATAAGAAAAATAAATCACCACTTTAGGTACTGTTGTGAACTCATTCTTTATTTATATTGGTGTAATATCTACTGTATTATAACTTCTCCATGGTTCATACCCCCCGATACAACCCATAGATACATCAAAATAAGCAAACAACACAAAGAAACAGAATCTGTCTAAAATAAAACAGTCTGTAGCAATCTATAGACTTCAAATACTTCTATAACTCCAAAAATTCTGAAAAAATAGGAAAATTAGGGAAATTTGTATATCAATCTTTTTTAAAAATTTCATATCAAAAGCACGTTCCAGTGAATTTACAAAATTCCTGGACTGAGAGCAAAAGTTTCTGTTTTTCAGCAAAATCAAATCACAAACACCGTAGACCATCCCAAAGGTCTTACTTGGCTCAAACACTAATTTAAACAAGAAAACACAATTACTACAGAGGTAATAATGTGTGGAAAACTCAAAAACAGAAGCAAAAACAAAAGCATAAAAATAAAAATGGGTTGCCTCCCAACAAGCGCTATTGTTTAACGCCCCTAGCTAGGCATGATGATTTCAATGATGCTCACATAAAAAAGTAGTAATTGAAATATGCAAAAGAGCATCATGAATCTCATGACAAACACATTTAAGTCTAACCCACTTCCTATGCATAGGGATTTTGTGAGCAAACAATTTATGGGAACAAGAATCAACTAGCATAGGAAGGCAAAACAAGCATATCTTCAAAACTTTGAACACATAGAGAGGAACCTTGATATTATTGCAATTCCTACAAGCATATGTTCCCCCCTCATAATGAATTTCAGTAGCATCATGAAGTAATTCAACAATATAACTATCATATAAAATTTTCTCTTCATGATCCACATGCATGCAAAGTTGACACTCTTCCAAAATAGTGGGATTATCATTAACTAAAATTATGACCTCTCCAAACCCACTTTTATCAAAAAATTCATAAGATTGAACACTATCCAAAATAGTGGGATCAATAATGCCTAAAGTTGACACTCTTCTAAACCCACTTTCAATATCATATTCATCATGAGTATTAAATAAATTATCAAGATCATAAGAAACATTATCACCCCAATCATGATCATTGCAATAAGTAGTGGTCATGGCAAACTCATCAAATATAGCATCCCCAAGCTTGTGGGTTTGCATATCAATTGCGCAATTGATATTAACAGAATTTATAACAATATCATTGCAATCATGCTTTTCATTCAAGGAAACATCGTGAATCACTTTATAAATTTCTTCTTTCAACACTTCATCAAAATTTTCAGATTCAGGATTTTCAAACAAAACTTCATAGAGATAATCAAGTGCACTCAACTCACTAGCAATTGGTTCATCATAATTTGGCCTTTTCAAAAGATTAGCAAGTGGATGAGGATCCATATCAATAGATTTTTAGCAAGCGAAGATGCAAGCAAATAGAAGGCACATGGCAACACAAGCAAACAGAAAGAGATCCGGAGAAAAAGGCGAATAAAACGGCAAATTGGTGAAGTGGGTGAGAGGAAAACGAGAGGCAAATGGCAAATAATGTAAATGCAAGAGATGAGTTTGTGATGGGTACTTGGTAGGCTTGATGTAGATCTCCCCGGCAACGGCGCCAGAAATCCTTCTTGCTACTTCTTGAGCATGCGTTGGTTTTCCCTTGAAGAGGAAAGGGTGATGAGGCAAAGTAGGTAAGTATTTCCCTCAGTTGTTGAGAACCAAGGTATCAATCCAGTAGGAGATACAAGCAAGTCCCCAATAGATGTACCTGCACAAATAATCAAACACTTGCACCCAACGCTATAAAGGGGTTGTCAATCCCTTCACGGTTACTTGCAAGGATGAGATCTGATAAAGATAGATAGATAGGATTGCTAAAACGAAAAGTAAACTAAAAGTAAAAAGATTGCAACAAGATATTTTTGGTATTTTTGGTTTATAGATCTGAAAATATAATATGGAAAATAGACCCGGGGGCCATAGGTTTCACTAGAGGCTTCTCTCATGATGGCAAATAATACGGTGCGTGAACAAATTACTGTCGAGCAATTGATAGAAAAGCGAATAATTATGAAGATATCCAAGGCAATGATTATGCATATAGGCATCACGTCCGTGTCAAGTAGACCGAAACGATTCTGCATCTACTACTATTACTCCACACATCGACCGACTCCTGCCTGCATCTAGAGTATTAAGTTCATGAAGAACAGAGTAACGCATTAGGTAAGATGACATGATGTAGAGGGATAAACTCAAGCAATATGATGAAAACCCCATCTTTTTATCCTCGATGGCAACAATACAATACAATACAATACAATACATGCCTCGCTACCCCTACTTTGTCACTGGGTGAGGACACCGCAAGATTGAACCCAAAACTAAGCACTTCTCCCATTGCAAGAATTACCAATCTAGTTGGCCAAACCAAACCAATAACTCGAAGAGACTTGCAAAGATATGAAATCATGCATATAAGAATTCAGAAAAGACTCAAATAATATTCATAGATAATCTGAACATAAACCCACAATTCATCGGATCTCGACAAACACACCGCAAAAGAGTATTACATCAGATAGATCTCCATGAAGATCATGAAGAACATGGTATTGAAGAACAAAGAGAGAGAAGAAGCCATCTAGCTACTATCTATGGACCCGAAGGTCTGTGGTGGACTACTCACGCATCATCGGAGGGGCAATGGATTGATGTAGATGCCCTCCGTGATCGAATCCCCCTCCGGCAGATTACCGGAAAAGGCTCCAAGATGGGATCTCACGGGAACAGAGGCTTCCGGTGGCGGAAAAGTGTTTTCGTGGCTCTTTTTAGTATCCAGGGAATATTTGGGAATTTATAGGCCGACGAATAGGGTTAGGAGAGCTGCCGTGGGGCCACAAGCTAGGAGGACGCCCCCCCTAGGGCGCGCCCTAGTGGCTTGTGACGCCACGGCAAGTCTCCTGCCTTCATCTCCAAGTCTGGCAGGTTTCTTCTGGTCCAAGAAAAATCATTCTGAAGATTTTATTCCGTTTGGACTCCGTTTAATATTCCTTATCTGCAATACTCAAAAACATGGAAAAACAGAAACTGGCACTAGGCTCTAGATTAATAGGTTAGTCCCAAAAATAATATAAAATAGCATATTAATGCATATAAAACATCCAAACCAGATAATATAATAGCATGGAACAATAAAAAATTATAGATATGTTGGAGACGTATCACATGACATCTTTTGTCCTACCCTCCCGTGGCAGTGTGGTCCTAATGGAAACTAAGGGATATTAAGGCCTCCTTTTAATAGAGAACCGGACCAAAGCATTAGCACTTAGTGAATACATGAACTCCTCAAACTACGGTAATCACCGGAAAGAATCCCAGTTATTGTCACCCTGGGGGATGCGGATCATAACTCGTAATAGGTGTCTACAACTTGGAAGATAGGATCAAGAACACATATATATTTATGAAAAAATAATAGGTTCAGATCTGAAATCATGGCACTCGGGCCCTAGTGACAAGCATTAAGCATAGCAAAGTCATAGCAACATCAATCTCAAAACATAGTGGATACTAGGGATCAAACCCTAACAAAACTAACTCGATTACATGGTAAATCTCATCCAACCCATCACCGTCTAGCAAGCCTATGATGGAATTACTCACGAACGGTAGAGAGCATCATGAAATTGGTGATGAAGGATGGTTGGTGATGACGATGGCGTCGATTTCCCCTCTCCGGAGCCCAAAACAGACTCTAGATCTGCCCTCCCGAGGAAGAACAGGAGGTGGCGGCAGCTCCGTATCGTGAAACGCGATGAACTCTTCTCTCTGATTTTTTTCTCCCCGAATAGGAATACATAGAGTTGGAATTGAGGTGGGAGGAGCTCCAGGGGGCCCACAAGCCTGCAGGGCGCGCCCCCCTAGCTTGTGGCCAGGTGGTGGACCCCCTCCGGTTGATTCTTTCGCCAGTATTTTTTATTAATTCCAAAAACATTCTCCGTAAATTTTCAGGTCAATCCGAGAACTTTTATTTCTGCACAAAAATAACACCAAGGCAATTCTGCTGAAAGCAGCGTCAGTCCGGGTTAGTTCCATTCAAATCATGCAAATTAGAGTCCAAAACAAGGGCAAAAGAGTTTGGAAAAGTAGATACGATGGAGACATATCAGCCATTCTTCACCAACATCTTCAACAGCACCATCTCCTCTCAAACCCTAGTTCATCTCTTGTGTTCAATCTTTGTACCGGAACCTCAGATTGGTACCTGTGGGTGACTAGTAGTGTTGATTACCTTGCGTAATTGATTGCTATATGGTTTATTTGGTGGAAGATTATATGTTCAAATCCATTATGATATTCAATACGCCTCTGATCTTGAGCATGCATATTATTTGTGAGTAGTTACTTTCGTTCTTGAGGTCACGGGAGAAGTCATGTTGCTAGTACTCATGTGAACTTGATATGTGTTCGATATTTTGATGATGTGTATGTTGTGATTCCCTTAGTGGTGTCATGTGAACGTCGACTACATGACACTTCACCATACTTGAGCCTAAGGGAATGCATTGTGGAGTAGTTATTAGATGATGGGTTGCGAGAGTGACAGAAACTTAAACCCTAGTTTATGCGCTATTCTGTAAGGGGCTGATTTGGGTCCACATGTTTAATGCTATGGTTAGACTTTCTCTTAATACTTTTCTCGTAGTTGCGGATGCTTGCGAGGGGGTTAATCATAAGTAGGTTGTTAGTTCAAGTAAGAACAACACCTTAGCACCGGTCCACCCACATATCAAATTATCAAAGTAGCGAACACAAATCAAACCAACATGACGAAAGTGGCTAGATGAAATTCCCGTGTACCCTCAAGAACACTTTGCCCATCATAAGAATTACTTTTGGCCTGTCCTTTGCCACAAAAGGATTGGGCTACCTTGCTGCACCTTATCTATTGTTACCGTTACTTGCTCATTACAAATTGCCTTGCTATCAAACTACTTGCTACTTACAATTTCAGTGCCTGCAGAAATAACCTTGCTGAAAACCGCTTATCGTATCCTTCTGCTCCTCGTTGGGTTCGACACTCTTACTTATCGAAAGGACTACGATTGACCCCCTATACTTGTGGGTCATCAAGACTCTTTTCTGGCGCCGTTGCCGGGGAATGAAGCGCTCTTGGTAAGTGGAAATCGGTAAGGAAAAAACTTATACTGCGTGCTGAAATTTACCGTCACTTGTTACTATGGAAAGTAATCCTTTGAGGGGTTTGTTCGGGGTATCTTCACCTCGACCGGAACCACAATTAGTTGCCCCTCAACCTACAGCACCTACTGAAAATATTGGTTATGAAATTCCTTCGGGTATGTTAGAACAACTGCTAGCTAGTCCTTATGCAGGAGATGGAACTGAACATCCTGATATGCACCTAATCCATGTGGAAGAAATTTGTGGACTATTTCAGCTTGCAGGTTTATCCGTAGATGAAGTTAAGAAGAAGGTTTTCCCTTTATCTTTGAAGGGAAAAGCATTGACATGGTATAGGCTATGTGATGATATTGGATCATGGAACTGGAATCGTTTGAAATTGGAATTCCACAAAAAGTTTTATCCTATGCATCTAGTTCATCGTGATCGGAATTATATATATAATTTTTGGCCTCGTGAAGGAGAAAGTATCGCTCTAGCTTGGGGGAGGCTTAAGTCAATGTTATATTCATACCCAATCATGACATCCCGAGAGAAGTTATCATTCAGAATTTTTATGCTCGGCTTTGCTACTTCTCGAGCATGCGTTGGTTTTCCCTTGAAGAGGAAAGGGTGATGCAGCAAAGTAGATAAGTATTTCCCTCAGTTGTTGAGAACCAAGGTATCAATCCAGTAGGAGATACAAGCAAGTCCCCAATAGATGTACCTACACAAATAATCAAACACTTGCACCCAACGCTATAAAGGGGTTGTCAATCCCTTCACGGTTACTTGCAAGGATGAGATCTGATAGAGATAGATAGATAGGATTGCTAAAATGAAAAGTAAAACAAAAGTAAAAAAGATTGCAGCAAGGTATTTTTGGTATTTTTGGTTTATAGATCTGAAAATATAATGTGGAAAATAGACCCGGGGGCCATAGGTTTCACTAGAGGCTTCTCTCATGATGGCAAATAATACGGTGGGTTAACAAATTACTGTCGAGCAATTGATAGAAAAGCGAATAATTATGAAGATATCCAAGGCAATGATTATGCATATAGGCATCACGTCCGTGTCAAGTAGACCAAAACGATTCTGCATCTACCACTATTACTCCACACATCGACCGACTCCTGCCTGCATCTAGAGTATTAAGTTCATGAAGAACAGAGTAACGCATTAGGTAAGATGACATGATGTAGAGGGATAAACTCAAGCAATATGATGAAAACCCCATCTTTTTATCCTCGATGGCAACAATACAATGCGTGCCTCGCTACCCCTACTTTGTCACTGGGTGAGGACACCGCAAGATTGAACCCAAAACTAAGCACTTCTCCCATTGCAAGAATTACCAATCTAGTTGGCCAGACCAAACCAAAAACTCAAAGAGACTTGCAAAGATATGAAATCATGCATATAAGAATTCAGAGAAGATACAAATAATATTCATAGATAATCTGAACATAAACCCACAATTCATCGGATCTCGACAAACACACCGCAAAAGAGTATTGCATCGAATAGATCTCCATGAAGATCATGAAGAACATGGTATTGAAGAACAAAGAGATAGAAGAAGCCATCTAGCTACTAGCTATGGACCCGAAGGTCTGTGGTGAACTACTCACGCATCATCGGAGGGGCAATGGAGTTGATGTAGATGCCCTCCGTGATCGACCCCCCTCCGGCAGATTACCGGGAAAGGCTCCAAGATTGGATCTCACGGGAACAGAGGCTTCCGGCGGCGGAAAAGTATTTTCGTGGCTCTTTTTGGTATACAGGGAATATTTGGGAATTTATAGGCCAAAGAATAGGGTTAGGAGGGCTGTCGTGGGGCCACAAGCCAGGGGGCGCCCCCCCTAGGGCGCGCCCTGGTGGCTTGTGACGCCACGGCAGGTCTCCTGCCTTCATCCCTAAGTCTGCTGGGTTTCTTCTGGTCCAAGAAAAATTATTCCAAAGATTTTATTCCGTTTGGACTCCGTTTAATATTCCTTATCTATAATACTCAAAAACAAGGAAAAAACAGAAACTGGCACTAGGCTCTAGATTAATAGGTTAGTCCCAAAAATAATATAAAATAGCATATTAATGCATATAAAACATCCAAAACAGATAATATAATAGCATGGAACAATCAAAAATTTTAGATACGTTGGAGACGTATCAAGCATCCCCAAGCTTAATTCCTGCTCGTCCTCGAGTAGGTAAATGATAAAAACAGAATTTTTGATGTGGAATGCTACCTAACATATTTATCCATGTAATATTCTTTATTGTGGCATGAACATTCAGATCCTTAAGATTCAAAACAAAAGTCTAATATTGACATAAAAACAGTAATACTTCGAGCATACCAACAAGGCAATCGTGTCCTTTCGAAATAAAATGGCCTTAGAAAGTTATCCCTACAAAATCATATGGTCTGGCTATGCTCCATCTTCCCCACACAAAGTATCTAAATCATGCACAACCCCGATGACAAGTCAAGCAATTGTTTCACACCTTTTATGTTCTCAAACCTTTTCAACTCTCACGCAATACATGACCGTGAGCCATGGATATAGCACTATAGGTGGAATAGAATATGGTGGAGGTTGTGAGGAAAAAGGAGAAGATAGTCTCACATCAACTAGGCGTATCAACGGGCTATGGAGATGCCCATCAATAGATATCAATGTGAGTGAGTAGGGATTGCCATGCAACGAATGCACTAGAGCTATAAGTGTATGAAAGCTCAAAAAGAAAACTAAGTGGTTGTGCATATGATGAAAAATTCCACTAGTTATATGAAAGTGACAAAATAGGAGACTCTCTATCATGAAGATCATGGTGCTACTTTGAAGCACAAGTGTGGAAAAAGATAGTAGCATTGTCCCTTCTCTCTTTCTCTCTTTTTTTCTCTTTTTTTCTTTTTTTCTTTTTTTTATTTTGGTGGGCATCTTTGGCCTCTTTTTTTTATCTGGGCTTTGCTGCCCTCTTTTATTTTTTTGTAAAGTCCAGAGACTCATCCCAACTTGTGAGGGATTCATAGCTTCCATCATCCTTTTCTATCATGGGACAAATGCTCTAATAATGAAAATCATCACACTTTTATTTACTTACAACTCGATACCTAGAACAAAATATGACTCTACATGCAATATGAAAGTGATGGTGCATGTCATGAAAAACGGAACGGTGGAAGTTGCATGGCAATATATCTCGGAATGGCTATGGAAATGCCATAATAGGTAGGTATGGTGGCTGTTTTGAGGAAAGTATATGGTGGCTGTTTTGAGGAAGGTGGGTTTAATGCACCGGCGAAAGTTGCGCGGTACTAGAGAGGCTAGCAAAGGTGGAAGGGTGAGAGTGTGTATAATCCATGGACTCAACATTAGTCATAAAGAACTCACATACTTATTGCAAAAGTCTATTAGTTATCGAAGCAAAGTATTAGACGCATGCTCCTAGGGGAGAGGTTGGTAGGAGTTAACCATCATGCGCTCCCGACCCTCACACAAAGGTTGACAATCATTAAACAAATCATGCTCCGACTTCGTTACATAACGGTTCACCATACGTGCATGCTACGGGAATCACAAACTTTAACACAAGTATTTCATCCAATTCACAATTACTCACTAGCATGACTATCATATTACCATCTTCATATCTCAAAACTATATGCAAGGAATCAAACTTCTCATAGTATTCAATGCACTTAATATGAAAGTTTTTATTATATCCCTGTTGGATGCCCATTATATTAGGACTAAATTCATAACCTAAACCAATTGCCATGCTGTTTAAAGACTCTCAAAATAATATAAGTGAGGTACGAAAGTTCAATAATTTCTATAAAATAAAACACCACCGTGCTCTAAAAAGATATATGTGAAGCACTAGAGCAACATTGCCTAGCTCAAAAGATATAAGTGAAGCACATAGAGTATTCTAATAAATTCACGGTTCAGCGTGTATCTCTCAAAAAGATGTGTGCAGCAAGGATGATTGTGGAAAACTAAAAAGCAAAGACTCATATCATACAAGACGCTCCAAGCAAAACACATATCATGTGGTGAATAAAAATATAGCCTCAAGTAAATTTACCGATGGATTGAAGACGAAAGAGGGGATGCCTTCCGGGGCATCCCCAAGCTTAGGCTTTTTGGTATCCTTGAATATGGCTTGGGGTGCCTTGGGCATCCCAAAGATTAGGCTCTTGCCACTCCTTATTCCATAGTCCATCAAATCTTTACCCAAAACTTGAAAACTTCACAACACAAAACTCAACAGAAAACTCATGAGATCCGTTAGTATAAGAAAAATAAATCACCACTTTAGGTACTGTTGTGAACTCATTCTTTATTTATATTGGTGTAATATCTACTGTATTCTAACTTCTCCATGGTTCATACCCCCCGATACAACCCATAGATACATCAAAATAAGCAAACAACACAAAGAAAACAGAATCTGTCTAAAACATAACAGTCTGTAGCAATCTATAGACTTCGAATACTTCTGTAACTTCAAAAATTCTGAAAAATTAGGAAAATAAGGTAAATTTGTATATCAATCTTTTGTAAAAATTTCAGATCAAAAGCACGTTCCGGTGAATTTACAAAATTCCTGGACTGAGAGCAAAAGTTTCTGTTTTTCAGCAAAATCAAATCACAAACACCGTAGACCATCCCAAAGGTCTTACTTGGCTCAAACACTAATTTAAACAAGAAAACACAATTACTACAGAGGTAATATTGTGCAAAACACTCAAAAATAGAAGCAAAAACAAAAGCATAAAAATAAAATTGGGTTGCCTCCCAACAAGCGATATTGTTTAACGCCCCTAGCTAGGCATATCGCAATAGATCTAGGTATTGTCATCTTTGGTATGCAGTCCATAAGTAGCTCTCATAATAGATTCATAAGGTAATTTTATTTTCTTTATAGGAAAGTGCTCCATGCCTTTCCTTAATGGAAATTGGAATCTAATATTTCCTTCCTTCATATCAATAATTGCACCAATCGTTCTAAGGAAAGGTCTACCAAAAATAAGAGGACATGTAGGATTGCAATTTATATCAAGAACAATGAAATCTACGGGCACATAATTCCTATTTGCAACAATAAGAACATCATTAATCCTTCCCATAGTTTTCTTTATAGTGGAATCCGCAAGATGCAAATTTAAAGAACAATCATCAAATTCATGGAAACCTAGCACATCACATAAAGTTTTTGGAATTGTGGAAACGCTAGCACCCAAATCACACAAAGCATGACACTAATAATCTTTAATTTTAATCTTAATAGTAGGTTCCCACTCATCAAAAAGCTTCCTAGGTATAGAAACTTCCAACTCAAGTTTTTCTTCAAAAGATTTCATCATAGCATCCACGATATGTTTAGTAAAAGCCTTATTTTGATTATAAGCATGCGGAGAATTCAACATGGATTGCAATAAGGAAACACAATCAATCAAAGAACAACTATCATAATTAAAGTCCTTGAAATCCAAAAGAGTGGGTTCATTGCTATCTAAAGTTTTGACCTCTTCGATCCCACTTTTATCAATCTTAGCATCAAGATCTATAAACTCCGAATCATTGGGATGCCTTTTAACTAAAGTTGACGTATCTCCAGTCCCATATTTATCAAGATTTATATTAGAAAACAAAGATTCGACAGGAGTCACATCAATCACTTTAAGATCTTCATCATTATTATCACGAGAACACACTTTTTCAAGCCATTCACGCTTAGCACATATTCTAGCGGTTCTTTCCTTACACTCATCAATAGAAATTCTCATAGATTTTAAAGACTCATTAATATCATGCTTGGGTGGAATAGATATAATTTTCAAAGAATCAATCTCAAGAGAAATTCTATCAACGTTCCTAGCCAAATCATCAATCTTGAGCAATTTTTCTTCAATCATAGCATTGAAACCTTTTTGCGAGCTAATAAATTCTTTAATATTATTCTCATGATCAGAGGGCATCTTATTATAATCTCCATAAGAATTGTTGTAGGAATTACCATAATTATTAGAGGAATTACTAGGAAACGGCCTAGGATTGAAATTACCTCTATACGCGTTATTACCAAAATTCCTACCAACAAAATTCATATCCATATATTCATTATTATTTCCAATCAAAGAAGACAAAGGCATATCATTAGGATCAATAGGAGCACTCTTACTAGCAAACAATTTCATTAATTCATCCATCTTTTCACTCAAAGTATTAATCTCTTCGATAGCATGCACTTTTTTACTAGTAGGAGATCTTTCGGTATGCCATTGAGAGTAATTTGCCATAATATTATCTAGGAGTTTAGTAGCCTCTCCTAATGTGATTTCCATAAAAGTACCACCCGCGGCGAAATCTAAGAGATTCCTAGAAGCAAAATTCGATAGGATTGCTAAAACGAAAAGTAAAACAAAAGTAAAAAAAGATTACAACAAGGTATTTTTGGTATTTTTGGTTTATAGATCTGAAAATATAATGTGGAAAATAGACCCGGGGGCCATAGGTTTCACTAGAGGCTTCTCTCATGAAGGAAAATAATACGGTGGGTGAACAAATTACTGTCGAGCAATTGATAGAAAAGCGAATAATTATGAAGATATCCAAGGTAATGATTATGCATATAGGCATCACGTCCGTGTCAAGTAGACCGAAACGATTATGCATCTACTACTATTACTCCACACATCGACCGACTCCTGCCTGCATCTAGAGTATTAAGTTCGTGAAGAACAGAGTAACGCATTAGGTAAGATGACATGATGTAGAGGGATAAACTCAAGCAATATGATGAAAACCCCATCTTTTTATCCTCGATGGCAACAATACAATACGTGCCTCGCTACCCCTACTTTGTCACTGGGTGAGGACACCGCAAGATTGAACCCAAAACTAAGCACTTCTCCCATTGCAAGAATTACCAATCTAGTTGGCCAAACCAAACCAATAACTCGAAGAGACTTGCAAAGATATGAAATCATGCATATAAGAATTCAGAGAAGATTCAAATAATATTCATAGATAATCTGAAGATAAACCCACAATTCATCGGATCTCAACAAACACACCGCAAAAGTGTATTACATCAGATAGATCTCCATGAAGATCATGAAGAACATGGTATTGAAGAACAAAGAGAGAGAAGAAGCCATCTAGCTACTAGCTATGGACCCGAAGGTCTGTGGTGAACTACTCACGCATCATCGGAGGGGCAATGGAGTTGATGTAGATGCCCTCCGTGATCGATTCCCCCTCCGACAGATTACCAAAAAAGGCTCCAAGATTGGATCTCACGGGAACAGAGGCTTCCAGCGGCGGAAAAGTATTTTCGTGGCTCTTTTTGGTATCCAGGGAATATTTGGGAATTTATAGGCCGAAGAATAGGGTTAGGAGGGCTGCCGTGGGGCCACAAGCCAGGGGGACGCCCCCCCCTAGGGCGCGCCCTGGTGGCTTGTGACGCCACGGCAGGTCTCCTGCCTTCATCTCCAAGTCTGCTGGGTTTCTTCTGGTCCAAGAAAAAGTATTCCGAAGATTTTATTCCGTTTGGACTCCGTTTAATATTCCTTATCTGCAATACTCAAAAACAAGGAAAAAACAGAAACTGGCACTAGGCTCTAGATTAATAGGTTAGTCCCAAAAATAATATAAAATAGCATATTAATGCATATAAAACATCCAAAACAGATAATATAATAGCATGGAACAATCAAAAATTATAGATACGTTGGAGACGTATCAGGCTTTCTCATAATGATCAAACCATGCTCGATACTTCTTGTACTGGTTCTTTTATGAAGAAGACTATTGAATTCAAGTGGGATCTCTTGGAAAGAATTAAATGCAACTCTGAAGATTGGGAACTCGACGAAGGTAATGAGTCAGGTATAAAGCTTGAATTTGATTGTGTTAAATCTTTTATGAATACCGATACTTTTCATAAGTTTAGCACTAAATATGGACTTGACTCTGAGATAGTAGCCTCTTTCTGTGAATCATTTGCTGCTCATGTTGATCTCCCTAAAGAGAAGTGGTTTAAATATAATCCCCTTATTAAAGAAGAAATTAAAGAACCGGTCATAGCTAAAGAAGAAACTATCGTTTACAATGTTGATCCAATTGTGCCTACTGCTTATATTGAGAAACCACCTTTTCCTGTTAGGATAAAGGAACATGCTAAGGTATCAACTGTGGTTCGCAAAAGCATTATTAGAACACCTAAGCCCTCTGAACAAATTAAAGTAGAACCTAGTGTTGCTATGGTTAAAGATCTCTTGGTAGAAGATGTTGATGGGCATGTCATTTACTTCTGGGATGAAGCTGCTAGAATTGCTAAACCCGATGAAAAAGACAAACATAGCCCCGTAGCTAGCTTGCCTGTTGTCTTAGTCAAAATAGGAGATCATTGTTATCATGGCTTATGTGATGTTGGTGCTAGTGTGAGTGCTATTCCTTTTACCTTATATCAAGAAATTATGAATGAAATAGCACCTGCTGAGATAGAAGATATTGATGTTACTATTAAACTTGCTAACAGAGACACCATCAAACCACTTGGGATTGTTAGAGATGTTGAAGTCTTGTGTGGGAAAATAAAATATCCTACTGATTTTCTAGTTCTTGGTTCCCCACAAGATGACTTTTGTCCCATTATCTTTGGTGGACCTTTCTTGAACACTGTTAATGCTAAGATAGATTGCAAAAAGGAAACTGTGAGTGTTGAGTTTGGTGATGTGTCTCATGAGTTTAATTTTTTCAAGTTTAATAGACAACCTCGGGATAGAGAATTACCTAATAAGGATGAAATAATTGGTCTTGCTTCTATTGCCGTTCCTCCTACCGATCCACTAGAGCAATATTTGCTAGACCATGAAAATGATATGCACTTTCGTGAAAGAAATGAAATAGATAAAAATTTCTTTGAACAACAACCTCTACCGAAACACAATTTGCCTATTGAAACTCTTGGAGGTCCACCTCCACCTAAAGGTGATCCCGTGTTTGAACTAAAACAATTGCCTGACACTCTGAAATATGCTTATCTTGATGAGAAAAAGATATATCCTGTTATTATTAGTGCTAACCTTTCAGAACATGAAGAAGAAAGATTATTGAAAATTCTGAGGAAGCACCGGGCTGCTATTGGATATACTCTCGATGATCTTAAGGGCATTAGTGCCACTCTATGTCAGCACAAGATTAATATGGAACCTGATGCTAAACCCGTTGTTGATCATCAACGACGATTGAATCCCAAGATGAAAGAAGTGGTAAGAACTGAAATATTAAAGCTTCTGGTAGCTGATAACTTGTCTAGGTTAGAAAATATTCTTGATGACCCACTACCTATTGATGATAGTTTCCCTGATGAACAACTAGCTGCAATAAATGCCTCTCAAAACACTCCATGGTATGCTGATTATGCTAATTACATTGTTGCTAAATATATACCACCTAGCTTCACATACCAACAAAAGAAAAAATTCTTCTATGACTTAAGACATTACTTTTGGGATGACCCAAATCTTTATAAAGAAGGAGTAGATGGTATTATTAGACGTTGTGTACCTGAGCATGAACAGGAACAAATCTTGCGGAAATGTCATTCCGAAGCTTATGGAGGACATCATGCTGGAGATAGAACTGCTCATAAGGTATTACAATCTGGTTTTTATTGGCCTACTCTCTTCAAGGATGCTCGTAAGTTTGTCTCATCCTGTGATGAATGTCAAAGAATTGGTAATATCGGTAAGCGTCAAGAAATGCCTATGAACTATTCACTTGTTGTTGAACCATTTGATGTTTGGGGTTTTGATTATATGGGACCTTTTCCTTCCTCTAATGGGTACACTTATATTTTGGTTGCTGTTGATTACGTCACTAAGTGGGTAGAAGCTATTCCAACTAGTAGTGTTGATCATCATACTTCCATTGAAATGCTTAAAGAAGTTATTTTCCCGAGGTTTGGAGTCCCTAGATACCTAATGACTGATGGTGGTTCACACTTTATTCATGGTGCTTTCCGTAAGATGCTTGCTAAATATGATGTTAACCATAGAACTGAATCACCCTATCATCCTCAATCTAGTGGTCAAGTTGAACTTAGCAATAGAGAAATAAAACTGATATTACAAAAAACTGTTAATAGGTCTCGAAAGAATTGGTCTAAGAAATTATATGATGCACTTTGGGCCTATAGAACTGCTTATAAAAATCCTATGGGTATGTCTCCATACAAGATGGTCTATTGGAAAGCTTGTCATTTGCCTCTAGAATTAGAACATAGAGCATTTTGGGCAATCAAAGAACTAAACTATGATTTCAAACTTGCCGGTGAAAAGAGGTTATTTGATATTAGCTCATTAGATGAATGGGGAACCCAAGCTTATGAAAATGCCAAGTTATTCAAAGAAAAAGTTAAAAGATGGCATGATAAAAGAATCCAAAAGCAAGAATTCAAAGTTGGAGAATATGTTCTATTGTACAATTCTCGTTTCAGATTTTTTTGCAGGAAAACTTCTCTCCAAATGGGAAGGACCCTATGTTATCGAAGAAGTTTATCGCTCTGGAGCTATTAAGATTAATAATGCCGAAGGTACCAACCCGAAGGTGGTCAATGGACAAAGAACTAAACACTATATTTCAGGTACGCCTATTAACATTGAAAGCAATGTTATCCAAACAATGACACCGGAGGAACACATAAAAGAAACCTTCCGGAACGCTCCAGAATCATGAAAATAAAGAGGTACGTGATACGGTGAGTAAACAGTCTCCGAAAAATCCGCAAAAATATTTTTAATTAGTTTTGGAATATTTATGAATTTTAGGAAATAAAAAATAAACCGGAAGGTAACCGAGGAGGGCACGGAGTACCAGGGCGCGCCTGCCCCCCTGGTCGCGCCCTGGTGGAGCGTGCCCACCTCGGGAACCTTCCCGACTCCGTTTTCCTTTCGTTTGCTTGGTTTCCAAGAATAAAAATTCTCTTTGTATACCCCCGACTGTTTTGACCACCGCATCGCGAGATTTTCTTCTGTTCTTGTTTCGTGTTGTTTTTCTGCCAGATCTAAATCTCCATGGCTTCCTCAAGTTCCCCCAAGGACAAGTTCTTCGAGAAGGTTATCAACCCGTATTTGCCGGAGGTGATGAAGCACCCTCAAACCATTGAGATGCGTGAGGGGGTGCTCCACATCCGGGATGTTCAGGTGCCCAAGAGGACTGGAAGCGTGGAGGCCCGGCTGGAAGCTGTGGAGCAAGACGTCTTCAGGTGCAAGGGGATGGTGGAACGTGGACTTAGTGCCAATCACTCCATGATCACGGAGTTTACCCGTGACCATATGGTGGATGGCCAGTCCATGAAAGACATCGTCTTCAACTTCAACGAGCAAATCAACTTTCTGCAGAGTCAAATTTATGATCTCCAAATCAAGTTTTTGAGTATGAGGCGAGATTTAAAGGTATAAGCTTAGCTGCCAATTGCACGACTCCAGGGACTCGTGCCTCAACTTTTGATGGTGAACACTTGCCCTGGAAGCCGGAGGATAACCCCATTACCGCCTCACCACCACCTTCATCATCACCACCACCTTCATCATCACCACCACCAAAGGAGATCTTAGTACACGGGTATGGGCACTCTCCTTGGCTTGAGCCAAGCTTGGGGGAGGTGCCCCGGTATCGTATCACCATCACTTTTACCTTTTGCTTTTTATTTTCGATCCTTAGCCTTTTCATGTTTTAGTTGAATAAAAGTTTAGCATGATCCATCTTCGAGTGCTAGTTTCGTGATCTATCTATCTATGTAATCGAGTGAGAGTTATATAATAAAGTTAGTTTGAGCTTTCGCCCCTTTTACTTTCTTGTTGCAAGCATGATGAAAGAAAATAAATGAAAAAGATCATATGCTAATCTTATGGTGAGTAATGACATCACAATAAAGAAAAGTATAAGTGGTAAAATTTGTTGGAGATTGGCAAACATAGCATTAGTCAATGATGCAACTCATGAAAGAATTAATTAGGGAAGAGAAGATTCACATGCAAATATACTATCATGGACATCTTTTGTGATTGTGAGCCCCCATTAAATATTATATGCCAAAATTGTTGACGTTGGACAAGGAAGACAACGTAATGATTTATGCTAGTTCATATTCACATAGAAGTTATATTGTCATAGATCCTTTAACATGTGGTGCTTTCCCAATATCTTTGCTAGCCAAAAACTCCGCACTAAGTAGAGATACTACTTGTGCATTCAAAAACCCAAAAACTCAAACTCATGTTTGAGAGTCCACCATACCTTCCTATGGATTAAATAAGATCCTTCAAGTAAGTTGTCATCGGTGCATCAAGGCAATAAAAATTGCTTCTAAAAAGTGTTGGATCAATTAGTGTAAGAGAAAATTGAGCGTTGCACGAACTTGTGATGGCAAAGTAATAAAAGCGACAAACTGCATAATAAAGGTTGCTATCACAAGAGGCAATGCAACGTGACGTTCTTTTGCGCTAAGGGATTTGGCATACAAACTAAAAAGCGCATGACAACCTCTGCTTCCCTCTACGAAGGGCCTATCTTTTACTTTTATGTACTTACTTTTATGCAAGAGTCAAAGTATTCTTCCCTATTCCTTTTTATTTTTCTCCTTTGGCAAGCATCATGTGGTGAGGAAAGATCTAGGCACATATGACCAGTTGGATATGAGTGAGCATGAGTTATTATTGTTGACATCACCCTTGAGGTGAATATGTTGGGAGGCAAACTATAAGCCCCTATCTTTCTATGTGTCCGGTTGAAACATTTTGTCCATGGGTATGCTGTGAGCGTTAGCAATCATAGAAGACTAAATGATGGTTGAGTATGTGGACTTGCCAAAAGGCTCCTACATGAGACCCTTCCTGAAAATATGATGAATTGTAGTTGCAAGAGTTGACTGAGAACATAGCTTGTTTGTTTCCAATAAGGTTTATGCTTTATACTTCCACGTTGTGAGGAATTGTTACTTGCTCATAAGAAGTTATATGATGCTGCTATGAAATAAATATGAAAAAGTTTTTATGTTAGTTTTTGTTGCTGTTATAATAATGAGCATGATGCTTCTATGTCTGTATTTTGTTTTTATCGACACCTCTCTCTCAAACCATGTGGGCATGTTCTTCGATATCGGCTTTCGCTTGAGGACAAGCGAGGTCTAAGCTTGGGGGAGTTGATACGTCCATTTTGCATCATGTTTTACTACTGTTATTTATAATGTTTTTATGCATAATAATGCTTTGGGGAGTAATTCTAATGCATTTTCTCTCATAATTTGCAAGGTTTACCTCAAGAGGGAGAATGCCGGCAACTGGAATTCAGCACCCCGAAAAAGCACGTCAAAGATACCTATTTTGCGCAACTCCAATGAAGCTAAAAATTCACGGGGATAATTTTTATAATAAATAAGAATTTCTGGAGCCAAGAACTACAGGAGGGTGGCCACCAGGTGGCCACCCTCCACCAGGGTGCACCTGGCCCCCTGCCCGCGCCCTGGTGGAGGGTGGGCACTACTACTTCTCGAGCATGCGTTGGTTTCCGTGAAGAGGAACGGATGATGCAGCAAAGTAGATAAGTATTTCCCTCAGTTGTTGAGAACCAAGGTATCAATCCAGTAGGAGATACAAGAAAGTCCCCAATAGGTGTACCTAAACAAAGAATCAAACACTTGCACCCAACGCTATAAAGGGGTTGTCAATCCCTTCATGGTTACTTGCAAGGATGAGATCAAATAGAGATAGAAAGAATAGATTGCTTGAACGGAAAGTAAAACAAAAGTAAAAAGATTGCAGCAAAATATTTTTGGTATTTTTGGTTTTAGATCTGAAAGTATAAGATGGAAAATAGACCCGGGGGCCATAGGTTTCACTAGAGGCTTCTCTCATGATGGCAAGTATTACGGTGGGTGAACAAATTACTGTCGAGCAATTGATAGAAAAGCGAATAATTATGAAGATATCCAAGGCAATGATTATGCATATAGGCATCACGTCTGTGTCAAGTAGACCGAAACGATTCTGCATCTACTACTATTACTCCACACATCGACCGACTCCTGCCTGCATCTAGAGTATTAAGTTCATGAAGAACAGAGTAACGCATTAGGTAAGATGACATGATGTAGAGGGATAAACTCAAGAAATATGATGAAAACCCCATCTTTTTATCCTCGATGGCAACAATACAATACGTGCCTCGCTACCCCTACTATGTCACTGGGTGAGGACACCGCAAGATTGAACCCAAAACTAAGCACTTCTCCCATTGCAAGAATTACCAATCTAGTTGGCCAAACCAAACCAATAACTCGAAGAGACTTGCAAAGATATGAAATCATGCATATAAGAATTTAGAAAAGACTCAAATAATATTCATAGATAATCTGAACATAAACCCACAATTCATTGGATCTCAACAAACACACCACAAAAGAGTATTACATCGGATAGATCTCCATGAAGATCATGAAGAACATGGTATTGAAGAGCAAAGAGAGAGAAGAAGCCATCTAGCTACTAGCTATGGACCCGAAGGTCTGTGGTGAACTACTCACGCATCATCGGAGGGGCAATGGAGTTGATGTAGATGCCCTCCGTGATCGAATCCCCCTCCGGCAGATTACCGGAAAAGGCTCCAAGATTGGATCTCACGGGAACCGAGGCTCCTGGCGGTGGAAAAGTGTTTTCGTGGCTCTCTCTGGTACACAGGGAATATTTGGGAATTTATAGGCCGCGGATTAGGGTTGGGGGAGTTGCCGTGGGCCCACAAGCCAGGGGAGCGCCCCCCCCCTAGGGCGCGCCCGTGTGGCTTGTGGCCACACGGCAGCTCCTCTGCCTTGGTCTCTAAGCTTGGTAGTTGTCTTCTGGTCCAAGAAAAATTATTCCGAAGATTTTATTACGTTTGGACTCCGTTTAATATTCCTTATCTGCAATACTCAAAAACAAGGAAAAAACAGAAACTGGCACTAGGCTCTAGATTAATAGGTTAGTCTCAAAAATAATATAAAATAGCATATTAATGCATATAAAACATCCAAAACAGATAATATAATAGCATGGAACAATAAAAAATTATAGATACGTTGGAGACGTATCAAGCATCCCCAAGCTTAATTCCTGCTCGTCCTCGAGTAGGTAAATGATAAAAACAGAATTTTTGACGTGGAATGCTACCTAACATATTTATCCATGTAATATTCTTTATTGTGGCATGAATATTCAGATCCGTAAGATTCAAAACAATAGTCTAATATTGACATAAAAACAGTAATACTTCGAGCACACCAACAAGGCAATCGTGTCCTTTCGAAATAACATGGCCTTAGAAAGTTATCCCTACAAAATCATATGGTCTAGCTATGCTCCATCTTCCCCACACAAAGTATCTAAATCATGCACAACCCTGATGAACAAGTCGAGCAATTGTTTCACACTTTTGGTGTTCTCAAACCTTTTCAACTCTCACGCAATACATGAGCGCGAGCCATGGATATAGCACTATAGGTGGAATAGAATATGGTGGAGGTTGCAAGGTTAAGGGAGAAGATAGTCTCACATCAACTAGGCGTATCAACGGGCTATGGAGATGCCCATCAATAGATATCAATGTGAGTGAGTAGGGATTGCCATGCAACAAATGCACTTAGAGCTATAAGTGTATGAAAGCTCAAAAAGAAAACTAAGTGGTCGTGCAACATGAAACTCCACTAGTTATATGAAAGTGACAAAATAGGAGACTCTCTATCATGAAGATCATGGTGCTACTTTGAAGCACAAGTGTGGAAAAAAATATAGTAGCAATTGTCCCTTCTCTCTTTCTCTCATTTTTTTTTGTTTTGGTGGGCATCTTTGGCCTCTTTTTTTTATTTGGGCTTCGCTGGCCTCTTTTATTTTTTGTAAAGTCCGGATACTCATCCCAACTTGTGAGGGAGTCATGGCTTCCATCATCCTTTTCTCACACGGGACAATGCTCTAATAATGAAAATCATCACACTTTTATTTACTTACAACTCAAAAGAAGGATTACAACTCGATACCTATGACAAAATATGACTCTATATGCAATATGAAAGTGGTGGTGCATGTCATGAAAAGCGGAACGGTGGAAGTTGCATGGCAATATATCTCGGAATGGCTATGGAAATGCCATAATAGGTAGGTATGGTGGCTGTTTTGAGGAAAATATATGGTGGCTGTTTTGAGGAAGGTGGGTTTGATGTACCGGCGAAAGTTGCGCGGTACTAGAGAGGCTAGCAAAGGTGGAAGGGTGAGAGTGCGTATAATCCATGGACTCAACATTAGTCATAAAGAACTCACATACTTATTGCAAAAGTCTATTAGTTATCAAACAAAGCATTAGACGCATGCTCCTAGGGGAGAGGTTGGTAGGAGTTAACCATCGCGCGCTCCCGACCCTCACACAAAGGTTGACAATCATTAAACAAATCATGCTCCGACTTCGTTACATAACGGTTCACCATACGTGCATGCTACGGGAATCACAAACTTCAACACAAGTATCTCTTCCAATTCACAACTACTCACTAGCATGACTCTCATACTACCATCTCCATTATCTCAAAACTATATGCAAGGAATCAAACTTCTCATAGTATCCAATGCACTTAATATGAAAGTTTTTATTATATCCCTCTTGGATGCCCATTATATTAGGACTAAAATCATAACCTAAACAAATTACCATGCTGTTTTAAGAAACTCTCAAAATAATATAAGTGAGGTACGAGAGTTTAATAATTTCTATAAAATATAACACCACCGTGCTCTAAAAAGATATAAGTGAAGCACTAGAGCAACATTGCCTAGCTCAAAAGATATAAGTGAAGCACATAGAGTATTCTAATAAATTCACGAATCAGCGTGTCTCTCTCAAAAAGATGTGCAGCAAGGATGATTGTGGCAAACTAAAAAGCAAAGACTCATATCATACAAGACGCTCCAAGCAAAACACATATCATGTGGTGAATAAAAATATAGCCTCAAGTAAATTTACCGATGGATTGAAGACGAAAGAGGGGATGTCTTCCGGGGCATCCCCAAGCTTAGGCTTTTTGGTATCCTTGAATAAGGCTTGGGGTGCCTTGGGCATCCCCAAGCTTAGGCTCTTGCCACTCTTTATTCCATAGTCCATCAAATCTTTACCCAAAACTTGAAAACTTCACAACACAAAACTCAACAGAAAACTCATGAGATCCGTTAGTATAAGAAAAACAAATCACCACTTTAGGTACTGTTGTGAACTCATTCTTTATTGATATTGGTGTAATATCTACTGTATTCTAACTTCTCCATGGTTCATACCCCCCGATACAACCCATAGATTCATCAAAATAAGCTAACAACACATAGAAAACAGAATCTGTCAAAAACAGAACAGTCTGTAGCAATCTATAGACTTCGAATACTTATGTAACTCTAAAAATTCTGAAATATTATGACAATCAGGGCAATTTGTATATCAATCTTTTGTAAAAATTTCATATCAAAAGCAAGTTCCAGTGAATTTACAAAATTCCTGGACTGAGAGCAAAAGTTTCGGTTTTTCAGCAAAATCAAATCAACAAACACCGTAGACCATCCCAAAGGTCTTACTTGGCTCAAACACTAATTTAAACAAGAAAACACAATTATTACAGAAGTAATAATGTGGAAAACACACCAAAACAGAAGCAAAAAACAGAAAGCAAAAATAAAATTGGGTTGCCTCCCAACAAGCGCTATTGTTTAACGCCCCTAGCTAGGCAAAACACAATAGATCTAGGTATTGTCATCTTTGGTATGCAACTCATCAATTGCACACTTATAAACCCTAGGGGATTCTTTAATTTTATGAATTATCGTACTCCTAGGAAAGAAATCAAGAAACTCACTTGTAGCAATTGGTTCCCGGACAATATCAATAAAGCTAGGATGAACACTTATCATCTTAAGATCCTCCCCTCTACTAGAGGACTCATCCTTATTCTTGGGAACATAAATAAACTTGGCAATTTTAGTAGTAGGAGATTTTGGGGTGGTCTGAACGGAAGCAAAAGCGGAACCCAAGTTGGTAATAATGTCCTCTAGCTTTCCAATTCTAGAGGAATCTTGATCCAGTTTTTCATTAACTATGGGCTATTTTTCCTTTAGGCTTTTTAGGGTAACTCCTACCTTAGATCCATATTGGGTGATATGATTATGGATCTTTTTATCCAAGTTTTCAATGAGCTCTATAGTAGCGACTTTATTTTCGATGATATCAAGCCTTCGCATAACATGTTCCAAAGTTAAAATAGTTTCATTAACCATGAGAGGGGGTGAACCTACCAAATTTATCATAGCATTATAAGAATCAAAGGTATTGTTCCCCAAGAAATTCCCTCCCATAATGGTATCCAAAACATATCTATTCCAAGGAAAAACACCCACATAAAAATTGCGAAGGAGAACGGTAGTAGATTGCTTACGAGTAGATCTATTTTGAGCATTGCAAATCCTATACCAAGCATCTTTTAAATTCTCTCCCTCTCTTTGCTTAAAATTAAGAACTTCGTTCTCGGGAGTAATAGCGATAGTAGCAAGGCTAGCCATGAGTTTGAGCGATCTAACACACAAGCAAACAAAAAGCAAACGAAAAGACGAACGGAATAAGGGCGAATAAAAAGGCGAATCTTTTTGGAAAATCGTTTTAGAAGTGGGGGAGAGGAAAACGAGAGGCAAATGGCAAATAATGTAAATGCAAGAGATGAGTTTGTGATGGGTACTTGGATGGCTTGATGTAGATCTCCCCGGCAACTACGTCAGAAATTGACAAGTTGACGGAAAAGTTCTTGTCTTGACTTGCTATGTATCTCCTCGGCAACGGCGCCAGAAATCCTTCTTGCTACTTCTCGAGCATGCGTTGGTTTCCGTGAAGAGGAACGGATGATGCAGCAAAGTAGATAAGTATTTCCCTCTGTTGTTGAGAACCAAGGTATCAATCCAGTAGGAGATACAAGCAAGTCCCCAATAGGTGTACCTACACAAAGAATCAAACACTTGCACCCAACGCTATAAAGGGGTTGTCAATCCCTTCACGGTTACTTGCAATGATAAGATCTAATAGAGATAGATAGAATAGATTGCTTGAACGGAAAGTAAAACAAAAGTAAAAAGATTGCAGCAAGATATTTTTGGTATTTTTGGTTTTAGATCTGAAAGTATAAGATGGAAAATAGACCCGGGGGCCATAGGTTTCACTAGAGGCTTCTCTCATGATGGCAAGTATTACGGTGGGTGAACAAATTACTGTCGAGCAATTGATAGAAAAGCGAATAATTATGAAGATATCCAAGGCAATGATTATGCATATAGGCATCACGTCTGTGTCAAGTAGACCGAAACGATTCTGCATCTACTACTATTACTCCACACATCGACCGACTCCTGCCTGCATCTAGAGTATTAAGTTCATGAAGAACAGAGTAACGCATTAGGTAAGATGTCATGATGTAGAGGGATAAACTCAAGCAATATGATGAAAACCCCATCTTTTTATCCTCGATGGCAACAATACAATACGTGCCACGCTACCCCTACTATGTCACTCGGTGAGGACACCGCAAGATTGAACCCAAAACTAAGCACTTCTCCCATTGCAAGAATTACCAATCTAGTTGGCCAAACCAAACCAATAACTCGAAGAGACTTGCAAAGATATGAAATCATGCATATAAGAATTCAGAAAAGACTCAAATAATATTCATAGATAATCTGAACATAAACCCACAATTCATCGGATCTCAACAAACACACCGCAAAAGAGTATTACATCGGATATATCTCCATGAAGATCATGAAGAACATGGTATTGAAGAGCAAAGAGAGAGAAGAAGCCATCTAGCTACTAGCCATGGACCCGAAGGTCTGTGGTGAACTACTCAAGCATCATCGGAGGGGCAATGGAGTTGATGTAGATGCCCTCCGTGATCGAATCCCCCTCCGACAGATTACCGGAAAAGGCTCCAAGATTGGATCTCACGGGAACCGAGGCTCCTGGCGGTGGAAAAGTGTTTTCATGGCTCTCTCTGGTATACAGGGAATATTTGGGAATTTATAGGCCGAAGATTAGGGTTGGGGGAGTTGCCGTGGGCCCACAAGCCAGGGGGGCGCCCCCCCCCTAGGGCGCGCCCATGTGGCTTGTGGCCACACAGCAGCTCCTCTGCCTTGGTCTCCAAGTTTGGTAGTTGTCTTCTGGTCCAAGAAAAAATATTCCGAAGATTTTATTACGTTTGGACTCCGTTTAATATTCCTTATCTGCAATACTCAAAAACAAGGAAAAAATAGAAACTGGCACTAGGCTCTAGATTAATAGGTTAGTCCCAAAAATAATATAAAATAGCATATTAATGCATATAAAACATCCAAAATAGATAATATAATAGCATGGAACAATCAAAAATTATAGATACGTTGGAGACGTATCAGGCACACAGGCCCACCTCCGGAGCCCATATTCTGGTATATAGCTCCAATTAACCTAGAAAAAATGAGAGGAGGACTTTCGGGAGGAACTTGGGCAGGAGCACTTTTGCCCTCCGGCGAAGCGATTCCGCCGGGGGAACTTCCCTCCCGGAGGGGGAAATCGAAGCCATCGTCATCACCAACAACCCTCTCATCTTGGGGAGGCCATTCTTCACCAACATCTTCAACATTACCATCTTCTCTCAAACCCTAGTTCATCTCTTGTGTTCAATCTTTGTACCGGAACCTCAGATTGGTACCCGTGGGTGACTAGTAGTGTTGATTACCTTGCGTAGTTGATTGCTATATGGTTTATTTGGTGGAAGATTATATGTTCAAATCCATTATGATATTCAATACGCCTCTGATCTTGAGCATGCATATTATTTGTGAGTAGTTACTTTTGTTCTTGAGGTCACGGGAGAAGTCATGTTGCTAGTACTCATGTGAACTTGATATGTGTTCGATATTTTGATGATGTGTATGTTGTGATTCCCTTAGTGGTGTCATGTGAACGTCGACTACATGACACTTCACCATCCTTGGGCCTAAGGGAATGCATTGTGGAGTAGTTATTAGATGATGGGTTGCGAGAGTGACAAAAACTTAAACCCTAGTTTATGCGCTATTCCGTAAGGGGCTGATTTGGGTCCACATGTTTAATGCTATGGTTAGACTTTGTCTTAATACTTTTCTCGTAGTTGCGGATACTTGCGAGGGGGTTAATCATAAGTAGGTTGTTAGTTCAGGTAAGAACAACACCTTAGCACCGGTCCACCCACGTATCAAATTATCAAAGTAGCGAACACAAATCAAACCAACATGACGAAAGTGGCTAGATGAAATTCCCGTGTACCCTCAAGAACACTTTGCTCATCATAAGAATTACTTTTGGCATGTCCTTTGCCACAAAAGGATTGGGCTACCTTGCTGCACCTTACCTATTGTTACCGTTACTTGCTCGTTACAAATTGCCTTGCTATCAAACTACTTGCTACTTACAATTTGAGTGCCTGCAGAAATTACCTTGCTGAAAACCGCTTATCTTATCCTTCTGCTCCTTGTTGGGTTCGACACTCTTACTTATCGAAAGGACTACTATTGACCCCCTATACTTGTGTGTCATCACCATGCGCTGGACCTGGTTTATATTAGCCGGCTTACCCAGTGAGGTAACTGCCTTGATCTTGTCCGGGTTAGCTTCAATGCCTCGTTCAGAAACCAGGAATCCTAGTAGCTTGCCTACAGGAACTCCAAAGACATACTTTGCCAGGTTAAGTTTCATCTGGTACACTCAAAGATTATCAAACGTCTCCTTGAGGTCATCCAAGAGCGTCTCCTTCTTCTGAGATTTCACCATGATATCATGGACATAAGCATGAACATTGCGCACGATCTGCGGGTGAAGGCAATTCTGAACACAGCTCTTACATTGTGACATAAGCATGAACATCGCACCCGGTATGGATCAACATGCCTTTTTTAGACAATCTTGCAAAACCTTTATTAAACCGTCACAATGTTTACAGGGACGAATGAAAGATCGCTGGATGGCCTAACCAAACATATTGTCCATCCCCAAGAGAAAGAGCATGCTTCGCTAAATTGTGAGCCTCAAAATTTGAGCTCCTAAATTCATGAACTATTCTACAAGAACTGAAAATAGAGGAACGATCTACAGTTTCCCTTATCACTGCTCCATAGGGTGTAGAATTTCGCCGTTGTATGTCGTCCACCACCGTCTTGCAATCCGACGCAATGTGTATCCTTTGCACATATAGGTCCTCCGAAAGTGACAAAGCTTCCCTTATGGCGAATGCTTCTAGAGTCTCGGGATCCATGATATGCCTGAAAGCCATCGACGATGCTCCAAGAAAGGTGACATCTTGTGCCCTGCATACTTCCCATACTGGTCCATATTTTCCTCTGGTGGAGACCGCGGCGTCAACGTTGATCTTGGTGCATCCAGGGTCCGGCGACTGCCAGCTACTAGGCCGAGGTGCTCGCGTGACCGCAGGATCACTTGCCTGATGACCCAACATGCTCGAAGGCTGTGGGTCGGGCTCGTGCCCGGCGGGACCGAGTGTATGGGGCATGGCATGTCCAGTAGTCCATCGAGGACCGTTCTGGTGCTCGTCGGGGTTTTATTCCTTTTCTCTGCGGGTTCGGGAGTGACCGGCCATCGCGGGAGTATGCGCCTTCTCTGGATTCCTCTATGTTGTTCGGCATGGACTAGTTCCATGCACATTTGTTGTACTTGCCAAGTGCTTTCCATGGCGCAATATTTGCGCACCAGGTTTGACAACTCGGTGAAGGTTTGAATTTGGCGACGGGCGAGGGCGTTGAGGATTCCTTCATCATGGTAGTTATGCCGGAAGGCGTTGATCATCTCCTGTTCGCTGTGGCCCTCTGCTTTGTCTTTGTTGAGGAGGAATCTGGCCCAGAAGTGATGGATTGATTCCCCTGGCCGTTGTTTAACCTCCTGTGGGCCCAATGAGCCGAACTCTTCCGCATTTCTCGAAGAATGCTCAAGTTGGGTGGTGGGTGGGATAAAATTTCGTATTCCCATAAGATGTGAGTCCGAGATCTCGGCGACCGCGTCCCGTGCTCTAGTGGGGTTTGGTGCGACAGGCTCGGGGTCCGTGGCTTCGACGAGACCCTGCTGCACTGATTCCAGATTGCGTGCCGGATCGGAGACTGGCCCCGAATTATTCTTGGGATGAGTTCCGGATTCCAGACTATCAGAGGGGTCCGGATGATGGGTGACCTGGACGTAAATCATTCTTAGCTCCGGTAGTTGAGGCGGGGAACCCTTGGCCGGGCACTCGACGATGGTGACCAAATGCGTGATGGGTGGGACGCGAATTTCCCTGTTATCGGGTCTGAGCCTGATTCGGTCGTAGACCAGAGATTGGTCGCCGACGATGCCCATGGCTTGGATCCGGCCGAGTAACTTGTGTAGCAACGGGGTCTCGGCGGAGTCCATATCATTTGAGTGCTCGGAGTTAGTCCGCGCCACTAATGACCTGGGGTCGTCTGAGGACGCTCCCGGGCCGTGTTCGGGTGAGATGAATCTGGGCGTATCGACCAAGTCGGGCTTTAAGGCCGGACCAGGGATAAAGGTCGTCCCAGTAGTGGGCTCGTGGGCTCTTCAAAAGGAGCTAGGAGCTTTGTTAACACAAGATCTCCCCGGGGGTCGGCGGTGAACTCCAGGTTCCCAAACCTGACTTCCTGACCGGGGGTGAAGCTTTCGACCTGGACGAGGTGGCCAGCCGGATCGGCATGCAAAACGATGCTTCCGAACGCGAAGATCTGTCTGGGGACAAAGACGTCCTTGTTGCGGATCTCTTCGTTGATGACTAAGTGTGTCTGATACGTCTCCATCGTATCTATAATTTTTGATTGTTTCATGCCAATATTATACAACTTTCACATACTTTTGGCAACAATTTATATGATTTATTGAACTAACCTATTGATCCAGTGCCAGTTTATGTTTTTTTGTGTTTTTTGTTTCGCAGAAATTCCATATCAAACGAAGTCCAAACGCGATAAAAATTTACGGAGATTTTTTTTGGAATATTTGTGAATTTTGAGAAGTGGAATCAATGCAAACGGAGGCCCACAGTGGGCACGACATACCAGGGCGCGGGTTAGGGCCGAAACGCGCCCTGGTGGAAGGTGGCCACCTCGTAGGTCGGTTGGATCTCTCCTTCGGGCACAAGAAAGCTAATTCTTGGATAAAAATCCCCTCAAAATCACAGCCCCATCGGAGTTACGGATCTCTGGGAATATAAGAAACGGTTTTCGGCCAGAAACAGGAACACGAAACAAAAGAGAACAGAGAGGGAGATCCAATCTAGGAGGGGCTCCCGCCCCTCCGCCGCCATGGAGGGCATGGACCAGAGGGGGAACTCTCCTCCCATCTAGGGGGGAGTCCAAGGAAGAAGAAGAAGGAGGGGGGCTCTCTCCCCCTCTCTCCCGGTGGCGCCGGAACGCCGCCAGGGCAATCATCGTGACGGCGATCTACATCAACAATCTTGCCGCCGTCAACACCAACTCTCTCCCCCTCTTGCAGCGGTGTAACACCTCTCTTCCCCGTTGTAATCTCTACTTAAACATGGTGCTCAACTCCATATATTATTTCCCGATGATATTTGGCTATCCTATGATGTTTGAGTAGATCTCTTTTGTCCTATGGGTTAATTGTGGTATGATGTTATGGGTGTGAGTCATATGTTGATATGGTGTTGTCCTATGGTGCCCTCCGTGTCACGCAAACGTGAGGGATCCACGCTGTAGGGTGTTGCAATATGTTCATGATTTGCCTATAGTGGGTTGCTTGAGTGACAGAAGCATAAACCCGAATAGGTGGGTTGTTGCGTGTGAGAGTAAAGAGGACTTGATACTTAATGCTATGGTGGGGTTTTACCTTAATGATCTTTAGTAGTTGCGGATGCTTGCTAGAGTTCCAATCATAAGTGCATATGATCCAAGTAGAGAAAGTATGTTAGCTCATGCCTCCCCCTCATTGCATATAACAAGTATCTATCGTATCATATTCAACTGCCTATGGACAATCTTTCTCTTGCGTTACACAAAAAGCTTGCTACAAAACAATTTACTTTTATTGTTCTTTTATTAAAACAGCAACTAACTTTTATTTCCACGTCCTTTATTATCTTGCAAAGTACTTCTAGTTTTATTCCCGCAAAGTAGTTTCATACTTGTTCTAGGTAAAGCAAGCATTAGCGTGCGTAGAGTTGTATCGGTGGTCGATAGAACTTGAGAGAATATTAATTCTACCTTTAGCTCCTCGTTGGGTTCGACACTCTTACCTATCGAAAAAGGCTACAGACAATCCCCTACACTTGTGGGCTATCAAGACCTTTTTCTGGCGCCGTTGCCGGGGAGCAATAGCGTGGGGTGAATATTCTCGTGTGTGCTTGTTTGTTTTATCACTAAGTAATTTTTATTTTCTGTTATTAGTTGTTTTCTATCTTTAGATATGGGTAGGAAACGCAAAATACCAAAAAATTAGATGTACTTGCTGCTCCAAAAGTTGAGGAACCATTAGTGTTCCGTACTAATGAAGAATATTACTTGGATCATCTTCGATCCCTTTGTGCTCATGCTGAAAACCCAATTAGCTTAGTTGAGGGAAAATCATTAAATGATCATGCTCATGATGTGCGACACTATCTCAAAAAGGGAAACTATTGTGGCATCAAATTAATACTTTGTGTTGCTATGCTTGGAACCTATGTGAAATTTATGATTTTACTTGTTGTTCTGAAGAAACTAAAAAACACCTTCCCTACCAATGTGTGTTTAATGATAATGAAATACTATCTTCTTATGCCAAGAGGCCTATTGTTATTTTGATGTTGAGCAAATTGAAGAAATTGTTGCTTTTAAAGGTGCTTATGAAATTGCTTCTTTGATTGAAAAGTATGATGCTACTCTTTACAAATCTGAAAAATTTGCCATACTTGAATATTGCTATGAAAACTATGCTTCTAATGCTTATATCAATGGATTTATTGAAAGAATTACCGCTGCCTTGGAGGAGACTAATATTTTGCAGGAATATATGGAAGAGGAAGTTGCTGAAATTGTGAGCTCATTAGATGAAAAAGATGAGGAGGAGAGTGAAGAACAAAAGGAGGAAGAGCGGATTAGCTACCCGTGCCCACCTTCTAATGAGAGTAACTCTTCAACTCATACATTGTTTGGTTACCCTTCGCACATGCCGAAGGATGAATGCTATGATGAATGCTATGATAATTGCTACAATCCCGCGGATTCGTTTGAAATATCCCTTTTTGATGAACTTGATGCTTGCTATGCTTGTGGCCAAGATGCCAATATAAATTATGCTTATGGAGATGAACTTGCTATAGTTCCTTATGTTAAGCATGAAATTGTTGCTATTGCACCCACACATGATAGTCCTATTATCTTTTTGAATTCTCCTAACTACACCATATCGGAGAAGTTTGCTCTTGTTAAGGATTATATTGATGGGTTGCATTTTGCTACTACACATGATGATTTTGATGAATATAATATGCATGTGCTTGCTGCTCCTACTTGCAATTATTATGAGAGAGGAACTACATCTTCGCCTCTCTATGTTTTCAATACTATAAAATTGCAAGAAACTACTTATACTATGCGTTGGCCTTTACTTGGTGTGAATGAATTGTTCTTTTATGACATGCCAATGCATAGGAAGAGAGTTAGACTTCGTTGTTATATGATACACATCACTTTGTGCTCACTACTTAATTACAAATCATTGTTAATTAAAATTGGCTTTGATATACCTTGGGATCCGGGTGGATCCATTACTTGAGCACTTTATGCCTAGCTTAATGGCTTTAAAGAGAGCGCTGCCAGGGATACAACCTGGAAGTTTTAGAGAGTCATTTATTTCTGTTGTGTGCTTTTGTATTATATTGTGCCAAGATTTGCCTTTAGGATGATTCATAAGATGAGTAGAAGCAATGCTGAATCTGAAACGGAAACTTTGTTCCCAATGCACGAATTTTCATATTTTATTGGAACGTGAGAATGAGATAAAAATTTAACACAGTATTGATATACAAATTCTTTACGTTGTCCTATTTTTTCAGAATTTTTGGAGTTACAGAAGTATGGTCAAAGTTCAAATTACTACAGACTGTCCTGTTTAAGACAGATTCTGTTTTTGATGCATTGTTTTGCTTGTTTTGATGAAACTATCGATTTTATCGGTGGTATAAGCCATAGAAAAGTTATAATACAACAGGGATAATGCAAATATAAAATATGAATGGGTTTGCAATAGTACTTAAAGTAGTAGTTTGCTTTATTATACTAACGGATCTTACCAGTCTTTTGTTAAGTTTTGTGTGGATGAAGTGTTCGAAGATCGAGGAGGTCTCGATATGGGGAGAAGAAGGGGATGCAAGAGTTCAATCTTGGGGATGCCCAAGGAACCCCAAGTAAATATCCAAGGAGACTCAAGCGTCTAAGCTTGGGGATGCCCCGGAAGGCATCCCATCTTTCTTCAACAAGTATCGGTATGTTTTCGGATTCGTTTCATTTATGTGATATGTGCAAATCTTGGAGCGTCTTTTGCGTTTAGTTTATGCACCATGTTGGTATGAGATAGTCCATGGTTGATTTATAGAATACTCATTGCACTTCACTTATATCTTTTGAGTATGGCTTTATAGAATGCTTCATGTGCTTCACTTATATCATTTGAAGTTTGGATTGCCTGTTTCTCTTCACATAGAAAACCGTTATTCGTAGAATGCTCTTTTGCTTCACTTACATTTATTAGAGCATGGTCTTTTGTAGAAAGAATTAAACTCTCATGCTTCACTTATATCTATTTAGAGAGCCAACAGGAATTGGTCATTCACATGGTTAGTCATAAAATCCTACATAAAACTTAGGGATCACTGAATATGATATGTTTGATTCCTTGCAATAGTTTTGCGATACAAAGATGATAATATGTGGGAGGTACTAGTGGATGATCGTGTTTAGTAAGATATTTGTGTTAAAGTTTGTGATTCCCGAAGCATGCACGTATAGTCTTCCGTTATGCTAGGAAGTTGGAGCACAATTTATCCTTGATTGTCTATCTTTGTGTGAAGGTCGGGGGCACGCGATGGTTAACTCCTACCAACCTCCCCCCTAGGGGCATGCGTAGTAATACTTTGCTTCGAGGGCTAATAAACTTTTGCAATAACTATGTGAGTTCTTTATGACTAATGTGAGTCCATGGATTATACGCACTCTTACCTTTCCGCAATTTGCTAGCCTCTACGGTACCGCGCATTGCCCATTCTCACCTCGAGAGTTGGCGCAAACTTCGTCGGTGCATCTAAACCTCGTGATATGATACACTCTATCACACATAAGCCTTATTGTATCTTCCTCAAAACAGCCACCATACCTACCTATTATGGCATTTCCATAGCCATTCCGAGATATATTGCCATGCAACTTCCACCGCTTCCGTTTTGATGACTTGAGCATTCATTGTCATATTGCTTTACATGATCGTAAGATAGTTAGCATGATGTTTCCATGGCTTGTCCGTTTTTTGATATCTTTGCTACGCTAGATCTTTGCACAACATTCATATAGAGTCATATTTTGTTCTAGGTATCGAGTTGTAATATTGAGTTGTAAGTAAATAGAAACGTGATGATCATCATTATTAGAGCATGTCCCAGTGAGGAAAGGATGATGGAAACTATGATTTCCCCACAAGTCGGGATGAGGCTCCGGACAAAGAAAAAAAGAAAAAAAAGACAGAAAAGAAAAAAAAAGAGAAAAAGAAGAAAAAGAAAATAATAATAATGAGAGACAAAGAGAGAAGGGGCATGCTAATTCCACACATGTGCTTCAAAGTAGCACCATGTTTTTCATATAGAAAGTCTCCTATGTTGTCACTTTCATATACTAGTGGGAATTTTTCATTATAGAGTTAGATGCATACCCACTTAGTTTTCATATTGAGCTTTCATACACTTATAGCTCTTAGTGCATCCGTTGCATGGCAATCCCTACTCCTCGCATTGATATCTATTGATGGGCATGTCCATAGCCCGTTGATACGCTGAGTTGATGCGAGACTTTCTTCTTCACTTTTAACCCTTTGAAACCTACCACCATATTCTATTCCACCCATAGTGCTATATCCATGGCTTGCGCTCATGTATTGCGTGAGAGTTGAAAATGCTGAAGCGTGTTAAAAAGTATGAACCAATTGCTTGGCTGACACCGGGGTAGTACAAGATTTATACTTTGTGTTAAGAAGACAGAGCATGACAAGGCTATATGATTTTATAGGGATAGCGTTCTTTAGCCTTGATATTTTGAAAGACATGATTGTTTGTTGGGATGCCTGAGTATTAATGTCTTCATGTCAAAACTAGACTATTGCTTTGAATCACTCATGTCTTAATATTCATGCCATGATTAGATATATGATCAAAGATTATGCTAGGTAGCATTCCACATCAAAAATTATCTTTTTTATCATTTACCTACTCGAGGACGAGTAGGAATTAAGCTTGGGGATGCTGATATCCCTCCGTCGTATCTATAATTTTTGATTGTTTCATGCCAATATTATACAACTTTCACATACTTTTGGCAACAATTTATATGATTTATTGGACTAACCCATTGATCCAGTGCCCAGTGCCAATTCCTGTTTTTTGTGTGTTTTTTGTTTCGTAGAAATTCCATATCAAACGAAGTCCAAACGCGATAAAAATTTACGGAGATTTTTTTTTTGGAACATTTGTGAATTTTGAGAAGTGGAATCAATGCAAACGGAGGCCCACAGTGGGCACGGCATACCAGGGCATGGGCCAAGGCCCAAACGCGCCCTAGTGGAGGGTGGCCACCTCGTAGGTCGGTTGGAGCTCTCCTTCAGGCGCAAGAAAGCTATTTTTTGGATAAAAATCCCCTCAAAATCTCAGCCCGATCGGAGTTACGGATCTCCGGGAATATAAGAAACGGTTTTCGGCCAGAAACAGGAACGTGAAAACAAAAGAGAACAGAGAGGGAGATCCAATCTAGGAGGGGCTCCCGCCCCTCCGCCGCCATGGAGGACATGGACCAGAGGGGGAACTCTCCTCCCATCTAGGGGGGAGGCCAAGGAAGAAGAAGGAGGGGGGCTCTCTCCCCCGGTGGCGCCGGAACGCCGCCGGGGCAATCATCGTGACGGCGATCTACATCAACAATCTTGCCGCCGTCAACACCAACTCTCTCCCCCTCTTGTAGCGGTGTAACACCTCTCTTCCCCGCTGTAATCTCTACTTAAACATGGTGCTCAACTCCATATATTATTTCCCAATGATATTTGGCTATCCTATGATGTTTGAGTAGATCTCTTTTGTCCTATCGGTTAATTGTGGTATGATGTTATGGATGTGAGTCGTATGTTGATATGGTGCTGTCCTATGGTGCCCTCCGTGTCGCGCAAACATGAGGGATCCACGCTATAGGGTGTTGCAATATGTTCATGATTTGCCTATAGTGGGTTGCTTGAGTGACAGAAGCATGAACCCGAGTAGGTGGGTTGTTGCGTATGGGAGTAAAGAGGACTTGATACTTAATGCTATGGTTGGGTTTTACCTTAATGATCTTTAGTAGTTGCGGATGCTTGCTAGAGTTCCAATCATAAGTGCATATGATCCAAGTAGAGAAAGTATGTTAGCTCATGCCTCTCCCTCATTGCATATAACAAGCATCTATCGTATCATATTCAATTGCCTATGGACAATCTTTCTCTTGCGTTACACAAAAAGCTTGCTACAAAACAATTTACTTTTATTGTTCTTTTATTAAAACAGCAACTAACTTTTATTTCCACGTCCTTTATTATCTTGCAAAGTACTTCTAGTTTTATTCCCGCAAAGTAGTTTCATACTTTTTCTAGGTAAAGCAAGCATTAGCGTGCGTAGAGTTGTATCGGTGGTCGATAGAACTCGAGAAAATATTAATTCTACCTTTAGCTCCTCGTTGGGTTCGACACTCTTACTTATCGAAAAAGGCTACAAACGATCCCCTACACTTGTGGGTTATCAGTGTCATCAACCCTTTTAGCGGTCTCACAGCGGAACTCTAAATGAAAGCACCAATGTCGATGTCAAAAATGGCGGATCTCGGGTAGGGGGTCCCGAGCTGTGGACCTTAGATCGATGGGTAACAAGGGACGAAGGAGACAGTGTTTACCCAGGTTCGGTCCCTCTTGAGGATGTAAAACCCTACGTCCTACTTGATTATATTGATGTGGATGAGAATTACAGAGTTGATCTACCTCGAGATCGTATGAGCTAAAACCCTAGATGAGTTGACCTCCCCTCTATGAACGAAACCCTCTGGTTTATATAGACACCACGGGTACCTAGGGTTATACATAACCGGCCTCCAACCGGGGATAGATGCGCCGATATCTACTTCAAGACTTGAACGATACGCCAATCTTCGGAGCTTTCCTTCCTGAACACGAGGTCATCACGTAGTCCGGTCTTCAACAGAGCGGCACAGCAAGTCGGCCCATGAGAGATGAGCCAACGGTCCGAGGACCCCTTAGTCCCGGACTCCCTCAGGCTACCCTTGCTTCCACGCGCTCGCCGGAGAACCCTCCTCTCCAGAAACCAGCAGCAGAGGCTGCTTATTCCTCGCATGCGCAGCCAGCCGCCGAGCGCTGGGACTTCTAGATCCTCCCTCACCGCACCAAGAAAAAGGCCCCACCGCCGCCGACGTCACCCGAGCTTTGTCGGGCGACACACTCCGGCAGCGGTGAGGGGGGAGGAGGAGGCGGGGGAGGCCCTTGGTGGCCGGACCGTGGCGCCCCGGTGCGGCCCGTGGAGCCGCATGGGAGCGAGAGGCTCAGAAAGGGACGGTAGCGAGGATATTATTAGTACTGCTTGTTACACACTTGAGGTGCAACGGGGAAAACAACTTTCACTCCTAGTAGTTGTGCTTGTCCTGGAAATGATTTCTTCATATTCTCGTACGAGCGGTCGATGATGGTCGCTGGTAGGTGACCCATGAAATCGTGGGATATACCGTATTAAAAATATATATTACCTTGCCTATTTTTGGGGTATATATATTACCTTGTTGCAATGGATGGGAAGCTATTCAGTATCCAATAAAAATGAGGGAAAATAAAGGAAAAAATAAAATTAAGAAAATAAATGTAACTAAAGGACAAACAAAAAGAAAAGGAGAGAAGTTTTTTTTTGAGACAAAGGAAAGAAGTTTTATTTGAGGGAAAGAAAGGAAAAAGGAGCATATCACTCTCGATTGCCCAGCAACGGCCCAGGCCCAATTCTGCCCGTGTGGACGGACAGCTAGCTAGGGTTAGTCGGACGATTCTATATATACACTCAGGTTTTCCTAGGTTTCACTATTACCATTCGTATCCTCCCCACCGCCGCGCCGTCGCAAAACCCTAAAAATCCAAAAAACCATGGCAGCTGTCGTTCGTCGCTTCAGATCTGCGGCCGCGTCCGCGGCCTTCTCCTCAGGGCGCGGAGGAGCGCCTCTGTACATCGACCGTTCCCCTACATCTTTCGTCCGCGGGAGACGGCTGCTATCCCACTCGACACCGCAGGGTGGTCGGAACTCTGGCGGCCTCCGCAACGTCTTGAAGACAAAGTGGAACAACTCTGCGGCGTGGATACGGTATATTTCTCCATACTGTTTCGTCTTCTCGTTCCATGGTCGATTTTTGGACGGCAAAAACGCTCCGGGGGTAGCATTACGTAGTTTATCTACTAGTTTCGTCCTTAAATGTTCTGCGACACCTTATAAACAATTTGGAGGACGCCTTATGATCTCTAGGCGTGCCCCATGCCAACCCTTAGATGTCGACGACCCATGCAAGTTGTCTGATTTTTGTTCGCGATGAGATGATGCACTCGTAGATTTAAACATGCTGATTTGCATAGTTCCATGGCTATCCTCGTCTGCCGGTAGATTAAAAAAAATACATCTACTTTTGAAGACGAGTGGGTTCTCTCGGTCAATTTTATTCCTGTAGATTCAGTCCAATTGAATTGTTGTCCAATGATGTGTTTCAACTAGAGTTACTGAACAAATTTTTACCCATTAGTGTCGGACCTGCTGTTGTAGACTCTTGGCCATTGCTGCATCAGCCTCATGTTAGCCTTATAGTTGTGTCAGTTCTCTGATTTTCTCCTCTGCTAAGTTGATTGTCATCGTACTATATATAAAATATTTTATTGTCTGCTCACACTGTTTATAAGTTAGCAAGGTGCCTTATAGCTGTTTAGCACTTAGATCCGCCTTATAGCCATTTAACCCTTAGATCTGCCTTTGTTTTAACACCAGTTAGATCGCTTGTTGTGCAATGTTTTGGTCTTTGAGTTGGTGAAGGTGAAGCTAGTTATTTAGCATGTATGTTTCATGATCCTAATGTCATTAAGTGGGCATATTGTGATACCGTTTCATAAATAAAGTCCCCATTACATAAATTGTTTGATTGATATTTTTTCATTTTTCTAGGGAGACCATCTTTTCTGAGTCGTGAGAGAAGTATAGTGGAACAGAAAAGGTGTTGAAGCTTGTGGTTGGAATTGGCGGTTCGCTGTATGTGTTGATTGTTGGGCTGGATTCTGCTGCCATATGGTACATTGACCGAAGGGTGGACCTGAAGATCAATGCTGAAACTGACAAGCGACTGGCATTTCAGTCCCTGGCCACCAAAGCCCACAATGATCACATTGCGAACACGCAATCTGACTGGAAGAAGACACAGGACGCACTCCTTGATTTGAAGGACAAGATGATGCAATACCAGGAAAAGGAGTTGATGACTCGGCATTTACTTGTGGACGCTGCCAAATTCTTTGAGTTGAATGGATATCTTATTATATCTGCTGATGAGTTTAAGATCCTTCAAGATAAGGTGATTCTCTGTTCCTTGATATTTAACCTGACATTTTCTTAAGGGTCTGTATAGGGCGCATTTAGTTTAGATGTAATCTAGTTATTGCACATCTAAGTGACTCAATCAAACTAGAAAGAAAAGTAGAAAGGCAAAAGAAAATGCTTGCATGAATCTTAGCGTAGAATTAGTGACATAAGACTTAGATGATGTGCTTTCAAAAACTGTTTTCCTTAAACTAACAAACCTTTTACCTGTTTCGTTGGTGGCAGGTAGCTGACCTGGAGTCAAAAATTCCTGCTGCTATGGTAATTGCTGTACATGTTTTACTAATTTTGTGCCATATGTGTTGACAGTAAATAATCTCCCTTCCATATTATGTGAAAATTAGTGTTATTCTGATTATGTTATGTTATCCTATCAGTATTTCACAGATTGTTTTATGCTGGTTATGTAGTTAGTATGTACATTTGAGAAATTTTACCCTCTACTGAGAATTTGTGGTTATGATCAAATCCTTCCATTGGCCACTATTTTTTGTTTTCAATAATATGTAAACATGTGCTATAACCACCACAGTTTTAATCAGATCTTTCTTACATTTTTAGTCTCCTTTTGGTTCTTGCTAACTGTGTTTTGTTGATTTGGCTGTGTGTAGGGTATGAACGATGAAACTGTTAAGTTTGATGGTACTGGTGGCAAAGTCCTGAACTCAGCGCCTGTCCCAAAAGACGCTAAGCAGGTCTTTATATTAATCTCAATATCTGATATTTTACATCAGACATTTTATCATCTTGATTTCATTTATGTTAAAACTTTCTTAGAGCAAAGCATGTACATTTTAGAAATTTTACCCTCTACTGAAAATTTGTGTTTATGATAAAATCTTTCCAACAACAACAACAACAACAAACCTTTAGTCCCAAACAAGTTGGGGTAGGCTAGAGGTGAAACCCATAAGATCTCAATATCTGATATTTTACATCAGACATTTTATCATCCTGGTTTCATTTATGTTAAAACTTTCTTAGAGCAAAGCATGTACATTTTAGAAATTTTACCCTCTACTGAAAATTTGTGTTTAGGATAAAATCTTTCCAACAACAACAACAACAAAGCCTTTAGTCCCAAACAAGTTGGAGTAAGCTAGAGGTGAAACCCATAAGATCTCGCGACCAACTCATGGTTCTGGCACATGGATAGCAAGCTTCCACGCACCCCTGTCCATGGCTAGTTCTTTGGTGATAAAATCTTTCCGTTGGCCACTATTTTTTGTTTTCAGTAATCTGTAAACATGTGCTATAACTACAGTTTTAATCAAATCTTTCTTATATTTTTAGTCACTTCTTTTGGTTTTTACTGTGTTTTTGTTGATTTGTCTGTGTGCAGGGTGTGAGTGATGGGGGGACTACTAAGTTTGATGGTACTAGTGGCAAAGCTCTGTCTCAACCTAAAGGCCAATCCACATGAAACATCCAAGCCACAGCATGGTTCCTTGGAGTTCATCACCAAGGAGGTACTTTGCCGTAGCTATTTACATTGCGTTTTTTTGACGTCAATGTGCTAACTGCTCAATGGGAGGTTCTGTGAAGGGGAGTTGATCACCCTCTGAGGGCCCATGCAGTTGTTTTTGTACTTAGCTGGGATTCAGTTGTAGTTTTTTAGTGGGGCAACACCTTTGTTTGTCATAAGACCTTATGCGACTCCAGTCTGAAATTATTATGGCACTCCGCAAATTTTGCTTTGGTTGTTGTATATTATTTTGATTTGATTGCATGTTACACCAGCCATTAGTATGCGTACCAGATTCCTGTCCCACTTTGTTTATACGGTGTATATGTTGAGCCACAAGCCAGATTGAGATGAACGAATGCTTCAGGACTTTGTTATAATGAATGCATCAGGATTAGAGAACGGTAAGAAGAGGAATAGTAAGAATCTGGTGAGGCACACGAGTTCTGAGCCATCAGTCCTGGTCTTATATTTGTGAACAAGGTAGTAATTGACCTTTTCCCTACGCCTTTATCCTATATTTGTGAACAAGGTAGTAATTGACCTTTTCCCCACGCCTTTATCCTATGATTAGTACTCCCTCTGTCCCATAACGTAAGAGCGTTTTTGACACTAATGCTTTTGTATTATGGGATGGAGGGAATAGTTCGGTTTTTTGTGTAGATGGTAACCTAAAGATCGCCTCAAGGGCAAGTCCCTGTTAACAAGGCCTTTTACAAAGTTGTGTTAGATGCTAAGAGAAATAAACCAGTTTTTCATAAAGCAGTGGTGCTTATTAACAGATAATTTATAATCACAAAATAATTTGGTTTAAATAATAATATGGTAGTGACATACTCAACTAACTCTTGCATTACTCACTCATACAAATGAAGCATCAATCTTGGCTACACCATCTCATCCCAGTTTCTCAAGAAAAAAGAAACACAATCTCATCCCCACACCCCACTTCCGTCCTCAACGTCCCTCCCTGAACCTGCAGTGTCTGTGTCCGCATATTTTGACTGCCTGCTATGGTAGTTTGCACAAGCTAGCTATATACTACTCCGATAGCTTGGTCATACATCAATGCTAGCTTTGTATCAGTTTCACATTCAGATTTCAGTCCTGACCAATGTTAAAACTACATTCAGATTTGTAGCAACGAGCAAATCTTCGGTCCATTTGATACAATGTTAGATTCAGTCTATCAAATGCAGCAGTGAGCAGTTTTAAAACTAACATAATTTCAATGAGCATATATCAGTGCTAGATTGAACATCAGATTCAGGTTTCAGATTTCACATCCTGAGCATGTGCTTGAACACCAGGTTTCATTGTTCTGAACATACATTCAGATTCTCCTGAAGTTTGTGACCAACGACAAATCATTGGCAGCCCCTTATTTACAATGAATTTGATTGATTCTCCTTTAGTGCTTGAACACCAGATTTCATAGTTCTGAACATACATTCAGATTCTTCCGAACTTTGCGATGAACTTTTCCAAGTCAATGACAGCTGCTCTGAAGACCGGCCCTGAATATTAGACCAAAGTATCAGGAATTTACTTTGTAGCTTATATCAAACTTTTTCACGCCGATCATTTGTTCAAATAACATACATGCAGCTAGCAAACATGCTGACATGCACGTGTACTGAACTGAGACATGCAGCTAGCCAGCACCGATGAAAATAAGCTATTGTATAGATTAATACAAATAGTCTTCACCAATTCATATTCATGGTTATATACAAATTAAGAGTGGCATGTACTAGTACAGAAAATGAAGGATATTTGGTTTGGTCCTTTCACTAAAACAAGCAGGTAGAATGGGGACTTTAGTACTCCCTCCGTAAAAAAAAAATATAATAGCGTTTAGATCACTAATTTAGTGATCTGAATCCTCTTATATGTCTTTACAGAGGGAGTATCTATTAACTTCATTTTTCTGGAGATGCCACTTACTCTTTGTTGCTAAGTAGGTCTTGACTAGACACAGTTTTCCTATCTCTGGGCTGCCACAAAAATGACTCTTAGCTGAAAAGAGAATACTGAAAATAAATCATTATACATACTGGCATGCAGTACGAAAATGTTTCAGGTGTCATTATACATGCTGTCCATGTGCATAAGAGTAAGAAAATGTCAGGTAGTGTTGTTAGGGCCACGAGCATGTTTCTTGAGTATGAAAATGAGCTTACCCCTGGGAAGTCCAATATTAGCTGCGCATCATCATCATCTCCTGCACCCACCTTCTGCTGTGACAGACCAGTGATGGGTTTTTCTTTATTGTAACAGTTGCTGTTTCAGAAAACCAGTGAAACATGTTAGGATTAATTAACATGCTTAATTAAGGAAAAATCCCTGCTTGTATTAACCATCGTGCCGGTTACATACGGACGCCTCTCCAAATGGACGCGTCCTTCCTGTACCTATATATACTAAATCATCAATGAAAGAGAGGACAGTTGCATCATTTGCTTTTGTTTCTAACAAAACAGTTGCTGTTTCGGAAAACCAGTGAAACAGTTGCTGTTTCAGGGATATTGTGTGAGCAGGTAAAGGGATTTGACAGTTTCCAAAATATCAGGTACATATATTTCAGTAGAAGCACTTGGCTAGGTTCAGAGTCCACAATTTTTTTACAACATGTAAGCATTCCCTGCTTATAGACTACAGAGAATACTGAAAATAAATCATGCTAAGTGTAGGTGGAAGAGAGGATCAGAATTCAGACCTGTAACCACCTCCTTTCTCGCCCGATCCTTGTCCTCCTCATCCTCCCACGCCGGTTTCTTATTCTCTTCCTCCGTCGGCGTCTTGTGCTTGTCCACCGCAGCACCGGACATCTTGCTCGACTGGCAGCAACGAGCAGGGAGTAGTGGTGGAACCGGCGGAGACAGAAAGATGGCGCATGTGGGGACAAGCGGGATGCCAGGACGGCGACGAGCGGGGAGCAGGGGCATACTTGCGAATTGACTGCTCATCCTATATAGACATGACATTCTGTCCGGTGGCGCACTCCCAAGACGTAACCTGAATTTACAAACAAGAACAAAATATGTAACTATCCATCGGTGGGAAACTGATCTCAAACGAGTGGTGCCGTGGATAACGTTTCCTACTGATCCCAACCATACATCACATGAACTAGCAATTTCATCTTTTCTGTTCGGCAAATCACACATAGTACTAACATCTCAGCGAGCATAGCACAAACAAATCGCACCATTTGCATGTAGTTAGCCGGATAGGATTCAGGTTGTACCTTTTGGTTCATGCCGGCGCATCTGGATTTACCCTGTCTGTGGACTGCGCACACCTCGTCGGAGAACCCTACCGTCGACGGCGATTTTCACCCTGCGTCCTCCCAGGGCTAGCGCCACCAACATGCTGCCCGCACCCGGAACCAACTTTCGAGTCCGCCGGCGTAGCAGGGATGGCATCACGTCGCGGGAGTACCGCAAGAGGCACCGGATCTGGATGTTCCAGGCTGTCCACGAACTCCGCTCGCAGCGGAAACCTGCAACCCACGGCCATGGCGGGCAGCGGAGTCAGCGTCAGCCGACGGCTCTGTCACGGGGGCACATGCAAGGGTAGAGTCAGCGTCAGCCGATGGCTCTGTCACGGGGGCACATGCAAGGGTAGATCTCCAAAGCTGGCAGGGTTGACTTACCGATCGACGCATCCAGCAGGACTCAAGCCAAACATCTTCCATCGCCGGCCGGCCGGAGGAACCGCAGCCGTCCGTGCCGGCGGCAGGTTTCCAGAACCTAGCGTAGGAGGCCAAATTCACGGTTTTGAAACTTTTTTTTTTAACTTTAGCCCGATCTGACCCTGTTTGAGAAAAAAATTCGGATCTCACCTTTCTTTCTACCGCTACCCGCTGTGGCGGTAGGCATACACACCTGACGGTAGGGGCAGGTCAATGCTGACGGTGTCGTTTGACCCCTCTGACCCGACGGTGCCATCTGCGTTGGTCTGACCCTACCGCCACAAGGAATTGCAATAGGGTGTGTATGTCTACCACCACAGAGGGTGGCGATAGAAAAAAAGTCAGATTTATTTTTCTTTTACAAACGAGGTGAGATTGGGCTAAACCATGTCAAAAGGGTCAAAACAATGAAATCGGCCGCGTAGGACGGTTTAGTTTTTTTTTTCTTGGAGACAAGAACGGCTCACGTTCGCTCCGACGTAATTGTTCCGCGGCTCAACCCAAAAGTAGATGGAAAGCGATTATTTAATTTGATAAGTAAACAAACTCTCTCATATGGATTTAAAGGACTTGAGGGCCAAAACTCTACTACTCCCTCCATCTCAGTTTATAAGTCTTTCACGTGTATCTATGTCGTCAATTTGACTTATATAAAATAAATTATTTAACATAAAAATTATATCAATCGAAAATAGAACATCTAAAGTTTTTAACGATATATTTTTTGTAATATATGCCTCTTATTAAGTTGGTCAAATTGACGATCTAGGTCCACGTGCAAGACTTGTAAACTGAGATGGCGGAAGTATAAGAGATAACCTCGCGCGAAGATTAAATGCATCTAATTGTAGCCAATGACCGCGTGAAGAAGCAGTTTCCACGTAAATGTTATATTTTGACTGTCACGTGGAATAATTGGGTCCACATACAATGCACCAATTGAAGGAAAAAACATCGCATGCATTGGCTAGTGCTCCATAACGATCTGCTGGAGAGATTAAATCAAGCATTTTTCTCGAACAATCCAAAAATAATGAATGTATTGATTGCACCTGGTTTAATAATGATGGATGGAGGTAATAGACAGAAGTACGAGTTAGGCCAGTTTACCCACTAAAGGTATTTTTTATTTTTTCAACAAATGTTCAGAATCTTATTTTTTTTGTATTTTTCAAAAACAGTTTATTTTTTAAGAAAAGAATCTTGTTTTCATATTTTGTCCAAAATTCGAAAATGGTTTAGTATTCCAAAATTTGTTCACTTCTTTTTAAAAAATGTTTGAAAACTCAGAAATGTTTAATTTTTTCGCTGCAATTTTTAGACAAAAACCGAAGAACGAAAGTGGCTAGGGACGTTGTTAATTCACGGGAGGTCATGTGATTTGTCTCACTCACGCACAACGTTTTGCTAGCTGTTTTTATGTTTTGTCACAGTCGTTCGTTTCTTTAACCACCGCGCTGCCAATCTTGCGTTAAAGTTAGCTTGTTGTACTGGTTAGGAGCGTGAGTGTAGAAGCTGCTGGTTGCGGGTTCGATCCCCACCTGAACACTTTTTTGTTGATTTTCCATCGAACGAAGAGCAAAGTTGCGTGAGAGGATTGCGACCAACGAAATACATTAGTCCCACAACGAACGAAAAGCAATATGCACGTGTTATAAGACTAGTCGAAAATGATATGTATTAAAAACTTCATGTAGATCACGAAATATGAAAACGTGTGATCTGATTCTATTGATGATATAATATGAAGGGGTATTGGTTCATAATCATTGGCTAGAAGAAATATCGACATTTAAAGTTTGTTATTAACTTCTCATCTAAGTGTTGGTCATGGCATGATGATGATGTGTAAGCATTTTATTTCTGAATGAAGTCCTTGTGTGCTATTATAATCGGATGCACGCGATGGTTAACTCCTATCAACCAATTCCGTAGGGGCATGCAAGTAGTACTTTGCTTTTCTTACCAACCAATTCCGTAGGGGCATGCAAGTAGTACTTTGCTTTGAGGGCTAATAAGGCTTTCACAATAAGTATATGAGTTTTTTATGATTAATGTGATTCTATGGATTATACACACTCCTACTTTTCCACACTTTGCTAGCCTCTCTGGTACCGGGCATTGCCTTTCTCACCTCGAGAGTTGTGCAAAATTCATTGGTGCATCCAACCTCGTGATATGATACACTCTATCACACATAAATCTCTTTATATCTTCCTCAAAACAGCCACCATACCTACCTATTATGGCATTTTCATAGCCATTGCAAGATATATTGCCATGCAACTTCCACCGTTCCGTCACATGACTTGTGAGTTCCTCATCATGTTGCTTTGTTTGATCATATAGAGCTGACATGATATTTGTGGCAAAGCCACCGTTCATTATCATCATTATACATGTCACGCTAGATCATTGGACATATTGATACACTGCCAGAGACATTCATATAGAGTCATCTTGTATAGCTTCATTGAGTTGTAATATCGAGTCGTAAGTAAACAAAAGTGTGATGACCATCATTATTAGAGCATTGCCCCTACGAGGAAAGGATGATGGAAACCATGATTTCCCCACAAGTTGGGATAAGAATCCGGACGAAAAAGAGAGAGAAACAAAGGAAAAAGAAAAAGAAAAGAGAGAAGGGACAATGCTACTATCCTTTACCACACTTGTGCTTTAAAGTAGCACCATGTTCTTAATATAAAGAGTCTACCGATTTATCACTTTCATATACTAGTGGAAATTTTTCATTATAGAACTTGGCTTGTATATTTCGATGACGGGCTTCCTCAAATGTCCCAGGTCTTCATGAGCAAACAAGTTAGATGCACACCCACTTAATTTCCATTGAACTTTCATATACCTATAGCTCCTAGTGCATCCGTTCCATGGCAATCCCTACTCCCCGCATTGATATCGATTGATGGGCATCTCCATGGCCAGTTGATACGTCTAGTTGATATGAGACTTTCTTCCTTCCTTTTGATCTCCACCACCGCATTTTATTCCACCTAGTGCTATATCCATTGCTCACGCTCATGTATTGTGTGAAGTTGAAAATGCTAAAGCGCGTTAGAAGTACGATCCAATTGCCTGGTTTAACACCTGGGTGCTCATGATTTATACTTATGCGGTGAAGACGGAGTCATGCGATGCTAATATGATAAAATAAGTTGGGATTAACATTCTTTAAGGATCATATATTTTGAATAAGTAATGATTATGCTTCTTATATTTCTAAATATTATTATGTTGATATCAATTACTTCATCATTCTCAATATTTATACCATGATAAGATTACATGTCGGGTAGCATTCCACATCAAAAATATGTTTCTATCATTTACCTACTCGAGGACGAACAGGAATTAAGCTCTTGGGGATGCTTGATACGTCTCCAACGTATCTATAATTTTTTATTGTACCATGCTACTATATTATCGATCTTGGATACTTTATATGCAATTATATGCTATTCTATATCATTTTTTTGGGACTAACCTATTAACCCAGTGCCCAATACCAGTTCCTATTTTTTTGCGTGTTTTTGACCTTTTCAGAAAATCAATACCAAACGGAGTCCAAACACGATGGAACTTTACGGGGGTTATTTTTGGACATAAAAAGACCCTGGGTCGTACAAGGCCCTTGGGCCCAAGTGAAGGTGATGCAACACCTTTTGATTTGGATTTCGACTCGGATTCTGTAGCACCATCGCACTGTTTTGGTTCTATCTCCACACTCGGAAGGAATTTGAAGGTTAATCTAATTGCATTGTAAAGTACACAATATAAATATTCCAACAAAAAAAGAATCACCCAATTCGGAGTCCGGATGCAAAAGTTGTCGGCGTTTTGAGTTAGGTATGTGTGTGCAGTCCGAATCTGAGTTCAGAACGTGGGAGACTTGGTCTCTATCTTCTCTTGGGACAAAAGTGACGTGAGAGTACTTGTTGAACAACACATAATCATTTCCTTCAACGCGAGAGAACTTCTTGAACAACACCTAATCATTTCCTTTTTTTGTCTTCACACATGGTTCATACAAGTGTTCAACAATTATGCATTTAGGCATGAAATAAAAATCGATGGAGTATTTTTTGTTCCGGATAACATAAATAAATTATTACATAATTCTATAAGAAATCGCCTCACAAATATGCATGTATGCAATACTTTTGATCGTATCCAAGGTAGCCATGTCCTCATCACCCTTCCTCTTTAGGGAATCCCAACATCTATCACAAGTAGCACCCGAGCACTCGTCAATCACCGAAGGACACCACCCCTCGGAACCCCCCGCGTCGCCTTCCCAAGCGGGGCCATCGGGGCAGCCCTCCCTCCCCACGCCGTCTAGAGCCCACCCCCCTCTTCCCCTCACGCCGCTGCCGTGCATGTTTAGCTTGTTACTGAATGAGCAAATGATACATGCTTATTACTGAATGATACTGCCATGCATGTTTGGTACTCCCTCCGTTCCTAAATATAAGTCTTTTTAGACATTTCAATAGAGGACTACATACGGATGTATGTAAACATATTTTAGAGTGTAGATTCACTCATTTTTCTATTTTAGAGTGTAGATTCACTCATTTTGCTCCGTATGTGGTCCCCTATTGAAATGTCTTAAAAGACTTATATTTAGGACCGGAGGGAGTAGTACATTTTGTATTGCATGGCGGGTCTTTGCGGACACATGCCGACTGCCGCATTGTCTGCTACTCCCTTCGTTCCATAATGTAGCGCGTCCTCGATTTCCGAGCTTGAACTTTGACCATGAATTTAACCAACGAGACCGATTGCGGCTGGGTAAAAATTATACCACTGAATTTGTATCGAAAATACGAATTCAGTGGTATAGTTTTTGCTCCCGTCGTAATCGGTCTCATTAATAAAATTCATGGTCAAACTTAGATTTGGGAAAGCGTGGGCGCACTACATTGTGGAACGGAGGAAGTATAATTCAAGCGGCCTAAAGGCAGACATGTGCGGTGGCCGCCCGAAAAGCTCCGCTTTGCTGTTTCGCAAGTAAATTGCTCAAAACCACCACATTTGTGGCAAGGGTACTCCAAAACCACCACTTTTGTCGAAAATAACAGATAACCACCACTTCCGCGGCAAGTGAGTAACAAAAAACACTAAACCAGCTGAGACCCGCGTCTAACAGGAAAATTGACAACGCTGGCCCACTTGTCGGAGCCATGTGGCTAGGGCAAACGGCCGCGCCCAAACGGCCGTTACCGCCCGTCTTCTCCCCCCTGAAACGGTCGTTGGCTTTTCCTTTCCCGCATTTCCCCCCCTTTTCCTGTTCATGGCGGCTGCTGGCGATGGCGACGGTGGTTCCAGATCCGGTCGCGGCCGTGGGCTAAACCTTCTTGGCCTGCAGTACGGGTCGTCGTCAGAGGAGGATGACGGCCCCCCCTCACCGTGTCGCGTGAAGAGGGCTGGTGCGGAGGCGGTGACAGTGATGGCGGCTGGTGCGGAGGCGGCGGCGGCGATGGCGGCGACGACGGCAACGGCGACGATGGCTGATGGTACGTGCTGCTCCAGATCCGATGATGGTGAGCCACAATCTCCCCCCCCCCCCGTGTGGAGAAGCCGTCTGCAGAGGCGGTGGCGCGGGCCGCTGGAGTCCTCCCTACTGCCACCGTCGACAACCCCCATGTGTATGTCAACCTCCCTACTGTCACCTTTGTTCTGATTTACTGTATGCATTTAGCCTCTCAATGTAGTGCTTCTCTGCTCAATGTGGTGCCTTTCAGTGATTTAGTGTGTGCATTTAATTTGTACTGTAGGTTGAACTATGAGCAGTGGGATATTCACATTGACTTTGAAGGGACCAAATTAATCAGAACTAAGATGTTTAGGAAGGACATAAGATATTTCCATCTTATGTCATTACTGCTTGAGAATGGTTATAGTTTTTCAGACTGCATGTATTATATGAAAAGTGAAGGGATAGGACTGGATGGTTTTAAGCTTCTGGACAATCAGATCAAGGTGGATGAAATGCTGAGGCAATATGAGGACATCAGAGGGATAAGATTGCTAGTTACTAAGGGCAAGAGGGAGCAAGCAATAGTTGTATCTCCAGAAAAGAAGGGCAAGAGGAAGGCAGAAGTGATTGACATATCTGATGAAGAAAACACAATTGATCCCTCATTGGTGTTTGCAGTCAACGAACAAGGTGTGGCCCATAAGACATATGAAGAGTGTGTTGGATCTTGTTTGTCAGGTACAGAAGATTGCTTACTCATGCTCACACAGCAGAGTGTGACCCGTGAGCCCATCCAAACAATGCCACCTCCCCAGCCAGAAGCTTCTGTTGACTACCAGTACTATCAGACAATAGACAGTGTCAGTTATTCAGACATGGAACTGGATGCAGATGTTGGAGAGTATGCTGATGCTGTAGAAAGTACAGATAATAGCTCTTGTGAAGAGAATGTTGATTTGTAGGCAACTATAACAGATATGAAGAGGAAGGCAACAATGCACTGTGAGGGTGACACTGAACCAGAGGACATTTATGATGTTCCTGTGGATCAGGAAGAAGAAGACCACATTGAACAAGCTGGAAATGAAGAGGAACATCTACATGACAGTGAAGAGGGAGAGGAAAAACTACAGCATGTGTTGAAGACTGCAAAGAGAGTAGGGCCAACAACAAGATCACACTCATCAGCAAATGATCCGCCTGACTGGTACCCTTCAGATGATGAAGATGCAAATCTTGGTTTTTTGGATTCAGAGGATGATGGTGGCAATGAGTCTATGTCTTTCATTATTCCCTCAGGAAGGAAAACTAGAACAAATAAGAAAAAGGAAAGAAATTGGTATGATGAATCCAGACTCAATCCAGAACAACAATGTTGTTTAAAGCTCTGTTTCAAAGATGTGTACCAATTTAGGAGTGCTCTTGTTAACTATCATATCAAGCAGTTGAGGTCTTTCAGATATACAGGGACTGCAAAGACAGGGTTATTGCCTGGTGTGACCAGAAGGAAAATGGATGTCCTTTTTACATTGTGGCTTCTCAGATCAAGCATGAGAAGACTTTTCGTATTAAAAAGTTTAGAGGAGAGCATTCTTGTCTAACCAGTGACAAGCATAGCATAGTTAGCTCAAAGTGGCTAGGACAGAACTTCCTAGAGACAATTAGATCTAACCCAAACAATACTGTTCCAGCATTGGTAGACAAGACAAAGAAAAATGATTTCACTTTCTATTGGGAACAGAAATTCCCCTTTCTCCCTATAACCCTAACCCTAGATGCACATGAGCAGAAACTAACCTGGGTCACACAGTCATCGTCAGACGAGGAGGAGGAGTCAGAACCATCAGACCAAGAAACCATGTCTCACTCCCGTCGGCGGTGGCGGACGGCGGCGGACGACGGCAGGTGCGGTGCGGTGCGAGGGGAAAATAAACAGAGAAGGGAGGGGAATGAGAGCAGCACGCACGGGGCCAGTGGGCTTAACCAGCGGCGGTAGCAGCCGTTTGGGCGCGGCCGTTTGCCCTAGCCACGTGGCTCTGACGGGTGGGCCAGCGTTGTCAGTTTTCCTGTTAGACGCGGGTCTCATCTGGTTTAGTGTTTTTTGTTACTCACTTGCCGCGGAAGTGGTGGTTATCTGTTATTTTCGACAAAAGTGATGGTTTTGGAGTACCCTTGCCACAAATGTGGTGGTTTTGAGCAATTTACTCCTGTTTCGCGGGCAGCCGCATCCCGCCGCAACCTTTTTTTTTTAAACGAGTTATTTTTTTTTTGAAACGAGCCCGCCTATAACCTGAGTTACAACAAAAACTAGTTTGACTCTTCAACTTGGACGCATAACCAGCTTTCTCTAGAAAGGATTCCACAGTTCGTTCTCTCCATTCGAGGAGCAGAATGCTTTCACACGGACGGCGGGAAACCCGGGCTTGAGGCTGCAGGTGGACACGGGTTGCCCGCGGCTAAGCCCACAAAAATCGCATCCATGGACAACCGTGGGCAAGCATCAAAATTATGTGGGACTTGCGGGTCATTCCACGAAACCCACTTATGCCCACATCAGCAGCCGAGGTGAGCAGCAATCGCAACAGAAAGGAACGCAGCCGAACGTGCTAGGCAGCGACCTCCGCTTGGATCCGTTCGGCGCCGCGTATGCCCCGGCAAGATGCTAGCCCTCGCCACCGTCCACCTCTGGCTAGCGGAGCTGCTGCACCGGTTAGAGTGTCCGTCGGCGACCTCGGACACTGCGCGCACTCGCGGCAACGCTCACCTGAACACCGACGCTTCGGCTCTCTGCCGACGTGCGACCCCATGAGCAGCTCGCCAACGTGCTCCAGGCCGTCCATGCCGACGGCATGACACAGGAAGATATGCGTGTCGTGGGAAACGAACACCTATGGGATCGCTATCGAGCAGATCCCTTCACGGTTCGGCAAGGGGAGAGGATTGCACGAAGAGCAGAACTAGCGAACAGCACACGGGGATTTTACCCAGGTTCGGGCCGCACGGATGCGTAAAACCCTACTCCTGCTTTGATGGTATTATTGTGGACGTTCTTGGCCAAGTTCTGGGAGCTACAGTAGCAGCTACGCATGCAGAATGAGCTTCCGAAGTGCTCCCCCCCCTGTAGCTATGCCTTGGGCCTCCTTTTTATATGAGTCAAAGGGGCTACCACAGTGGCGTAAGGGATAAGGTATGAGGTGGAAAGTAGCTACAGGGTCACTACAGTGTTATCATACCTAACCCTGACGGCTTAGGACAAGCTCATTAAATGCACCGTGAGGTGTCCGTCGAGGTGTCCCTCAGCGTCTCGGGCTTGGAAAAGCTTTACAGGGGATGGGCAAAAGCAGCCATCCCATCAGCACCGCTTAAGCATCTCGTGGCCAGCATCGCGCCATGTCATCATTAGGACAAACCCTAAACGACAAGGCTGGCCGCTGCGCAGGAGCGATAGCGCTACACTGTGCAGAGCCTTGCCGGGGCTGAATCCTTGCCGGGCCCGGGGCTTGCCGGGTCCGACGCTTGCCGGGACCGGGGCTTGCCGGGCCCGGGTCTCGCCGGCCGCGAGGCCTTGCCGGCAAGGGTCTTGCCGGGCCTTCGCACCCCTTTGGCCTTCTGCCTTCTGGTCCGGTCGTTGACTCGAACATCTTTTTCCGGCAAGGCTTGCCGGGTTCCTGGCTTGCCGGCTCGCTCCTCGCCGGCAAGCACTATCTTCGTCTTGAGATTGCTCCTAGCTATTCCCCGGCAAGGCCTGCCGCGGTTCGGCTACAACTGCCCGTACACAAGTAAGGGGTACTAAAGGGGCCCATACTTTAGTACACCGACAGGAGCCCCCGGGCCTAGGCCATACACGGATGCCAGGCCTGTTGGGCTAGGCCCAAAACAGTGCACGGGTGCACGTGGCAGGGAATAACTGTCCGTAATCATGATCTCTTTTACCACGCCCCTCCACTACGCGCATTAATCGCGCGACGTGGGAGACGTGGGCGCGCAGTAAAAGCGGGCGGTTAAAGAGCCAGTCCTGCGCCTTCCCCATAAAAAAGGAATCGCAGAGACGCTGCTCATTTACCCCCCATCGCTTTCACCTTTCCAATCTCAATCTCAGAACCGTCGCCATCGTCTTCTTCCTTGCGCCCAAAATAGAGCTTTTCTCCCTCCGCCTGCCTCCACCGCGCTCTCGACGTCTTCAACGCCCACTCCCATAGCCACCATGCCGCCCAAGCCGAGCAAGGGCAAGGGCAAGGCGGAGGAAGCGGCCGCCGCGGAAAGCAAGCTGGTGAAGATGCGAAAGGAGCGCGCTGTCTTCCCCCCGACGCTTGATGCGAAGGCCCTGAAGAAGAGGTACCAGTTCGCATGGGCGAAGGAGACCACGGCGCATCCAGCCACCAAAGTGAGTGTAGCTTCTCGTAGGGCAGAGCCAGGGGATTATCCCTTCTTTGCCGATTACTTTTGGTGCGGCCTCTGCCCTCCATACTCGGACTTCTTCGTAGATATCATGATCACTTACGGCTTCCAGCTGCTAGACTTCACGCCGAATGCCGTGACTTGCATGTCCGTCTTCGCGCACCTTTGCGAAAATTTCGTTGGGGTCATCCCGAGCACAGCACTTTTCCGGCACTACTTCTACCCCCGCACCCAAAAGGGCGACGCCCTCTCCGGTAGCATCGCTTGGATTCCGAGGACGGCGACCAAGGAGACGTACCCAGAGGGGCTCTATCGCGAGAGATGGGATGAGTGGCGCAGCAAGTGGTGCTGGGTCCGAGAAAAGGAGCCCCTACCGTTCTGCGAGGTGCGGAAGCAGAAGGTGGTCCGCGGCAAGGATTGGGGTGCTGCGGACCCTGACGACAGCAAGCTGACCATCGCCACCACCAGGATACTCCGCCTCAAGGCTGCCGGGCTGAAGGTGGAGATGATTGCTTCAGATTTCCTTCGCCGGCGCATCGCCCCACTGCAGAACAAAGGGCGTCCTGCCTGGGAGTACACGAATGCCGCCGACGTCATGAGGGTGCGGCCTGGGCTGGATAATAATCTAACAGCCATGGGGCACGCAGCCCTCTGCCAACAGCTCTTTAATTCTGGAGCAGTGGGGAACTTGCCGGCTGGCGTCGTTCCACTGTGCAACAACTCATCGCTCACCTCCATCATCACCATGATGCCGGTGTTCAACGCCCACGGCATCGACAAGAGGTGGATCGAGCCGTCCGCGGAGCAGGCGCTGGCATTCTTCGACAACTTGACGGAGAAGGCCATCCGCGAGGAGGACCTTGTCCGCGCCACCACGGAGGAGGAGCTCGTCCACATCGCCAACAGGGCGGAAGAGGCGAACCTTGCCGAAGAAGCCAGCAGCGCCGAGTCCAGCGAAGGCGAGGACTTGCTGCGGGAAGATTTTGCCGGGCGAGGTCAGGCTGCCGGGGAGCCGAGCGGAGCCGCTGCCGGGGGCCCTTCTGCTGGAGCAGCCGCCGAGGAGGAAGAGGAGGAGGAAGAGCAGCCCCCAGCTCTTCGACAGGCACGGAGGCGCGTCCTTCGGAAGGCCAGCACCGGCGCTCCTGCTCACCAGCCAGCGCTGAACGATGAAGCTTCCGGCAAGGAGGCTGCTGACGAAGCGGCGCGGCAAGCCGTTGCCGACGAGGCAGCGCGGCAAACCGCCGCCGGCAAGCGCCCCAGAACGACCTCTCCTCCTCCGCCAAGCACTGTGACGGGGGCCGCCTTCGACCTATCCATCCTCGAGAACGAGGAGGAAGAAGAGGAGTAAGTGTTCTGCCACAGCCTCCGTTCTTGCTTTCTGATTTCCTTGATTAGTCTTGATGATCTTGCCTCTCCAGGGATGAGGAGACCTTGGCGGAGAGGGTGGCCAAGAAGGCCAAGACTTCCACGAGCGTCGAGCCGCCGGCAAGCACTTCTGAAGAGCCGGTGACTATCGAGTCCAGCCCGGAGCCAAGCCCAAGGCACAATCCTCGCCGCAGCCCCCGGCACAGCCCCCAGCGTGAGCCAATTACTCTCTTTCCGCTGGCGAGTGCCGGGGCGGTAATCTTCACAGCTAACATCTTGGGGCGCGTAGGAACAGAGCAGCAACAGAGGTCGCCGGCAAGGACCACCCTCGACATGCCGCACCCGTCGACCACGCAGCCCACAAAGGAATCTTCAGGCGGGTTCTACCGCGACGACCTTGACGCAGGTGAACCATTCGCCCTTAGAAATCTTTTCTCTCTCCCTTTTTTTTTGTCTTCTTGAACTTCCTTCCCAGCTTCATCTTAATTAACTCCTTGATCTTCAATCTTCTTCTGACAGAGCTCATGGATACTGACGCCGTCATTGAAGAGACCGCCAAGGATGCCGCCACTGAAGCCGGCAAGGTTGCTGCCGAAGAGGCCGCCAAGCATGCCGCCGCCGAGGCCGCCAAGGCCGCCAAGGCCGCTGCCGCTGAGGCCGCCAAGGCCACTGCCGCCGAGGCCGCCAAGGCCGCCGAGGGGGCCGGCGAGGAGACCCGCGGCAATACTGACGGCGCTTCCGCCGCAGGAGCGCCAGGCGCTTCTACTGCCGCGGGGCCCTCGACTGCCGAAGACCAATCCTCGTCGTTCCAGGCCCCTCCCTCAAGCCAATATATCAGGGCCGGCAAGAACGTCGTCAGCATGCCGGGGTCGGCAAGCATCAAAGAGCTGGTTGAAGGAGAGCATCTTGACGGGGAAATCACCGTCGCTGCCGTCAGTGAGCTCAAGGAGGAGCAGCTACTTCAAGCCATGAATGACAATTATCAGAAGCTCCAGACGCTCTACCGCGCCCGGAAGGAGAAACTGGACTCCCGGGCAGCGCTCGTCGAGGCCGCGGAAGGAGACTTCCAACAACGCGTCACGGAGACACATGCTTGGTATGGCGAGGCCCTCCAAGAGCTGAATATTTATCGGGAGCAGCTGGCGGAAGAGCGGAACGTCCTCCTGCTGAAGCAATCAGACATCGAGAAAGCGCAGGAGGAGGCCGCCCAGCAAGCCGCTGCGGCAGAAGCCCTCTTGACGCAGCGCCGCATCAGCCTTGATGCCCAAGAAGAGGACCTTGCCGCCCGCGAGGCGGCGCTTGCCGCCAAGCTTCGCAACAAGGATGAAGAGCTCGAAAGTCTTGTCGCGCGGCGGGTCCAGGAGCTTGAGCAAAGCCAAACGGCAGCGCTCGCCGCTCTAACTGCAGACCACGCCGGCAAGCTCAAGGAGGCACTCGACGCTGCCGAGGCTGCGGAGACCGCCAAGAACTCGCTGGAGGGGAAGGCGAAGAAGCTGGAAGCCATTCTCGAGGAACACGGCAAGAAGATCGCTGCCCTCGAGGCCGAGAAGGAGAAAACCCTCCACAACCTGGTGGAGATGCAGCTCGCCGCGTCCGAGAAGATCAAACAGCTCGCCTCCGCCAACGACTTCATTGCAAATCTGAAGCTGAAACTATCCACGTTGGAGGAGTCCCTGGAAGCTACCGAGCTCGCGGGAAGACCTTGGCCAAGGACCTCCACGACGAGCAGGAGCTTCTCAAGAACGCCTATGCCACGCATCAAGATTACGTCACCGGCACAGGGGTCTGGACCGCCAGGCTGGTGGACGTCGCCAAGAGGCTTGCCGCGGAGCTGGAGGACATGAATCTTCAGGGCTTCGGGTATTCTGCCAACGACAGGATAAGCGAGAGCGCCAGGATCACCATGTTCTTCGAAGGTCTCGTCGATGCGCTCAAGCAACTCCAAGCAACCCACTCCGGCAAGCTCGCCAGCGAGTCCAGGAAGCTCTGCCAGGACGTGGTCCAGATGCTGCTGATGAAAGTGGCGTACAGGAATCCCGACGTCGACTTCACCAAGGTCTTCAGCCGCTTGCCGAAGGATGCGGACGCCAAGGCTCTGCAGGAGCTTGTCGCGCCCATCGTCGAACGGATAGGCCAAGTGAAGAGGGTCGAAGGCGACCGCCGAGATTAACTGTAGCCCTCCTTATCTTTCTCCTTGTCTTGCCGCCGCGTTACATGTAAAAGACAAGCATTTGGTCTTACGTTAGTAACGTGGCAACTATCTTATATATATATAATCTACCTTATCTGAATCTATGCATGCTATTCCCCCTTGATCAATCTCTCTTTGTATAGCATATACCCTACGCTTTGCTGGGCACTTGCCGGAGCATGGCTTGCCGCGAGCGCTGGACCGGAGCCCGACAACGCTCAGCAGGCGGTGCTGCTCACGGCAAGAAACCTTGACGCTTTCAGCGCGGCCACCTAAACCGTTGAGCGGACTCGAAACGGAATAAGGGCGCAGCCTAATCACGACAAGATTCCATCGCGTACAGGTTTTCCATACAAAGCCGAAACAGTTCAAGGGATATAGCCTTACAAAAAATTGAAATCTGCTAAAGGGGTCAGCAACTTAGCTCTGGCTTTCGCCGTTATTCTTTTCTTCTCCCGGCAAAGCATCAACCTTGAACGTCTCCTGGTATCCATACAATCATTCTCCTTCCCCCCGGCAAACTTGCACACGAGGGAATCTTCTATCTCTTTAAGAAAAAGAAAGAAGAGAAAATAAATGTTATGGAACCTGGACGGTTCGTTAGATCTCACAGAGGGGCATTGCCAGGGGCTTGCCGGAGCGTTACATTGCCGCGAGCACTGGACCGGAGTCCGACAGTGTTCAGCGTGGCGTATCGCTACTACGGCAGGAAATCGGGGCAAGTGCAATACATACTTCGGATAAACACATGCATACATAAAGCATGAAATCGACAAGACACGTAAAGCACTGCAAACTCATTAACTATGCACAAAAGATGTGCCTGCTCTGTACAAAGGATCACATGCCATCCGGCAAGATTAGTACAGAATGGCGTTGCCGGGATCCTGCCGGAGCGTTACGCTGCCGCGAGCGCTGGATTCGGGTCGTCAGCAGCCTGCTGGCCGTATCGCTATCACAGCAAGAAACCCAACAACTGCCCTTCACGGGTAGAACTTGCGAAGGTGCTCGATATTCCAGGAGTTGCTCACCGGCAAGCCCTCTTCGGTCTCCAGGCGGACAGCGCCAGGCCTGGTGACTCGCACTACCCGGTAAGGGCCTTCCCACTTCGGCGTCTACTTGTTGGAATTCTTGGCCGACTGAACGCGCCGAAGAACAAGGTCGCCTTCCTCAAGACTCCGGGCATGAACCTTGCGGCTATGATAGCGGCGCAAAGCTTGCTGATAGCGAGCGGCTCGCACAGCAGCCCGAAGACGGTTCTCCTCAAGGAGCAGCGCGTCGCCTTGCCGCAGCTGTTCTTGCTCAAGCTCATCATAAGCGAGCACTCGAGGTGACCCGTATATGAGTTCCGTGGGGAGAACTGCCTCCGCTCCGTAGACCAGAGCGAAGGGTGTCTGGCCGGTGGCTCGATTTGGCGTCGACCTGATCGACCAAAGAACCGCCGGCAGCTCATCAATCCAGCGTCTTCCATGCTTGCGCAGCTTGTCGAAAGTTCTGGTCCAGAGACCGCGCAGCACTTCAGCGTTCGCCCTCTCCGCTTGGCCGTTACTCCTCGGGTGAGCAACAGAGGCAAAACAAATCTTGCCGCCAAGGTCTTGGACGTACTGCTTGAAGGTGCGACTAGTGAACTGCGTACCGTTGTCGGTGATGATCCTGTTCGGCACACCAAAACGGCACGCAATCCCCTTGAAGAACTTGACCGCTGACTGTGCCGTCACCTTCCTCACTGCTTCCACTTCTGGCCATTTCGTGAACTTGTCGATGGCAACGTACAAGTACTCGAAGCCCCCGGCAGCGCGGGGGAAGGGACCCAATATGTCGAGCCCCCAGACCGAGAAGGGCCAGGAGAGAGGAATTGTCTGGAGAGCTTGAGCTGGCTGATGAAGTTGCTTCGAATGAAACTGGCACGCTTCACACTTGGTTACTAGTGCACTTGCATCCTGGAGAGCAGTAGGCCAGAAGAATCCTTGCCGGAATGCCTTGCCGGCAAGGGCTCTTGAGCCTATGTGGGATCCACATATGCCCCCATGAATCTCTGCCAACAGCTCTAGTCCATCCTCCCGAGGAATGCACTTCAATTTCACACCGTTGGGTCTCTTTCTGTACAGGACGTCGTCGACGAACTGGTACATACTTGACTGACGGGCTACTTTTTCAGCTTCTTCCTGCTCTTCAGGGAGTTCTCCTGTCTGAAGGAAATGGACTATTTGCTGTGCCCATGCCGGAGCTTGCGGCTCGACGACAAGGACTAAAGGCAACTCTTCAGCTGTGGGAGCATTTGCTTCTACGGCAAGAACCTGAGGTTCTTGGCGGAGCAGCTGCTCACCGGCAACTGGTATTTCTTCGGTCGCAGGGGCGCTTGCTTCGGCGGCAAGAACCTGAGGCTCTGCACGAAGCCGCTGCTCACCGGCAACCGGGTCGTTCCCGGCAAGATTCTTGCCGGGGGCTTCGGGAAGCCCTGCCGGGAAGTACTCGCCGGTACTTAACTTTCTTCTCTTATCAGGCCTTGTCGACGGCGACACGGATGGTTGAGTCAAGCGGAGCACAAAAGTCCCTGGTTCCACAGGTAACTTGAGTGCGGCACGTTTCGACAGGTCGTCAGCAATGCTGTTCTCTGATCGAGGAACATGCTCTGTCTGAAGACCGTCAAAGCGCTCTTCCAGCTTCCTCACTTCATCAACGTAAGCTTCCATCAACGGGCTTTGGTAATCTTTGTTGACTTGCCTCACGACGAGTTGGGAGTCACCTCTGACGATGAGCTTCCTGATCCCAAGGTCTGCCGCGATCCTGAGACCGGCAAGCAACCCTTCATACTCTGCCGTGTTATTGGTCGATCTCTCCCGGGGAAAATGCATCTGGATGACGTACTTGAGGTGCTCTCCGGTGGGTGCGACAAGCAGCACGCCGGCACCGGCGCCTTGCAGCGAAAAGGCTCCATCAAAGTACATGACCCATGTTTGCCCTGATTCCTTCCCGGGGGTCACTGATTCTTGAACTTCGTCGTCTGGCGTTGGCGTCCATTCTGCAATGAACTCTGCCAAGGCTCTGCTCTGTATAGTTGAAGTACTTTCAAACTTGAGGCCAAAGCATGACAGCTCCAACGCCCACTCTACAATCCTGCCGGTCGCTTCCGGGTTCCGGAGAATCCGTTGCAGCGGAAAGCGAGTGATGACGGTGATCTCATGTTCTTGGAAGTAATGGCGCAGCTTCCTCGAGGCCATGAGAAGGCCGAAGAGCAGCTTCTGCACACCAGAGTATCTCGACCTAGCCCCCTGCAGCAGGGAGCTGACGAAATAGACTGGGCGCTGCACCATCTTCTTCTTCTGCACTGCCAAACTTGACTGCGCAAATCCTTCCTTGCCGGCACCAGACTCTGCCGGGGCTGGCCCCGGCAAGCCGCTTGGCGGGCCTGCCGTTGCCGCTGCATCCTCCTCTGCTTCTCTCTCCGCTACTAGCGCAGCACTAACCACTTGATTCGTTGCCGCTAGATATAGCAGCAACGGCTCTTGTGGCCTAGGCGCGACTAGTACTGGCGAAGAGGAGAGGTATTTCTTCAAATCCTGCAGCGCTGCCTCCGCTTCTGGAGTCCACTTCATGGGACCTGCCTTCTTCAAGATTTTGAAAAAGGGCAGGGCGCGTTCAGCAGACTTTGAGATGAACCTGCTCAAAGCAGCGACGCAGCCGGCGAGGCGGCGCACATCCTTGACTCGTCTTGGTGCTTCAATCTGCTCAATTGCTTTGATCTTGTCGGGATTAGCTTCAATTCCACGCTGAGATACAAAGAACCCGAGAAGCTTGCCGGATGGAACGCCAAACACGCACTTCTCCGGGTTGAGCTTCAGGTTGATCCTACGCAAATTTGCAAATGTCTCCTCCAGATCTTGAATGAGCGTTGCTTTGTCCTTGGTTTTGACCACTATGTCATCCATGTAAGCTTCCATATTTCTATGGAGCTGGGTCTCGAAACCGATCTGGACAGCTCTAGCGAAGGTCGACCCAGCACTTTTTAGCCCGAAAGGCATACGCAAGAAGCAGTATGTGCCACATGGGGTGATAAATGCGGTCTTCTCTTCGTCTTCTTTCGCCATGAAGATCTGGTGATAGCCTGAGTATGCGTCAAGGAATGACAGCAGATCGCAGCCGGCAGTGGAATCCACAATCTGGTCGATGCGCGGCAAGGGAAAAGGATCTTTTGGGCAGGCTTTATTGATATCTGTAAAGTCAATACATAGCCTCCATTTACCATTCGCCTTGCGCACAACAACTGGATTGGCCAACCACGTAGGATGGAGGACTCCTCTAACCAGGCCTGCCGCCTCAAGCTTCTTGATCTCTTGTGCAATAAACTCTTGCCGCTCCAAAGCTTGCTTCCGCACCTTCTGCTTGACGGGCCGCGCGTGAGGACAGACAGCTAGGTGGTGCTCAATTACCTCCCTGGGAACACCGGGGATGTCAGACGGTTGCCATGCAAACACATCGACATTCGCCCGCAGGAAGGCAACGAGCGCGCTTTCCTATTTGTCATCAAGGGTGGAACTTATGGTGAAAGTTCCTCCCGTCCCGTCCTCCTTGGCAGGCACCTTCTTGGTCTCAGGCGGAGCAGCCTTGGATTTCTTGGTCTGGCCGGCAGAGCTCCCCGGTGCATCCTCGACGGTAGCGCAGCACTGCGGAGAGGCGCGCTTGCCGGAGTTTGTACCAGGGGTCTTGCCGGGCTTCTTCTTGCCGGGATCTTGAACGGCAGGAGCATGCGCCTTGGCGGTGGACGTTGCAACTGCTTCCCGGTAGAGCTTGTCGGTGCAAATGAGCGCGTCTTTCTTGTCGGAGTGGACAGTGATGACACTCATCGGACTGGGCATCTTTAGGACGTTGTAGGCGTAATGCGATGCCGCCATGAACTTGGCCAGCGCGGGGCGGCCAAGGATCCCATTGTACGGCAACGGAATCTTGGCGACGTCGAAGACGACCTTCTCCGTCCGAAAGTTTAGCTCGCTGCCGAATGTTACCGGCAGCGTGATCTTGCCCTTGGGCTGGTATCTTCCTGGATTGACCCCTTGGAAGGAGCCTGTCTCTTCGAGGTCTTCATCAGGAATTTGCAGCCTCTTGAGGACGTCCGGCGAGATGAGATTCAGGCCGGCACCACCGTCAACCAACATCTTCGTTACCTGGAGGTTGCGAATTGTTGGCGAGACCAACAACGGCAAGCATCCGACAGCGGTAGTGCGATCAGGGTGATCCTCGACATCGAAAATGATGGGCGTGTGGGACCACCCCAGCGGCTTCTGCGCATCAATAGAGGGCTCGGCCGCAAGAATCTCACGCGCCCACCGCTTGAGCTGGCGGTGAGAAAGATGCAGGGAGGCGCCTCCGTCGACGCACATAACCTCTGTGGCCTTCTGAAACTCCCGCTCGCTAGACTCGTCATCGCCCTCATCTGCATCTTCATCTCCTTCTTTCCTGCCGCGGCCCCGAGCAGGCTTCTCTTGCCGCTGTCCAGGCTTGCCGCGTCGTCCTCCTCGACCGCGCTTCCTGCCGGACCCTCCGGCACCATCTTGGGCTCGCTCCTTGTCGCGTCGTTCGTACTCGGCGTGCTGCTTCGCGGCAAGCTCCTCTACTTGCCGGCAGTCCTGGAGGTCGTGGCCCTTGGTTCGGTGGATCTTGCAGTACTGCTTGCCGGATCCTTCTGGCTTATCGGCAGCCGCCAAGGCCTGACACGCCGCACACCCGGCAACCTCCTTTCCGGGGTCGTCGGTCTTGGACTTTTTGGCGGTGCCGATGTTGCCGGAACTTTCAACGGCAAGCACGGCCTTGCCTTTGCGCTTCCTGTTCTTCCGCTTCCCTTTCTTTGCCGGGGCAGGAGTGTCATCGCTCTCGGAGTTGACTCCAGCGCCGGCGTTCTCGCCGGGGAGTCTCCTCCCTTCCTCCGCCCGGGCGCACTTGTCGGCCAAAGCGTAGAGCTCGGCGACATCCTTGACCTTGTTCATCGCCAGCTCCTCCCGCATCTTTCGGTTGCGCACGTTCTGATGAAAGGCGCTGATAACGGCGGCAGGATGAACGTCAGGGATATTGTGTTGGACGCGGGTGAACCTCTGGATATACTTGCGCAAAGTTTCGCCTTCTTTCTGAGGAATGATGTGCAGATCACTCTCCTGGCCAGGAGCTTGATGGCCGCCGGTGAAGGCGCCAACAAACTGATGGCACAGGTCGGCCCAAGAAGAGATGGAATTCTCGGGCAGGTGCATCAACCACGATCTCACGTTGGGCTTCAGCACCAACGGAAAATAGTTAGCCAGCACCTTATCGTCACGAGCCCCGGCAGCCTGCACCGCGATGGTGTAGATGCTCAAGAACTCGGACGGATGAGTCTTGCCGTCGTACTTCTCCGGTACTTCCGGCTTGAAGGAGCGGGAGCTGGGCCACTGGACTTGCCGCAGCTCACGAGTAAACGCTGGACAACCCACCTCGTAAGGTAGGTAGCCAGGATACCCTGGCGCGGGCTCGTCAACAGTGATCCCAGCGCGCTTGTCGGACTGGCGACGCGCTTCCCTTCGGCGCTCGATGGTGGTTCGAGCGTCCTCCTTCTTCCGTTCCCGAAGAACGTGACGTTGATCGCGGCGAACCCGCGGATCAGACGACGCCGTGGAATCATCCTCACGGGCGCTGGTCCGCCGAGTTAACGACCGCTCTTGACGCAACGGAGGGGAACGCAACGTGGTCGTTCCAGCTCCGGTCTTCTCTCCATCGGCACGCACCAGCCTAGACGACTGCAGCCGCGAGGGTTCACCCTGCTGCGGTACGTCGTTGTTGGCTAGGCCGATGAGGCTTTGGATAGCGGCTCGCCACTCGTCTAGCTTCTCCACGGCGGGAGGGAAGTCTAGGAGCAGCTGAGCCCGCGCCAACGCCTCTGCCGGCGTAGGCGGCGGCGACAGGTGCGAAGAACGTGAGGTGCTCAAACTCCTAATAGGGTTAGAAGGAGCCTCATCACGACTCTGCACCCGCGCGCGGCCTCCACCAGCGCGCTGGCGTGGATCTTGGCCCTGCGCACCCTGGGAATGATGTACAGGGGACTTCCCATGCGGACGCCCAGAACCACCAACATCTTGAGGCCGCACGTCACGCGCGTCCTGAGAAGGTCGCGGTGCATGCGCCGGTGTATTCGTCCTGGAAGGCGCCGCTCCATCCTTGGATGTCGCTGCACCACCCGCAGGTTGCGCAGCTCCATCCCTGGACCTGTTGCTCGTCCGGCTCGGATTGCCGGAACGCCGTGGAAGCTCGGAGCCTCCACCTCCTCCACCCGCGCCTACCCCGTCGCCTGTGCGCGCAGCATCAGGTACGACGGACGCAGATGGACCAACCGCCATGAAACCCTTCTTCTTGGGAGCCATGGTGATGAAAATGATCGAAGATCTGACGCGCTGATCGCTAGATCAGGTTCGCACAACCTCGATCCCCCTACCTGGCGCGCCAAAGATGTCGTGGGAAACGAACACCTATGGGATCGCTATCGAGCAGATCCCTTCACGGTTCGACAAGGGGAGAGGATTGCACGAAGAGCAGAACTAGCGAACAGCACACGGGGATTTTACCCAGGTTCGGGCCGCACGGATGCGTAAAACCCTACTCCTGCTTTGATGGTATTATTGTGGACGTTCTTGGCCAAGTTCTGGGAGCTACAGTAGCAGCTACGCATGCAGAATGAGCTTCCGAAGTGCTCCCCCCCCTGTAGCTATGCCTTGGGCCTCCTTTTTATATGAGTCAAAGGGGCTACCACAGTGGCGGAAGGGATAAGGTATGAGGTGGAAAGTAGCTACAGGGTCACTACAGTGTTATCATACCTAACCCTGACGGCTTAGGACAAGCTCATTAAATGCACCGTGAGGTGTCCCTCAGCGTCTCGGGCTTGGAAAAGCTTTACAGGGGATGGGCAAAAGCAGCCATCCCATCAGCACCGCTTAAGCATCTCGTGGCCAGCATCGCGCCACGTCATCATTAGGACAAACCCTAAACGACAAGGCTGGCCGCTGCGCAGGAGCGATAGCGCTACACTGTGCAGAGCCTTGCCGGGGCTGAATCCTTGCCGGGCCCGGGGCTTGCCGGGTCCGACGCTTGCCGGGACCGGGGCTTGCCGGGCCCGGGTCTCGCCGGCCGCGAGGCCTTGCCGGCAAGGGTCTTGCCGGGCCTTCGCACCCCTTTGGCCTTCTGCCTTCTGGTCCGGTCGTTGACTCGAACATCTTTTTCCGGCAAGGCTTGCCGGGTTCCTGGCTTGCCGGCTCGCTCCTCGCCGGCAAGCACTACGGGTTCCTGGCTTGCCGGCTCGCTCCTCGCCGGCAAGCACTATCTTCGTCTTGAGATTGCTCCTAGCTATTCCCCGGCAAGGCCTGCCGCGGTTCGGCTACAACTGCCCGTACACAAGTAAGGGGTACTAAAGGGGCCCATACTTTAGTACACCGACAATGCGGATGATGATCGGAGCAACGAGGCCTCCTAGCCTGGCAATAGCACGAAAGACAACGCTGACTCGAACGCATACCTTGATCTTGACTTCGTCTACTCTATGGACGGAATCAAGACCATCTGGTGCCAGTGGCGAGTCCAGTAGGTGGGTTTCATAGGGCTGTAGCCTACCCTCCAAAAAGTTAAAAAAAAAATTTACTACCACTCTTCACAGCTAAGCCCATTAGCCCAACACCAGACCAAGCCACGCACGCATCCACGCCTGACGCCTCCACGCACGCCGCGCGCTTCCACGGCTCGCGTCTGACCTAGCATTGGGGGCGGCCGGCGACGGACGAGGGAAGCGGCGGAGGCGGCGGACCAGGGAAGCGGCGGAGGCGGCGGACTGGCCGGACCGCCGGAGCACCGCGCCAGCAGCTAGGTGCGCGCGCTTCGCCGACGAGCCGAGGCGCCAACGGCCAACGGCCAACTCTGGCTCTGGCTGGCTGTCTGCCGCCGGCCTGCTGCGAGGTGCCAAGCCTCGGACGCGTACGGCGCGAACTGCAGGGAGTTGACGAACAAACAAAGCATTGACAAATTGAATTCAGTTTCTTTTGATCCAGGGAGTTGAGGCGTGAGCAAGCCAGGGGCGTGGACAGTACTGGGCGTGGAGCCAGGGAAATACAGTGTGACTGGCTGCCGGGTCGCTGGGTAATTTTAATCAGCAATTTTTGTACATTTGTAATTGCTAGTTCATGTTATGTTAGTTAATTTAGTGTCCTACTCGTGTGGCAATTATTTGCAGATTTGCGGAATGAAGAGAAAAAATATGAGCATAAACAGTTTTTTTGCTAGGAGATGATGCCTATTTAGCTAAGCAGATTCAAAATTTAGTTCAAAATTTAATATTTTTCAAAAATTCCAAAACAATTCCAGTAAATACTACATGCCTCCAGTAGTATTCTGGGAAAGTTTGAGCACATTTGAACAAATAGACTAGGAGATGATGTTGTTTTTCTTTAAACGAACGTTCAGTTTTTTTCGTCGTTAACATTGAGCCCACCCTCCATTTTCTTCCTGGATTCGCCACTGTCTGGTGCATGCTGCCCCTTCAGAGCTCGACCTCGCCGGCGGCACTCTCCTCTAGCGCGCATGCTTAAACTACGTGGACATCAACAGTGTTCTGTCACAACTTGACTGAGCCTAACATCTACGTGTAATGCTATGTGGGATGTCCACTAAACCCATTTGTCCCGCGAAATATTATGTGGGCATACGCGGGCGTCCCTCATAGATTATGCGGCAAAAGTGGGGCGGGTGCGGGCCTCCCGCGGACGGTCCCACTTACAGCCGCATAATCCGCATAGTCAATTTAATCAACGACTAGCCGAACTATTCTCTCTGTTGTCGTTAATGGTTTTCGGATAATGCACATGTAAAGATGGATACCATCACCCAATTGTAAATCCTTTCTGAAGAGCTGCACTACGTCGATGATTTTTTTTTCGAAACGGAGGCAAAAGATTTGCCTCATCAATTAATTAAGAAGAAGAGAATTGCCCAGTTAATTAGCGGAAAACCGGGCGAAAACCGATACATATAGACCACATGCAGACTACTCCCTAAGAAAGAAACTCCATGACCCCACGGTCAACTCGACAAACATACATAATGCGCAACCAACACGACCCCTTTCACTTTCACGTCGCGAAGAAAACCCCAACAAAATCAAAGTTGAAGACAACGGACACCAAATCCATGGAGGCGAGCCAATCGGAGATGGTGGTCGAAGAAACTGATAATCATCCATTAAGCAGCCGCGAACGCCTTCTCAAAGACTCCACTCTTCTTGCCTATGCTCTTGAGAACCTTCTTCACCTTCTTCATTTTATCCGTAGAAGCCTCCTCTGCAAGGAGGCAAGCAATTGCCTTGGCAGATCCAGGGCTAGCTGTCTCCAAGTCGGCAAGCAAGATTAATTTCCTTTTCGTTTAACCGTGTTTCTTTTGTATGCAATATAGTATGATCAGTGCAAATTTTCAGACGAAACCTCACCTCCAGTGGCGGACCCAGGCCCCAGGAAGCCAGGGCCTTGGCCTGGGGCGTGGCCAGCTGAGTCTTTGTTGGTTATGCCTATAGCTATAGTATTTTGTACTGTTCTGCACTGTACCTCTGCTGTTTGCCTGGGACGTCTCCTTACCCTGGGACCGCTACTGCTGACCTCTGTATGTAGGCGGCGGTGTTCCTGATTGGCTACCACCAGTGGGTATCAGAGCTTAGAGAAAAGCAGATTGGGCATGTCGCATGGTGTTTTGCTGTTAATCCAGTCCCTAGATTATATGGTGAGAGAGGTTCAGGCGGCGGCGTTTCTCCTCGCCAAAGACTCGGTCAGGACGGCGGCGGTCCGCGATGGCCGGATCTACAGCAGTGGTGCGGGGTGACGGCGGCCAGGCACGCGGCGGCGGCGTTCGGCGACTGGTCCTGCGTCGGTGGCTTGGGCACCCGATCTGGGTCCAGATGGGCTTCGGGCGGGCCGCACAGGCTGATGTCGTAAACCGTCCCGTCAACGGCAGGCTGCCCCTGGGATCGACCTGCATCACGAGGACGTCGGGGGCTCCGGCCCTGGGCGTGGCGGTGGTGGCCGTCTCCTTCGCCGGAGATAGTCAGCCTGAGGCTGGATGGTCGGATCTCCAGATCCGTCATCTAGTCCCGGCTGCGAGTTGGGGAGACAGAGTTGCCGGTGAAAACTGAGCCAATGGTGGCGTCTTGCGTCGTTACCTTGATGAAGGCATCGTCGTGTAACTTCTGTCAACCCACTCGTGCTGCTTCGGGGGAAACCCTAAGATCTGGTCATCCAGATCGGACGATGGCGGTACTGCGGTGTCGTTCCTCTCTTGGGAGCATCGTTTGTGGAGCAACGCTGGAAGATAGAGGCAGGAGGTGGAGCGGCTAAGTCTTGCACGGAGCTTTGGCGGAGATGTCAAGTCATGCCTGGCCGACAGGTGCTACGCTGTGTCATGCCTGGTCGGCAGGTGCTACGCATGACAGATCTTCCAGAGTCTTCGCGTCTGGATGAATGCGCGCAGGGCGGTGATGCCGTTGGGCGCCATGGTGGCGTCGACGGATGTCTGGACTGGCAAGGGTGATGCGGATCTCTATCCTGAAGATGGGTCAGCGGTCCGAGGATGATGGCGGCTTCTGGCTTCTAAAACGTGTGCATGTGGTGCGCGCTTTAGGTCTGCTGCACCGGCTGTTGGTCCCGATACGTTATGTGGATGGATCGGCGACGACACCGGTTTTAGATATGGGGGGTGAGAGCACTCCACATTATCGAGTTTGTAGGTGTGAGTGGTGGCTTCGGGTGGCTTGATGTATTTTCTTGTCAGACCTTTGTGGAATAATTAATAAAGATGGCTGTATGCATCGATTGATGCAGAGGCCGGGGGTTTAACCTCCTTTTCCAAAAAAAAGAAGATCATGATAACATAACTTATCATCAAGATCACAGACGCTCTTCCCGCCATGTTTCTCATCAAAATGTTGGAGTTAGACCCTCTCAAAGAGTATCTCTCCTATATTTTCATTCCCACGGACCAAATAGATTGTTATATTCACAAACCTAGCTACTCTCAAAGAGTATATCTCCGTATCTCTCAAGAAAAAAAATCTTATAATACGAAATGCAGCACATCGGTGTGGATGTTCAAGGGGCCACTCACACACCTAGCTAAGCTTGCTAGCTTGCTCAAACGTTAATGTGAAATGTGAGATCAAAACAACACTTGTGCTCTCATTCCAAATATCAGAGACAGACACCAGGGGCTCCACAGGAGAGCAGATTGCCAAAAGATTTTTTTTTTTTTTTGAAAAGGAGCAGATTGCCAAAAGATACTCTACTCTTAGGCCCCTCTCAATGCTCCACCATGTAAAGGTGCTAAGGCTGCCATGTAGGCAAAAATTCTGATGTGGCAAGGTATTTAATAGGAGAGAGATGGTGTGGTGACCTCAGAAAGAAACGGTGCCAATCATGTGAACCTAGACAAAATACTTAAATGCAAGAAAGCCCACCAATGTATGAAGAATTTTAGTAGCTAAATCATTAAATGAAGTATGCTTAGCTACAACAAGTTAAGCACCTATGCATTGGGGGCTTTGGTTGCTAAACTTTTAAATGTGCTTAGCACCTCATCCTAACACCAATGCATTGGAAGTAGCCTTACCGCAGTGCTGCCAAAAGCAACATTTTGAGCACTTTTATGGAGGCTTTAGTTAGCACCCACTAACAGCATGAGCCCCTCTAAGCACAATTAATTAACATCACTTCATGCTTTGTCTTTTCCTGGCTTCCACATATAGGACAAGCCTGACAGTGTCATCCATGCATGTGTACTTGACTGAACTCTCAGTTGCTTATGTAGGATAGTGAGTACTCTAAGTTGTGTATCTAAGAACTAGGCAGTAGCCTAGTGTTTTTTTTTAAAGTTGTGTATCTAGTTGATGCTAATTGAGCTTTGTCCTAGCATCAAGCTCACTCTCAGCTCTACTCTGCCGCCGATCTCTCGTGTGTACGTGCTTGAAATTCATGTGGTTCTCAGCTGCAATCATCAGATACTAACTGCTGTCATGTTGTTGACTTTGTATAATTTTGTTCAGTACGAGTAACATTTACCTCCCTTCTGACTCTCCCAGGCAATGGAGGAATGCCTTGATCAGCAGCAGCAGAAGAAGAACAGCAATGGCCAGCTCCAGAGGCTCGAGGGCATCGAGGAGGAAGGCGGCCCGGCCCCGGCGGAGAAGTGGCCTCCGACGACGGTGCGGGCGCCGGAGACCCCGACGGAAACCATGGAGTTCCTCGCAAGGTCCTGGAACCTGTCGGCCGCGGAGATATCCAAGGCGCTCAAGGTCCTGGAGCCTGTCGGCCGCGGAGATACCCGAGGCGCTCAAGGTCCTGAGCAGCAAGGGCGTCTGCGACATCCCCGACGTGGGCGTGGGCGTCGTCGCCGGCGCAGGTAAAGGGCAGAGACCGCCACTTGACGCGACAGTGGCGGTGGCGCAGGCAGGCGACGGCGGCGCAGGAGGAGGAGTGACGAGCCCGCCGTTCTCTCCCAGGGCGGGCAACATGGACGCGCAGCTCCTCCGAGTCGCCGCCGCGGCGGGGAGGGCAGGGGGAAGACGACGACCATGGGCGCGTGGATCAAGGAGCAGAAGGAGAAGAAGCGCGCCGAGGCCCGGTCCCGCAACGCGCAGGCCTACGCCTACGCGGCGACGTCCGTGGCCGGGGTCGCTGCGGCGGTGGCCGCGCTGGTCGCCGGCGCGGTGTTCTCGTCCTCGCCTCCTCCGCCCGCCGCGGCGGCGGAGTGCGCACCGAGGAGCGATGGCGGGGAGAAGACGGCGTCGGCCATCGCGTCGGCGGCGGCGCTGGTGGCGTCGCACTGCGTGGAGATGGCGCAGGCGATGGGCGCGAGCCACGACCAGATCCTGGGGTCCATCCAGTCGGCCGTGAACGCGCAGGCGAGCGGCGACATCATGGCGCTGACCGCCGGCGCGGCGACGGCACTGCGCGGGGCCGCCATGCTGCGTGCCAGGCTCCACAAGGAGATCCAGGCCACCGCACTGCCCGGGGACGCCGGCAGGGCGTCGTCGGAGCGGGACATCTCGCCGCTCATCTTCGTGTCCAGAGGCGGCGAGCTGCTCAAGCGCACGAGGCAGGGTACGTACGTCGTGCAATGCCACTCCGATCGTACTTATCCGTGGATGATCGACCACCGGCCAAGAATCCATTACCGTACTCTGACGCTAGAGCATGCATGTGCTGATTACAGGTATACTCCGTTGGAAGCTCGTCACGGCGTACATAGACCCCAACTTCCAGGTACGAAGAACACGACCATGTCACCAAGAATCAATCCATCAACGTTGACGACGATGCCAACCAGGTCGATTTAATCGCAGGTGGTCATCAAGATGAAGAGCGCGCATATGGCGGGAACGTTCATCAAGACCAAGAAGTGTAAGCAAGTTACTTCTGAATCCACCACAGTAGTGGTGCATGGCTCCGTAACTGTGTAGTGTTTTGTTTCATTCAGGTGTTGTGGTGGACGTCCGGTCGGAGGTGGCGGCGTGGGCGGGCAGGGAGAGGGAGGTGGGGGAGGGTGGGCGGCGGAGGGGCTACTTCGGGGTTGGGACGGAGGAGCGGGTGCTCGAGTTCGAGTGCCGGAGCAGGCAGGAGCAGCACAAGTGGGTGCAGGGCATCACCGAGATGCTCAACCGCCGCGACAACATGAACCTCAACCTCAACACCACCCGCCTTGTAGATTAAAATCAGCACTTCCGCTTCGGTACAACCCCCTAAACACATCAACGAATGAGATTTATCCATACCCTTTCATAATAAAGGGTAGGATGGTCCTTTTAGAAAATACTTTGCCCACACCGTCCGTGTTCGTCGAGATGGGCCGCCTTGTAGATTAAAATCAGCACTTCCGCTTCGGTACAACCCCCTAAACACATCAACGAATGAGATTTATCCATACCCTTTCATAATAAAGGATAGGATGGTCCTTTTAGAAAATACTTTGCCCACACCGCCCGTGTACGCCGAGATGGGCCGGCCCATTGGAGGATGCATGTGTATGTATGACCCGTTCGTGAAATATTAAGCAAAAAGAATATAGCCAGGCAAGGATTCAAACACAAGCAAAAAGAATATAGCCAGGCAAGGATTCGAACACAAGACCTACTACAAGGAGCAGGTTGATAGCCACTAGGACTAACAAGCACTTGTGATTAATTACGCAGCACAACTTATTAGAAAGGCTATTAGCAGCGCCAGATCCTGAAAACAAAGCTAAAACTTTTTTTTTTCTGAAAAAGTGAATATTTTTAAAAATGCGAATATTTTGCAAAAAATGTGAATTTTGGAAATCTCAAACTTCTTTTCGAATTTTAAACATTTTTTGAACGCGGACGTTCTTTGAAAAACAAACAAATTTCCAAGAATAGGAGGTAATGAAGCAAACATTTTTTTAAACATAAAATAGTTTTTGCATATTTATCAGAAACGCAAACATTTTTTAAAAATATGAACATTTTTATAAAACTAGCGGGTACTGTAGTGAACTTTTTTTTAACGAACTTTTTTAATTTTCATTATCAGTTTTGGAAAACGCAAACAATTTTGAAATTCTCGAACAATTTTTAAAACACAAAAGTTTTTCTAACTAGATGATGCCCCGCGCGTTGCTACGGAAACATTGCTAAAAAAATGGATAAATAGTTGCTATTAAAAATCTAAAATTAATGGAAAGGAGATGTAAGCTTATAAACAATAAAATACAAAGCGTATAAAAAGAGAGTGACAATTATAGTTGAAAAATGTAATTTCTAACAAAATTTGAAGGATGAACTCTAATGCAAAAAACTACTTATGACTAATATGCATGAATTGATGATGTGGCACCATTGCATGCGTAGAGTAATGCAAAAAATGTTATTTATGTCTTGCATGCATACTTGCTTATGTGTCATGGTTGCATGGCTAGGAAAATTAGGTAGTGGGTTGTAGCTATTTAGGAATAGAGGATAAGAAACTAAAAACCAGTGAAAACAGATTTATGACAAATCATATACGGTAGCATATGCGTTTATGTCAAAATTGGGCTGGCTGATCTTGTTTGTTAGGTCGCTCGCCTCTGTGCGAAGGAGCCACACTTTGTCGCAAAGAGTAATAAAATTGGTTTTTCATCGTATTTTGTGCTGTCATCCTTTTCTTAAAATTTTGAATCCTTTTCAGTTAACGAATTTCTTTTGCAACTTTTTATTGAACTTTTTAAAAATCTGCGATTTGTTTACAAAATTTACAATTTTTCTGAATAGGTAGAAATTTTGATCCAAAATGATTCACAAATTTGGGAAAAAAGTTGACTAATAGGTAGATTAGTTTGTACAAAATTTTATGAAAATAGAGATGAACTTTTCCGAAATCTGCGAATGCTTGGGTCGGCCTAACAGGCAGATGTTCAAAATTTTGAAATATTCTTTTGAATACCAAAAAATATTCCTGCCTTCAAATAATGTTTACAATTTTAAATTGGAATGCTTTGTTGCATTGGTCATACAAAGTCATGAAAAAATTGGGGTCACTTAACGGATGTCGAGAAATGAGGTGCTCCCAAACCGTTTTTTCTGTCGGACGCGCAAACTTTCTGTTGAACATGATATTCTTTTGGAAATTTCAGGACTAACCACAACTTTTGCAATAGGTGGGCATGCCCATGTCACGCAACCTTGCCTTGTATGAACGACTTCTGACACCGTATGCATGTTATGACATGTCAACCCATTTATCGGCCTTTTTTCATGAGTAAAACTAAAACAATGAAAATTTTATAAATATCAAAACAATTCATTCAAATTCAAAAATTCAGTGAAAATGGTTTATTTCTGACATTTTCTAAAATGACCCCAACTTTGGCAAGCATGTGGGCATGCTCATGGTAGGCATAAATGCCAGGTTTGAATGATTTCCGACACCATATGCAAGTTGCGACATGTCCGGTCATTTATCGTTCTTTTTTTACCAATAGAAACTTCAGAAAATGCAAAATTTGTCGAACATAAAAACAATTTGGCATGGTGCATTGAAGTAATCATACAAGCAATGAAAAAATTAAGGTCCTTTGACGGATGTCTATAAACAACGTGCTCTCAAACGGAGCATTCTGGCCTACCCAAGCAACCGACGTTTACATTCTTGAAATGACCCAAACTTTTGTCAGTAGGTGGGCATGCCCATGATAGACATCCATACCAGACTTGATTGAAAAAGTATTTAAAATTATAATTTGAACAGGTACTTAAAAGTTTTATTTTAAGTGTTTAACATAACTAATAAATACCAAGTGGTTGAATTTAAAATAGGTAATATTGTTCTAAATATCATTTAATAAATATTTGAAGGAAACAATCGGAATCATAATTTTAAAAAATTATTTAAAACTATTAATTTCGTAATATATTATGTCTTCTAGAAATTGTTCGCAATTTTTAGTACAACGTTCAAATTTATTAAAAATTGTTCGAAATGTTCTTGTTTTCATAAATTCCGACACTTTAAGTGAATTAAAGATAATATTCTTGTTTTCTAGAATAAAAAATGCTTCCTTTAAAAAAATCAAAATATAAAAATGTTTGGGAATTTTTAAATATGTTCGTGCTTTTGAAAAATTGTTCAGAATATGGAAAATGGTCCAATTAATAAGTTCTGTTCTCTGAATTAAAAATGTCTGCGTTTTGAAGAAAATGTTAGGGATTTAAAAAATGTTTAAAAACATTTCTTCGCAATTCTTAAGAAATGTCCGGATTCTGCGTTGTACTTAATTCTTAAAGTGACGCGCTCATTTTGAATCACCAACATGTCTCAGGTGAACTGGTTACCGGCTGTTCTTTGGGATCTACAGGTCAAAAGTTCGAATCCTTTAAAGGACTGCGACCAGTTTCATGGGCCGGCCCAGTCGGGTATACATATGCCGTATACGTACAAACATGGGTATAACTGGTTAAAAGTCCATATTACCCTTTATACGTATTGTGAGGGGTTGTACTGAAGCGGGACTCTAAAATCAGTCAAATGCCATGGAAATGCAGCAATCAGTCGGTGCTATTCCGGCTCCGTGTGATCGGTCACATCTGCATGTATATATTGGTACTTGTGATTCAGTATTCTGCTTGTGGTCTGTGAACGCCACGAATCCCCCGACTCACCCTGTGTAGCTGCTGGGGTGCACATTTGTTTCCCCAAAGCCCCAACGCCGCCGCCGCCGCAGCGCGTCATCCTCTCCCTCCTCCGCGTGTCATGTTCGTGAACAGTTCTCTCGCGAGGTAGTAGAACGTAGGAGTACGGCTCCGCTCCATGCCATTGAATCGTGATGTGATTTCCCCAAAAAGGTAGTATTTCCTACCTGCCGTTTTATTTCGCACCATTTACTAAAAAGTTTAAACAAATGAATATTTAGAGAGTTACTGGCGTTCTTAAAGAGTGTCGTGATACCGCATATTGCTAGCCAGACGAGTGACTTGTTATTATCGATGCCACTTTAGGAGCTCAACCCTTGGGGTACAGATGGTAGAAGTTTCTTTTAGATTTGTCTGATTGCCCTGTCATTGTGTAGTTATCACTTCTTCGGTAATGGCAAGCCCATCAATAAATTGTGAGCTGATGCTCAAAAGCTTAGAAAGTAATTTCGAAATCGGGCTGCCGTAGTTTCCTTTTCCCTTTATGACCTGTCTCTTTCTTTCTTTCTTTCTTAGTTCAACACATTTCACATTTTTATTTCGTGTGTGCGGAGTTGTGCTGACATCCTCTATTCTTAAATAGTTGCAACCCACTACCTATTTTTTCTCTTCATGCAACTATGCCACATCATCAAGTCATGCATGTGGTCATAAGTTAGAATTAGTGCACTAATCTATTCATGCAACCATGCCACCTCATCAATCGTGCATGAATTTGTTTCACCAATTTTTGTGTGCCACATAGACCATCATGTTACACATTTTGTAGCATGGCATACATATATTTGTACGTTGGACGCTTGGAGCAAATATATGTAGGTTATGTTACACACTTTTGCTAAGAATGGCACCCGTTTGACTTCAATCCAGCATATTTCTCCTTTTATATAACATTTTATGACATGCTTCATATACTTTATTGTTTTCAAAATATATCCAAAAACGTTCTTAAATTTGTTTCGCACCATTTACTAAAAAGTTTAAACAAATGAATATTTAGAGAGTTACTGGCATTCTTAAAGAGTGTCGTGATACCGCATATTGCTAGCCAGACGAGTGACTTGTTATTATCGATGCCACTTTAGGAGCTCAACCCTTGGGGTACAAATGGTAGAAGTTTCTTTTAGATTTGTCTGATTGCCCTGTCATTGTGTAGTTATCACTTCTTCGGTAATGGCAAGCCCATCAATAAATTGTGAGCTGATGCTCAAAAGCTTAGAAAGTAATTTCGAAATCGGGCTGCCGTAGTTTCTTTTTCCCTTTATGACCTGTCTCTTTCTTTCTTTCTTTCTTAGTTCAACACATTTCACATTTTTATTTCGTGTGTGCGGAGTTGTGCTGACATTTTAGAATGATATTATATTTCCACATGATGCAGCTCACCTTGGTGAGACATCCAATTCCGGAAAGAAGCAAATGACGGGGGCTCTCGTCCCGCTTTATATATAAAGCAACAACCAACAAAATACACGGCCGAACAATACAAGATGGTGGAGCGGCTCTCATACAATGCCGACCTCATGATAACCGGAGCACAAACACTGCCGGACAATAACACAAAGAAGAACTGAATACACCGCCACATTACGTCCTAACACACCTAAGCTCCATGACAACGCCCCCAGGAAGGAAAACGGCGCAAAGCGTCGCCGCTGCCGAGTCCAGAATGGACAAGGGTCTTCACCCGGAACCCTGACACAGAAAGGAGCCCTCGACAACGTCTTCAGGAAGAAAGCGGCGTCCTCGAATGCCGCCGTCGTCGACGTCAAAGCGCGGAGTTTTCACTCGGTAACTCCGTCGTGCCACCACGAGGTCTTCAAGACAAGCGCGACGAGACTAGTTCCCCAGGTCCGGATCGGGGCATCGTTACAGAAAACACATGCCCGAGCCACCCGCCGCTACCTCTCTTGCCGCCCACACGACCAAAAATGGTAGCCACCATCATCACCATGGAGCCCGCCGGAGAGCCACCCATGTGGACCACCATCAGGAGCCGCCGCTCCGACGTCCATGTCCAAGAAACCGCCAACGATTTCTAATCCAGCGTCCCAACCACGGTAGAAAGAGCGAAAGGTGCCTCCTTTCACTCCTAGCCCGGCATCAGTCCGAAGCCCGGGTCGATATCTCGTAGGAGGCATCCACGCCTGCATCCCCAGCCAGTCCATGTAGACCGAAGGGACACGACCCTGGGACTACCGACGGCCGTCACCGAGCGAGCTCGCGACGTCATGCCCGTAGCCACGGACGCCGAGCTAGCCGACCGTGAAGCGGAATCCCGACCACCGCCGACTCCCACCTCGGATTCCCCCTGCCACCTCCGGCCCGCCACGCGCTCCGGCCACGTCACCAGCCGCAGATCAGGGCCCGAGAGCAGAGGAACGGGGAGAGATCGAACTCCAGCCACTGCGCCACAGCCTCCGCCAGCCGAGAAGGCCACGACAGAGACACCCGCGCCGCACCCAGCCCGCGCCGCTGCAAGGTCACGACCGGCCAAACAGCCGCTGTTTGGCTGCCGTCCCCCGACCCCCAGCACGCACCTCCACCATGGCGTCCGACCCGCAGCCGCGACGCCGCACCACCCGCAGGACGACAGATCTGGGCAGAACCCAGGCCGCTGCCGCATCCCTGCCCGGCCGCGACCCCCACGAGAACCACGCCGCCAGCCACGCCGCCAACACGACGCCGGCGCTGAGGAGCACCGGCGCGCCGCCGCGCTGCGACGCCCGCCGTCCGCGCCGCATCCCGGCAAAGCCGCCTCATCCCGCGTCAAGGCGGCCAAGCGAGGAGGCGAGAAAGTCCCCGCCGCCGCCGGCGTCGACCTGGCTTCGCCTGGCGGCGGCGAGGGAGGAGCGAGGAGAGGATGCCCCCGGCGGCGGCGGCGCCTAGGGTTCTCCCGTGACGCGCGCGGGCGCGTCGCGGGAGCAGGGGAGCTGTTTCCTGTTGGTTCCACCACGAGGCCCATCGAAATGGCGGGGACTTCCATTAGTGATAGTGAGAATTTGGTGTTTGATGAAACAACCAATGCTGGAATTGAAGTAACCACCAATAATACTTTCTCGTTAGAAAGTAATTCAACCTTTGGTGTCAGTGCAACTAAAGTAGTTGTAGAAAACACTATGGAGGTAACCAGTGTAAAATATTCCTCTTCTGTTGAGGTATGCTACACAGATCGATTCAATCATTTTGTTTTCAACCAAGCTATCCCCCCCCCCCCCCCCCCTCAAGCTTGATATAATGATAAGTGTGTGATCTTTACAAGCAATCTCCAAATACTGTTCACAAATTCAATTGTTCTTTTCCAGGTAGATGTTCCTCTAATGCGTTTTCTGAAAGGAAAGGGGTAATGACCTCATACTTACAATTATTTGTTGGGGATAATGATTGGTCTTTTTTTTTTCCTTTGGAACTTCTTGGTCTTTATTTGTTAGTGTAATATGAATTCTTTGGTTTGTAGTGGATCTGTGCAGAAGCAGATTGAACAGGAGACTGGAGTTAAACTCATTTTTCCATCTGCAAAGGAGGAAACACTTGTTGGTAAAAATGTTCCCATCTTTCAATCTGAAATTAAGTTCAATAAGGTAATATATTAATTATTTTCAGAGCTAAAGAAGTAACTTTGTCAAAATACAGTCCTCGAAGGTGAAAATGCCGAAAGTATTGGAAAAGCATCAGAGAGAATAGCAAAGATCCTTGAAGAGGTAAATATTCAACACACTGCTTCAACATGTGATTACTGGGTGCTTAGGTTGTTTACTGCATTGTGTTTGTTATTTTGTATAGTTGTAATAGTCAATCTGAACAAGTGAACATTGTGAATGTTTCAGGCTGTTCAAAGTCCAATGCTAGATTACTCGCATTTCATATCACTTCCGTTGGCCATCCACCCGGATCTTGTCGAGAAGCTAAATAACTTCCAGAGGTCGATCCTCGGAGTGTCTGCATCTAATGTAGATAGTGATAAGGATGAAATCCAAAGCGAAGGTTCTGTGGATGAAATTGATGAAGCAGCGAGCCCTAGTGTTTCAGTCAAGCTGCCAGTCCAAGAAGAAAAGCCTGTCATTGTGAAAATGGACAATAAGGGCTCCCAACCAGGTCTAATGCTTTGCTGATTTTTTTTTCAAGTGCCTCATGTTCCTTCTATGAGTTTTCTACAATAAATACTATCAACTTATGTTCTTGATAAGTACTCCCTCCGTTCCTAAATATAAGTCTTTTTAGAGATTCCACTATTGGACTACATACGGATGTATATAGACATATTTTAGAGGGTAGATTCACTCATTTTGCTCCGTATGTAGTCCCCTGTTGGAATGTCTAAAAAGACTTATATTTAGGAACGGAGGGAGTAGGAATGGTCAATGGAACATACGTAACTTCGCTGCAGTTTGAAGGAGAATGACTAAAACGGCCTATGTATAATATGCAATTCTATGAATCACTTCATGTTTGGGGTATGAAATTGTGGAACAGAGCAAAAGAACAAACAAAAATAGATAGCCATACAGCTAAAAAAGATAGATAGCCATGTTTTTTGCAAGTTATACAATGTACTAACTACTAAGCAATTAATATAGAGGGCAATTGTGTGTATGAAAATAGCAAGATGTGAATATGTGATGTTATTTTAGCTTAATTTTGGTCTCAAGTATACTTTATGTCCGAAGTTGTTTTGTTTATATGGCATGCCATACTTTTTATCTTGATCCTGATTGCTCATTAGCTCCAAAGGGTCATGTGCGGATGTCAGGAAACCAAGCAGCTCGCTGGTTAATAGCGAGATACTGCAGAAGCTATATGCAAATTGAAAAAAAAGGAAGGCTAGTACAAATATAATGTATTAAAGTTAAAAATTCTGAAATTCTGAAAAAAGTATAGCTGCTAGAAATATCTAGAAACTGCGCTATTTTGTATTCTGATTGTATGCTAGTGCTATATTGGAGATGCTACATATTATTAATATTGTTCTATGCATTTCGAAATTACAATGTTTTTCTTCCATTCAGGCATTGAACTGCTCTTATTAATTTCCTGCAGAGTTCGGCATTGACAAGTCAATATTCATAAAACCCAAAACGTTCCACCTAACGGTTCTTATGTTGAAGTTGTGGAATAAGGATCGTATAGCACAGGCTTCTGATGTCCTCCAGGTATTGTCATTTCATGTAAGATACGATTTTATTGGATGACAATAGGAAGAAATTTAATTAACTGTGTTGTCAATGCAGTCAGTATCTTCCCAGGTAAATGAAGCTTTGGAAAACCGACCTATCTCCATACAACTTAGGAGTCTGGTAGGTTTCCTTAATATTTTATTATCAAATAGTAGCCTTTTGTATCACCACGGGAAGCTGATTTATAGATGGCTAGTTAGTGGGTCGGAACTCGGAAGTTTGAGCCAAAGAACAAGGCATTTCATTCTACTTTCTAGAGCACTCCTTCAAAATGCTCCTTTATGGCTTTACTGAATGGAAAAACTCAAGTTTGAAACAATATGGCGTTTGAGTATTATTTATTTCTGGATATTTTTGCATGGCTTTTCTGGTGATTCACATCACATGAATGTTACAATTTCAGACATGGATGAAAGGTTCACCAGCTAGGGCCCGGGTTGTATATGCTCCAGTACTAGAAGTTTTGTGGAGGACGCCTTGTTCGTGCTGCAGTATCCTTGCAATATTGTCAGACCTTTAAAATTTCCTTCTCAGCAGTTTGCGCATGACATACCATTCTCAGTAATTCAGCATTCGTTATTACTATCACATAGTAGAATTGAACTATCTTTCTGGGATGTTGCTTCTTTACTTCCACTTTCTCAGAGGTAATAACTGAAGCCTTCATCAAGTCAGGCCTAGTTCTTGAAAGGGATGCCAGACCAGAATTGAGGGTGAGTACAGCTGTATAACCTGAAGTAGTTTTCTATCGCTCTCTGCTAATTTACTCGGCATTTGACAGCATATATAATTAAGCTGATGATCAGTTATTTAGATTTTCGTTGTAAGTTTTGTCCACCAAAACTTGCTGAAATTGCAGACCGTGCCATGCAAACTTTAGTCATACATGTGTGCCATTGTGTGACATCACATCGAACATTCTTGTGTTTTACCCCTAAGATGTTCTATCCTGATCAAATCTAGGCTGTCAGCCCTTCACTTTGGTGTGAGAGTCAGTTTGACCATTGTAGGATAAATGTTACAATCAACTCCTGTTGCATTTCTGTTTGTTTAAAGAATCGTTGATATTTGTGTTCACGTTATTTAAATTCAATACTCCTTAAATGTGATTCTTGGTGCTAATAAATTGCCCACTTTCGCTTCGGTACAACCCCCTTAGACACATCAACGGTCCAGATTAATCCATACCCTTTCATAAAAAAAGGTTGGATGGGAAATTCAGTGCCCCGCGCCATATCGCGTCCTAGCACGCCATACGCGGCCCATACGAAGGTGGGTCCGCCTATACGTGTCGCTCGTACGCCGCGGCGTGGGCGTGTACGGCCGAATTTGCAAAAAAAAAAACTACCCCGCCTTCGCCCTCATTGCTGTAGCGCAGACGGCCGAGAAGTCGCGTCAACCGCCCTGCCATTACTCCGGCGCAGACTGCCGAAGCGTCCCGTCGACCGCCGCGGTGGCGTGCGTTTTCGCACGCGGCGTCGATTCCCACGCCGCCTCGGCCCGCCCGCCTTCGCCACGGATCCGCCCGCCTTCGCCACCGGTCCGCCCACCTTCGCCCATCGCTGACCGCCATCAATGCCTCCAACCACCCCCGTTGTTCGCCTCCCTTCGCTCGCCCTATATAAACGCCCCCGCAGCGCCTGCCTCCGCACTCGCTCGCCTCGCTCACCTCTCTTCGGCCATCTCCCTTTCTCTCTCCGACGATGGCGCGCCCCAACCTAACGCTCGAGGAGGCGGAGGAGCTCTCCCACTTCGGCATCCCCGCCGCACCGGACATGCGGATGCCGTCGGGATGGCGCCTCAGCGTCGACGGAGTGCCGGCGGCGCCGGTGCCCGAGCCCGACAACCACCTCTTTGCCCGTGCCGTCGGCCTCTACCGGGCGCGGCTGTCGGCGGAGGCGCTGCGGGACACTCTCTACGCCCCCAACAACCTCACCTGGCCGGACATGCTCACCGCCGACCACGACGAGCGCCTTCACGTGTTCGCCGGCCCGCGGCCGCCGATGAAGCACAACCGCGCCCGGCGCCACCAGCTGTGGGACGGCCGCAGTTTCGAGGAGGTCGTCGTCCCGTACCGCGCGCAGGCGGCCGTCGGCGCCCTGCCAGCCCCGACCAGCGGCGGCTACGGGCTGTTCCGCCGCGGCGTTGCGCGGTTGGCTTCGGCCGCGGAGGCTGCGGCGGTCGTGGATCGGTCCTGCTCAGCAACGAAGACCGTCGCACCGTGGCCCCTCGCGCGGCGCGTGACGACGCTGGATTGAGCCGCGCACCTCCACCGGAGCCGGAGCCGGAGACTCCGCTCTTGGCGAAGTACCGGCAGGTGGCGGTGTTGGAGGGTGACCCGGAGGACATGTCGGGGCTCCAGGCGGCCATCCGGGAGTCGGAGATGGCCGTGCCACTTGAGGTTGTCCAGGACTACATCCACATCGCCCCTGTCGCCGGTCACCCCGAGGACCCGCCGGACTTCCCCAGCTACAATGATGCGCTGGCGGACTCCATTGCGCCCATCGTCGACGTGGGCAGCAGCGACGACGACGACGGCAACGTGTTTGGCTTCGACGAGGAGGACCTCGGCGGCGTCGACGACGAGTAGATTAGGGCTTAGAATGTCAAGTTTAAATTTCATTCAACCGCTATGTAATATTTCCTAAAAAGTTGAATGAAATGAATCGTTTTAATTTTCAAAGTTTGTTTGAATGAAATTGTTTAAATATAGTTTTTTAAAATTTATTATATGGTACGAAAAATATCAGTGTTTAGAAAAAAAAACAAAAGTTTGAAAATTATGTGAATAGAAATTTAAACATATTAACTCGTTAGAAAAAGAAAAATTAAGTTAATAGTATTATATTTTGCGAAAAATACTAGTGTTTAAAAAAAGTTTAAAAATTATGTGAATAAAAATTTAAACATATTAACTGGTTAGAAAAAGCAAAAATGAAGTTAATAGTATTATATTTTGCAAAAAATATTAGTGTTTAGAATGATAAAATTGATTTTGTCTTGTTAAAAAATTAAAAACGAGTGTATTTTCTTTCAAAAAAATTGCCCGCCCGCGGCCACCCGCGTCAATCGGCGGCCAACGGGCCCCACGAGGCGGCCGACGTCAACCAGGGGCGGTAGGGAGTAAGGAGTTCGAAAGGGGGGGGGGGGGGTTGTCGCCGGGTTATATGTGAGAGTAAGAAAATATTCATTAAAATTAATGTATAATTCATGATGTCGTCTTTATAAATGTAGCACACTTCTGAAAATATAAAATAAGTTTGTCATGTGAAATAAAATGTTTTGAGACGTATGATGAATAATATTACAACAAAAATCGAGGCACGCCTAGTACATTAGTGCGTAAAAGTTATTTTTTCTTTCTCCTTGATAACCGAATAACTTTGTTTTTCACTTCCGACAGCATATTCTTCGGCGAGAAAATAATTGAAGCTACCATGGCTTGTCGCCCATCATCAATTGATTCCTGAAAAGAAAAAAAAATACGTTTACAATGTATTTAGGATGATATAATAGAAAAATAATTTTGTATATAAAAATATACCGACCTTGGAAAATCTACGTGTGAACTTTTCATCGTTCCGGTGCTCAAAGCATCGGAGGAGGACGAACAAGCCACATGAATTTCTAATTCGTAAAGTTTGACATAAATCGGTGACGAATGCCTTAAGAAAGCAATGTGGTACTAATAATAACATTTCTTTGTGTATGGCGGTTAGCGCCGCTCGGGCCACGCACATGCGGCCCACGTTGGCTGCCCAGTGCACGATGCGGCGGGTAGGTCGTCGCCGTGAAAATGGTGGACTGGCCCAGTTCGCCGATCTAGGGCAGCTGTGATCGGCTTAGTTTTAAACGTAATTTCGGGTAGTCTAAAAAACACTAATTTAGGGATATATGTTTGTAAATTCATAGAAAATTCATAAGATGTCTGATTGATACCAAATTTGGCATGCATGCTTCTCGTGTTAATAGTATGCAACATAAACATTTTGAAACCGTTTGAAGGATGTTGAAAAAACCCATCCTTCGAGACGGACCCTTCCTTCCTACAAGAACGACCTCTCGTGAACAAAGCTATTTTTTTGACCATCTTCAGAATGGCATCAAACTTTGCCAGTTGGTTTAGATGCCTACCCTAGGACCTCACAACAAATTTAAACGAAATCCGACAACAAATACACGGTGCGTCATGTCCGGTGAGTATTTTTATAATTTATCTTCGTAAATTCATAGAAAATTCATAAGATGTCCGATTGATACCAATTTTGGCATTTATGCTTCTCTTGTTAATAGTATGCAACATAACAAATTTGAATCCGTTTGAAGGATGTCGAAAAAATATCATCAACGTATGAACAATAACACATAAAAAATATCATTTATAGTGCATCATCATCATAATGTCGCTGTGTGACATTAAAACAAACAAGCTTATAGCGATGATTCTTTATTACAACGAAACAGTTCAACAATTCAAATATAAAATAATTTGAACTCCTTATTCAAACGGTCCGTGCTTTGCTCATCATTCCATGTTCCTGAAAAAAAAGATGAGCATTTGAGAAAATTTCATAAACACTTAAATGAAGAACATAACTAAATTGAACAAACGAAAACACATACTTAGGATTTTGAGGACAATTGTTTTTAAAGTGACCTTTTGTTCGGCATAAGCCGCAAAGGCGAACATTTTTTTCATCAAAAGCTTTTGGTCTATCATTTTTAGTCATGTCAGGATCGTCCTTAGCACGGCCTTTACTGTCTTGTTTGGGTGCCCCTTCGGTTGAAACTTTCACTATATCACCAACCAACACATGGTCGCGATTGGCTCAAATTCATCATCCTTCGCAACCTTATGATGACTCACATAATCACTCTCCTCAATGTCATTATTCGCTATTATATCCTGCAGACAAGCCTTCATCTTACCGAATAAAAATGTTTTATGACATGTGGCATGAGATGCTTCTGCAGATAATATAGTCAACTCACTATACTTAGCTCTCTGCTCAGTACCAGCCCATCCCCATGCAAACAGATCGCTAGTGCGCTTGACGGGCAGCCCACCTCTAGCATTTTTGGTGAATCTCCGCAGTACTAAGCACTTAGGTATTTCACATAAGCCCAGCTGCGTGAGCACGTAAAGAATATGTTTGCAAGGAAGACCTTGGCGCCTCATACTTTGACAAATGCACTTCACTGTTTCTTCAGAGTTATCAGGTGCATAGTCCACCTTGAATAAGAGATCATTATTATTCTTCCATGCCACTACAAATCTCTGACCGGCTGCTCCTCTTAGCCTTTCAACGATTTGAAGCTCCCCTGCCTTCTTCATATCTTGTTGCAACATGTAAAAGTTTGTCGCAGTGAACTCACGGGCAGTGGCTTTCTCAATGTGTTTAAACTCATTAAAAACTGCTACTGGGAGTGTCTGTGTGGCCGTGCGGTCATCATGTGCCTCGTTTTCACGTAGACGAACGATACAGTTCTCGTAGTGCACAACCATGTCAACAATGGTCATACCAGAGTCCAGATGCATATGGAGGCACGAGTTCAGACTCACGCTCCTCTGGTTACTCCGCATCCTAAGGAAGAACCCACCACACAGATATAACGCTGCCCACAACCTCTTCTTCCTGTACATCCTACGCAACCATGTCTTAGTTTTATCCGACTGCCATTTAGCTGTAAACGTTGCCCATCTCTCCTCAAAGACTCTATGTGTAGTGGCATAGTAAAGAAGAGACATGAACTCCTTCAGAGATTTGTGATGAAGGTGTTTCTGCATGTTCTTCTCGATGTGCCACGAACAAAGTCGATGCCACGCGTCCGGAAGGACGTTCCTTATGGCTGGATCTGGGATTCTTCTGACAGTGAGCTCTCGAGAACGTCTGAAGCAACCAAACATACGTACCTTCCGTCTCGTCGGACACAATAGCACAACCGAACACCGTGGTGCAACGATGATTGTTCAGTCCCACGAAAGGTATAAACGGCATTCCATACCTATTCATCTTGTACGTGTTGTCGAAGACGGTAACATCACCAAAGTCAAGATAATCCCGGCGTGACTGTGAATCACACCAGAACAGGTTTTTGAGCCTGCCTTCACCGTCAACTCGAAGAAAAAATCAGGATCTCTCTCCTTTTTGGTCATCATGATCCCAATGGCAGTGTCAGCATCGCCCTTTGCAAGCAATTTCATCATCTCTCTGTAACACATGTTATAAAGCTTTCTCCTCCCAAAACTAGCCTTAGCATAGGACCCGTACCTGCTGATGAAGTTGTCAAAAATAATGTGTTTTTTGATCCTAGCTCCTGACATAGCTAAAATCTCAAGACTCTGAAAATCCCTTATCCGATTATGTGACCGCAGAAACGTAACTTCGTCTGGTATAGCAAGAACGTGACTATGAACATCGCTGAAAGTGCTGACATACCAAATTGCACGGTCATTACCAAGCTTCACTGTTAGATGGGCTTCACAAAAGCAACGACTCTCCGGTCTGAGTCTACGGGTCCTCCCTTCCATGGTACAAAAACTTGGCATGTCGTTTTCCAGCCCTAGAACACAGAAACCACCTGAAGCGCATAGTTCCCTCAGCACCCTTTTTCCGTCTCAACAAGTCCCTTCTGATACTGAACCCACGTTCCTTCGCGTACGCGTTATAGAAATCGTACGCCTCCTCTTCTGACCTGAACGTCGTGGCCATCACCTTCCAATGCATGTCCAGTGACTCTTGCTGAAATTCATCATAGCCAACGTCAAAATTACACTCATCACCAGCGTCATGCTCATATTTCCCACTAGGGCCAGCAACGTGTCCCTGCATAAAAAATACATAGAACCATGTATGTCAGTCAGTTGTTGTACGGCGACTGTCATATATAACTTCTCTTAAAAACTTACTTTGCTCGAGCTCTCGTCATAAGATGCATCAACATCCCTCTGGTTAATGTAATCATCGATTATATTCCGCCTATAGTACCCATCCGCATCCATCTGTGCAGATGTAAAATAATTTATGTAAGTGTTAATAAGGTTGTTATGTCATCGCATGACCTCATTATTTATGAACCTTACCTGACTACCACTTTCAGCATATGAATCATCTATATCCATATTCTCATTTTCATCATCCTCATCTACCTATCTTACCTAATAATAAAGCAAATAGTGCTTCTGCCCGTACGTCACTAAAATTACCCCCGAACTTGACACAAATTACGCACTATGCCACCCATAAGTAAAGAAAACACTTCAGTTTTTTTTCCAAACTCGCCGCGGGCTTCCTTATTTTACAAATATAATACTAACATTGAACACATGTGCTTGACCATCGTAGTGGCTAAGGCTTGGCTCCCCTAGCCAGGAAACCAGAGTTCGATCCCCACCATGCATAGTTTTTCATTTTTCTTTTTTCACGCAGCGTCCTCCTCTACGGGTGCGTTCATGAGCCGGGCCGGCTGCGGGGCTCGACTCCTCTGATTTTTTTTCCATTTCGTTTTTTTCGTTTCTTTTTTCTCATTCTGTCCTCTTTCTTCTTTAAATTAATTCGGGACTCCCAAATTTCAGAACTGGTGAGTTTTAAAAAATGTTCGAGAAATCATAAAATATACGTGAATTCAATTATTTTTTGGAAAGCATGAAAGTTTCGTGGATTCAAAAAATATTGGTGTATTTGTAAAACTGTGCGCAAATTATAAAAAAAATCATGATTTGAAAAAAAATAGTCAGGAAATAAAATCATTTTCATGATTTTGAAAAAATGATCGTGTGTTCAAAACATATCCGGGAATCTGAAAAAAGTGTCCATCAAATTTCAGAAAATGTTCACAAAAAGTAATAAACACAAGTTTTAAATTTTGTTCCCCAATTTTTAAAAAAGTTCAGTGATCCAAAAAATGTTTGTTGAGTCAAAAAATGCTCATGAATTTGAAAAAAAAATCATGCATTTCAGAAAATTTTCGTAAACAAAACTAATGTTCGTGATTTGTTTTTGAGAAAATTCAAATTTTCAAAAAAATGTCGATTCAAAAACTGTTCACCGATTCAAAGTCTTTTATGTCTAGGATTTGATTAGATTTTTGAAAGTCTTTATATGTCTAGACGTTGGGAGTAGTTCGTGGTCGATGAGATATATTTTTTTAAAATATTCCCTTGCTCAACATAATGAGAAGTGTGGCATGCAGTGGCAAGCTCATAGCCTTGGGATTTAGCATGTTGAGTGCATTGTGATCATGTAAACATCGCGACCATCATCAGCGAGGGTGGGAAAGAAAGTTAAGTGGCAACATGACGAGCCATCATGTTAAAATAGAGGATGCTCATATGTGAGGGTATTGAGTCAATCCTCAAAAAAAGTTACGCTTATTTGGTTAGCGCGTAATATTTTTGTCTCCCGTTGCAAGGGCATATTTGCTAGTACAAAGTAAAAAAAATACATGTAAGTGTCTTTACGGATGTTCGCATTTCATGTTTTTGTCGACGTTGATGACACGTACATTGCCACTATAAGATTCATCCAAACTCATATAGTTCTCCTCGACATGATGGTCTACATTCAATGACGAGGATCCATCCTCGCTTCCCCATCATTGCCGTCATAACCCGTCTCTTCGTCCATCTATACACGACGTTTATATCCAGTGTTAGATCAAATGGAATGAGGAATCAATGCGATGTTACAGAAAAATTGAAAGCTCGCCTACTTCGTCGCTGCCGTCGGAAAGGTCACGATCGTCCATGGTCACCGGTGACGAAGGTGGCGAAGACAGCGCGTAGGCGGGCCAACGTCGGCGGCGGCGAAGACGGCACGTGGCCGGGTGACAATGCCGCCGTCGATATTTTTGCGGCGGCACGAACGGCAGAGGGATCTAGGTTTTTGCCAGTGACGGCCGCTGGACGAGCGTACACGGGCGGCAATCGCGCGATCGGGCGAGCCGTTTTTTTTTCGCTCGTACCGGCGGAGTGGCACCTGCGGGGCGTACGCGCGCGGCAATAGTGAGGACGTACGCGGGCGCGACGCGGGCGGCTATACGGCAGGTTTTCAAACCGCAGTTGCATAGAAGATCTTGACGCAGCGGCTCGGGATCAAACTGCTGGACACAACGCAGTATTCAATCTTGACGCAGTATCTTACGCCCTCGGGATCGGTACGTGGTCTTTTTTTGCTGTCATGGAATCTGTAATTTTGGCCGTGTGTCTTTGCTTGTGTTGCTGTCGACATCCTGCACGGTAATGAGTGGTGGCATCCCTCGCCACGGCTTGTATTGGCCTAGTGTTCCTGTTGATTTCTGAATCTGAACTGTTGCTTGCCACTTCCCCATGGTAGACCTCCATCCCTATGTAAGCTATGTTAACTCATAGAAGATCTGAGATCACTGGTCTAGTGCCCTTAGAGCTGCTTTTCTCTCTATCTGTTTTGTTCCTTGTGCTGGTCTTGTGCTTTCTGTCTTGCAAATGGCCAAACGAAACGACCAAAGAGCTTGTGGAAAAGCTGCTTTGTTTCTGTAACTCGGTGTCCAAAACCGAAGGATAGGCTGTGTCGGCCTCTTGAGTGATGCTGCCTGCCGTTTGATCGATTGCGACCGCACCGAATGTGGTTCTCAGTTCAGTTGTCATGTGAGGTACCGTGGTGGAGACGGAGTTCAGTTTGCATGCTACAGCGCCGGAGCTAAATGTTCCTCTTGCTTGCTCTTGTCCACTTTATACAACAGGATCACCGAATAGCCACAGTGCTGTAGGGTAGGGATAAAAGTGGAGCGGAAACTTCTGCTTTTCCGACAGAAAATGAAAACGGAGAGGAAATATAAAAATGAAAGCGAAAATGGAATCGGCGTTTTAGGCGGAAAATACACGGGCATCGTCGCCGTTAACCATAGACATGAGTTGTCATTTGATAACGGGATCACATCATTAGAAGAATGATGTGATGGACAAGACCTAACCGTAAGCATAGCATTTGATCGTATCACTAAGTTTATTGCTACTGCTTTCTTCATGTAAAGTATGTGTTCCTAAGACCATGAGATCATGCAACTCCGTGACACCGGAGAAATGCCTTGTGTGTATCAAACGTCACTTCGTAACTGGGTGATCATAAATGTGCTCTACAGGTATCTCCGAGGGTGTCTGTTTGATTAGCATGGATTGACAATGGGATTTGTCACTCCGTATGACGGAGAGGTATCTCCGGGCCCTCTCGGTAATACAACACGAGAAGCTTGCAAGCAATGTGACTAAGGAGTTAGTCACGAGATCTTGTATTACGGAATGAGTAAAGAGACTTGCCGGTAACGAGATTGAACTAGGTATGGAGATACCGACGATCGAATCTCGGGCAAGTAACATACTTCTACACAAAGGGAACTGCATACGAGATTGATTGAATCCTTGGCATCGTGGTTCGACCGATAAATATCTTCGTGGAATATGTGGGAACCAATATGGGTATCCAGGTTCCGCTATTGGTTATTGACCGGAGAGGAGTCTCGGTCATGTCCACATGATTCTCGAACCCGTAGGATCCGCACGCTTAACGTTCGGTAACGATATAATATTGTTGGGTTATGTATGTTGGTGACCGAATGTTGTTCAGAGTCCCGGATGAGATTTCGGACGTCACGAGGAGCTCTGGAATGGTCCGAAGGTAAAGATTTATATATGGGAAGTCATATTTTGGCTACCGAAAGAGTTACGTTTTTTTCCGGTATTGTATCGGGAAGCTTCTACAAAGTTCCGGAACACATCCGGAGGAGTACGGAAGTCCACCAAGGGTTCCACCACATCGCAAGGGTTTGCATGGGCTGAGAGGAGGCGCCCTGGCCTTATTGGGCCAGGCGCACAAGTCCCTCAAGGCCCATGTGGCTTGGGAGAGGTGGAAAGTCCACCTGTGTATGGAAAGGGAGGGAATTGGACTAGGAGTCCAACTCCCCCCCCCCTTGGCTGCACCCTAGGGTTTGGGGGGGCTGTTCCCCACGCCCCTCCACCTATATATAGAGGGGAGGGGTGCCCCAAGAGGATACACCAAGCCCTTGGCGCCTCCCTCTCTTCCTAGATCGTTTTCTCCTCCGTTCGTGGTTCTAATAGCTCTTGGCGAAGCCCTGCTGAACTAGCTCTACCACCACCTTCACCACGTCGTCGTGCTGGTTGAGAACCCATCTACTACTCCACCCTGGCTCGCTAGATCGAGGAGGCGGAGACGTCATCGAGCCGCACGTGTGCTGAACGCGGAGGTACCGTCCGTTTGGCGCTAGATCGGGACGAATCGCGATTGGATCGTGAAGACGTACGACTACATCAATCACGTTATATATGCTTCCGCTTAGCGATCTACAAGGGTATGTAGATACACTCCCCCTCTCGTAGCTATGCATCTCCATGGATAGATCTTGCGTGTGCGTAAGAAATTTTTTGTTTCCCATGCAACGTTCCCCAACAGTGGTATCATAGCTAGGTCTATGCGTAGATGATATGCACGAGTAGAACACAAAGTGTTTGTGGGAGTTGATATTCAGATTCCTTATCTCCTTAGTCTTATTTTGATTCGGCGGTATTGTGGGATGAAGCGGCTCGGACCAACCTTACTTGTCCTCGCACAAGAGATCGGTTCCACCGACTGACATGCAACTTGTTTGCATAAATATGACTGGCGGGTGTCTGTCTCTCCCACTTTAGTTGATTCGGATTCGACAAAGACGGTCCTTGTAGAAGGTTAAAAGGCAACTTGATTATCATCGTTGTGGCTTTGCGTAGGTAAGAACGGTTCTTAATAGTTGCCGATAGCAGCCACGTAAAATATGCAAACAACAAGTAGATGACGTCTAACTTGTTTTTGTAGGGTATGATGTGATGTGATATGGCCAAGACGTGATACGATATATGTGATGTATGAGATGATTATGTTCTGTAATAGTTATCACGACTTGCATGTCGATGAGTACGGCAGCCGGAAGGAGCCATAGGGTTGTCTTTAATTTATTTGTGCCATTTGCTTTACTTTATCGCTATGAGTTAGCAATAGTTGTGGAAGCAATAGTTGGCGCGACAACCACATGACGACACGATGATGGATATCATGGTGTCATGCTGGTGACGATGGAGATCATGCCGGTGCTTTGGAGATGAAAATCAAAAGCACAAGATGATGATGGCCATATCATGTCACTTATATGATTTGCATGTGATGATTATCCTTTTATGCATCTTATTTTGCTTAGGGCGACAGTAGCATTATAAGATGACCCCTCACTAAATTTCAAGATAAAATTGTGTTCTCCCCAAGTATGCACCGTTGCTAAAGTTTGTCGTTTCGAAGCACCTCGTGATGATCGGGTGTGATAGACTCTTCGTTCGCATACAATGGGTGTAAGCCAATTTTACACATGCGGAACACTTGGGTTAAACTTGACGAGCCTAACATGTACAAACATGGCCTCAGAACACAGGAGACTGAAAGGTCGAACATGAGTCATATAGTAGATATGATCAACATGGAGATGTTCACCATTGAAACCACCTCATCTCACGTGATGATCAGACTTGGGTTGGTGGATTTGGATCATGTCACACTTAGTTAACCTGAGGGATGTTGATTTGAGTGGGAGTTTATTAGTAATTCGATTAATTGAACTAATTATCATGAACATAGTTAAAATGTCTTTGCAAATTATGCTGTAGATCAATAGCCCGCGCTGTAGCTTCCCTGTATTTTGATACGTTCCTAGGTTGAAAAATGATGGTAGCAATAATGCGGATTGTCGGAGACGACACCTATGGGATCGAGAGGATCCCTTTACGGTTCGGCAGGGAGAAAGGCTTGCACAAAGAGCAGATACAACGATCACACGAGGGATTTTTACCCAGGTTCGGGCCGCTGAGAAGCGTAAAACCCTACTCCTGCTTTAGTATATTGGATGTGTTTAAGCCCTGGTTCTAGGAGCGCTTGTGATGAACAGTACACAACAGCTACACATGCAGAACGGGCCAGAGAAGATCATCCCCCCCTGTAGCTACGCCTTGGGCCTCCTTTTATACGTTCGAAGGGGTCACCAACAGTGGCGTACAGTGCATACATGAGGTGTAAAGGTAGCTACAGTGCTATCATACCTAATACTGACGGCTTAGGACAAGTGCATTTAATGCTCCGTTGAGGTGTCCCTTAGCTTCTTGGGGACGGGAAAAGGGGCCGTCCCATCAGCACCGCTTAAGCCCAACGCCGTTAGCGTCCTGACACGTTACCAGGAGGACAACAGCTAAAAGACAAGCTGGTCGCTGCGCTGGAGCGACGACAGGGTGGCGAGGTCTTGCCGGTTGCAAAATCTTGCCGGGGCTCGTCGGGTCAGCCCGGCAAGATCTTGCCGGGGCCCCAGCCTTCGGTCTTCTGTCTTCTGAGTATTGGCTTGAATGCTCTCTTGATAATCTTTGTACTTGCGTTCAGCTGTCTACCGGCAGGCCTTGCCGCTGGTATGGCTACAACTGCCCGTGCACAAGTATGGGGTACTAAGGGACCCAAACTTTAGTACATCGACAGGAGCCCCCGGGCCTAGGCCATACACGGGTGCGAGGCGTTGTTGGGCTAGGCCCAAACAGTGCACGGGCACGCGTGGCAGGAGTTAACCGTTGTAATCATTCTGTTTACTGCGCCCCCTCCCCCACTATGCGCGTTGAATGCGCGACGTGGGAGACGTGGGCGGAGCGGCCGTTACAGCCGCGCGCCCGCAAAAGCGCTATTATATCGATTAGTAAAGAGGCAGCCCTGCGCCTTCCCCATAAAAAGGAATCCGCAGAGGCGCTGCTCATTTACCTCCTGTCTTTTCCAATCTGGGAACCGCCGTCGTCTTCTTCCTCGAGCCCAAAACAGAGCCCCTCCACCCATCCATCGCCGCCGCGCCCTCCTCGTCCCCGGCCTCCGCCCCCATAGCCACCATGCCGCCCAAGACGAGCAAGGGCAAGGAGGTGGAAGCCGCCGTCCTGGAGAGCAAACTGGTAAAGACGCGGAAGGAGCACGTCGTCTTCCCCCCGGCGCTCGACGCGAGCACACTGAGGGAGCGGTACCAGTGCATGTGGACGAAGGAGACAACGACGCATCCTGCAACTCTCGTGAGCCCAGGTTCTTCCAGGGGTGGCCCAAACAAGTATCACTTCTTTGCCGATTACTTTTACTGCGGGCTCTGCCCCCCGTTCTCTGATTTCTTCAACGACATCATGCTCACATACGGCTTCCAACTCTTGGATTTCACGCCGAATGCCGTGGCGTGTATGTCAGTTTTCGCTCATCTTTGCGAAAACTTCGCCGGAGTAGTCCCTAGCACAGCCCTTTTCCGCCATTACTTCATTCCCCGCATCCAAAAGGGTGAGGCCCTTTCTGGTTCCATCGCTTGGATTCCACGGCCAGGAAGCAAGGAGGTTTACCCAGACGGGGCCTACCGCGAGAAATGGGATGAATGGCGGGCCAAGTGGTGCTGGATTCAGGAAACAAAACTCCAGCCCTTCTGCTTGCCGCGGCAAACGAAGATGGTGCGTGGCAGCGACTGGAGCGCCCTCGATCCTGACGATGAGAAGCTCACAGTCGCAACTACCAGGATTCTCCGCCTCAGAGCTGCCGGGCTCACAATAGAAATGATAGGCGCCGATTTCCTTTGCCGGCGCATCGCTCCTCTGTAGAACAAAGGGAGGCCAGCTTGGGAATTCCGAAACGCGGCAGATATCATGAGGCTACGGCCTGGGCTGAATAACAATTTGACGTTTATGCAGCACGCAACCCTTTGCCAGAAACTGTTCAAGACTGACGTGGTATGCAGGCTGCCGGCAAGCATAGTCCCTTTGTGCAATAACTCCGCTCTGGCCTCAATCATCGCCATGATGCCGGTGTTTGACGCTCACAGCCTTGACGGGACCTGGATCGAGCCATCCGAAGAGCAGGTGGAGCAATTCTTTGATAACCTGTCGGAGAGGGCCATCCACGCAGAAGAAAACCTTGTCCGCCCCACCACTGATGAAGAGGTGGCGTACATCGCCAGCAGGGCGGAGGAGGCAAATCTTGCCGCGGAGGCCGGAAGTGCTGGCTTCGTGGAAGGGGAAACCAGCGAAGGCAAAGTGCTGTCGGAGGAAAAACTTGCCGGGCAGGGCGAGGTTGCCGGGAAGCAGAGCGGCACTGCTGCCGGGGGCACATCTGCTGAAGACATAGCTGAGGAGGAACTGCACGAGGAGCCCCCAACTCTCGAGCCGAAGAAGAGGCGTGCTCTTCGAAAAGTCACCTCTGGTGCTTCTGTCCGCCAGTCTTCCTCGAGCGGTGAAGCCTCCGGCAAAGGGGCTGTCGGCAAGGCTGCGCAGCAACCCGTCGCAGCCAAGCGACCCAGGACCGCTCCTTCCCCTCCTCCCCCAGACGCCGCGGCGGAAGTCGACTTCGACCTCTCTGCCTTTAGCTCCGAAGAAGAAGGGTAAGGGCCCCGTCACATCCTCTAGCTTTTGAATTTCTGATTTTGTTTAACTGATTTGTCTTGCTTCGACTTGTTTCTGCAGAGATGACACATAAACATTGGCGCAAAGGGTAGCGAAGAGGGTGAAGACCTCGACGGGTGATGAACCGCCGGCAAGCACCTCAGGTGCGCCAGAAATGATCAACATCAGCCCAGAGTCAAGCCCACAACGCAATCCTCAACACAGCCCCCGGCGCAGCCCCCAGCGTGAGTCCGTTACTCACTTTCCGCTGGCAAGTGCCGGGGTGTGTATCTTCACTGCTGACATCTCCGGGCGTGCAGGAGTGGAGCGGCAACAAGGAGTACCAACAGGAGCAGTCCCTGATGCACCGCCTCCGTCAACTACGCCGCCCAGAGATGAATCTTCGGCAAGCGAGCTTTACCGCGATGAAGAGGAGCCAGCAAGCACAAGCACCGGCAACCCTTCTTAGCAGCTCGACACAGGTAAATCGCTCGCCTCAGAGTACTTGTCACTTTGCCTTTCTTTTTGTCTTCTTGAACTTCCTCCTCAGCCGTATTTTGCTTGTTCTCTTGGCCTCTAGATCTTTCCTCAACTGAGCACATGGACGTTGATGCTGTTATCGAGGAGACCGCCAGGGATGTTGCCGCCGAGGCCGACAGGGTTACCACTAAGGAGGCCGCCAAGAATGCTGCCGCCGAGGCCGCTGCCGCCGAGGCTGCCAAAGCCGCGCAGGAAGAGGCCACCAAGAGGTCTGCTGAGAGGGCCGACAAGGAGACCAGTGACCACACTGACGGCATTCCTGCCGCAGGAGCACCAGGCGCTACGCCAGCCACGGAGCCCCCAGCTGCCGGTGAGACAACCGTTGAGGACCAGCCGTCAACATCCGAAGCCCCCTCGTCCAGCAAATACCTCAAGGTTGGCGACAATCTGTTCGTCAGCATTCCAGGCACGGCAAGCTCCCGGGTGCCAACTGAGGGGGAGATCTTTGATGAAGACGTCATCGCCGCTGCTGGGCTCGAGATCGTTGACGAGCCACGCGCCGGCAACAACAAATCTGAAGAAGAGCAGCTCCTCCAAGCCATGAGCAACAACTTCCAGAAGCTCCAAGCGCTTCACCGCGCCCGGAGAGAGAAACTGAACTCCAGGGCAGCAGTTGTCGAAGCAGCGGAAGCTGACCTCCAGAAGCGTGTCGAGGAAACACAAGCTTGGTATGCCGAAGCCTTTCAGGAGCTGAGGACGAGCCAAGAGCAGCTGAGCCAAAGCTGGAATGAGCTCCTCATGAAGCAGTCCGATGTTGAGAAAGCACAGGAGGAGGCCAAACAACGTGACGCTGCAGAGGAAGCTCGCTTGAGAGAGCTCCGTGTCGGGCTTGAGGCTCATGACGATGACCTCACCGCTCGCGAGAAAGCACTTGCTGACAAGCTCCGCGCCAAGGACGAAGAGATTGGAAAGCTTGTCGCGCAACGGACCCAAGAGCTGGAGCAGAAGCACAAGGAGACGCTCGAAGCTCTGGTCACGGATCACGCCGGCAAGCTAAAGGAAGTCGTCGATGCTGCCGAAGCTGCAGAGGCCGCCAAGAACTCGCTGGAGGAGAAGGTGAAGAGGCTGGAAACAGATCTTGAAGGTCACGGCAAGGAGCTCTCGACACTCAAGACTGAGAGAGAGAAAACTCATCACAGCTTGATGGAGATGCAGGTCGCCATATCCGACAAGACCAAGCAGCTCTCCTCAGCCACTGACTCCATCGAAGATCTGAAGGTGAAACTGTCCATGCTGGAAGAGACTCTTGAGAGCAGCAGGACTCGCGAGAAGGCTTTGATCAAAGATCTCCGTAATGAACAGGAGCTGCTCAAGAGTGCCGCCGCCGCTCACAACGACTATGTGTCAGGCGTGCAGGTCTGGACTGAAAAGCTTGTCGACGTTGCGGAGAAGCTTGCCGCACAACTGTCCATCATGGGCCTGCAAGGCTTCAGGTATTCTTCTGACGACAGGGTGTCCACGAGCGCCAAGCTGACCATGTTCTTTGACCGTATGCTTGAAGCCTTCGAGCAACTTCACTCTGACCGAACAACTCATCTGGCGAACGAATCCCGCAAGCTCTGCCGGGCCGTCCTCCGCAAGGTGCTGGTCAAAGTGGTGCACAAGAACCCCGGCATCAACCTCTCCAACGTCCTCGACCGCTTGCCGAAGGATGTAGACGTCAAGGCACTTGAGGAACTTGTCGCGCCCATCGTCGACAGGGTAAGCCAAGTCAAGAGGGTTGAGGGCGACCACCGGGATTAGCTGCTTTACTTCTCGTTGCCGCCACCATTCCATGTCAAAGACAATTTAATCTTATGTTAGAACTGCGGCAGCTATTATTGTAATATAACTTGCTATGTTCTGGATGAATGCATGCTATTTCCCTTGTCTGATTTCTTTCTGTATGGTACTCGCCCTACGCTTTGTTGGAAACTTGCCGGTGCGCACAGCCTTGCCGCGAGCGCTAGGTGCGGGACTTTAGCAGCCTGCTGGTGGTGCCGCTACTGGCAAGATCCCTTGGCATTCTCAGTGCATCCACTTAAATTGTTGAGCGGACTCGAAACAAAGTAAGGGCGCATCCGATCGTGCCAAGGTTCCTTCACGTGCAGGTTTTCCATACAAAAATCGAAATCGTTCAAGGAGAATAACTTTACAAAACAAGAATTTTTTTCAAAGTTTCTGCAACTTAGCTTTTCGTTGCTGTATTTCTTCCGGCAAGATGTCAAACTTGAACGTCGCCTGTCGGTCTCCATACTAGTGAACCTTGAACGTCGCCTGTCGGTCTCCATACCATTCTTTCCCCCCGGCAAACTTGTACGCGAGGGAACCTTCTGTCCTTTGAGAAAAAGAAAGAAGAGAAAATGGAAATATGGAACCTTGGCGGTTCGTTAATGCTTACCGGAAGCAAGTGTAATACAATATGTCAGATATGCATGCACACAGGTAAACATGAAAATCGACAAGAATTGTAAAACACTTAGGCTTTATTCAACTATGCACAGGGTCTGCGCCTGGCTTTGTACAAAGGATTACATGCTTCATCGACAAGACTTGTACAAAAGGTGGTTGCCGGGGGACCCGACAACCGCGCCTTATGGATAGAACTTACGAAGATGTTCGATATTCCAGGAGTTGCTCACCGGAACGCCATCTTCGGTCTCCAGGCAGACTGCGCCAGGCCTGGTGACCCGTACTACCCGATAAGGGCCTTCCCACTTCGGCGTCAACTTGTTGGAATTCTTGGCCGACTGAACGCGCCGAAGAACAAGGTCGCCTTCCTCAAGACTTCGGGCATGAACCTTGCGGCTGTGATAGCGGTGCAAGGCTTGCTGGTAGCGTGCAGCTCGCACAGTAGCCTGAAGACGATCTTCCTCAAGGAGCACAGCGTCATCTTGCCGCAGCTGCTCTTGCTCGAGCTCATCATAAGCGAGCACTCGAGGTGACCCGTATATGAGTTCCGTGGGAAGAACTGCTTCTGCCCCGTAAACCAGGGAGAAGGGTGTCTGGCCAGTGGCTCGATTCGGTGTCGTTCTGATTGACCAAAGAACCACCAACAACTCATCAATCCAGCGCCTTCCGCACTTGCGCAGCTTGTCGAAAGTTCTTGTCTTGAGGCCTCGCAACACTTCAGCATTTACCCTTTCCGCTTGGCCGTTGCTCCTTGGATGAGCAACAGAAGCAAAACAGATCTTGCCGCCAAGGTCTTGGACATACTGCATGAAGGTGTGGCTTGTGAACTGTGTGCCGTTGTCGGTGATGATCCTATTGGGTACACCAAAACGACAAACTATTCCTTTGAAGAACTTGACGGCTGACTGTGCTGTCACCTTTCTCACTGCTTCCACCTCCGACCACTTTGTGAACTTGTCGATTGCAACGTACAAGTACTCAAAGCCCCCGGTAGCACGGGGAAAAGGGCCCAATATGTCGAGCCCCCAGACCGAAAATGGCCATGAAAGAGGGATTGTCTGAAGAGCTTGGGCTGGTTGATGTAATTTCTTTGAATGAAACTGGCACGCTTCACACTTGGTTACTAGTGTAGTTGCATCCTGGAGAGCAGTGGGCCAAAAGAGACCTTGCCGGAATGCCTTACCAGCAAGAGCTCTTGATCCTATGTGGGAACCACATATGCCTCCATGTATCTCTGCCAACAGCTCCAGTCCATCCTCCCGAGGAATGCACTTCAATTTCACACCGTTTGGTCTCTTTCTGTACAGGACATTGTCCACAAACTGGTACATGTTAGACCGACGGGCTACTTTCTCCGCCTCTTCCTGTTCTTCGGGGAGTTCTCCTGTCTGAAGGAAATGGACGATGTGCTGTGCCCACGCTGGAGCCTGGGGCTCGACAACAAGGACTAAAGGCATGTCTTCTGCCGCGGGAGCATCTGTCTCTACAGCAAAGACTCGAGGCCCTGCCGGAGTCTGTTGCTCCCCGGCAAGCTTGGCGGGAGCGTTTGTCTCTACGGCAAGGGCCTGAGGCCCTGCCGGAGCCTGTCGCTCACCGGCAAGCTTGGCGTTGTTCCCGGCAACTTCTTTGCTGGCGGTCTCTGGGAGATCTGCCGGAACTCAACTTCCTTCTTTTCTCTTGTCCCATAGATGGCGCTACAGATGGTTGAGTCAATCGGAGCACAAAGGTTCCTGGTTCCACAGGTAACTTAAGGGCAGTGCGCTTCGACAGGTCATCAGCAATGCTGTTTTCCGCACGAGGGACGTGCTCTGTTTGCAGACCGTCAAAGCGCTCTTCCAATTTCCTCACTTCATCGACATAAGCTTCCATCAATGGACTCTGATAGTCTTTATTGACTTGCTTGACAACAAGCTGAGAATCACCTCTGACGATGAGTTTCTTGATTCCAAGGTCTACCGCGATCCTGAGACCGGCAAGCAGCCCTTCGTACTCCGCAGTGTTGTTTGTCGATCTCTCCCGGGGAAAATGCATCTGGATCACATATTTGAGGTGCTCTCTGGTGGGTGCGACAAGCAGCACGCCAGCACCGGCGCCTTGCAGCGAGAAATCCCCATCAAAATACATGATCCACTCTTGATTGGTTTCCTTGCCGGGGAGAGTTGTCTCTGGAATCTCTTCGTCTGGCGTTGGGGTCCATTCTGCAATGAACTCCGCCAAGGCTCTGCTTTGAATGGTCGAAGTACTTTCAAACTTGAGACCAAAACTTGATAGTTCCAAAGCCCACTCCACAATCCTGCCAGTCGCATCTGGATTTCGCAAAATCCGCTGCAATGGAAAGCGAGTGACGACGGTGATCTCATGTGCCTGAAAGTAATGGCGCAGCTTCCTCGAGGCCATAAGGAGGCCGAAGAGCAGCTTCTGCACACCAGAATATCTTGACCTAGCCCCCTGTAAAAGGGAGCTGACAAAATAAACTGGGCGCCGCACCATCTTCTTCTTCTGTATTGCTTCACTTAACTGCGCAGATCCTACTTGGTCAGCACCAGACTCTGCCGGGGAAGATCTCAGCTCGTCGCTTGGCGGTCTTGCCGCCGCTGCTACTTCTTCATCAACTCCTCTCTCTGCCACTAACGCAACACTCACCACTTGATTCGTTGCCGCTAGATATAGCAACAACGGCTCTTGTGGTTTTGGCGCGACTAGTACTGGCGGAGAGGAGAGGTACCTCTTCAAATCCTGCAGCGCTGCCTTCGCTTCCGGAGTCCATTTCATTGGACCTGCCTTCTTCAAGATTTTGAAAAAGGGCAGGGCGCGCTAAGCAGATTTTGAGATGAACCTACTCAAAGCAGCAACGCAGCCGGCAAGACGACGCACATCCTTGACATGTCTTGGCGCTTCAATCTGCTCAATCGCCTTGATCTTGTCGGGATTTGCTTCAATTCCACGTTGAGATACAAAGAACCCGAGAAGCTTGCCGGACGGAACACCAAACACACACTTCTCAGGATTGAGCTTCAAGTTGATCTTGCGCAGATTTGCAAATGTTTCTTCTAAATCTTGTATGAGCGTTGCTTTGTCCTTGGTCTTGACCACTATATCATCCATATAAGCTTCCATATTTCTATATAGCTGGGGCTCAAAACCAATCTGGACTGCTCTTGCAAATGTCGAACCAACACTTTTCAACCCGAAAGGCATACGTAAGAAACAATACGTACCACATGGGGTGAGAAATGCGGTCTTCTCTTCGTCTTCCTTTGACATGAAGATCTGGTGATACCCTGAATATGCATCAAGAAATGAAAGCAAATCGCAGCCGGCAGTGGAGTCCACAATCTGGTCGATGCGCGGCAAGGGAAAAGGATCTTTTGGGCAGGCTTTATTGATATCTGTATAATCAATACACAGCCTCTATTTTCCATTCGCCTTGCACACTACAACTGGATTGGCCAACCATGTTGGATGAAGCACTCCTCTTACCAAACCTGCCGCTTCCAACTTCTTGATTTCTTCGGCAATAAACTGTTGCCGCTCCAAAGCCCGCTTCCTGACCTTCTGCTTGACGGGCCGCGCGTGAGGACAGACAGCAAGGTGGTGCTCAATTACTTCCCTGGGAACACCGGGGATATCAGATGGTTGCCATGCAAAAACATCGATATTCGCCCGTAGGAAAGCAACGAGCGCGCTTTCCTATTTGTTATCGAGGGTGGAACTTATGGTGAAAGTTCCTCCCGTACCATCCTCCTTGGCGGGCACCTTCTTAGTCTCTGGAGGAGCTGCCTTGGATTTCTTGCTCTTGCCGGTGGAGCTCTCTGGCACATCCTCAACAGGAGCGCAGCACTCCGAGGAGGTGCGCTTACCGGAGTGAGTGCGAGAGGTCTTTACGGTCTTCTTCCCCCCGGGAGCTTCAGCGGCAGGAGCAAGTGCCTTGGCGGCAGCTGCTGCAACTGCCTCCCGGTAAAGCTGGTCGGTGCAGATAAGCGCGTCTTTCTTGTCGGAGTTGACAGTGATGACGCTTATCGGCCCGGGCATCTTCAATACATTGTAAGCGTAGTGCGATGCCGCCATGAACTTGGCTAACGCTGGGCGGCCAAGAATCCCATTATATGGCAATGGAATCTTGGCGACGTCGAACACAATCTTCTCTGTCCTGAAGTTCAGGTCGCTACCAAATGTCACCGGCAGCGTGATCTTTCCCTTGGGCTGGCTCCTTCCTGGATTGACCCCCTAAAACGTGCCCGTTTCTTTGAGATCTCCATCAGGAATTTGCAACCTTTTGATCACCTCAGGTGAGATCAAATTCAAGCCGGCCCCACCGTCAACTAACATTTTCGTCACTTTGAGGTTGCGAATCATTGGTGAAACCAACAATGACAGACACCCGACCGCAGTTATGCGATCAGGGTGATCCTCAACGTCGAAAATGATAGGCGTGTTGGACCATTTCAACGGCTTCCGGGCGTTGATAGATGGCTCAGTCGCATTAACCTCACGCGCCCACTGTTTAAGTTGGCGGTGGGAAGAATGCAACGAGGCACCCCCGTCAATGCACATCATATCTGTAGCTTTCTGAAATTCTTGCTCGCTGGACTCGTCGTCCTCCTCAACATCATCATCACCCACCTCTTGCTTGTCGCGGCCTCGAGCGGGCCTCTCCTTCTGTTGCTTGGCCTTGCCGCGGCGACCTCCTCGGCCACCGCATTTCTTGCCGGACCCCTCCGCACCGTCCTGGGCCTTCTCCTTATCCCGCCTTTCGTACTCAGCTTTCTTCTTCTCGACAAGCTGCTCAACTTGCCGGCAGTCTTGGAGATCATGGCCCTTGGTGCGATGGATCTTGCAATACTGCTTGCCGGAGCCCTCTGGCTTGTCGGCAGCCGCCAAGGCCTGACAGGAGGCGCACCCGGCAACCTCCTTGCCGGGGTCGTCAACCTTGGCCTTCTTGGCGGTGTCGGGGTTGCCGGATCCCTCGACGGCAAGCACGGCCTTGCCCTTGCACTTCCTGTTACGCCGCCAGCCCTTCTTTGCCGGGGCAGCAGCGTCCTCATCATCAGAGTCGACCCCTGCGCCAGCGTCCTCGTCGGGGAGTCTCCTCCCTTCTTCAGCTCGAGCACACTTATCAGCCAAAGCATAAAGCTCGGCAACATCCCTGACCTTGTTCATCGCCAGCTCTTCGCGCATCCTGCGGCTGCGCACGTTCTGATGGAACGCACTGACAACAGCGGCAGGATGAACGTCTGGAATGTTGTGATGTACTCGGCTGAACCTCTGGATATACTTGCGCAAAGTTTTGCCCTCCTTCTGGGGGATGAGATGCAGGTCACTTTCCTGGCCAGGAGCTTGGTGGCCTCCGGTAAAGGCGCCAACGATCTCATGACACAGGTCTGCCCAGGAAGAAATGGAATTCTCTGGCAGATGCATCAACCACGACCTAACGTTGGGCTAAAGCACCAACGGGAAGTAGTTGGCGAGTATCTTGTCGTCGCGAGCCCCGGCAGCCTGCACCGCAATGGTGTAGATGCTCAGGAACTCCGATGGATGGGTCTTGCCGTCATACTTCTCCGGGATCTCTGGCTTGAACGTACGGGAATTGGGCCACTGGACTCGCCGCAGCTCACGGGTAAACGCTGGACAACCCACCTCATAGGGTAGATCGACGGGATACCCTGGCGCAGGCTTGTCCACAGTAGGCCCTGCGCGCTTATCAGATTGATAACGCACTTCCCGCTGCCGCTCGATGGTAGTCCGAGCGTCTTCTTTGCCTCGTTCCCGAAGAACTTGACGTTGATCGCGACGAGATCGCGGATCAGACGACGCCGTTGAATCGTCCTCGCAGGCGTCGATCCGTCGAGTCAGCGACTGCTGTTGCCGCCGTGGAGGAGAGTGCACCGTGGCCGTAGCGCCTCCCGCTCTTTCGCCAGCGGCACGCGTCGGCTCGATGGATTGCCGCCGCGAAGGCTCCGCCTGCTACGGCCTATCATCGTTGGCGAGGCCGACGAGGCTCTAAATAGCAGCTCTCCACTCGTCGAGCTTGTCCACAGCAGGTGGAAAATTCAGGAGCAGCTGTGCTCGCGCCAGTGCTTCTGCTGGTGTAGGCGGTGGCGACAGGTGCGAGGAACGTGAGGTGCTCTGACTCCTAATCGTGTTAGAAGGAGCTCCATCACGGTCCCGCGACCGCGCGCCGCTTCCACCAACATGTTGGCGTGCATGCTGGTCCTGCTCATCTCGAGGGTGATGCTCAGGAGACTTTCCGTGGGGACGCCTAGTACCACCAACGTCGCGGCGCTGTTCGTCGGGCGCGGCCTGAGAAGGCCGCGGCGCATGCGCCGGCGTGGGTGTCTTGGAAGGCGCCCTTCCATCCCTGGAGTTCGCCACGCCGCCTGCTGGCAGCACAGCTCCGTCCTTGGATCTTGCGGCGCGAACGACGCCGCTCGCCTGGCTATGGTCACCAGAACGTCGCGGAAGCTCAGAACCTACGCCTCCTCCGCCCACGTCTACACCGTCACCCGTCTGGGTAGCCACAAGGATAGCGGACGTGGATGGACCAACTGCCGTAAAACCCTTCTTCTTGGGGGCCATGGTGATGAAGCTGATGAAGAAACTGGCGCGCTGATCACCAGATCAGGTTCACGCAATCCTTTCCCCCTACCTGGCGTGCCAAAGATGTCGGAGACGACACCTATGGGATCGAGAGGATCCCTTTACGGTTCGGCAGGGAGAAAGGCTTGCACAAAGAGCAGATCCAACGATCACACGAGGGATTTTTACCCAGGTTCGGGCCGCTGAGAAGCGTAAAACCCTACTCCTGCTTTAGTATATTGGATGTGTTTAAGCCCTGGTTCTAGGAGCGCTTGTGATGAACAGTACACAACAGCTACACATGCAGAACGGGCCAGAGAAGATCATCCCCCCCTGTAGCTACGCCTTGGGCCTCCTTTTATACGTTCGAAGGGGTCACCAACAGTGGCATACAGTGCATACATGAGGTGTAAAGATAGGTACAATGCTATCATACCTAATACTGACGGCTTAGGACAAGTGCATTTAATGCTCCGTTGAGGTGTCCCTTAGCTTCTTGGGGACGGGAAAAGGGGCCGTCCCATCAGCACCGCTTAAGCCAACGCCTTAGCGTCCTGACACGTTACCAGGAGGACAACAGCTAAAAGACAAGCTGGTCACTGCACTGGAGCGACGACAGGGTGGCGAGGTCTTGCCAGGTGCAAAATCTTGCCGGGGCTCGTCGGGTCAGCCCGGCAAGATCTTGCCGGGGCCCCAGCCTTCGGTCTTCTGTCTTCTGAGTATTGGCTTGAATGCTCTCTTGATAATCTTTGTACTTGCGTTCAGCTGTCTCCCGGCAGGCCTTGCCGCTGGTATGGCTACAACTGCCCGTGCACAAGTATGGGGTACTAAAGGACCCAAACTTTAGTACACCGACACGGATTGGGTCCGTGATCCCTCACTGTTGCACATAAGGCTTATGTCCTCAATGCACTGCTCGGTGTGCCAACCCCTCTAGCGTCTTTTGTGGATGTTGTGAACATCTGGCAGAGACATTCTGATGACTACTCGATAGTTTAGTGCGCCATGCTTTACGGCTTAGAATCGGGGCTCCAAAGACGTTTTGAACACCATGAAGCATATGAGATGTTCCAAAAGCTAAAATTGGTATTTCAGGCTCATGCCCGTGTTGAGAGGTATGATACCTCTGACAAGTTCTTTGCCTGCAAGATGGAGGAGAATTGCTCAATCAGTGAGCATGTGCTCAGAATGTCTGGGTGCTACAATCGCTTGAATCAAGTGGGAGTTAATCTTCCAGATCAGATAGTGATTGACAGAGTTCTCCAGTCACTGTCACCAAGCTACTAGAGATTTGTGATGAACTATAACATGCAAGGGATGGAGATGATGATCCCTGAGCTATTCGCGGTGCCTAAGACCGCGGAGGTAGAAATCAAGAAGGAGCATCAAGTGTTGATGGTTAACAAGACCACTAGTTTCAAAAAGGGCAAGGGCAAGTAGGGAAAATTCAAAAAATGGCTAACTAGTTGCCGTTCCATTGAAGAAACCCAAGGTTGAACCCAAACCCGAGACTAAGTGCTTCTATTGTGAGGGCAACGGTCACTGGTAGCGGAACTACCCCAAATACTTGGTAGATAAGAAGGCTGGCAACGTCAACAAAAGTATATTTGATATACGTGTTATTTATGTGTACCTTACTAGTACTCGAAGTAGCGCCTAGGCATTAGATACCAGTTCAGTTGCTAATATTGGTAACTCGAAACAAAAGTTGTGGAATAAATGAAGACTAGCTAAGGGCGAGGCGACAATGTGTGTTGGAAGTGTTTCCAAGGTTGATGTGATCAGCACCGCATGCTCCCTCTACCTTCGAGATTAGTGTTAAACCTAAATATATGTTATTTGGTGTCTGCGTTGAGCATGAACATGATTATATCGTGTTTATTGCAATACAATTATTCATTTAAGTTAGAGAATAATGGTTCTTCTCTTTACATGAATAATACCTTCTATGGTCATGCACCCAATGTGAATGGTTTATTGAATCTCGATCATAGTTATAAACATGTTCATAATATTGATGCCAAAAGATGCAAAGTTAATAATGATAGTACCACATACTTGTGGCACTGTTGCTTAGTTCATATTGGTGTAAAGCGCGTGAAGAAGCTCCATGCCGATGAATCTTTGGACTCACTCGATTTTGAATTGCTTGAGACATGCGAACCATGCCTCATGGGCAAGATGACTAAGGCCCTGTTTTCCAGTACGATGGAGCGGGCTAGCGACTTATTGGAAATAATACATATTGATGTATGCAGTCCAAATGAGTGTTGAAGCATGCCGTGGATATCGTTATTATCTTACCTTCACATATGATTTGAGTAGATACGGATATATTTACTTGATGAAACACAAGTCTGAAATTTTGAAAAGTTCAAGCAATTTCAGAGTGAAGTTAAGGATCATCATGACAAGAAGATAAAATGCCTATGATATGATTGTGGAGGTGAATATTTGAGTTACGAGTTTGGTATGCAACTTAAGACAATGTGGAAATTGTTTCACAACTCACGCCACCTGGAACACCATAGTGTAATGGTGTGTCCGAGCGTCGTAATCATACTCTATTAGATATGGTGCGATCTATGATGTCTCTTTCTGATCTACCACTATCGTTTTGGGGCTATGCATTAGAGACAACTGCATTTACTTTAAATGGGGCACCATCTAAATCCGTTGAGACGACACCGTATGAATTTTGGTTTGGCAAGAAACCTAAGTTGTCGTTTCTTAAACTTTGGGGCTGCGACGCTTATGTCAAAAGGCCTCAGCCTGATAAGCTCGAACCCAAAGCAGAGAAGTGTGTCTTCATAGGATACCCGAAAGAAACTATTGGGTACACCTTCTATCTCAGATCCGAAGGCAAAGTCTTTGTTGCCAAGAATGGATCCTTTCTAGAGAAGGAGTTTCTCTCGAAATAATTGAGTGGGAGGAAGGTAGAACTTGATGAGGTTGTTGAACCGTCACTTTAGTTGGAAAGTAGCACGACACAGAAAGATGTTTGTGCTGCGCCTACGCCAAGTGAAGAGGAAGCTAATGATGATGATCATGAAACTTCAGATCAAGTCACTAGCGAGCCTCGTAGGTCGACAAGGACTCATACCGCCCCCCGAGTGGTACGGTGATCCTGTCTTGGAAGTCATGTTGTTAGACAACGACGAGCCTACGAACTATGAGGAAGCGATGATGGGCCCGAATTCTGACAAATGGCTAAGACCATGAAATCCGAGATAGGATCCATGTATGAAAACCAAGTATGGACTTTGGTAGACTTGCCCAATGACCGCCAGACCATTAAGTACAAATGGATCTTTAAGAATAAGACAGACGCTGATGGTAATGTCACCATTTATAAAGCTCGACTTATCGCAAGGAGGTTTTCGACAATTTCAAGGAGTTGACTACGATGAGATTTTCTCACTCGTAGCGATGCTAAAGTCTGTTGGGATTATGTTAGCAGTTGCTGCATTTTTTGATTACGAAATCTGGCAGATGGATGTCAAAACAATGTTTCCTTAATGGTTTCTGTGAGGAAAGGTTGTATGTGATACAACCGGAAGGTTTTGTCGATCCTAAGGATGCTAAAAGGTATGCAAGCTCCAGTGATCCTTCTATGGACCGGTGCAAGCATCTTGGAGTTGGAATATACGCTTTGATGAAGTGATCAAAGCTTTTGTGTTTATACAAAGTTTATGAACAAACTTGTATTAATAAGAAAGCGAGTGGGAGCACTATAACATTTCTAATAAGTATGTGTGGATGACATATTGTTGATCGGAAATGATGTAGAATTTCTGGAAAGCATAAAGGGTTGTTTGAAAGGAGTTTTTCAAAGAAAGACCTGGGTAAAGTTGCTTACATATTGGGCATCAAGATCTATAGAGATAGATCAAGACGCCTGATAAGACTTTCACAGAGCATATGCCTTGACAAGATTTTAAAGGAGTTCAAAATGGATCAGTCAAAGAAGGGGTTCTTGCCTGAGTTGTAAGGTGTGAAGTTGAGTAAGATTCAAATCTCGACCACGGTCGAAGAAAGAGAAAGGACGAAGGTCGTCCCCTATGCCTTAGCCATAGGCTCTATACGGTATGCCATGCTGTGTACCGCACCTGATGTGTGCCTTGCCATGTATTTGACAAGGGGGTACAAGAGTGACAGCGGTCAAAATTATCCTTAGGTACCTAAAGAGGACTAAGGAAATATTTCTCAGTTAGGAGGTGATAAAGAGTTTGTCGTAAAGGGTTACGTCGATGCAAGCTTTGACACCGATCTGGATGACTCTGAGTCGCAAACCAGATACGTATAGTGGAGCAGTCATTTGGAATAGCTCCAAGTGGAGCATGGTAGCAGCATCTACAACATGACATATAGATTTGCAAAGTACACACGGATCTGAATGTTGCAGACCCGTTGACTAAAACCTCTCTCACAAGCAAAACATGATCAAACCCCAGAACTCATTGGGTGTGAATCACATGGCGATGTGAACTAGATTATTTACTCTAGTGCAAGTGGGAGACTGTTGGAAATATGCCCTGATACGTCTCTAACGTATCTATAATTATTGATTGTTCCATGCTGATATATTATCATTCTAGAATACTTTTTGGGTATTTATTTACCAATTTATATTATTTTGAGCACTAACCTATTGACCCAGTGCCCAGTGCCAGTTGTTGTTTTCTGCATGTTTTTCACTTTTCAAGTTTACAATACCAAATGAAGTTCAATTGCCCCAAAACTTTTTGATGATTTTTTTTGGATGAAAAGAAGACCTGGAAACTTCGGGAGGAGGCCAGGAGCCACACGAGGGACCCACAAGCCAACAGGGCGCGCCCTGGGGGGGCTGATGGCTTGTGCCCCCCTCGTGGCTCCTCCAACCTCGTTCTCTGGCCTATAAATTCTCATATATTCCAAAAACCCTAGAGGAGTTCCCGAAACACTTTTTACGCCGCCGCAAGTCTCTGTTCTGACGGGAGCCCATCTAGAGCTCCGTTGCGGCACCCTGTCAGAGGGGGGATCGATCACGAAGGGCCTCTTCATCAACCTTGCTGCCCTCATGATGATGTGTGAGTAGTTCACCACAGACCTACGGGTCCGTAGTTAGTACCTAGATGGCAATCTCTCTCTCTCTCTCTCTCTCTCTTGATCTTCAATACAACGATCATCGCATCTTCGCTTTGATCTATCCGATGTAATTCTTTTGTATGGTGTGTTTGTTGGGATCCGATGAGTTGTGGGTATATGTTTCAGATTATTCATGAAAAGTATTTGAGTCAAACCTGATTATTATGATTCTTTTTGCATGATCATCATAGCTTCGTAATTCTCTCCGATCTATTGAAATAGTTTGGCCAACTAGATTGATATTTCTTCGGTGAGAGGGGTGCATTGTAGTAGGTTCAACCTGACGAGTTTATATATCCTAGTGACAAAGTAGGGGACAAGATCCGTATTTGTGTTGTTGCTACTAAGGATAACACGATGGGGTTTATTCATATTGCTTGAGTTTACTTTGTCTACATCATGTCATCGTTCTCCATGCATTGCTCTGTTTTACTTAATACTCTAGATGCATGCTGGATAGCGGTCGATGAGTGGATTAATAGTAATAGGTGCAGGCAAGAATCGACCTGTTTGTTTATGGACGTGATGCCTATATACACATGATCATTGCCATGAAAATCACATCACTATCAACTTTTCTATCAATTGCCCAACAGTAATTTGTTTACCCACCGTATGCTATTTTCATGAGAGATGCCGCTAGGGAAAACTATGCCCCCCGGGGTCTATTCACTTATATATTTACAAACACTATTACTACCTTGCTTCCATTTACTTGCTTTTATATTATTTTGCAATTTACAATTATATACACAACTCACTTGCTTGCAAATAACGAGACCAAAGGGATTGACAACCCTCTTGCCAGCGTTGGGTGCAAGTTGTTTGCTCTTTTTTGTGCAGCCGCTGAAGATGGTGGAGGATTGATATTCCTATTGGTTTGATAAACCTTGGTTTCATAACTGAGGGAAATACTTACCCACATTATGCTGCTATTACCCGTTCCTCTTCACGGAAAACCCAACGCAGATCACAAGTATCATGCCCTAGAGGCAATAATAAATCGGTTATTATCATATTTCCCTGTTCATGATACACATTTATTATCCATGCTAGAATTGTATTGACTGGAAACTTAAATACATGGGTGGATACATACACAACACTGTGTCCCTAGTGAGCCTCTACTAGACTAGCTCGTTTATCAAAGATGGTTAAGGTTTCCTAAGCATAGACATGAGCTGTCATTTGATAACGGGATCACATCATTAGGAGAATGATGTGATGGACAAGACCCAACCGTAAGCATAGTATTTGATCGTATCACTAAGTTTATTGCTACTGCTTTCTTCATGTCAAGTAGGTGTTCCTAAGACCATGAGATCATGCAAATCCCTGACACCAGAGGAATGCCTTGTGTGTATCAAACGTCACTTCATAACTGGGTCATCATAAAAGTGCTCTGTAGGTATCTCCGAGGGTGTCTGTTGGGTTGGCATGGATCAAGACCAGGATTTGTCACTCCGTATGACGGAGAGGTATCTCTAGCCCTCTTGGTAATACAACATCATGAGAAGGTTGCAAGCAATGTGACTAAGGAGTTAGTCACGGGATCATTGTCTTACGGAACGAGAAAAGAGACTTGCCGGTAACGTGATTGAACTAGGTATGGAGATATCGACGATCGAATCTCGGGCAAGTAACATAACGCTAGACAAAGGGAACTGCATACGGGATTGATTGAATCCTTGGCATCATGGTTCGACCGATAAAGATCTTCATGGAATATGTGGGAACCAATATTGGCATCCAGGTCCCGCTATTGGTTATTAACTGGAGAGGTGTCTCGGTCATGTCCACATGATTCTCGAACCCGTAGGGTCCGCACGCTTACCGTTCATTGACGATATAGTATTATTGGGTTATGTATGTTGGTGACCGAATGTTGTTCAGAGTCCCGAATGATATGCCGGATAGCACGAGGAGCTTCGAAATGATCCGGAGGTAAATATTTATATAAGGAAAGTCATATTTTGGCTACGGGAAAAGTTTCGGGTTTTTTCGGTATTGTATCGGTAAGCTTCTATAAGGTTCCAGAAACTTCTGGAGGAGTCCGGAAGTCCATCAAGGGTTCCATCACGTCCCAAGGGTTTGCATGGGTTGAGGGGAGGTGCCCTGGCCTTATTGGGCCAGGTGCACAAGTCCCTCAAGGCCCATGTGGCTTGGGAGAGGTGGAAAGTTCACCTGTGTATGGAAAGGGAGGGAATTTCTAGTACAGATTCAGAGTAAGATGAGAGACTACAAAAGAGATTGAGAAAGGAGATTAAAACTCCATAAAATCCATACTTGTTGGAGAGTCCCTGACCGCTTAGAAGTGAGTGATCGAGAGGAGGAAGCGTCCGTCCACGCAGGTGGTTGGCCTTGACTCCTTGAGGAAGACGTCCGGTGAGACGGGCATGTCCTGGACGATGACTTCAAGAGAGGTCTCTGGTCCAATGAGGTACTTAAAATTGAAAAATACTTACACTCATGCCTCCATTAGTTACTTGTATTTTTTTTCCGGAGAAGACGAAAAATGATGAGATGGTGAGGGCTATGATGATCCATCAGTTTCTTATGGGAAGCTACTTCCACTATAAATAAGTTATTTCCTTCCAAAAAATCTACACGATTTATTGCAAAAGACTGAACTGTCAAGTATGGACAACGGATCACTCTGAAAGACTTGAAATTTATTGGAACATAGATGTGAGTATTTTAAATTCTAAATCATGCCCTGTGTGTCATGATCTGGATCCAACTCCAGTTTTGTAGCCATACTCCGTAGCAACCTGAAATCGAACAAACTCGAGCTCCATGACTGTAAAAATAAATCCATGTGTTGCCAATGATAAATAATGTCCTCTTGTCTCCAGAGTTTAGGATATTGAAAGAGGAAAGAACATTGTCATCCATAGCCGAGGAAATTGTAAATGAGGATGCCGGACTATAGCGGGTAGAGAACTGAAATCCAGTACAATATTACTTTAAAGCCATACATGTGCACTGAGATGCTTAATTTCCTTCATGTCGAAAATTCAGAAAACTAGAGATCAAATTTCCATTGAGATAGCAATCAAGCAAATACTCTGCAACATACTTGCATAAACGGGAAAATGTCTATAAGGGCACAATGGCCATAGTTACATATGCTCCATTTACCTGAAATTACACACGTTGGTTACAGGGGACCATTTATGTTTTGATTGAGAACAAAATAGTAGAATATGTATACTGAATCGTCTTATGAAACTACAAAATATCACAAACACAACACTAATCTAGGACACACTTACAAAGTAGAGAGTCACTAACCTGACAAAGTGCATCGCTAAAGGCTTCAGCTGTGAATCTACTAAACATGATCATTCTGAAGCATGTCCATGTCAGCCATACCCAAGTGCCATTTGACTGTAGTATACGAAATAGATATGTATAGAATCATCCTGTCAGATAATGAACTTGGTTGGATGAAAGATATATACAAATTTAGTTGGATTATTTTGCAGAGCTGCAACAACAGAGAATAAGAAAAACATGTGCAGTGCACACATGTTGAAAAACATCACATGCATGCATAGATCTAGGTGAGGTAACAACACTAGACAACAATGGTCAGGTAGAGAACAACAGTGCACCGATTCATTTTTTTACTCTTGAACACTACCAATTATCCTTATTCTGCCGCACATCTAACGAGTTGAAAGCATTAGGATTTTGCAGATCTCTAAATCTAGATGTCCCTTCTCCCCACGACCTTGGACCTGATGCGATTGCCTACGGTGAAAGGAGCAGCCAAATCATGAAGAGGGTTAGACAATGATAACAACCTGCAGAAGATTCAGAAGCAACCCGTTGGATTATGACCCTTATCACGGTGATAGCAGAGTCATCGTATGCCTTTGTCGTAGGAGCTTTAGCGGCGGAATCGACGGGACAGGTTGCTGCCATCGGCATTCCAATGGTAAAGGCGACGATGGCAGAATGGTTAAGTGTGAAGAAGTACTTCCGTCCGGGCTCGAGTCCCATCCACTGCTCCCGCTACGGAAGTGATACGTCTCCAACGTATCTACTTTTCCAAACACTTCAGCTCTGGTTTTGACCTCTAATTTGCATGATTTGAATGAAACTAACCCAGACTGACGCTGTTTTCAGCAGAACTACCTTGGTGTTATTTTTGTGCAGAAATAGAAGTTCTTGGAATTGGAAGAAACTTTTTGTGAACTATTTCTGGGATTTAAGAAGATTTATGGAGCAAAGAACCACCGGAGGAGGATTGCTAAGGGGCCACAAGCCAACAGGGTGCGCCCCCAGGCCACGCCCTGATGGCTTGTGGGGCCCTCGCGGCTCCTCCAACCCTAATTCCACTCCTATAAATTCATATCTACGGAGAAAAAAATCGGAGAGAAGTGTTCATCGCGTTTTAAGAGACGGAGCCGCCGCCACCTCCTGTTCTTCCTCCGAAGGGCCGATCTAGAGTTTGTTTTGGGCTCCGGAGAGGGGGAATCGTCGTCGTCGTCATCACCAACCCTTCTCCATCAACACCGCCATGATGCTCACCACCGGGATATTGCTTTGTAGGCTTGCTAGACGGTGGTGGGATTGGATGAGATTGATCATGTAATCTAGTTAAGTTTGATAGGGCTTGATCCCTAGTATCCACTACTAGGGAAAACCCTAGCAGTAGCGCGGGTATTTGGTGTATCAGTAGCGCGGGTACTTGCGCTACTGATACGGCGCTACAGCTAACGTTTAGCAGTAGCGCGTTTGACACGCGCTACTGCTATACCTGCTTAGCAGTAGCGCTTTCTATACCAGCGCTACTGCTAAGTCCTTTAGCAGTAGCGCTTTCCATACCAGCGCTACTGCTAAGTCCTTTAGCAGAAGCGTTTTTCCTGTCCAGCGCTAAAGAGCGCTACTACTATATTTTCTCATATCTTTTTTTTGCTACGTATTTGCGATGTTTTTGTACAGGTTTCATACAATATTCTAATCATATCTTTAACATGCAATATGCTCATCATATCATACACATAATAGTCTCATCATATCATCCAACACAAATCATGTCGTCACATCATAATCATGATATAGCTATACAAGTTACATGCCATGTCTCATCGTACATAATGTAGTACTTCTTGAGGCGTCGGTTCGTATCCCTCTCTCGCACTAGCGTGAACCTAAACTAACTACTGGCCGGCCACTCGTCGTATACTCCTGCCGTAGCACTTCTTCGCCATCGATGATCTATGCACCTGCATCGTCACATGAGTTGATGATATGCAACATATATAGTTGAGCAACCGAAAGAGACAGACTTGGCAAAAATAGAAGCAACATATCATAAGCATACAAAGTTCATCGTACCCAAAATGCCCTAACTAGAGTGATCTTCGCTAGTTGAGGAGGACGGTTTAATTACATCACAAATAAAGTTTCGTCGTGCATAACTCAAAGTTTCGTCATAGAGAAAGTATGGACTAAACGAACACATTGTCATATATCGTCAATCACTCCAACATGTCGTGCCATCCATGCAAGTCAGGGAGATAGTCCCCGAGCGCAGTGAAAGGCTTCAGGTCGAGACGCTGAGCGGCTACGCGTGTTCGGACGTCTTCCCGCGACATTTGCCTTTCTTCATAGAACATCCCTGTTTTTTCGAGGACCTCCTTCATGATGATTTGGGCAAGTTCACGCTGGATGTGACAGAACTCAGCTCGGAGTCGATGATCCGGGATATCTCCTAGGTTCTTTGCCCATTGCAGAATATGGGCATCGCCGGATCTAGGTGACATGCGAAGGTTCTGCTGATCCCGTCTGAACTCCTGCATGTGGTGGAGGACATAGAATCCATCACTGATAGTACCATTCGGTTGCTGGATGCACCTGAAGTCAGTCTTATGGCCGAAGCAGGGCGCGCGGTTCCTTGTCTTCCTGTCCGTGATCTCTCCACCCCGTACGCCGTACGTAAAGATAGCACTGTCGAGAACAGACTTGATATGGGTGTAATCCTTTTTCTTCATGTTCTTCGACGAGTCCAAGTAAAGAGCGTGGGAGACTCGGGGGTAAAGGATGATGAGGACGGCGCGCCCGTCGCTGCGCAAAATAAGTACACCTCAAATTAGCCTCCACGCGTGCAAATGAAATGATTGAAATGGAAGGAAGGATATCCGCGCGGATGACTTACATGGGATGATAAGGCACGAGAATCGTCTCCTTGTCCTTATTGCCGACCATGAAATCGGCAATAAAGTTACTCGCGTATTCACGGGGCTTTTTGCAGACTGCCAAGAAGCTCTCGTGCATGAAGTACGGGTCAACGACACAGATATAAGGTATCTGCTCAATCCTGATGATGTAGTTCATGTACAAGGCAAAAAGGCGGACAAACGTAAAATCCAGCCTTTTCAAGTGAAACATGTCGAAGATGTAATCGAATCTAATGAAGAACTTTTCCGCGGGGAATGTGTCGACGTACAACCTTTGATGCGGCACGTTAACCACGTAGAGCAGGTATCCTGGATTTTGCGAGGCGATAGGGCTTTTTTCTCTTCGCAGCACATCGTCATGAAGTCTCCTGAGATCGCCGTATATGGACTCTACCGCTTCCTTATTAGGTAGGATTGGTTCACCGGGGATATGGTATTTCGCCGCACCCATGACAGGTATACGGTCTTGAACCCGAGGCTGCGGAGGCGGCTGGATCATAGAAGCAGCTTTGTTGCCTTTCCTCGCTCTCTTCCTATGCTTCTTTGCTACTGGAAGGTCGTCTATAATACGTTCAGCCTCCGGAGGCGGCAAGTCAGGCACCGACTCATGACGCTCAAACCCTGAGTACTCATACTACTGAGCCATCAATCCTCCGTCATCATAGGCACCAGTATTGAGATACTGTAGAGTGTCATCGTCATCCTCATCGATGGCATCGATATCATGCATTGCTTCTTCGGCGGCGGCGACGTCATCAGCGACTAATGGAGCCTCTTCCTCACCCCGTCCGCTATCACCCGGCACGACAGGCGACGCTAATTGGGTAGGTGGGGTGTTGATGTTCATACCTTGCTGAGGCTGCGTGGTCGTGGGTGTGCTCCCGGCCGCCTCCAGACGAAGCAGACTCTTTGGCCACAACAGGACCCACCTCTTGCAATCGCCAAGCCGCCGCGGGGTCTCGTCGTCGTCTCCCCCTAGTACCGGAGGAGCCAAATTCTCGTGGCCCGGTTTGACACTGGCCACGGAAACCTTGAAGACGCCAGGGGGGGATCGGCCGGCTGTGGAACAATTGTTCCTTCGGCTTCACTATCGCCGCCTTCCCCACGTCCACCTTCTGGCCGCTGATGGTGTACAATATGGTGCACGGGGTTACGTCGGCTTGCAAAGACATGTCTGCGACGTGAGACATCCAAAAGGCAACGAAAACGGGAGATTACACATTTATTGAAGAGGGCTGGTGTGACAGGTACCGTGAGGTCGTCGAGCTCAGCCAAAGACGAAGCACCGCCGAGCACGTCCGAGACGGAGGACGGGCTGCTACGAGCAGGTGCGGGAGCCGGTGCAGGAGCTGGTGCAGGAGCAGGTGCGGGAGCCGGTGCAGGAGATGGTGCAGGAGCAGGTGCGGGAGCCGGTGCAGGAGCTGGTGCAGGAGCAGGTGCTAGTGCAACGCTAGTCGAGCTGCTCCCGAAGAAGTTGGAAAGTGGAAAGTCCGCTGCCTCTTTATTTGGATTTTGCCTGCTCCAACTGACGATATCCAGAACCAAGACACCATACGAAGCTGCAATCTCCTGTTTTGCGGCAGCTACCGCTGCTGCGACCGCAATCGCAACCTTCTTGTCGATGTTTTCTTCATTTGACCTTCGTCTTTCCTTTCTCTCCTCCGTGGTCTCACGGTACTACTTCTTCCACGTGGCGCCGTCTCCGACGCCGTGCACGCGTCCATACGACGGCCGAGTGTCCACCGGGAGTCCTTTCAATATGTTCAAGGCCCTGTTGAATGGGGTGTCCCACTTGGGCCTCGCCAACGCCTCAGACGGCGAGTAGCTTTCGGCCGCGATCCTGTGCTGCTCTCTCTGCAAAAGGAACCAGGATCGTTTACAAATATGACTAAACGTGCAGTCGAATTGATCAGAAGCTAAAATTAGGGGGTAAATTAAAAATTACCAGCAGTCTCATGAACTCCGTCGTGACCGCGTCCGTCTCGAAAACCTTCTTGACTGGGTCCCAATGGTACCGGGCCCTGAGAATGTCACGCTCCTGCGGGACGGTGAACTCCGCCAAGGGGTCTGGGATGCCCAGACTTTCGCGTTCCGCGTCCTCCTTGGCCCATATGGACCTCTTCCCCGCGTAACCACGGCTTCCGAGGTGGTGGCACCCCATGTTCCTCTCTTGAAGCCCCTTCATGTACTCCGACTTTTCTTTGGCAGCTTCGGCAACGCAAGCCGCCTTGAATATTTCAAACTGCTCTTCCATAATTGTCGGATTATCCTTTACAATCTCGGAGTAGGGTTCCTTTTTGTCGATGATCCTTGCTTTCACCCTTACTTTCCAGGCGGACAACACGCCGCTAAACTTGCCCATGGCGCGTCTGTTTATCTTCTTCATTGCCGGGTCTTTATCTGGATTTTTATATTTGATTTCATCCCGGCCCGGGAACAAGAACACCTGGTGCAACTTCGTTAGGAGGGACTGCTTCATATCTGGTATCTTCCATAGTTTCGCATCGTTGATGGTGGTGGTTGCCCGTAGGATGCAGCCTATTTGATTGCCGAAGCACGTGCGCGCTTCCGCAGGCTCTTTTGGCTCAAAATTGCCGTCGTCCACCTCCGTGACCACCAGTCTAGTAGTGATGAGCTGGTTTGGGCGCCATTGCCTCTTTGGTTTCGGTTCTATACCGGCTTCGCCAGTCTCGGTGCCGGTCTCGGCGCCGGTGTCAGTCTCAGCGCCGGTCTCGACGCCGGTCTCGGCGCCGGTGTCAGTCTCAGTGCGGGTCTCGGCGCCGGTCTCGATGTCGGTCTCAGTCTCGGATGTGACAGGTGGGCCCTGCAACAACCATTGCTCATCGAGAAGGTTCAAATAGGCGTCTGCCGCCGCGTAGACGTTGCAATCACCAGAACCCTGTCCTTCATCGTTGCTAGCCATGTTTCCTACGATTAAATCTAGTCAATTAATTCTATACCTAATAAAATGAATAATGACATAAAAAAGGCCAATGTTTTGCAGGAATGTTGATTCATTCCCGTTGCGGCAAATCCCGGGCACTCGATATGTCCTAGTTTGTAGCACAAGTCATGCCGAAATTCACGGAAAATTTCGGCATGACCTTTGCTAAAAAGTGGACATATCGAGCACCTGAAATTCACCGGAACGGAAATGAATCAACATTCCGGCGAAACATAGGCCACTCGGATCATTTACCCTGCACATAATCATCATTTTCCAAATATGACATGTCCAAAACATCACATGTCCAAATATGACATGTCCAAATTCCAAATATGACATGTCCAAATCACATGTCCACATATCACATGTCCAAATTCTGTTTTTTTAAATAGCAACAATTGCTTAAACTAAAAAATGCAAGAAACCTATATAATCAATTCTGTTTTTTCTTTTAACTACACCTAAAACACCTAACCCTAAATTAACCTACTAGCAGAGAGAGGAGGAGCGGTGGGGGGCTTACAGAGGGTGCAGGGGCGAGGTTGGGAGGGGAGGAAGCAGAGGAGGGAGGTGTGGCGCGCCGGGGCCGGGGTCGGGGGCATGGGCGAGGTCGCCGGGGTCGGGGGGTCGGGGGCGAGGGCGAGGTCGCCGGGGTCGGGGGGTCGTGGGCGAGCGCCGGGGTCGGGGGCTCGGGGGCGAGCGTCGGGGTCGGGGGCGAGGGCAGGGCTCCGGCGCTTGAGCCAGGGGCGCGCGGCGAGGGCACGGGTTCCGGCGGCGACGAGGGGCCGGGGATTTGGGGGAAGCAGAGGCGGGAAACGGGGATTTGGGGGAAGAGAGAGTGGGGATCCGGGGGTTAAGTCGACATAGCAGTAGCGCATTTCCGAAAAACGCGCTATAGCAAAGTTATCTATAGCGCGCTTCTCCAAACGGCGCTACTGCTATTTTGACTAGCTATAGCTCTTTTTCGGAAAAGCGCTACTGCTATTTTGACTAGCTATAGCTCATTTTAGGAAAAGCGCTACTGCTATAACCAGTACCTATAGCAGTTTTCCTGTTTGTTTCTTCTATTGTCTTTTCCTTTATTTTCTCTTCCTTTTCTTTTCTTCCTTTTCTTTTCTTTTCCTTTTTTCCGAGAGCAGGAACGAAGGGAAGGTGATACAATGTATATAACTAAGGCGATATATATTGCATCATTTGACGGTTAAGTATGTATACAAAATAGGAACATAATTGAGCCCCTCATTGTGACTTCTCCTTTTCCATGGAGTACGATCTTTCTTAGGTAATGTAGTATTGATTCTTCTTTTGACGTATACTTCATCGTCATCGTCATCTTCCCTCATTGGGTTGCCGTACTGGTCGTAGTCTTCCTCGTTGGCGACTCCATCCATTCCAATGATGTTCCTTTTGCCTCTCCTCACGACAACACGGCTGGGATTGCACGGGTCAGTTATGAAGAAGCATTGTGTCACGTGCTTAGCGTGTACCCATGGCTCGTTTTTTGCGATAGCGTTCACGGTACCGCTCTTGGCGTCGGGTATAGTCATGGTAGTGAAATACCGGTTTTCTCTTTCGACATTCTTAGCCCATCTGACACGGAACATCGTCGCGTTGTGCAGTCCAGAGTAGTCAAGCTCCCAGATCTCCTCGACCCTTCCGTAAAATCTCTCAGTTGCGCCGTTGTCGCTGTCGGTCATGCATTCCATCGTCACCCCTGAGTTCTGATCATCACTGCCCATATCTTCAATTATCCACCGAGTATAGCCATCCATGAAACCAGTCATGAGCAGGTGCTCCATCACACGACGTCCATCGTCATAGGGGTCAAGCCAAGCTCGTCCTTTGCATCTTCGACACGGACATAAAACCTCTGTCAGGCTATTTTCTCTCATGTCCTGCACCGCCGACCGCAACCACCTGTCCACCACCGTTCCACTGACCATCATGAACGCCTGCACGGTAATAATAAACAAATTGATTATAAAAATGGATGCATGCATCAAAGTCATACAAAAATTCGGCATGACCTTCCCTAAAAATAGGACATATAGAGTTTGCCCGGAATTCGCCGAAACGGAAATAAATCGACATTTCGGCAAAACATAGGCAACTCACAAGCACAATTCGGCGGCAACTCATGCCACACACACAATTTCCATCATATCGCCCGATTATGTCATATCGCACACATACACATATTTCCATTCTTGCAAAAGCATAAATTTTTAATCACCTATCTCGAGATCGAGCTATGTGATGATGATGTCGATAGGTGTCGCCACACACACCTATGGAATGATCAAAAGTGGACAAAGCTCTTCTTGATAAGGCTATAGATCTAGTTAGGGAGGTACATAGGTCACTTCACTAAATGCTAGCTAGATCTACCTAGCTAGCTAGTTTGGGAGGAGACAAGTTCAACTAGTGGAGGGGGAAGGAAAAAGAGAAAGGAGATGCATTAATGGAGGTTGGTGTAGTTAGCTAGGAGTAATAAAGAGAGAGAAAGATAGGTAGAAGAAGGAGAGTAATGGGGGGAGAAGTAGTGAGGAAGAAGCAAAGTGAGGGAGAGAGGAGGTGGGAGATAGGGGAAAGTGAGGAAGAGAGGAGGGGAGGGGGGAGGAAAAAGGTGGTATGGCTGAGGCTTAGCAGTAGCGCTGGGAGAAAAACGCGCTGCTGCTAATAAGATAGCAGTAGCGCTCCCCTGTACCACGCGCTACTACCAAGAGGGGAGGGGAGGGGGGGGAGGGAAAAGGTGGTATGGCTGAGGCTTAGCAGTAGCGCTGGGAGAAAAACGCGCTGCTGCTAATAAGATAGCAGTAGCGCTCCCCTGTACCACGCGCTACTACTAAGAGGGGCCCGCCATGTGGCCAGTTTCAAAATTAGCAGTAGTGAGTTGAAAAAAAAGAGCGCTACTGCTATAACATTAGCAGTAGCGCGGTTATCGTGGACGCGCTACTGCTAAACCTATCGTGGCGGGAACGGTCGGTCAATTTTAGTAGCAGCGCGGTTCTACCGAGCCGCGCTACTGCTAAGTTAGTACCAGTAGCGCCTGTATTCATACCGCGCTACTGCTAATTAGCAGTAGCGCCCCATCCTGTCCCGCGCTGCTGCTAAGATTCTGTGTATAAGGTTTTCCCTAGTAGTGATCCACTATGTTCTGAGATTGATGTTGCTATGACTTTGCTATGCTTAATGCTTGTCACTAGGGCCCGAGTGCCATGATTTTAGATCTGAACCTATTATGTTTTCATGAATATAAGAGTGATTTGGATCCTATCGTGCAAGTTGTATGCACCTACTACGTGTCATGATCCGAATACCCCAAGGTGACAATAATTGAGATTCTTTCCGATGATTGCCGTAGTTTGAGGAGTTCATGTATTCAGCATGTGTTAATGCTTTGTTTCGGTTCTGTATTAAAAGTAGGCCTCAATATCTGTTAGTTTCCAATAGGACCCCACTGCCACGGGAGGGTAGGACAAAAGATGTCATGCAAGTTCTTATTGCAAGCACGTATGACTATATACGGAATACATGCCTACATTATATTGATGAATTGGAGCTAGTTCTGTGTCGCCCTAGTGTGTAACTATTATATGATCAATGTAATTTAAATCATTATCCATCACCGATCCACGTGCCTACGCTTTGCATATACTGAATCTTGCTAAGTTACTACCGTTGCTGCTACTGTCACACCTGCTACAAAATTGCTGCTATCACTATTGCTGTTACTTTTGCTACTACTATTTGTCGTGCTACTAAACCTTTGTTGCAGAGAGATATCCCAGGTGCAACTGAACTGACAACTCAACTGTCAAGGCCAATAAATATTCTTTGGCTCCCCCTGTGTCGAACCAATAAATTAGGGTGAAATACTACCCGTGAAGACTGTCGCGATCCCCTATACTTGTGGGTTATCAAGACCTTTTTCTGGCGCCGTTGCCGGGGAGCATAGCTCTATTTATTGTGTTAACTTGAGGATATCCAATTGCTACTATGAAGAATTTGAAAGATACTCAAACTAAGATCGTCCCCTCTCGCACGAGAGGAGGTAAGAAACTGCCATCTAGCTCTGCTTTTGATTCACCTACTGTTTTGAATCAGCTTGTTACACCACCGCATGTTGATCGTCCTGATATGTCACATGAACTTGATGATGCCACTTCTGAAATTAATGATGATACTATTGCTACACATGTTGAAACTTAAACTGTGCCACTGAATGAATTACTTGATGCTCATCTTGCTAAAGCTAGAGAACTTGGAAATGCTGAAACTGATGAAGACTTTGAATCACCCGTCGCACCTCGCTCGCCTAATAGATATGAGTTGCCTTATGTACCTGAAGGTTATGTTATGGATGGTGAGGTAGCTAGGGACTTTCTTGCTTGTGAAAATAGAGATGATCTGAGGAAATTAGTATCCAAATTGAAAGAAAAATCTATGATGGAGAAAGTGAAACATGATCCTAAACTTTCCACTTCTCCTATATTCGTCACTGATAAGGATTATGAATTCTCTGTAGACCCTGAGTTAATTCCTATAGTTGAGTCTGATCCTTTCCATGGTTATGAAAATGAAACTGTTGTCGAACATCTTATGAAACTGAATGATATTGTTGCTCTGTATACCAGTGATGAAAAGAATCGCTACTATTACACCCGTAAGCTTTTCCCTTTCTCGCTAAAAGGCGAGGCCAAAGAATGGTTCCTTTCTCTTGCTCCTGGTTGTATGCGTAGTCCCCAGGATATGATTTACTAATTTTGTGAAAAATATTTTCCTGCTCATAAGAAACAAGCTGCCTTACAGGAAATATTTAACTTTGCTCAAATCGAAGAAGAGAATCTCCCTCAAGCTTGGGGGAGGCTTCTCCGGCTACTAAGAGCTTTGCCTGATTGCCCTCTTAAGAAGAATGAAATTCTTGATATCTTTTATAATGGACTAACCGATGCTTCTAGGGATTTCCTAGATAGTTGTGCTGGTTGTGTTTTCAGGGAAAGAACTGTTGGACAAGCGGATTATTGAATAACATATTGCAAAATGCGGATGATTGGACACTTCCTAAACCACCTATGGAACCTATTCAAAAGACAAGAGGTATTCTTTTCCTCAACCCTGAAGATATGCAATAATCAAAAAGATCTATGAAGGAGAAAGGTATTAACATCGAGGATGTCAAGAAATTACCTCCTATTGAAGAAATACACGGACTTGACACCCCGCCACAGGTAGTAGAGGTAAACTCTCTCCGCTCCTTTAACGAAAATGATATACCTTATACTAAGACTCCTAAAAAATGCATGGATGAATTTGATAATTACGTTGTTAAGCAAGAACACTTCAATAACTATGTTAAGAATCAATTGAGACGTAATGCCATGCTGATAGACCGCTTAAGTGACTTGATGATTAGAATTGAAAATAATGTGAAAGGTCTAGGAAAACATGCTTCTATGGTTTACACCCAACTAGACCAAGTAGCTAAATCACAAAATGATTTGCTTGCTGAAATTAATAATAATGTGAATGATCATGCTGTTAGGGTAATGACTAGAGGAGGTAGAATGACGTAAGAACCTCTTTATCCTGAAGGTCACCCTAAAATAATTGAACAAGATTATCAGAGAATTAATGAAGACACACCTAGTTCTTCTTAGAAGAAGAAGAAAAAGAAAGATGATATGAACTTGCATGCTTCTAGTGAACCTGTTATAGAAAAACCTGTTGAGAAACATAATGATGTCTCTATTTCTGATGCCGAGACACAATCAGGTAGTGAACATGCACCTAGTGATAATGACAATGATAATGATGATTTTCACGTAAACGTTCCACCAGATGGTAATAAGGAACATGAAAATGATGTAGAGATAGAACCTGCTGAGGATCTTGATAACCCACCTCCTAAAAATAAATGATATGATAAGAGAGACTTTGTTGCTAGAAAACATGGTAGGGAAAGAGAACCATGGGTTCAAAAACCCATGCCATTCCCTTGTAAGCCTTCTAAAAGTAAGGATGATGAAGATTTTGAACGTTTTGCTGAAATGATTAGACCCGTCCTTTTGCGCACCCGCTTGACTGATATATTGGAAATGCCTCTGTATGCTAAGTATATGAAAGATATTATCACCAGCAGAAGAAAATACCAGAAACTGAAATTGCTATCATGCTTGCTAATTATTCTTTTGATGGTGGAGTACCTAAGAAGTTAGGAGATCCGGGTATACCCACAATACCTTGCTCCATTAAAATAAATTATGTTAAAACTGCTTTATGTGATTTAGGGGCTGGTGTTAGTGTTATGCCTTTCTCCCTTTATAAAAGACTTGATTTGAGTAAGCTCACACCTACTGAGATATCTTTGCAAATGGATGATAAATCTACTGCCATACCTATTGGAATTTGCGAGGACGTTCTTGTTGTGGTTGCAAATGTTACTATCTTAACAGACCTTGTTATTCTTGATATGCCCGAGGACGACAATATGTCGATCATCCTTGGTAGACCCTTTCTAAATACTGCAGGGGCTGTTATTGATTGAAACAAAAGCAAGGTCACTTTCATGTCAATGGCAAGCAACATACCGTGCAATTTCCGAAGAAGCAAACTTTGCTTAATAATATTAATGTCATTGAGCCTATTTCCACGGTTATCATTGGAGATTTTACAATACCTCTTCCTACTGCCAAGAAGAAGAAATATTATAATCTTATTGTTGGGGAGATGCAAATCCCCATTGAGGTAACCTAGTGGTATACAAAAATTCTTCGGTTTCATGTTAGTCGGAAACGGTTATTAATAAGACTTGATCAACCTTATTAATGAATTCTTTTCGAAAGACATGTGATTGATGAATTGAGTATTCACAACTTTCTATATCATAAGTTTATTCTCTGTTATTTCTAGTCAAGATAAAATAAAATGCCATGAATTTCCTGTTTTCTGTTTTTCCCGTGCATAAAAAATGACCCAAAAATAAAAAGTCTCTGATTGCCACAAAATTTTGACATGAAATTTTCAGGAATTTATTAGAATTTTTGGCATAAAAATCACAACAGGGAGACGCACCTATGGGCCACAAGCCAACAGGGCGCCCCCCTGTGCCGCGCCCTGATGGCTTCTGGGGACCATAGGCCCCCTACCTTATCCCTTTAGCTCACCTCGTATCCTACCTCCAGCAAAAATTTCCTAGATCTCTCTTTCTCTCTCTCGTGTTCTTCCACCTGAAACTGAAATTTTTGATCTCTTTGCTCGGACCTCCGTTTTCGAAACTGCTTTGAGGAATTGCTCCTCGGTATGTGACTCTCCCATTCCTCCATTAGTTTTTGCTTTGGTGGTTTATATTTTACATAAATTGCTGCACTTGGTGCTACAGAAAATGATCTTGCATGTTGAATTCTTTGTGTTCCAATTAGCATGAATGCTTGATATGGCCTCTAGGCACCATTATGAGTAGTTGCTATCATTCTTGCAAGGTTTTATTGACAAAAATTTGTGGCTCAAAAATTTCAGAAATTTGTGTTTAGGAAGATGAATTTCTTTAGGAGGAACCCCTCAAGGAGGAATACTGCGGGAGAATCATCGAGCGAGAGCTCAATAAGACAAGCTTACATTGAGCCCAGGGTCAATCAGATAATCATGGCCGACGCAAAATCGTGTCGGTTGCCAAGCGATGAGTTCATGATAGGTGCAGGCATCAAGGAGGAATTTGATCATTTCATTTATAATTCTGGCCTCATCGACTTCCTTGCAGATAAGTGTGTCCAACACTATAACCTTACCCGTACATTCACGCATGGATTTCGTTATCAATCGCATGCTTCTAGAGTGTCATTTAAACTTTGTGATAAATCTTTTAGCATGACTCTAGAAGAATTCTCGGTTGCATGCGAACTTCCACTTTAGGTATCGCTCGAGAAACCCTCCAAGATTGATTATAATATGTTCCTCGAGAGTCTTTGCATAGGAGAGGATAGGGGAGTAACTTAGGCCAGAATTAAAAGCATTCATTTTCCCTCTATTCGTTATTTTGCACTGTTTAATGGAAAATGTGTAGTAGGAAAACAAGACTGTAATGCATTATGTGCCCCTGACTTGAGTCTTATTCATACTGCTGTGACTGGTGAACAACGCTTTAACCTTGGTGCAATTGTTGCCCGAAGGTTGGACTCCAACTCTAGTAATGGTGATTTGTATCGAGGCATTTATGCCTCTCGCGTAGCTGCGCACTTGAGAGTGTCTCCTCAACCTAATGATCCCATTCTGCCGGATAGATATTTAGATTATGAAGCTATGCGTTCTCATGAATTTCTTGTGAACCATGTTAGAGGTTATGAGTACAACTTAATATTTGAGAGATATACGCCTGCGCCTCACTTTGCCTGCTCCTGTCCTCTTCGATTTTCAGGCTCGACAAAGATATTATGTTCTTAAGAACGAGGTGCAGGAGTACAAAGCTGCAGTGGAGGCTGCTCGTTTAGCAGAGGAGGCGGCCAGGAATGCCTCCGCGAGCTACCACCTCAACTATTACCCACATCAGTAATGGTGATTACCAAGCTATGCAAAAGCCTTAGTTTGGGGGAGTACGTATTTCTAACCGACATTACATTCAAGTTCACACACTTCATATAAATTGTCGGTGTTCATCCTTTTTCTTTGTATATCCATGTTAGCTTTATTTATTTGTTTTCACATTTTGCTTGTTTGGAAAACTTTGAGAAAACCCAAAAATATTTCTCGCTTCTTTTTAGTTTTATTTCTCATTTAATTAGTTGTAGTGCTAAAAGAAAACCCAAAAGTATTTCCCTTGCATGTTGGGAGCTTTCCCGTGTAAATAGTTTTTCTCGTTCTTGTTTTTTCTTAGTTTATTTCCTGATTGAGAAAAACAAAAACTCCCAAAATATTTCAGTGTGTTTCTCTGAATTTGTTTTCTTTTTCTTGAGTCATGGAAAGGAGAAGACCACGATGAAAATGTTGAGTGGCTCTTATATGCTTTATTGTTGATCTAACAAAGAGCCAATTTTACCTTGTCTTCTCCTTTGTCTAAAACTGCCCTGCAGATTCCAGTTTAGTCCACGTCATTCTTGCACTATTATTACTATCATATCATTCGGTCATGCAAGTGAAAGGCAATAATGACGATATTTGAGTGATCGTGGCAAATGAAGCTGGTACGAACTCTTCTTGTTTTTGTTTTTGTAAATAAGTTTAGCCAGTTCGATCTTGATTCAGTATATCACGAGTAAACATGTTTGTGATGACAACAGAGATTATAGCTTCTCATGCCATGCCTAAATAGCTAGGAGTTTATAATGATTTATCTTGTGTGTCAACATGCATTAAAATGGTTATGATATGGTATGGTAGTATGGTATGGTATTTTCCTCCGAGTAATTCGAGTGGTCTGACTTGGCCCATGTGCCCACATGTAGTTGATTCAAAACCAATGCAACCTTCATGATGTTTAAATTCAGAGTGTTCCTATCCTACTTATGCTATGCCCAATGTTAATTATTCGCAATGCATGTTTATGACCGTTGTTGCTCTCTTGCTGGTCGCTTCTCCTCTATTGCTAGCCTTCGCCTATACTAAGTGGGAATGCTACTTGTGCATCCAAAACCTTTAAACTAAGTTATTCCACATGAGTCCACCATACCTACCTATATGCGGTATTACCCTGCCATTCCAAGTAAATTTTCACGTGCCACCTCTATTCAAATAATCATCCATTTTGTGCACTTGTCTCACTTATGGAGCGTCGAGGCGGTCGGTATCTTCCATGTTAAGTGAGTTATTCTCAGGACGGTCGTTTATTCGCCGTCATTGCACGAGAGAGGCTGATAAAAAGGATGCCCATTCCTGCATAATCAAAATTAATTAAACAAAACTCCTTGGGACAGTTGATATGTTGGCAGGCACCTGTGGATTTGGTTAGCCATGGTTTGTGTATGGATGGTGGATAGGAGTAAACTTTACTATTCTGTTTGGGGACCGCCAATAATGAGTTTAGCATGGAAGATACTGAAAACCTTTGTCGTAACGTTGACAAGAAAAGTGCACCACCCAAAAATTATATCTTTACTCCTGTTTTAAACTTTGAGCTCTGGCACCTATGCAAATCAATGCTTCCCTCTACGAAGGGCCTATCTATTTATTTTTATGCTGAGTCATCACCCTCTTATTAAAATCACCAGGCCAGAGAGCACTATTGTCATGTTTATGCATTGAGTCTAGTTAATGTTGGATATGAGCATGACTGGATCTTTTCTGCCCTGAATTATAATGTTTAGTCACTGCTTGAATCTTGGAGGTGCTCTGCATTTATCTTTTGCAGTCTCAGAGGGGGTGGGGTGGTTCATACGTCTCCAACGTATCTACTTTTCCAAACACTTTTGCTCTGGTTTTGACCTCTAATTTGCATGATTTGAATGAAACTAACCCGGACTGACGTTGTTTTCAGCAGAACTACCTTGGTGTTATTTTTGTGCAGAAATAAAAATTCTCAGAATTGGACGAAACTTTTTGTGAATTATTTCTAGGATTTATGAAGATTTATGGAGCAAAGAACCACCGGAGGAGGATTGCCAGGGGGCCACAAGCCAACAGGGTGCCCCAGGCCGCGCCCTAATAGCTTGTGGGGCCCTCGTGGCTCCTTCGACCCTAATTCCAGTCCTATAAATTCATATCCACGGAGAAAAAATCAGAGAGAAGTTATCATCGCGTTTTACGAGACGGAGCCGCCGCCACCTCCTGTTCTTCCTCCGAAAGGCCGATCTGGAGTCCGTTTTGGGCTCCGGAGAGGTGGAATCATTGCCGTCGTCATCACCAACCCTTCTCCATCAACACCGCCATGATGCTCACCACTGGGAGTGAGTAATTCCTTTGTAGGCTTGCTAGATGGTGGTGGGATTGGATGAGATTGATCATGTAATTGAGTTAAGTTTGATAGGGCTTGATCCCTAGTATCCACTATGTTCTGAGATTGATGTTGCTATGACTTTGCTATGCTAAATGCTTGTCACTAGGGCCCGAGTGCCATTATTTCAGATCTGAACTATTATGTTTTCATGAATATAAGAGTGATTTGGATCCTATCTTGCAAGTTGTATGCACCTACTATGTGTCATGATCCGCATACCCCAAGGTGACAATAATTGGGATTCTTTCAGGAGATTGCCTTAGTTTGAGGAGTTCATGTATTCACCATGTGTTAAAGCTTTGTTCTGGTTCTCTATTAACAGGAGGCCTTAATATCCCTTACTTTCCAATAGGACCCCACTGCCACGGGAGGGTAGGACAAAAGATGTCATGCAAGTTCTTATCGCAAGCACATATGGCTATATACGGAATACATGCCTACATTATATTGATGAATTGGAGCTAGTTCTGTGTTGCCCTAGTGTGTAACTGTTATATGATCAATGTCATTTAAATCATTATCCATCACCGATCCATGTGCCTATGCTTTACATATGCTGAATCTTGCTAAGTTACTACTGTTGCTGCTGCTGTCACACCTGCTACAAAATTGCTGCTGTCACTATTGCTATTACTTTTGCTACTACTCTTTGCCGTGCTACTAAACCTTTGTTGCAGACAGATATCCCATGTGTGGTTGAACTGACAACTCAACTTTCAAGGCCAATAAATATTCTTTGGCTCCCCTTGCGTCGAACCTATAAATTAGGGTGGAATACTACCCGTAAAGACTATCACGATCCCCTATACTTGTGGGTTATCAGGCAGCTGCATGAACCCTGTCACCTTCAGCTGCCGCTTCGCCACATCTTCTCTCGCCGGAAGCAATAGCAGGAAACCAATTCAGTTCACGTCAATTACCTATAACGAAAGGAAAACAGGACAGATCGCGTACTGAAGGCGTGGAAAGCAGCGGGTGAGGTGTTGGGAAAGTCCATAAGGTACTAACGGCGGTGGCCATGGGCGGTGGGGTGCGACACACATGTGGAACCGTGGAGGATTAAAATTGGAAGAGGAGAAAGAAGAAGTGGGCACTTAAGGTGAGGGGTAGTGATTAGTAGACCACGAGAAGTGATTAGTACACACACATTTCAGATCCAAATTCAGGAGTAATGCAAGGGACAGCTGAAGAGGCACTACAATGTGGAGCGCCGCGTGGCAGAAAAAAAGATTTTAATTAGGCAGAAAATAATGATCGTGGGTTGTGGATGGATGAGGTGGACCAATTAGAGACATGCTGATGTGTATAGCTTGCATGTCTAGAGAAATATGATAGCGGGGTTGAACTATTTAGGTGTTATAGATTTGGGTGAAATGATACTACGAAAGATATGATTTACAAGTATTGATGAAAGTATGAGTACCAATTGTTAAGATGAATTACAAATATGTATGGGAAAATTTCCCCTTGCACGTAACAACAAAACGGTTGCTCCCGTAGCCGGTGCTTCATCCCCATGGGCTAGAACCAACGTCTTCCTTCAGATAGTCGCGTCTCCTCCCTTTGTATAATTTTTTCTTTCATTGAGAGGAATACACAGAGATTTCCAATACAATCTCAAACACGTTATCAGCACTTGCCTTCCAGAGAGAGCGAAAAGCAACAGAGAAAGAGAGAAGTTGTCGCCCCTCACTTCCTTGTTCCTCCGCGTCATCAACGAGGACAACCGCTGGAGCCACCTCCTTGCCCGTCGCCGCCATGCTGCCATTGGACGCGGCCTAACCGCCGCTGAACGCGACCGGGGTGCCGCTGGACGCAGCCAGCATGCAGTTGGTGGTGCCGCCCAGGGCAGTTACCGCGCCCCTAGACACGCTACGGGTGGCCAGCGCGCCGCAGGGGACACCACCCAGGGCGCTCCTGTCGGCCTTGGCGCCATCATGCATGCCCCCTTGTGCCTTGACCCGTGGCTGCTCATCGACCTTGCCGCGTCGATGCTGCATGCGGACGCTGCCCCCGCACCCGTAGCCGGAGACCCACCTCCACCTCCTCCTCCGCCGGTGCACTGGCTGCCGCCGCGCACGCCGACGCCCGTAGTCGACGATGCCGGCCCGAGTGGCCGCTCGCCCGGTGTTGTGGTTTTTGTCGGGGTCTGCTACTTCTTGAGCTTGTGTTGGTTTTCCCTTGAAGAGGAAAGGGTGATGCAGCAAACTAGATAAGTATTTCCCTCGGTTGTTGAGAACCAAGGTATCAATCCAGTAGGAGATACAAGCAAGTCCCCAATCTTCGCACCTACACAAACAATCAAACACTTGCACCCAACGCTATAAAGGGGTTGGCAATCCCTTCACGGTTACTTGCAAGGATGAGATCTGATAGAGATAGATATAGAAGATTACTAAAACAAAAAGTAAAACAAAAGTAAAAAGATTGCAGCAAAGTATTTTTGGTATTTTTGGTTTATAGATCTGAAAATATAATATGGAAAATAGACCCGGGGGCCATAGGTTTCACTAGAGGCTTCTCTCATGAAGGAAAATAATACGGTGGGTGAACAAATTACTGTCGAGCAATTGATAGAAAAGCGAATAATTATGAAGATATCCAAGGCAATGATTATGCATATAGGCATCACGTCCGTGTCAAGTAGGCCGAAACGATTCTGCATCTACTACTATTACTCCACACATCGACCGACTCCTGCCTGCATCTAGAGTATTAAGTTCATGAAGAATAGAGTAACGCATTAGGTAAGATGACATGATGTAGAGGGATAAACTCAAGCAATATGATGAAAACCCCATCTTTTTATCCTTGATGGCAACAATACAAATACGTGCCTCGCTACCCCTACTTTGTCACTGGGTGAGGACACCGCAAGATTGAACCCAAAACTAAGCACTTCTCCCATTGCAAGAATTACCAATCTAGTTGGCCAAACCAAACCAATAACTCGAAGAGACTTGCAAAGATATGAAATCATGCATATAAGAATTCAGAGAAGATTCAAATAATATTCATAGATAATCTGAACAAAAACCCACAATTCATCGGATCTTGAGAAACACACCGCAAAAGAGTATTACATCGGATAGATCTCCATGAAGATCATGAAGAACATGGTATTGAAGAACATAGAGAGAGAAGAAGCCATCTAGCTACTAGCTATGGACCCGAAGGTCTGAGGTGAACTACTCATGCATCATCGGAGGGGTAATGGAGTTGATGTAGATGCCCTCCGTGATCGAATCCCCCTCCGGCAGATTACCGGAAAAGGCTCCAAGATGGGATCTCACGGGAACAGAGGCTTCCGGCGGCGGAAAAGTATTTTCGTGGCTCTTTTTGGTATTGGGGGAATATTTGGGAATTTATAGGAGGAGAAATAGGGTTAGGAGGCCTGCTGGGGGGCCACAAGCCAGGGGGGCATGCCCTGGTGGCTTGTCGCCTCCCGGCAGGTCTCCTGCCTTCATCTCCATGTCTGGTAGGTTTCTTCTGGTCCAAGAAAAATCATCGCAAAGATTTTATTCCATTTGGACTCCGTTTAATATTCCTTATCTGCAATACTCAAAAACAAGGAAAAAACAGCAATTGGCACTGGGCTCTAGGTTAATAGGTTAGTCCCAAAAATAATATAAAATAGCATATTAATGCATATAAAGCATCCAAAACAGATAATATAATAGCATGGAACAATAAAAAATTATAGATACGTTGGAGACGTATCAAGCATCCCCAAGCTTAATTCCTGCTCGTCCTCGAGTAGGTAAATGATAAAAACAGAATTTTTGATGTGGAATGCTACCTAACATATTTATCCATGTAATATTCTTTATTGTGGCATGAATATTCAGATCCGTAAGATTCGAAAAAAGTGTAATGTTGACATAAAAACAATAATACTTCAAGCATACTAACAAGGCAATTGTGTCCTTTCAAAATAACATGGCCTCAGAAAGCTATCCCTACAAAATCATATGGTCTGGCTATGCTCCATCTTCCCCACACAAAGTATTTAAATCATGCACAACCCCGATGACAAGTCAATCAATTGTTTCACACCTTTTATGTTCTCAAACCTTTTCAACTCTTACGCAATACATGAGCATGAGCCGTGGATATAGCACTATAGGTGAAATAGAATATGGTGGAGGTTGTGAGGAAAAGGAGAAGATAGTCTCACATCAACTAGGCGTATCAACGGGCTATGGAGATGCCCATCAATAGACATCAATGTGAGTGAGTAGGGACTGCCATGCAATGGATGCACTAGAGCTATAAGTGTATGAAAGCTCAAAAAGAAACTAAGTGGACGTCCATCATGATGAAAAATTCCACTAGTTATATGAAAGTGACAAAATAGGAGACTCACTATCATAAAGATCATGGTGCTACTTTGAAGCACAAGTGTGGAAAAAAAAGATAGTAGCATTGTCCCTTCTCTCTTTTCTCTCATTTTTTTCTTTTATTTATTTATTTAGGTGGGCATCTTTGGCCTCTTTTTTTTATTTGGGCTTCATTGGCCTCTTTTATTATTTGTAAAGTCTGGAGACTCATCCCAACTTGTGAGGGAATCATAGCTTCCATCATCCTTTTCTCTCACGGGACAATGCTCTAATAATAATGATCATCACACTTTTATTTACTTACAACTCGATACCTAGAACAAAATATGACTCTATATGATTGCTTCCGGTGGGATACTGGGATGTGCAACGATCTAGCATAACAAATGACATCAAAAAACGGACAAGCCATGAAAACATCATGCTAGCTGTCTTACGATCATGCAAAGCAATATGAAAGTGATGGTGCATGTCGTACTAAACGGAATGGTGGAAGTTGCATGGCAATATATCTCGGAATGGCTATGGAAATGCCATAATAGGTAGGTATGGTGGCTGTTTTGAGGAAGGATATATGGTGGGTTTAATGCACCGGCGAAAGTTGCGCGGTACTAGAGAGGCTAGCAAAGGTGGAAGGGTGAGAGTGCGTATAATCCATGGACTCAACATTAGTCATAAAGAACTCACATACTTATTGCAAAAGTCTATTAGTTATCGAAACAAAGTATTAGATGCATGCTCCTAGGGGAGAGGTTGGTAGGAGTTAACCATCGCGCGCTCCCGACCCTCACACAAAGGATGACAATCATTAAACAAATCATGCTCCGACTTTGTTACACAACGGTTCACCATACGTGCATGCTACGGGAATCACAAACTTTAACACAAGTATTTCTACCAATCCACAATTACTCACTAGCATGACTCTAATATCACCATCTCCATATCTCAAAACTATATGCAAGGAATCAAACTTCTCATAGTATTCAATGCACTTTATATGAACGTTTTTATTATATCCCTCTTGGATGCCCATTATATTAGGACTAAATTCATAAACTAAACCAATTACCATGATGTTTAAAGACTCTCAAAATAATATAAGTGAGGTACGAGAGTTTAATTATTTCTATAAAATAAAACACCACCGTGCTCTAAAAAGATATAAGTGAAGCACTAGAGCAACATTGCCTAGCTCAAAAGATATAAGTGAAGCACATAGAGTATTCTAATAAATTCACGATTAACGCGTGTCTATCTCAAAAGATGTGTGCAGCAAGGATGATTGTGGAAAACTAAAAAGCAAAGACTCATATCTTACAAGACGCTCCAAGCAAAACACATATCATGTGGTGAATAAAAATATAGCCTCAAGTAAATTTACCGATGGATTGAAGACGAAAGAGGGGATGCCTTCTGGGGCATCCCCAAGCTTAGGCTCTTTGGTATCCTTGAATATGGCTTGGGGTGCCTTGGGCATCCCCAAGCTTAGGCTCTTGCCACTCCTTATTCCATAGTCCATCAAATCTTTACCCAAAACTTGAAAACTTCACAACACAAAACTCAACAGAAAACTCGTGAGATCCATTAATATAAGAAAAATAAATCACCACTTTAGGTACTGTTGTGAACTCATTCTTTATTTATATTGGTGTAATATCTACTGTATTCCAACTTCTCCATGGTTCATACCCCCCGATACAACCCATAGATACATCAAAATAAGCAAACAACACAAAGACAACAAAATCTGTCTAAAACAGAACAGTCTGTAGCAATCTATAGACTTCGAATACTTCTGTAACTCCAAAAATTCTGAAAATTAGGAAAATCAGGGAAATTTGTATATCAATCTTTTGTAAAAATTTCAGACTCATTCGACGCTCTGGTGAATTTATAAAATTCCTGGACTGAGCGCAAAAGTTTCTGTTTTTCAACAGAATCAAATCACAATCACCGTAGACCATCCCAAAGGTCTTACTTGGCTCAAACACTAATTAAAACAAGAAAACACAATTACTACAGAGGTAATAATGTGTAAAGCACTCAAAAACAGAAGTAAAAACAGAAACACAAAAACATAAAATAAGATTGGGTTGCCTCCCAACAAGCGATATTGTTTAACGCCCCTAGCTAGGCATAACGCAATAGTTCTAGGTATTGTCATCTTTGGTATGAAATCCATAAGTGGCTCTCATAATAGATTCATAAGGTAATTTTATTTTCTTTCTAGGAAAGTGTTCCATGCCTTTCCTTAACGGAAATTGGAATCTAATGTTTCCTTCTTTCATATCAATAATTGCACCGATCGTTCTAAGGAAAGGCCTACCAAGAATAATAGGACATGTAGGATTGCAATCTGTATCAAGAACAATGAAATCTACAGGCACATAATTCCTATTTGCAACAATAAGAACATCATTAATCCTTCCCATAGGTTTCTTAATAGTGGAATCCTTTAGATGCAAATTTAAAGAGCAATCGTCAAATTCATGGAAACCTAGCACATCACATAAAGTTTTCGGAATCGTGGAAACGCTAGCACCCAAATCACACAAAGCATGGCACTCATAATCTTTAATTTTAATCTTAAAATTGGGTTCCCACTCATCATAAAGCTTTCTAGGTATAGAAACTTCTAGCTCAAGTTTTTCTTCAAAAGATTTCATCATAGCATCAACGATATGTTTAGTAAAAGCCTTATTTTGATTATAAGCATGCGGAGAATTCAACATGGATTGTAACAAGGAAATACAATCAATCAAATAACAACTATCATAATTAAAGTCCTTGAAATCCAAAAGAGTGGGTTCATTGCTATTTAAAGTTTTGACCTCTTCAATCCCACTTTTAGCATTAAGATCTATAAACTCCGAATCATTGGGACGCCTTGTAACTAAAGTTGACTTATATCCAGTCCCATATTTATCAAGATTTGTTTTAGAAAACAAAGATTAAATAGGAGTCACATCAATCACTTTAAGATCTTCATCATTATTATCACGAGAACACACTTTTTCTAGCCATTCACGCTTAGCACGCACTCTAGCGGTTCTTTCCTTACACTCATCAATAGAAGTTCTCATAGCTTTTAAAGACTCATTAATATCACGCTTGGGTGGAGTAGATATAATTTTCAAAGAATCAATCTCAAGTGAAATTCTATCAACGTTCCTAGCCAAATCATCAATCTTGAGCAATTTTTCTTCAATCATAGCATTGAAAACCTTTTGCGAACTAATAAATTCTTTAATATTATTCTCAAGATCAGAGGGCATCTTATTATAATTTCCATAAGGATTGTTGTAGGAATTACCATAATTATTAGAGGAATTACTAGGAAACGGCCTAGGGTTGAAATTACCTCTATACGCGTTATTACCAAAATTGTTCCTACCAACAAAATTCACATCCATAGATTCATTATTATTTCCAATCAAAGAAGACAAAGGCATATCATTAGGATCAATAGGCGCACTCTTACTAGCAAACAATTTCATTAATTCATCCATCTTTTCACTCAAAGTATTTATTTCTTCAATATCATGCACTTTTTTACTAGTAGGAGATCTTTCGGTATGCCATTGAGAGTAATTTGCCATAATATTATCTATGAGTTTAGTAGCTTCTCCTAATGTGATTTCCATAAAACTTGCACCTGCGGCGGAATCTAAAAGATTTCTAGATGCAAAATTCAATCCCGCATAAAAAAATTGTATAATCATCCATAAACTCAAACCATGTGCGGGGCAATTTCTAATCATTAATTTCATCCTCTCCCAAGATTGTGCAACATGCTCATGATCAAGTTGCTTAAAATTCATTATATCGTTCCTAAGGGAGGTGATCTTAGTGGGCGGAAAGTACTTGGAAATAAAAGCATCTTTACACTTATTCCATGAATCAATACTATTTTTAGGCAAAGATGAAAACCAAGTTTTAGCACGATCTCGTAGTGAGAACGGAAATAGCTTCAATTTAAAAATATCATTATCCACATCTTCCTTCTTTTGCATATCACACAACTCAATGAAAGTATTTAGATGGGATGCGGCATCTTCACTAGGAAGGTCGGAAAATTGTTCTTTCATAACAAGATTAAGCAAAGCGGCATTAATTTCATAAGATTCCGCACTAGTGGCGGGAGCAATCGGAGTACTAATAAAATCATTATTATTAGTATTAGGGAAGTCACACAACTTGGTATTCTCTTGAGTCATCGTGACAAAGCAAGCAATCTAGCACACAAGCAAACAAAAAGCAAACGAAAAGACGAATGGAACAAGGGCGAATAAAAAGGCAAATCTTTTTGGTATTTTCTGAAAATCATTTTAGAAGTGGGGGAGAGGAAAACGAGAGGCAAATGGCAAATAATGTAAATTCAAGAGATGAGTTTGTGATGGGTACTTGGTAGTCTTGATGTAGATCTCCCCGGCAACGGTGCCAGAAATCCTTCTTGCTACTTCTTGAGCTTGCGTTGGTTTTCCCTTGAAGAGGAAAGGGTGATGCAGCAAAGTAGATAAGTATTTCCCTCAGTTGTTGAGAACCAAGGTATCAATCCAGTAGGAGATACAAGAAAGTCCCCAATCTTCGCACCTACACAAACAATCAGACACTTGCACCCAACGCTATAAAGGGGTTGTCAATCCCTTCACGGTTACTTGCAATGTTGAGATCTGATAGAGATAGATATAGAAGATTACTAAAACGAAAAGTAAAACAAAAGTAAAAAGATTGCAGCAAAGTATTTTTGGTATTTTTGGTTTATAGATCTGAAAATATAATATGGAAAATAGACCCGGGGGCCATAGGTTTCACTAGAGGCTTCTCTCATGAAGGAAAATAATACGGTGGGTGAACAAATTACTGTCGAGCAATTGATAGAAAAGCGAATAATTATGAAGATATCCAAGGCAATGATTATGCATATAGGCATCACGTCCGTGTCAAGTAGACCGAAACGATTCTGCATCTACTACTATTACTCCACACATCGACCGACTCCTGCCTGCATCTAGAGTATTAAGTTCATGAAGAATAAAGTAACGCATTAGGTAAGATGACATGATGTAGAGGGATAAACTCAAGCAATATGATGAAAACCCCATCTTTTTATCCTTGATGGCAACAATACAAATACGTGCCTCGCTACCCCTATTTTGTCACTGGGTGAGGACACCGCAAGATTGAACCCAAAACTAAGCACTTCTCCCATTGCAAGAATTACCAATCTAGTTGGCCAAACCAAACCAATAACTCGAAGAGACTTGCAAAGATATGAAATCATGCATATAAGAATTCAGAGAAGATTCAAATAATATTCATAGATAATCTGAACATAAACCCACAATTCATCGGATCTCGACAAACACACCGCAAAAGATTATTACATCGGATAGATCTCCATGAAGATCATGAAGAACATGGTATTGAAGAACATAGAGAGAGAAGAAGCCATCTAGCTACTAGCTATGGACCCGAAGGTCTGAGGTGAACTACTCACGCATCATCGGAGGGGCAATGGAGTTGATGTAGATGCCATTCGTGATCGAATCCCCCTCCGGCAGATTACCGGAAAAGGCTCCAAGATGGGATCTCACGGGAACAGAGGCTTCCGGCGGCGGAAAAGTATTTTCGTGGCTCTTTTTGGTATTGGGGGAATATTCGGGAATTTATAGGAGGAGAAATAGGGTTAGGAGGCCTACTGGGGGGCCACAAGCCAGGGGGGCGCACCCCCTAGGGGCGCGCCCTGGTGGCTTGTCGCCTCCCGGCAGGTCTCCTGCCTTCATATCCAAGTCTGGTAGGTTTCTTCTGGTCCAAGAAAAATCATCGCGAAGATTTTATTCCGTTTGGACTCTGTTTAATATTCCTTATTTGCAATACTCAAAAACAAGGACAAAACAGAAACTGGCACTGGGCTCTAGGTTAATAGGTTAGTCCCAAAAATAATATAAAATAGCATATTAATGCATATAAAACATCCAAAACAGATAATATAATAGCATGGAACAATAAAAAATTATAGATACGTTGGAGACGTATCAGGGTCCTGGGAGTGGGGGTACCCAGGCCCGCCTGCCTGCGGCCCAGGGAGCTGGTTGTGCTGGGGGCCTGGAAACGCCTCCCGCCAAGGCCTAGGAATCTGACCCTCGCGAGGCTAACTCCTCGCGAGGAGCGGGTCATCGAAGATCGCCAGGGACCGGCATGGTCCCTCCCGGGGCGGCCCTCTCCGGAGGCCCGCATCCTGAAGCCGCCTCCAAGCATTGCCCCGGAGGCCCTCGCGGGGCAGGCTAATCAAAGGCAATCAGGTGGGGTCGCACGGCCCTGCCCCTCACATGGGCGACGCAGGTCGCGCAGAGCGACACCAGGACCGGCGCCAGCGGGCGCGGACAGAGAGACTTTCCTCTTCGGTGCTAAGGGAGCAAGGCCAGCCCATGGGTTCCCAAAGCAATCCCCAAAGGTTTCCCACTCGATGCAAGAAGGCCAAAGCTTTGGGCTCGGCAGGATGGAGGTCATCCCCGAGCCCACCAGCGCGTCATGGTGGCAAGCTTTGGCAGGCGAAGACCACCTTTATCAAAGTGGACTGTAGTCCTGTCCCCTTTCAAAATGGCCATTGTGGCAACCCTTCCCGCCAAGTGATTTCAGGGGAAGAGGACCAAGGCCACTATAAAAGAGAGGCCTGGCCTCCGTAGTAGTGGGGACCATTCCATCCTGGACTGACTCCATTAGGGTAAGAACCCACCTTTGTATTCTTCTCCCACCTCAAGCAATCCACCAAGCAGGAGTAGGGTTTTACACCGCAAGGTGGCTCGAACCTGGGTAAACTGCGTGTGTGTTCTTATTCTTGTTCCGCCGGAGAGTTGCCATGAGAGTAGGAGCAGAATAGGGTAGGAGAGCGAGCGCACCCCAGTGTTCGAACCTTACTGGGTCTGCAAAGCCCTGATTCCGACATTTGGCGCGCCAGGTAGGGGTGCGCAGCTATTCTTCAGCTCCAGTTTCGGCTCCTGCCTCACCAACTCCATGGCGGATGCTCGACGTGTGCACGCTGAGCGCAGGGTGGTAGGACCGAGGCCACTGCCAGTGACCCCGCCGCCCGTGAGCAGCAGGACTCCTCTCTGCACCCCTTCGGGCAGCGTGAGGGCCACACCGCCACGGCTTCTTCTTCCCATGCCCGTCTCGGGCAGGGAGATGCGCAGGTGGCGCTGCTCATGGCACGCGAGCTGCTTCGCTACCGCCCGGCCGAGGCTGGCTACGATGCGTGGCTGAGCCGCATCATTGAGCTCGTCACCGCCGCCGGGGAGGCACCGGCGCCCTCTCGCTCGCTTCGTCCCCCTCCGTCTCGTGACGAAGAAGTGGCACAGGGGGCTCCGCTGCCTCCTCCCCCGCACGGTGACCAGGCCGAGCCTCGACGCGATGAGCGCCCGGGCAACCCGCCTCACGGGCCGCCCCTGCGCGCCCAGGAAAAGGAAGACAGCTGCCAGATCGTCCACCGTGAGGCCCGGCTCGACGCCCGCGCGGTCCTCGAGCAGCAGCGTCAGCGTCAAGACCAGGTCGTCCAGGACGTCACAGCGGCCGGGCACCAGAACCGAGCCGCCCTCGCGCGGGGCGTCTCCTCAAGCACCGTCGGCTGCCGGGCCTTCACTCGCGAGCTGCGTAGGGTGGTTTGGCCGGCCAAGTTCATGCCCGAGCTGCCCCTGCGTTACGACGGCTCCCTCGACCCCGCGGAGTTTATTCAACTCTATGCCCTGAGCGTCGAAGCGGCGGGTGGCGACGATAAAGTCATGGCGAACTGGCTCCCGATGGCCCTCAAGGACGGCGCACAGTCCTGGCTCCTGAACCTCCCTGAGAAGTCAGTCTCCGCGTGGGGCGAACTCTGCAAGCTGTTCGTCGCCAACTTCAAGGGCACGCACGACCGACCCCTCTCCATCAATGACCTGTGTCACGTGAAGCAGCGCCCTGAGGAGACCCTCCGCAAGTACATTCAGCAGTTCAGCCAGGTGGGCAATAAGATCCCGTGCGCCATAGACAAGGCCGTCATCATGGCGTTCACCAATGGTGTCAAGGACCTGAAGATGTGCGAAAAGCTCACCGTCAACGACAATCTGAGCACGGCCATGGAGTTATTCAACCTCGCCGACAAGTGCGCCAAGGCCGAGGAAGGTCGCCTGTTCGCCCGCGACAACCCAGAAAACGTGCCCGACGACGCTAAGGCCAAGACCAAGGAGGCCAAGGAGGTCAAGCGCAAGGGACCTACTGTGCTCGCGGCGGAACCCAAGCAGAAGCGCGACCGCGAGCAGGGCCCTCCGTGACAGGCGAGTTGGCCGACGTACGTTCTGCATCTACCACGACGTGAGCACCCACAACACTGAAGACTGCGAGGAGCTCAGGGCCCTCCGTGACAGGCAAGTTGGCCGACGTACGGAGTACAATGACCGCGGTGCTGGTCGCGGCAGTGGCTGCGGAGGCGGCAGGTGGGACAACCGCAACGGCAACCCTCGCCGAGGCTGGTACGAGCAGCCTCGCGAGAACGGCTGGCGCGACCAGCCTCGTGAGGCGCGTCCTCAGGATAACGCAGCACTTCCCCCGCTGCCGCTGCCGCTGTCGAGGAGGAATGACAACAACCAGCGCGACGAGGAAGCCGGAGCCTATCAAGAGCCTTGCACGGTGGCATGCATTCTGGGCGGAGCTCATGCCCCGCCGTCGAACCGCCGATTCAGGCAGCTCTCTCGCGAGGTGAACGCTGCCCTCCCGAGGCTGGGGGCTGCGAGGCCCCTCAAGTGGACCCAGTACGCCATCACCTTTGACGCTCAGGACGGCCTCAAGTCCGCGGCTGCCGCGGGCATGATCCCCATGCTGTGCACTCCCACTATCAGCAATGTCTCGGTCACCAGGACTCTCATCGATGGGGGCGCGGGCCTAAACGTGCTCTCTGTCGAAAACTTTGAAACGCTCCAGGTGCCTGACGACTAGCTGATGCCGACCAGGCCGTTCTTAGGGGTGACCGACGGCTCCACCACTCCGCTAGGACAAGTCCGCCTCCCAGTCACCTTCGGCGGGCGCGACAACTACCACACTGAGCTCATCGACTTCGATGTGGCGCACATCGGCCTCCTGTACAACGCCATCCTGGGCTACCCGGTGATGGCCAAGTTCATGGCGGCGACCCACCGCGGCTACAACGTCCTCAAGATGCCGGGCTGCAACGGCGTCATCACCGTCACCTGTGACGAAAAGGACGCGTTCTGCTCCTTCGAGCGCGCCTACAAGGCCGCCCCGACAGAGTACTCCGATGATGCCGGGGACGGTGTGCCTCACGAGGTCACACCCCCAAGGAAGAAGCAATCTCTGACCGTCTCGGGTTCCGCCAAGGTGAAGGGAGCGGCGTCCGGTGCCAGCGCCGCAAGCCCCCGTCGGGCATAGGAAGGCGTGCCCGGCGCCTCCCTCGGGTCCGGCTTGGGGGCTTCCTCCTGGAATGTGTCTGACCTGGCCGAGACGTCGAGGGAGGTGCTCGGGCACCACCTGGAGGCACGCCTCTGCGCGCGCCCACGCAAGCAAGGGGTACGACGCCAGGCCCAGGGGGCTCAGGAGTTCATCGCTCGGGAGATCAGCCGGCTGCGGGAGGCGCGTTCCATGCGCGGTGAGCGTCACCCGGAGCACCTTGTCAGGAAGACCGTCACCCTCGGGAGGACCGCCGAGGTGCGAATGTGCGTCGACATTACGAGCCTCAACAGAGTTAGCTCCCGAAGCTCCTTCTGGCCTACGCACGTGGGCCTAGGTCGGGACGTCGCCGCCCATCACGTTCGTATGACCTTCGGCCTGGAAAACGCTGGCGCTACCTTCCAAAGGCTGGCGCGGCTCGCCATGGTACCAGGGCCTCGCGAGCCCCCGAGGCCTCGGGAGCCAGCCGGCCCCTGAGGGGCGGACCCTCACGGCGCGCTTCATCAAGCAACCGGAGCTCCCATGACAATGCCATCGCCAGGTGAATTTTTTGTTCCGTTCGAGATCGAGGGCACCCTGCGGGCTGCGTTAACCTCGGACGCGAGGACCTGCCCTCGCGGAATTCTCGCTTTTTGGTTGTGTGGTGAACCATGTTATTTCCTTCGAAGTTATGTCGCTCTCTTAAACCCTGCGTTCGGTGCCTCGTCACCGTCTGTAATCACTGCGCCCCCGCGACCCTTCTTCTGGGTATCCCTTGGGGTGCCGGGCACGATGTCTGTCCTCGGGTTTCGTCCCAGCAGTGTTGATAAATCCAAGCAATGAAGCTCTGTCTCGCGGGCTTGCTCTAGTGCACGTCACCTCCTGTGGTCCTTGGTGCCTTGCCCCTCACGATATCACCGTGAGCGGGAAAGTAGGGGTGCGGCTTGATATGCATTGCTGTTGGTTTGGCGCTTCGTCGCCTCGGGCGTTACGCAGCGGGTGATTTTCCCCTGATCATTCCATGAAGGAACCTGTCACGGCGTCGGTGCTCGGGTTCGTCCCTACATCATCGCAAAATCTGAGTGGCTGAGCTCTGTTTGAAGGGTTAACCCCCGTATACGTCACCTCCTGGGGTCTTCGGTGCTGAACCCTTTCGGGCAGTGGCCGCGGGACGATCACCCGGCGCGTGTCGCCCCCATGTCGCAGGGTCCGTAAGCACACTGATGCGCAAAGAAGAAGGCATAACCTGCCTGAAGACTGAGGCTAGGAGCTCCTGAGCCTTGTGCCTGGGGTATTCGACCCCTCTGTAATCGCCGCCCGTGACAATCTCACATAATAATGAGTTTTGGGGCTGTACATGCTCCGGACCCCCCAAAGTGGAAGCCCACGACGAGGCGCGTCATGGCTGCAAAGGGAAGGGCTCCCACCCACACCCAAGTGGAAGTCCCCATGCTCCGCGTTGGCGGAATGACTGTCGAACCGCGACTATGACCACGCCCAAGTGGAAGCCCCATGCATCGCGCTGGGGAGGATTGATTGAGCTCCGTGCTCGCCAAATTTTCCTTGTACCTTGCGCGAGTGGGGGCTGGGCATGGCGTACCTCCTAGATCCTTTGTGCCTAGTTTCCTCGCGTGACACCCAAGTGTAAGCGGGCAAGCGCGCGACGCTCTGGTTATGGTTTCTGTGTGAAGGCCGCTTGCGCGTCAAGAGGGGGTCCTTGAGCATCGCGTCTCAAGAACCTTCACTAGTCCTGTAGCCCCTCACTCCAGGCATCGCGACCTAGCGCCCCAGTGCCGGATGAGGTACGCGCAGGGTTGGACCTCGCCGACACAGAGTACAAAGGTCCTCGGCACGGAAGCCCCTCAGAGAGCTGCTTGCGCGTCAAGGGGGGGGGGGGGTTCCTGAACATCGCGCCTCAGGAGCCTTCACTGGTCCCGTAGCCCCTCACTCCAGGCCTCGCGACCTGGCGTCCTAGTGGCGGATTAGGTATGCGCGGGGCTGGGCCCTGCCGACGTAGAGCACAGAAGCTCTCGGCATCAAACGCGAAAACTCCTGAGCAAGCCACTTGCGCGTCAAAGGGGGCCCCTTGAGCATCACGTCTCGAGGACCTTCACTAGTCCCGTAGCCCCTCACTCCAGGCATTGCAACCTGGCACCCTAGTGGCGGATGAGGTATGCGTGGGGCTGGACCCTGTCAATGCAGAGCACAAAGGCGAGCGAGAGAGGAACTAAGCGTGAGAAGCAAAACGCAAAGCATAAACGGCTATCGCAGAAGTTCAAAGTATTCCAAATAAAACATTGTCATCTAACGCCTCCCCGAGGTAGAAGCCATTTGTTTCAGGGTAGCAGCAGGGACTCGTCGCTGGACTCCTCGCCGCCATCGCAGAAGAACTTCCCCAGCAGCGTGTCCACGTGGCCCCTCACGGCTGCCGCCGAAGTGTCGCGAGATGCTTCGGGCATGGGGCCTATCACCCCATCGAAATTGAAGAGGGGATCGCGGAAGAAGAGATGGCTGAAGACGCGGGTGGCCGCCAGGATGAAGAGGTCGCGACACTCCTCCTCCAGGATGCCGTCCACCTTCCTGGCCGCGCCCTCGAGCTCCTTCATGAGTTAGGAGGAGAACACGCCAAGGCTGGCGCCCTGGGGGGGGGGGGGGGGGGGCGAGAGGAGACTCAAACCCCAGCCTGCAAATGGAGATCAGGGCCTTGCGCGCCCTGGGCTCCAGGGAAGCAAGTGCGGCGCGATCCGTTGCCGCCCTCGCTTCAGCGGCAGCCTGGATCTCCCTCTCCTGAGCGGCCAGCTTGGCGCTATCCTCAGAGACCTGCTTCGCGTGGGCGTCCTTGGCCTCGGTCGCCTCGCGCCGCAACGCGTCCAGGCGCCCGCGCTCCGTGGCCTATTTGGCCGCCACCTTCGCAAGTTTGGCATCGCGGTCCGCGAGCTTTGCCTCGCGGGCCTTGACGTCTTCTGCGAGCTCTTGGAGATGCTCCGCCTGCATAACCCACTCTTGAAGCACCTTCAAGCTGGCCTCCGTTTCCTCGCAGCACTTAGCAAGTGCCTCCTTTTCAGTAAGGGCACTTGCGCGAGCAGCATTCGCCTCGGCGGCTTCCCTCCGGCCCTCGGCACGGACGGCCTCGGCCTTCTCATTGTTCTCCTTGGCGGAGATCCCAAGCTGCCGCCACCTTGCGGCGAGGCGTGCTTTGGCGTCTCGGAAGTCCACCTCGAGCAGGTCAAGCGCCTTCCGAAGGCCCGCTCCCAACCGGGTGAGCGCGCCCTGGGCGTCGGTGAGGGCCTCGCGCCTGAGCAGGGCGTCCTGGCCAGTCTGGGCAGGGCCGTCCCATTGGGCCGGCCCGCCGATGTCGGCTGCTGCTGCGACCAGGCAGGTCCCGACACCGCTGACCTGAAGCGCAGGGGGCTCAGGATCCGCCCCCGCACTCGTTACCCCCGGCGCGCCTAGAGGGGCTGCCGCTTCGGCCTCAGGGGACTTGATGACAGCCGTGGCCTGAGGACAGCCTGTGGCGTGCCCGGCGTCAGGACTGGCCACGGAAGGCAGTCCAGCCGCCGGGGGCTGGACTGCCATGGCCTCGTCAGGTGGTGCGAGAGGCCGGGTCTCCGCAACCGTAGCCAGTGATGCCAGGGGCGGGCTCATCGCGCCCTTGGCGCTCGGGTCCCCCTCCGCATGAGGAGGACACTTGGTGCCGTTGTAGCGCCCATGCGCCCAAGCACGATGCCCGGACGGCGCGGGCTGCCCCGCGCCTACCGAGACCCCGACCAAGGGACGAGCGCGCCCTCGAGGCAGACGTCACCTTCACCCTGGTGGTGGCCCTCTTCTTCTTCTCCTCACCGCCGCGAGGACGCCTGCGCCAAAGGAGGGTGTCCTGAATAAGCTAATATCAGGTGAACATCATCAAGGTGGACTGAGGTACTTACTCGTCCTCGGCGGCCCACTTCCTCTTCTTCTCGGTGGTGGGCGGCGCGCCCTCGCTGGCTCCACGCGCCGACCCGTCACCACCGGAGGGGCGCTCGGCACGGTTTCCAGCGGGCTCGCTCCGGCCTCCCTCCTCCCGCGGGGCTGGAGGGCCCCCCGGATTGCTCGTCCGCCGCCGGGACGGGCCCCGCGCCGCAGTAGGAGGCCCCCGCCGCCGGCGCATTGGCTGTCACAAAGCTTGACTCCGCTCCCTCCTGTGGGACGATGGATCCAGAGGGAGTCGTCCAGCGCTGCTCGTCCTCGGGGGCGTTGTCCCCCTTGCCACGCAAGGACGGGTGGAAGCTGGGTGGAGGTACCATCCCCGCGTTCTCCTCCACCTCCGAATCCTAATCGTTGCCGCCCTCGCTCGAGGATGACACTGCGATGGAGGAATCCCTATGAGATCCAACAAGCCCCCACTTGTCGAAGACGGGCATCGTCATGACCAGTTCCTTCATGTCGTCGCAGGCGTATAGCGGAGGCATGGTTTCTGGAGGATCCTCAGGCTCAGGGCCAAGCAGGGCCCCCAGGGCTCCGTCTAGCTGGTCGGGCGTCAGGCCACTGTCGTGCAGGCGCATCGGGTCCTTCCCACCGAAGAACTCCCACAAGGGGCGCGAGTGCGCCTGGAGCGGCGCGATGCGGTGCTCCAGGAACTCCTTGACGATCATTCGCCCTTTCAGGCGGGCGTTCGTGAGGGCAGCGATGCGCTCCAGAATGGGCACCACCCGCGGGTCCGTGAGCTTCTCACGACTCGTGGGGACCGCCAAGAGCGGACTCTCCCGGTGTGCATCCATGAAGACCCAGTGGTGTCGGTAGCCTTCCACCTTCTTCCCGGCCTTCAAGTGAGCGCCCGCGCCCGCAACATCGATAAAGGGGATGCACGCAGAGCAGTGATCCGGGGCGGTGAACCGCAGGCTGAAGAAATGGCGAAAGAGCGCCACCGAGGGCCTCACACCCACGAAAGCTTCATAGTAAAAGGCGAAGATGGCTAGAAGAAGGATGGAGTTGGGCTGGAGGTGCAAGGGCTGGATCTGATAGTGAGAAAGAATGGCGTAGAAGAAATCAGAGAATGGTGGGACCAGCCCGGCGTAGTGAAAGCACATTTGCTCCCTTGGTGGTTTGGGTAATTAATAACAACATATAAGTCATTGAACTAATGTTTCCACTAAGTATATTTCAGGAAAAGTTCAATGATAGGATTGGCAAATGGATTGTGGAGATACCCCAAGATGCAAGGAAATGGATTGGCAAAGCTTCAAGCAAGAGGACTCTACATTTTACTCTGTGAGAAATCACTTTGAGTCCATAGGAAAGCCAATACTATTAAAAGGGGGTAAGGTACTGCTGGTGAACAAAATGCTCATACGTGCACAAGTGATAGTCACCAAAAACACCCACAAGCTCTCCCACAAAAGTCTGTCAAAGCCAAATATTCAAAATCGGTGCAACCAACACTTTCCACTCGGTGCCACCGATTCCCATACTCAGACAGACATAAGCCAAACCCTAGTCTTTCGGTGCAACCGATTCTGCTTTGGTGCCACCGAGTTTGGGTTGCCAACTTTCTGTTACGCAAATTCACAATATCGGTACCACCGAGATTGTTGGATCGGCGTCACTGAGAATGGGCAATCTGACCGTTGGTCACCTTATCGGTGCAACCGAGTTTCATATATCGGTCTCACCGAGATTCAAAAGTTGCCACCTTTTGGTCACTTCAGTACCACCGAGATTAACACATCGGTGTCACTGAGTTGGTCATTTTGCGTGTAACGGTTGTATTTTTGGGGATGCCTATATATACCCCTTCACCACCACCCACTCGAAAGAGAAGCACTCAGAACTATTCCATACTTGCCCCATCTCATTTTCTGAGAGAGAGCCACCTACTCATGTGTTGAGATCATGACATTCCATTCCAACCATATGAATCTTGATCTCTAGCCTCCCCAAGTTGCTTTCCACCAATCCCATCCCTTCCACCAAGCCAAACCTGTGAGAGAGTGATTGTGTGTTGAGGAGTCTATCGTCTTGAAGCACAAGAGCAAGGAGTTCATCATCATTGCCGATCCTATTACCTTTTGGAGGGTGGTGCCTCCTAGATTGGTTAGGTGTCGCTTGGGAGCCTCCTACTTCGTGTTGTGGAGTTGAACCAAGAAGTTTGTAAGGGCAAGGAGATCGCCTACTTCGAGAAGATCTACCCATAGTGAGGCTAGTCCTTCATGGACGGAAGCCGTTATGGAATAGTCAAGGTTGCTACTTCGTGGACCCTTATGGGTGGAGCCCTCCGTGGACTCTCGCGACCGTTACCCTCCGTGGGTTGAAGACTCCATAAACGTGGACGTACGATAGCACCACCTATCGGAACCACGGGAAAAATCATCGTGTCTACAATTGTGTTTGATCTTCCAACCCTTCCTATCTACTCATTCTTGTTATTACTTTCCGCTGCTATACTCTTAGACTTGCATGTGTAGGGTGTACTTGACTTGCCATGAATGTTAAAATCTGCCAACTCTAAAATTTGGGAAAAGGTAGAAATTTTATTTGGGCAAGTAGTCTAATCCCCCCCTCTAGACATAATTTCGGTCCTACACGTAGATGCTGTGGAGGGAGAAGGGGTAGGCCGTCCTCACCAGGCCGCTCGGCGCGACTGATCCCGGCCAGATGCCGGTCGCTTGCGCCTCATTCGTGCCGCCGGCCACCAGCGGGAGAACCGGGCCCAGGTCCTCCCTGTCGGAGACGCGGGAGGGCATGAGAGCATGGGCGGTGGCGGTGGAGCTCGTGGCGGAGGCCGCGGCTTTCCCCTTCTTGCTGGCGGGCACCATTCGTGGACCGGGGCTGCGAGAAGAGTGATATGTCCATTTTGCATCATGATTTCCTACAGTTATTTACTTTGTTTTGTTGAATAATAATGTTTTGGGGAGTGATTCTAATGCCTTTTCTCTCATAATATGCAAGGTTTACACAAGGAGGGAGAATACCGACAGCTGGAATTCTGGACCCCAGAAAAGCACGTCAGAGATACCTATTCTGCACAACTCCAATGAAGCTGAAATTTTACGGAGATTATTTTTACATTTAATAAAAAATACTGGAGCTGGAAACTACAGGAGTAGGCCCCCTAGGTGGGCACAACCCACCAGGGCACGCCAGGCCCCCCTGGGCGCGCCCTGATGGGTTGTGCTCAGCCTGGCCCACCTCCGGTGCCCATCTTCTGGTATAAGGTCTCTCTTTACCTAGAAAAAATCAGAGGAGAACTTTCGGGATGAAACGCCACCACCTCGAGGCGGAACTTGGGCAGGAGCACTTTTGCCCTCCAGCGAAGCGATTCCGCCGGGGGAACTTCCCTCCCGGAGGGGGAAATCGAAGCTATCGTCATCACCAACACCCCTCTCATCTTTGGGAGACCAATCTTCATCAACATCTTGAACAGCACCATCTCCTCTCAAACCCTAGTTCATCTCTTGTGTTTAATCTTTGTACCGGAACCTCAGAATGGTACCTGTGGGTGACTAGTAGTGTTGATTACCTTGCGTAGTTGATTACTATATGGTTTATTTGGTGGAAGATTATATGTTCAGATCCAATATGCTATTCAATACCTCTCTGATCTTGAGCATGTTTATTATTTGTGAGTAATTACCTTTGTTCTTGAGGTCATGGGAGAAGTCATGTTGCAAGTAATCATGTGAATTTGATATGTGTTCGATATTTTGATGATATGTATGTTGTGATTCCCTTAGTGATGTCATGTGAACGTCGACTACATGACACTTCACCATTCATGGGCCTATGGGAATGCATTGTGGAGTAGTTATTAGAGGATGGGTTGCTAGAGTGACAAAAGCTTAAACCCTAGTTTATGCGCTACTTCGTAAGGGGCTGATTTGGATCCACATGTTTAATGCTATGGTTAGACTTTGTCTTAATACTTTTCTCGTAGTTGCGGATGCTTGCGAGGGGGTTACTCATAAGTAGGTTGTTAGTTCAAGTAAGAACAGCACCTTAGCACCGGTCCACCCACATATCAAATTATCAAAGTAGCAAACACGAATCAAACCAACATGATAAAAGTGACTAGACGAAATTCCCGTGTACCCTCAAGAACACTTTGCCTATTACTAGTGATTGTTCTAGCCTGTCCTTTGACTCAAATGGATTGGGCTACCTTGCTGCACCTTGTTTACTGTTATCATTACTTGCCCGTTACCGATTACCTTGCTACCAAACTATCTGTTACCTACAATTTCAGTGCTTGCAGAAATTACCTTGCTGAAAACCGCTTGTCATTTCCTTCTGCTCCTCATTGGGTTCGACACTCTTACTTATCGAAAGGACTACGATTGATCCCCTATACTTGTGGGTCATCAAGACTCTTTTCTGGCACCGTTGCCAGGGAGTGAAGCGCTCTTGGTAAGTGGAAATCGGTAAGGAAAAACTTATACTACGTGCTGAAATTTATTGCTACTTGCTACTATGGAGAACAATCCTTTGAGGGGTTTGTTCGGGGTATCTTCACCTCGATCGGAACCACAATTAGTTGCCCCTCAACCTACGGAACCTACTGAAAATGTTACTTATGAAATTCCTTCGGGTATGCTAGAACAACTGCTTGCTAAACCTTATGCAGGAGACATAACTGAACATCCTGATATGCACCTTTTATATGTGAACGAGATTTGTTGATTATTTAAGCTTGCAGGTTTACCCGGAGATGAAGTTAAGAAGAAGGTTTTCCCTTTATCTTTGGAGGGAAAAGCATTGACATGGTATATGCTATGTGATGATCTTGGATCGTGGAACTGGAATCGTTTGCAATTGGAATTTCACCAAAAGTTTTATCCCATGCATCTAGTTCATCGTGATCGGAATTATATATATAATTTTTGGCCTCGTGAAGGAGAAGTATCTCTCTAGCTTGGGGGAGGCTTAAGTCAATGTTATATTCATGCCCCAATCATGACATTCCGAGGGAAGTTATCATTCAGAAGTTTTATGCTCGGCTTTCTCACAATGATCAATCCATGCTCGACACTTCTTGTGCTGGTTCTTATATGATGAAGACTATTGAATTCAAGTGGGATCTCTTAGAAAGAATTAAACGCAACTCTGAAGATTGGGAACTCGACGAAGGTAATGAGTCAGGTATAAAGCTTGAATTCGATTGTGTTAAATCTTTTATGAATACCGATACTTTTCACAAGTTTAGCACTAAATATGGACTTGACTCTGAGATAGTAGCCTCTTTCTGTGAAGCATTTGCTACTCACGTTGATCTCCCTAAGTATAAGTGGTTTAAATATCACCCCCCTATTAAGGAAGAAATTAAAGAATCGGTCATAGCTAAAGAAGAAACCATCTTTTACAAAGTGGATTCAGTTGTGCCTACTGCTTATATTGAAAAACCACCTTTCCCTGTTAGGATAAAGGAACATGCTAAGTTATCAACTGTGGTTCGTAAGAGTAATATAAGAGCACCTAAACCCCCTGAGCAAATTAAAGTAGAACCTAGTGTTGCTATGGTTAAAGATCTCTTGGTAGAAAATATTGATGGGCATGTTATCTACTTCTGTGATGAAGCTGCTAGAATTGCTAAACATGATGAAAAGGATAAACATAGACCCATAGAAGGCTTGCCTGTTGTCTCAGTCAAAATAGGAGATCATTGCTATCATGGTTTATGTGATATAGGTGCTAGTGTGAGTGCTATCCCTTTTACCTTATACCAAGAAATTATGGATGAAATAACACCTGCTGAAATAGAAGACATTGATGTTACTATTAAACTTGCTAATAGAGACACTATCACACCACTCGGGATTGTTAGAGATGTTGAAGTCTTGTGCGGGAAGGTAAAATACCCTACCGATTTTCTAGTTCTTGGTTCCCCACAAGATGACTTTTGTCCCATTATCTTTGGTAGACCTTTCTTGAGCACCGTCAATGCTAAGATAGATTGTGAAAAACAAACTGTCGGTGTCAGTTTCGGTAATGTGTCTCATGAGTTTAATTTTTCCAAGTTTAGTAGACAACCTCGTGATAAAGCGCTACCTAATAAGGATGAAATAATTGGTCTTGCTTCTATTGCCATGCCTCCTACTGATCCATTAGAACAATATTTTCTCGACCATGAAAATGATATGCATTTGCGTGAAAGAAATGAAATAGATCAAATTTTCTTCGAACAACAACCTCTCTTGAAACACAATTTTCCTATTGAAACTCTTGGAGGTCCTCCTCCACCTAAAGGTTATCCTGTGTTTGACTTGAAACAATTGCCTGACACTTTGAAGTATGCTTATCTTGATGAGAAAAAGATATATCCTGTTATTATTAGTGCTAACCTTTCAGAACATGAAGAAGAAAGATTATTAAAAGTTCTAAGGAAGCACCGGGCTGCTATTGGATATACTCTTGATGATCTTAAGGGCATTAGTCCCACTCTATGTCAGCACAAGATCAATATGGAACCTGATGCTAAACCCGTTGTTGATCACCAACGGTGATTGAATCCTAAGATGAAGGAAGTGGTAAGAACTGAAATACTAAAACGTCTGGAAGCAGGTATAATCTATCCTATTACTGATAGTAGATGGGTAAGTCCCTTTCATTGTGTCCCTAAGAAAGGAGGTATTACCGTTGTTCCTAATGATAAGAACGAACTCATTCCACAAAGAATTGTTACTGGCTATAGAATGGTAATTGATTTTAGAAAATTAAATAAAGCTACTAGAAAAGATCATTACCCTCTACTGTTCGTTGATCAAATGTTAGAGAGACTATCTAAGCACACACACTTTTGCTTCTTAGATGGATATTTTGGTTTCTCTCAAATACCCGTGTCACAATCTGATCAAGAGAAAACTACCTTTACTTGCCCTTTCGGAACCTATGCTTATAGACGTATGCCTTTTGGTTTATGCAATGCACCTACTACCTTTCAAAGATGTATGACTGCTATATTCTCTGATTTTTGTGAAAAGATTGTGGAGGTTTTCATGGATGATTTTTCCATTTACGGAACTTCTTTTGATGATTCCTTAAGCAACCTTGATCGAGTTTTGCAGAGATGCGAACAAACTAATCTCGTCTTGAATTGGGAGAAGTGCCACTTTATGGTTAATGAAGGCATTGTCTTGGGGCATAAAATATCTGAACGAGGCATTGAGGTGGACAAAGCCAAAGTTGATGCAATTGAGAAAATGCCATGTCCTAAAGACATTAAAGGTATTCGAAGTTTCCTTGGTCATGCTGGATTTTATAGGAGGTTCATTAAAGACTTCTCTAAAATTTCTAGGCCTCTTACTAATCTTTTGCAAAAGGATATTCCTTTTTTTGATGATGATTGTGTGGAAGCCTTTGAAACACTCAAGAAAGCCTTAACTTCTGCACCTATCGTTCAACCACCTGATTGGAACTTGCCTTTTGAAATTATGTGTGATGCTAGTGATTATGCTGTTGGTGCTGTTCTAGGACAAAGAGTTGATAAGAAATTGAATGTTATCCATTATGCTAGTAAAACTCTAGACAGTGCCCAACGAAACTATGCTACTGAAAAAGAATTTTTAGCAGTTATGTTTGCTTGTGATAAATTTAGATCCCATATTGTTGATTCCAAAGTCATTGTTCACTCTGATCATGCTGCTATAAAATACCTTATGGAAAAGAAAGATGCTAAACCTAGACTCATTAGGTGGGTTCTCTTGCTCCAAGAATTTGACTTACACACCGTTGATAGGAAAGGAGCCGAGAACCCCGTAGCTGACAATTTGTCTAGGTTAGAAAATATTCTTGATGACCCACTACCTATTGATGATAGTTTCCCTGACGAACATCCAGCTGCAATAAGTGTTTCACAACACACACCTTGGTATGCTGATTATGCTAACTACATTTTCGCTAAATATATACCACCTAGCTTTACTTATCAACAAAAGAGAAAAAAATTCTATGACTTGAGACATTACTTTTGGGATGACCCACATCTTTATAAAGAAGGAGTAGATGGTATTATTAGACGTTGTGTACCTGAGCATGAACAGGAACAAATCCTACGGAAATGTCATTCTGAAGCTTATGGAGGACATCATGCGGGAGATAGAACTGCTCATAAGGTATTGCAATCTGGTTTTTATTGGCCTACTCTCTTCAAGGATGCCCGTAAGTTTTTCTTGTCTTGTGATGAATGTCAAAGAATTGGTAATATCGGTAAGCGTCAGAAAATGCCTATGAATTATTCACTTGTTGTTGAACCATTTGATGTTTGTGGTTTTGATTATATGGGGCCTTTTCCTTCCTCCAATGGGTACACTCATATTCTGGTTGCGGTTGATTATGTCACTAAATGGGTATAAGCTATTCCGACTAGTAGTGCCGATCACCACACCTCCATTAAAATGCTTAAAGAGGTTATCTTCCCGAGGTTTGGAGTCCCTAGATATTTACCGACCGATGGTGGTTCACTTTTTATCCATGGTGCCTTCCGTAAGATGCTTGCTAAATATGATGTTAACCATAGAACTGCATCACCCTATCAGCCTCGATCTAGTGGTCAAGTTGAACTTAGCAATAGAGAAATAAAATTAATATTACAAAAAACTATCAATAGGTCTCGTAAGAATTGGTCTAAGAAATTAGATGATGCACTTTGGGCCTATAGAACAGCTTATAAAAATCCTATGGGTATGCCTCCATATAAAATGGTGTATGGGAAAGCTTGTCATTTGCCTCTAGAACTAGAACACAAAGCATTTTGGGCAATTAAAGAACTCAACTATGATTTCAAACTTGCTGGTGAAAAGAGGTTATTTGATATTATCTCACTAGATGAATGGAGAACCCAAGCCTATGAAAATGCCAAGCTATTCAAAGAAAAAGTAAAAAGATGGCATGACAAAAGAATCCAAAAGCGGGAATTCAAAATAGGAGATTATGTTCTTTTGTTCAACTCTCGTTTAAGATTTTTTGCAGGAAAGCTTCTCTCAAAATGGGAAGGACCATATATTATCGAAGAGGTTTATCGTTCTGGAGCTATCAAAATTAATAACGCCGAAGGTACTAACCCCAAGGTGGTCAATGGACAAAGAATTAAGCATTATATCTCAGGTACGCCCATTAACGTTGAAAGCAATATTATCCAAATCATGACACCGGAGGAACACATAAAAGAAACCTTCCGGAACACTCCAGAATATTTAAAAATAGGAGGTATGTGATACGGTAAGTAAACAGACTCAAAAAAATCGGCAAAAATATTTTTTGTCAATTTTGGAATATTTTAGAATTTTGGAAATAAAAAAAATAAACCAGAAGGTGATCGAGGTGAGCACGATACACCAGGGCGCGCCAGGCACCCCTGGGCGCGCCCTGGTGGGTTGTGCCCACCTCGCATGCCTTCCCGACTTCGTTTTCCTTCCAAATACTTGTTTCCCAAGAATAAAAATTCTCTATATATACCCCTGACTGTTTTGACGACCGCATCGCAGAAAAATCCTCTGTTCTTGTTTCTTGCTGTTTTCTCGTCAGATCTAGATCTCCATGGCTCCACCAAGCTCCTCCAAGGACAAGTTCTTCGAGAAGGTCATAAACCCGTATTTGCCGGAGGTGATGAAGTACCCTCAAGCCATTGAGATGCGTGAGGGGGTGCTCCACATCCGCGATGTTCAAGGACCCAAGAAGACCGGAAGCGTGGAGGCTAGGCTCGAGGCGGTGGAACAGGAAATCTTCAAGTGCCAGAAGATGGTGGAGCGTGGACTTAGTGCCAATCACTCCATGATCACGGAATTCACCCATGATCAGACGGTGGATGACCGGTCTGTGAAGGACATCATCTCTACCCTTAACGAGCAAATTAATTTTCTGCAGAGCCAAGTCAATGATCTTCAAAACCAAGTCTTTGAATATGAAGCAAGATTTAAAGGTATGAGTTTAGATGCCAGTTGCAGGACTCAGGGGACTCTCGCGTCAACCTTTGATGGGGATCCCTTGCCCTGGAAGCTGGAGGACAAGCTTACTACATCATCACCACCACCTACATCAACACCTCCACCTTCTTCATCGCCACCACCAAAGGAGACTTGATCACACATGTATGGGCACCCCCCTTGGCTTGAGCCAAGCTTGGGGGAGGTGCCCCGGTATCGTATCACCACCACTTTTATTCACCTTTACCTATTTTAGTTTGATCCTTAGTTTCCCTTTGCTTTAGTTGAATAAAAGTTTTAGTATGATCTATTTTCGTGTGTTAGTTCCGTGGCCTATCTACCTATGTAACCGAGTAAAAATTATATAATAAAGTTTAGTTTGAGTTTTTGACTCTCTATGTTGCAATCAAATAAAGGAAAAGAAACAAATGAAAAAAAAATCATATGCTAATCTTATGGTGACTAATGACATCACATAAGGAAAAGTATAAGTAGTAAAATTTATTGGGGGTTGACAAACATAGCATTGGTCAATGATGCAATTCATGAAATAATTAATAAGGGAAGAGAAGATTCACATGCAAATACACTATCTTGGACATCTTTTATGATTGTGAGCCCCCATCAAATATTATATGTCAAAATTGTTGACGTTGGACGAGGAAGACAACGTAATAATTTATGTTTGTTCATATCCACATAGAAGTTATATTGTCATAGATCCTTTAACATGTGGTGCTTGCCCAATATCTTTGCTAGCCAAAAATCCGCAATAAGTAGAGATACTACTTGTGCATCCAAAAACCCAAACCAAACTCTTTCTTTGAGTGTCCACCATACCTACCTATGGATCGAGAAAGATCCTTCAAGTAAGTTGTCATCGGTGCAATAAGGCAATAAAAATTGCTTCTAAAAGTGTTTTGATCAATTAGTGTAAGAGACAATTGAGCGTTATACGAACTTATGATGGCAAAGTAATAAAAGCGACGGACTGCATAATAAAGGTTGCTATCATGGGGGGCAATATAGCGTGACATTCTTTTACATTAAGGGATTGGGCATACAAACCAATAAGCGCATGACAACCTCTGCTTCCCTCTGCGAAGGGCCTATCTTTTACTTTTATGCACTTACTTTTATGCAAAGAGTCAAAGTATTATTCCCTATTCCTTTTTACCTTTTTTATTTTGCAAGCATCATGTGGTGAGGAAAGATCTAGGCACATATATCCAGTTGGATATGGGTGGGCATGAGTTATTATTGTTGACATCACCCTTGAGGTGAGTAAGTTGGGAGGCAAAACTATAAGCCCCTATCTTCCTACGTGTCCGGTTGAAACTTTTTGTTCATGGGTATGCCGTGAGCGTTAGCAATCATAGAAGACTAAATGATGGTTGAGTATGTGGACTTGCCAAAAGGCTCCTACATGAGACCCTTCCTGAAAATATGATGAATTGTAGTTGCAAAGTTGACTGAGAACATAGTTTGTTGGTTCCCAATAAGGTTTATGCTTTATACTTCTATGTTGTGATGAACTGTTACTTGTTCATGAGAAGCTATGTGATAAAAATGTATTGAAATAAGTTCCCATGTTAGAGTTTATTGCTGTTATGATAATAATCATGATGCTTCTATGTCCGTATTTTGTTTTTATCGACACCTCTCCCTCAAACCATGTGGACATGCTTTTCAATATCGGCTTTTGCTTGAGGACAAGCGAGGTCTAAGCTTGAGGGAGTTGATACGTCCATTTGGCATCATGATTTCCTACTGTTATTTACTTTGTTTTGTTGAATAATAATGCTTTGGGGAGCGATTCTAATGCTTTTTCTCGCATAATATGCAAGGTTTACACAAGGAGGGAGAATACCGGCAGCTGGAATTCTGGACCCCAGAAAAGCACGTCAGAGATACCTGTTCTGCACAACTCCAATGAAGCTGAAATTTTACGGAGATTATTTTTATATTTAATAAAAAATACTGCAGCTGGAAACTACCAGAGGAGGCCCCCCCAGGTGGGCACAACCCACCAGGGCATGCAAGGCCCCCCTGGGCGCGCCCTGATGGGTTGTGCTCAGCCTGGCCCACCTCCGGTGCCCATCTTCTGGTATAAGGTGTCTCTTGAACTAGAAAGAAAAATCAGAGGAGGACTTTCGGGACGAAACGCCGCCGCCTTGAGGCGGAACTTGGGCAGGAGCACTATTGCCCTCCGGCGGAGCGATTCCGCCGGGGGAACTTCCCTCCCGGAGGGGGAAATCGAAGCTATCGTTATCACCAACACCCCTCTCATCTTTGGGAGGCCAATCTTCATCAACATCTTCAACATCACCATCTCCTCTCAAACCCTAGTTCATCTCTTGTGTTCAATCTTTGTACCGGAACCTCAGATTGGTACCTGTGGGTGACTAGTAGTGTTGATTACCTTGCGTAGTTGATTACTATATGGTTTATTTGGTGGAAGATTATATGTTCAGATCCAATATGCTATTCAATACCTCTCTGATCTTGAGCACGTTTATTATTTGTGAGTAGTTACCTTTGTTCTTGAGGTCACAGGAGAAGTCATGTTGCAAGTAATCATGTGAATATGATATGTGTTTGATATTTTGATGATATGTATGTTGTGATTCCCTTAGTGGTGTCATGTGAACGTCGACTACATGACACTTCACCATTCATGGGCCTAAGGGAATGCATTGTGGAGTGGTTATTAGAGGATGGGTTGCTAGAGTGACAGAAGCTTAAACCCTAGTTTATGCGCTACTTCGAAAGGGGCTGATTTGGATCCACATGTTTAATGCTATGGTTAGACTTTGTCTTAATACTTTTCTCGTAGTTGCGGATGCTTGCGAGGGGGTTAATCATAAGTAGGTTGTTAGTTCAAGTAAGAATAGCACCTTAGCACCGGTCCATCCACATATCAAATTATCAAAGTAGCGAACACGAATCAAACCAACATGAGAAACGTGACTAGACGAAATTCCCGTGTACCCTCAAGAACACTTTGCCTATTACTAGTGATTGTTCTGGCCTGTCCTTTGCCTCAAAAGGATTGGGCTACCTTGCTGCACCTTGTTTACCGTTATTGTTACTTGCCCGTTACCAATTACCTTGCTATCAAACTATCTGTTACCTACAATTTCAGTGCTTTCAGAAATTACCTTGCTGAAAACCGCTTGTCATTTCCTTCTGCTCCTCGTTGGGTTCGACACTCTTATCGAAAGGACTACGATTGATCCCCTATACTTGTGGGTCATCTGAGAGCGAGGGGACAACTAGCGCAGAGATTGGATATGGCGTGGTCTCGCGCAAGGGAAGAAGGCGCAACAAGGAGGATGGGGCGTGAAGGTGAGTAAAGGCGGCAGATGCCAAGGCGCCATGGAAAGGCGGGGCGCCCCGTGCCCCACCGGGCGCCACGCGTCTGACCTGGCCCGCAGGCGGTGAGAGCCCACGTCGTTTCGCCCTCCGATCGGCCGGGTCGAGCACGCCGCAGGCTCGGGGCTACTGTCGGGGTCCTGGGTCTGGGGGTACCCAGGCCTGCCTGCCTGCTGCACAGGGCGTGGGGCGCGCTGGGGGCCTGGAAGCGCATCCCGCCGAGGCCCAGGAATCTGACCCTTGCGAGGTTAACTCCTCGCGCGGCGCGGGTCATCGAAGATCACCAGGGACCGGCATGGTCCCTCTCGGGGCGGCCCTCTCCGGAGGCCCGCATCGCGAAGCCGCCTCCAAGCATTGCCCTGGCGGCCCACGCGGAGCAGGCTAATCAAAGGCAATCAGGTGGGGTCGCACGGCCCTGCCCCTCACATGGGCGACGCGGGTCATGTAGAGCGACACCAGGACCGGCGCTAGTGGACGCGGACAGAGAGACTTTCCTCTTCGGTGCTAAGGGAGCAAGGCCAGCCCGCGGGTTCCCAAAGCAATCCCCAAAGGTTTCCCACTCGGTGCAAGAATGCCAAAGTTGGGGGCTCGGCAGGACGGAGGTCATCCCCGAGCCCACCAGCGCGTCATGGTGGCAAGCTTTGGCAGGCGAAGACCGCCTTTATCAGAGAGGACCGCAGTCCTGTCCCCTTTCAAAATGGCCGTTGTGGCAACCCTTCCCGCCAAGTGATTTCGGGGGAAGAGGACCAAGGACGCTATAAAAGAGAGGCCTAACCTCCGTAGTAGGGGGGACCATTCCATCCTGGACCGACTCCATTAGGGCAAGAACCCACCTCTGTACTCTTCTCCCACCTCAAGCAATTCACCAAGCAGGAGTAGGGTTTTACACCGCAAGGTGGCCCGAACATGGGTAAACTGCATGTGTGTTCTTGTTCTTGTTCCGCCGGAGAGTCGCCATGAGAGTACGAGCAGAATAGGGTAGGAGAGCGAGCGCACCCCAGTGTTCGAACCTTACTGGGTCTGCAGAGCCCCGATTCCGACAGTTTTGTCACGACAAATGTCCTCGTAGGAGAACCTAGGTGTGAGGTCATCACCGCTGTCTGGTGACTCGAAGGGGTTGATCGGGAACGAGAGACGAGTTTACCCAGGTTCGGCCCCTCCGATGGAGGTAAAAGCCTACGTCCTGCTTTTGTGTCTATATTGATGGTGATCTCGATTACAAGGGTGCGGATCGCTAACCTAGCTTTCGAGGGTTTGTAACTTAAGTCTATCAGCCTCAGGGGCTGACCTTTATATACAGGTCGAGACCCTGGGCTTACAAAAGTCCAGGTCATGTTATGACTCGTGACCCTATACATCTCTAACTTGCCTTGTCTCTCAAGCAAGGAAAGTTCCCGGCGTCTTCTGCCTCCTGGCCTTGAACCGCCATCTTCACGTGCTGGGCCGCCATCCGGCTTACTGGATAAGTCGCCTCGCTTGCCTTGTCTTCAACGGCACGACCCATCTTGAATAGGATGCTTAAGCCGCCAGTACGCTAACCCAACCAAGTAGGGAGGGTTACACCGCGGGGTTATATCCCCGACATTAGGCCCCAGATTGATTTGAATTTATTCATGTCAATCTTCCTTACCTTCACTAGGCGGCTTATCTCCTGGTTGTACTATGTCTTCTCTGCATCTCAAAATGCCGGCTTATGACACTTCCAAACCTGTAATTTTCTTGTGCCATCCATCTATGATGTCACCCGCCGGGAATTTCAGGAAAGCAATGATGACAGCACAACGGATCTTTGCATGTATCCGTTTATCCCGAAAATCGAGGCGTCATTATTTCCAAAATTTTCTGTGGCTCCTTGTTTCCCGCGCCTGCTAGTTGCCCCTTCAGGTTTTATTTTATAAATATGTCGGCCGGACCTTGCTGCTCACTTTCCACTTCTTCTTCTTCCTTCTGCCCCTCTTCTCAGTCGAGCACCATCGGAGTTCGAAGACGACGTCGAGGCCTCCCAACTATTCTGCTTACACCAACGGATTTCCTCATAGTCGCCGGAGCAAGGGCAGCCGTTTCCATTTCACTTTTAACAAGATCTGGTACACTTTGTTCCCCATTAGGGTTCGATTCTGCCGGTGTTCATACCGTATTCATCGTGACCGTCCGAGCGATTGCTCGTAGATCCATAAGTTTCTCATTCTTTTAGCATCCGTAGTTTAGTTGTAATCTTCGCATCTTGTTTCTCGCAAATAGATCTGAAAATGAGCCATTGAAGGATACTTTCGAATGCCTCCGTTGGCTCCCGCGCCTGGTTAGAGCACATTTATCTTTACGGGGACAATCCGATGGAAGAGGAATTATGCCTTGTGGACAGTGGTACCACAAACACCATACTGAGGGAGATGAAATATTTCCAAACTCTGAAAAAGATGAATGGAGATATTCTAACTATCGCTGGACGCGATACAGTGATTGTTGGTACTGGACGTGCCATATTCACCCTCCCAAGTGGTACACAAGTGACGATTGAGGATGTTTTATTGTATTCCGACTCATCACGTACCCTGATCAGTTATCGAGATATCCGTAAAAATGGTTTTCATATTGAAACCCATGAAGACAACAAAGAGGAGTATCTACTCTTTACTAAAGATCATGGATATGGCAAAAAGGTACATGATTAAATTCCTTCTCTATCGTGTTGTTTGTACTATACGTCCATCAAACCCGTGGAACATGTTGCATACAAAGTAATTTTTCAGAATGTTAACGCATTCCAAACCTGGCATGATCGCCTAGGCCATCCCGGAATAGGGCCGATGACAAGAATTACTAGCAATTCCATTGGTCATAATTTGCTTGAGTCAAAATTTCCTTAATCTTCTGATTTCGTGTGCACATCTTGTGCCACAGGAAAGCTAATTTTGAGACCCTCGCACCTCAAAATACAAGCTGAACCACTTCAGTTCCTTGAACGTATTCAAGGAGACATTTCTGGTCCCATTCAACCATTATCTGGACCTTTCAGGTATTTAATGGTTCTAATTGACGCATCTACACGATGGTCACATGTGTTTGTTCTAATGACATGGAACCATGCATTTGCCAAGATAATGAGGCAAGTCATTAAGTTGCAAGCCCATTATCCTGAAAGTCAAATTAAGTCATTTCGAATGGACAATGCTGCAAAATTCTCCTCACATGCTTTCAATGATTATTGCATGGCTTTGGGGATTGAAGTTCAACACTCTGTTCCATATGTCCATACACAAAATGGTTTGGCTGAAGCATTGATTAAGAGGACTAAACTCATTGCAAGACCTTTGTTGACAAATTGGATCCTGCCAACCTCTTGTTGGGGTCACGCCGTTTTACACGCTGCTGACTTGATACAATTGAGGCCAACTACATATCACAGTTCTTCCCCTCTAGAATTGGTACATGGAAATCCTCCTAGCATTTACCATCTGCGTAAGTTTGGCCGTGCTGCATACATCCCGATCTCACCACCACAGCGGACATCTATGGGTCCACACAGAAAGTTGGGGATCTATGTAGGGTACTGGGTACAAATCGCCGTCGATTGTCAAGTACCTGTTCACAACCCATCACGCTGATTGCATATTCAATGAGGAACATTTTTCGGCATTAGGGGGAGATTTCAAGTACCAGAGAGAATGCCCGGAAATTAATTGGAATGCCCATGCCATTTCATCCTCCGATCCACGTACCCATGAGACCGAACTTCAAGTTCGGAAGCTCATTAATTTGCAACATCTTGCAAATAATCTGCCAGATTCATTTACTGATCTAAAAGGTGCTACAAAATCCTTAAATCGGTCCAGAAACGCGCCAGAAAGAGTGGAGGTACCAATAAGAATCACTCAACTCCCTGTTCCTAAAAAGAGGGGGAGTAGTACGACCTCTGACCTGGAGCAAATGAAATCGAGGAGAAAAACCTCGGAGTCAGTAAATGCAGGTCAACTCAACATTGATAACGCCTGATGGGTAGTATACACCCAGTGGAAGGGCAACCTCCACAACCCAGCTCAAGTGTGCACAAATTGGCTGGGACATCGGAACACTGAGACTCAATCGTATTGGGAAATCACGAAGAGTCTCTAGGGGTGCAGGAAATTTCCATCAACTATGTTGATTCTGGAGAATCATTTGATCGTAAGACTACGATTGTTGATATATATTTTGCTGAAAAGATTGCAGATACCCTTCTCACTGATCATGATCCAAGGTCTATCGTTAAGTGCCAGAAGCGCTTCGACTGGCCTAAATGGAAGGATGCAATCCAAGCAGAATTAGCCTCGCTTAACAAAAGAAAGGTATTCACTGAAGCAATACAAACACCTCCCAGTGTTTTCCTTGTGGGATTCAACTGGATTTCTCTTCGGAAACGGAATGATATCAATGAGGTGGTGAGATATAAAGCGAGGCTCGTAGCACAAGGTTTCACGCAGAAATCCGTCATTGATTTCAATGAAACGTACTCTCCAGTAATGAGTGGAACCACTTTCTGATATCTTATATCTTTGGCAATGCAAAATCATCTATCCATGCAGTTGATGGACGTCGTGACCGCATATCTTTACGGGTCACTAGATTCGGACATATATATGAAGGTTCCTGACGGAATCTTGGCCCCGAATAAAAGTGCAAAACGCAACATGTATTGTGTAAAGCTGAATAAGTCATTATATGTCTTAAGGTAGTCGGGACGGATGTGGTACAACCGACTCAGTGAGTTCCTTCTTCATAAAGGTTACTCCAATAGTGCTGATTGCCCATGTGTCTTCATCAAGAAGTCCTCTACATGATTTTGCATCATTTCTATGTACGTTGATGATCTCAACATCATTGGCAACACACCAGATATTAATGAAGCACGCAATCACCTAAAGATGGAATTTGAGATGAAGGATTTGGGTAAAACCAAAATTTTCTTAGGTATTCAACTTGAGCAACTTCACTCGGGAATCATGGTACACCAAGCTGCCTATATCCAGAAAATAGTGGATAAATTCAATATGGATAAATCCTATCCTTCTAAAACTCCTATGGTGGCTCTATCTCTAGACGTAGAGAAAGATCCGTTTAGGCCAAGGGATGATGGAGAAGAGGTGTTGGGACCTGAAGTTCCATACCTTAGCACCGTTGGAGCACTTATGTATCTGGCAAATTGCAAAAGACCTGATATTGCATTTGCAGTGAATCTATTTGCTAGACATAGCGCAGCTCCCACCAAATGTCATTGGTCTGGAGTGAAGAATATCTTCCGATATCTCCAAGGCACAAAGGATCTTGGCCTATTTTTCCAGTTCTAGAGAAATCAGGACTCTGATATGATTGGATATGCAGATGCCGACTATTTGTCTGATCCCCATAATGCTAGATCACAGACCAGCTTTGTGTTCCTACATGGTGGTACTGCTATATCATGGAAGTCTTCAAAACAGACTCTGGTGGCAACATCTACCAATCATTCTCAAGTAATTTCATTATTTGAAGCATCATGTGAATGTGTATGGATTCACAGAATGATAAACCACATACAACAGTCATGTGGAATTGGTTCGAACCAAATAACCCACCATTATCTATGAGGATAATGCAGCCTGTGTTGCACAGATGCAAACAAGATACATGATACTTGTGATCTGCATTGCGTTTTTCGTGAGGAGGAACGGGTAATTGCAGCACAATACGGGTAAGTATTTCCCTCAGTTATGAAACCAAGGTTTATTAAACCAATAGGAATATCAATCCACAACCGTCTTCAGCGGCTGCACACAAAAGATCAAACAACTCGCACCCAACGCGAGCAAGAGGGTTGTCAATCCCCTTGATCTCGTTATTTGCCAGCAAATGAGGTGTGTAGATAATTGTAGATAATTGTAAATTGAAAAATAAAATAAAAGGTAAATAAGAACAACAAGGTATTGTCGCGTTTGTAAATATATAAGTGAATAGACCCGGGGCCCATAGTTTTCCCCAACGGCATCTCTCATGAAACTAAGCATACGGTGGGTGAACAAATTACTGTTGGGCAATCGACAGAAAAGCGGATAGTTATGCAATTTTCACGGCAATGATCATGTGTATATAGGCATCACGTCCAAGATAAATAGGCCAACTCCTGACTGCACCTATTACTATTACTCCACTTCAAGAGTGCTTCTATGCTTGCCTCTCTATGTATTACGTTCATGACAAACAGAGTAATGCATGGAGAAGAATTACATGATGTAGACAAAGTAAACTCAAGCAATATGAATAAACCCCATCGTGTTATCCTTAGTGGAAAAAACACAAAGACGCATCTTATCCCCTTCTGTCACTGGGATATAGAAACTCGTCAGATTAAACCCACTGCAACACACCTCTCTCACTGAAGAAAGATCAGTCTACTTGGCCAAAGCAAATCAATAGACCGGAGAGAATTACGAAGCTCTAATGATCATGCAAATAAGAATCATAATAATTTCAGAGAAGACTCAAATACTTTTCATGAATAATCTGAACATAAACCCACAATTCATCGGATCCCAACAAACGCAACACACAAAAAAACTACATCGGATGGATCAAAGCAAAGATGCGATTAATTTTTTATTGAAGATCAAGAGAGAGAGAGTGATATAGCCATCTAGGTACTAACAGGAACCCGTAGGTCTATGGTGAACTACTCACACATCATCATGAGGGCAGCAAGGTTGATGAAGAGGGCCCTCGTGATCGATCCCCCCTTTGGCAGGGTGCCGGAACAGAGCTCCATATGGGTTCGCGGCGGAACAGAGACTTGCGGCGGCGGAAAAAGTGTTTCGGGACTGCCTCTATGGTTTTTGGAATATATGTGAATTTATAGGCCAGAGAACGGGGGTAGGAGGGCCACCAGGGAGGGACAAGCCATCAGGGTGCGGCCACCCCCTGGCCGCGCCCTGTTGGCTTGTGCCTCCCTCGTGTGGCCTCCGGTCTTCTCCCGAAGCTTCCAGGTCTTCTTTTGGTCCTGAAAAAATCATACAAAAGTTTCGTGGCAATTGAACTTCGTTTGCTATTGTAATCCTGAAAAGTAAAAAAACACGAAGAAAACATCAACTAGCACTGGATCAATAGGTTAGTGCTCAAAAATAATATAAATTGGTAAATAATTACTAAAAAAGTATCGTAGAATGATAATATAATGGCATGGAACAATCAAAAATTGTAGATACGTTGGAGACGTATCAAGCATCCCCAAGCTTAATTCCCGCTCGTCCTCGAGTAGGTAAATGATAAAAACAGAATTTTTGATGCGAAATGCTACCTAATATGTAATCTTTTGCATGTATACTAATTGAGAAACAATGAATTAGCAAACATTAACATAGTAATACTTATAAGCACAAGCAATAAAATCATCAATCTTTCAAAGTATACAATCCTCAAAGAATGTTTACCCCCATTCATCTTATTATATTAGCAAGGCATGGCTCTGTCTTCACCACACTAATACAAATGTCAAGCACCAGAGTGTCCAAGTCAGGCAATTGGATCATACTTTTTCAATATGCATCAACTTTTTATTCTTCACGCAATACATGAGCGTGAACCATGGACATAGCATACGGGTGGAATAGAATATGGTGGTAGATATCAAAGGGGTAAAAAGTGCAGAAGATAGTCTCACATCAACTAGGCGTACCGACGGGCTATGGAGATGCCCATCGATAGATGTCAATGCAAGGAGTAGGGATTGCCATGCAAATGATGCACTAGAGCTATAAGTGTATGAAAGCTCAACTGAAGCTAAGTGGGGTGTGCATCCAACTTGCTGACTCATGAAGACCTTAGGCATTTGAGGAAGCCCCTCATCTGAATATACAAGCCAAGTCTATAATAATGAAAAAGTTATTCCCATGAGCATATGAAAATGACATAACATGAGACTCTATAGATGAATAACAAGGTGCCACTTTGAGCCACAAGTGTGGTAAAAGATAGTAGCAAAGTCCCTTCTCTGTTTTTCTCTCATTCAATTTTTTAATGGTGGGCTCATTTGGCCTCCCCCATTTTTATTTCCTCACTGGGACAATGCTCTAATAATGATGATCATCACACTTTTATTTACTTACTACTCAATATGAAAACTCGATATGAAGAACTATGAAACAATATGACTCAATATGAATGCCTCTGGCAGTGTACGAGGATGTGCGGTGATCTAGCGTGACATGTACAAATATGATGAGCGGTGGCTTTGCCACAAATACTATGTCAGGTCTACACGATCATGCAAAGCAATATGATGATGAACGAACTAGTCATATGATTTGACGATAGAATTTGCATGGCAATATATCTCGGAATGGCTATGGAAATGACATAATAGGTAGGTATGGTGGCTGTTTTGAGGAAGATATAATGAGGCTTATGTGTGACAGAGCATATCGTGTCAGGGGTTTGGATGCACAGACGATGTTTGCACCGATCCTCCAGGTGAGAATGGGCAAGGCACGATACCGAAGAGGCTAGCAAAATATGAGGAGGTGCGATTGTGTATGTCCATGGTTTCACATTAGTCATAAAGAACGCATTGTAGGGTAACGCAGCAGAAAACAAAAATTTCCGACCTACGCACCAGCCCAGGACCACTATGGAGACTGCATACATGGTTTGATCTTTTTCGTTACCGACTCGTAGCGCAGCGGAAGTAGAGTCGATGACGATCGGCGGTGCAGATCCCCGCAGCTAGGATTTACAACCTCCCAACCGCGAGGATGTATACCCTCATCTGCCCCTCGGACAGCCCTCCGGGAGGCGGTCGGACAGTTCCCCGGACGGTGTCGCGGACAGCCCTTCAAGAGGACCTCCGAAACTCGGACGGTCACACGGATAGCCCTTCAGGAGGACATCCGAAACTCGGACGGTCACACGGACAGCCCTTCGGGAGGACCTCCGAAACTCGGACGGTCACATGGACAGCCCTTCGGGAGGCACTCACGAACTAAGACCGAAACTACGATCTCTCTACAGAGTTGCACACATACGGTGTCATCTATCCGGCAGGGCTTCGCCGTTCAGAACTAGTTCCCACCGGAACCCAGACAACCTTTCGGCTCTACGAAACTATTTCGCTGGGAGGGAGAGAGAAAGCCAGATCATGCATGGCACTTGTATGTGAGAAAGAATAAGTTTTGGGCAGCCCCCTCCATCTCTATTTATAGGATAAGGAGGGGTGGAGGGGCTGAAATTTCAGCCACATCCATCCATGTCATCTCCAAGATATTTTGGAGCAAAAGCCCAAAAAGGTGGCTTTCCAAAAAGCAACCATAAAGCTGATTTCACTATTCACGACGACATTTTTCAGCGTCCGTTCGAACCGAAAATATTTATGTGGGCTTAGAACATTTCCAGTACCCACTAAAATAATTTTCGACGCGTTCCGAAACAATTCCGGATTAGTGATTTTCATCTGCGAAAAGCAAACAAAGCGGTTCCGGCAGCTCCGGAACGCTTCCGGTTTTTCTCCCGGAAAATTCCCAGAAGTTTCCAGAATGATTCTCGCACCCTCCAAGAATTATCAGGCGTGTGCAAAAACCAATTTGACTTAATGGTGTACTCCGAAACAAATTTTCGGTTTAGTGATTTTCATCTGTGAACAGCAACTAAAGCGGTTCCGGCAGTCCGGAACATTTCCGGTTTTTGTCTCTGAAAAATCTCAGAAGTTACCGGAACAATTCTGGTACCCTCCAATAATTTCCAGGCATGTGCCGAAACCCATTTGACTTAATGGTACACTCCGAAACAACTTTTCGGTTTTACCGAAACTCTTCCGTTGTCTCCGAAACTCTTCCGTTGTCTCCGAAACTTTTTCGGTGAATTTCTCTCTCCGGAACTCTTCCGTTGTCTCCGAAACTTTTTCGGTGAATTTCTCTCAGACTCCCTGTCTAGTATTCAACAGATAGACGACCCTTAAGCGTGTGACCCTATAGGTTCGGTGAAGTATAGACATGACCCGGAACCCCTTCCGATCAATGATCAACATCGGAGCCGTGGACACCCATATTGACCCCTATACCCACACGAATGAATATTCGAGTGAACCTCCAGTTGCCGTGTGCTATTCCTGTTGCTTCGCGATATGTTACAAATACCCGAGGTGAGACATGTTCGAATCCCTATGGATCAACAGCTTGTCCACTATGCCAGTTACCTCGTTACCGGTATTGTTCTCTTTTCTCGTTCCCGTGTTCCGGCATCCCCGTGATCAAATCACAAAGTGTCTGGCCAGACGATGATGGATACCGTAACACCGAGAGGGCCCAGAGATATCTCTCCATCGTCGAAGGAGCAAATCCCAATCTTGAGCTATCAAGTTACTTGACATACTTTCCCATGAACCCGTAAGCCGCCGTAATAGCCATCCAGTAACGGATGACGTTTAACAAACCCCAAAGTTCATGAATCAAGCATGAAGAAACTCGATACTCTCATGGTCTGAGGAATCATGCAAACGTTAACCATCTCTGTGTTATAAACCATTTAACTTGTGACGAATGTATCTCATAGCATAACATCAATTCGGGTCGATTCAACACAAATGTTCTTCTAACACTATGCCCTCAAAATTGCCGGCATAGCCATGCCCATGATCAGGAAAACAGGATCATCATGCAATACTTGAGCCAGTCTTAGAGGCCAGACTAGGAATACATTTTACCGTTTATTATTCCACACGTGCATATGAGTCTTCCTCCGAGCCTCGTGGTTATTGCAGACTCGAGAACCATAGCAGTTATAGCATGGAACATAGACCTAATTATGAACATGGAGATAATCAATAACATTTATTATTGCCTCTAGGGCATATCTCCTACACGCATATACTTATTGCAAAGTTTTATTAGTTTTATCACAAATCAAAGTACTCTCGCATGCCCCGAGGGAGGAGGTTGGTAGGAGTTACCCATCGCGCGCCTCCGGCCCGAAACAACACTAGGATTTTAACGAGGAATAGAAATGCTCACACATCCTCACCATGCCTTTCTAATTTTTGAGAAAAATAAGAAGTTAACACCTCTTAATATCGACACTTCTACGAATCAACAATAAAGCACTCACACCTTTTTCATATTACCACATCAATATCATAACCCACAATTTCTCTTTATGTGCTACATGAAGGTTTTGATTATCACTCATTGAATACCTATTATTTTTGGAGTAGTCTTATGACCCATGCAAATTACCGTTACTATTTATTAACACTCAAACAAATATAAGTGAAGAATGAGAGTGCAATTATTTCTATAAAATATATACGCCACCGTGCTTAAAAAGATATAAGTGAAGTACTAGAGCAAATGCTAAGCTCAAAAGATATAAGTGAAGCACATAGAGTATTCTAACAAATTATGATGAATGTGTGTCTCTCTAAAATAGGTGTGTCCATAATACGATGATTGTGGGGAACTAAAAATAAAAGCAAACGACGCTCCAAGCAAAACTCATATCATGTGACGAATAAAAATATAGCTCCAAGTGACATACCGATGGATTGAGACGAAAGAGGGGATGTCTTCCGGGGCATCCCCAAGCTTGGACACTTGAGTCTTCCTAGAATATTACCTTGGGGTGCCTTGGGCATCCCCAATCTTAGGCTCTTGCCGCTCCGTATTCCTTTGTCCATCGTGATAACACCCAAAACTTGAAAACTTCAATCAGATAAAACTCAACAAAACTTCGTGAGATCCGTTAGTATAGTAAATATATCAAATACTTTAGGTACTTCTATAAAATTATTATTATTTAATTATTTCATAATAGTTACTGTATTCTAACTTCTCCATGGCTTATACCCCCCGATACAATCCATAGCATCATCAAAACAAGCAAACTATGCAAGCAAAAACATAATCTGTCTAAAATAGAACAGTTTGTAATGATCTGTAAAGAACATATACTTCTGTAACTCTAAACATTCTGAAAAATTAGGACCTGAAGAATTTGTATAGCGATATTGTGTAAAAATTGCAATAATTTACCACTCTCCAGCCTAGAACTAAAATTCTGCACTGCATGGGAAAGTTTATGTTTTTGCACAACATCAATTATACTCATCATACAAGTTATCCCAAAGGATTTACTTGGCACAAACACTAATTAAAACATAAAAACACAATCATTACAATAGCAATAATCATGTTATAAAAAACAAACAGAAAGTAAACAACAAAAATTAAAGATAACTATTGGGTTGCTTCCCAACAAGCGCTATTGTTTTATGCCCCTGGCTAGGCATAATGCATAGTTTCAAGTGTTGTCATCTTTGACATCAAGCTTCTCAATAACACAACCATGAATAATAGGAGACTAGAAAATAGGACCCTTTATCAAATTTATAAAGTTGGGATGCACACTAATCAGTTTGAGATCTTCGTTCGTTTTCGTAGGAGGGGTACTAATGCTCTTAGGAATATAGAAATCCTACATGTGACCCAAATTGAGTGATATGATTATGAAGTTTTTTATCTAACTCCTCAATTTGTTCCCTAGTAGTGATTTTCTTTTCAATAGCATCAAGCCTTTGCATAACATGTTCTAATGTCAAAACAGTTCCATTAACAATAATGGGAGGTGATGCCACAAGATTTTCAATAGCATTATAAGCATCCAAAGTGTGACACATTAAGAAATTACCACCGGTGATGGTTGATACTTGTGATCTGCGTTGGGTTTTTTGTGAAGAGGAATGAGTTATCACATCACAATGTGGGTAAGTATTTCCCTCAGTTATGAAACCAAGGTTTATCGAACCAATAGGAATACCAATCCTCAACCATCTTCAGTGGCTGCACACAAAAGAACAAGCAACTTGCACCCAACGCTGGCAAGAGGGTTGTCAATCCCCTTGGTCTCGTTATTTGCAAGCAAGTGAGTTATGTAGATAATTGTAAATTGCAAAATAAAATAAAAGCAAATAAATGGCAGCAAGGTAGTAGTAGCGTTTGTAAATATATAGGTGAATAGACTCGGGGGCCGTAGTGTTCTCTAGTGGCATCTCTCATAGAAATAGTATACAGTGGGTAAACAGATTACTGTTCGGCAATTGATATAAAAGCGGATAGTTATGCGATTTTCACGGCAATGGTCATGTGTATATAGACATCACTTCCATAAGCAAATAGGCCGACTCATGACTGCACCTGTAACTAATTCTGTTTTTTGCTTGCATAGTTTGCTTGTTTAGATGATGTTATGAATTATATGTCGAGGGGTATAAGTTATGGAGAAGTTAGAATACAATACCTTATGCAATAATAAAATAAGAATCAATTTATAACAGTACCTAAATTTTATGGTTCGTCTATCGTACTAACGGATCCCACAAGTTTTCTGTTGAGTTTTGTGTGCCGAAGTTTTCAAGGTTTAGGTGCTATCACGATGGATGAAGGAATAAGGAGCGGCAAAGAGCCTAAGCTTGGGGATGCCCAAGGCACACCAAGGTAAATTCTAGGAAGACTCAAGCGTCTAAACTTGGAGATGCCCCGGAAGGCATTCCCTCTTTTGTCTCAATCCATCGGTATGTCACATGGAGCTACATTTTTATTCATCACATGATATGTGTTTTGCTTGGAGCGTCTTGTGTTATAGTTTGCTTTTTCTTTAGGTTTCCACAATCATTATTTGCTGGACACACCTACTTGAGAGAGACACATGTTCACCATGATTTGTTAGAATACTCTATGTGCCTCACTTATATCTTTTGAGCTAAGAAGTTGCTCTAGTTATTCACTTATATCTTTTAGAGCACAGTGGCGTATAGATTTTATAGAAATAATTTCACTCTCGTTCTTCACTTAAATTTGTTTGAGAGTTTAATAAATAGTGATGGTAATTTGCATGGGTTATAATACTAGTCCAAAAATAATAGATATTCAAAGAGTGCATAATCAAAACCACATGTAGCACATAAAAGAGAAATTGTGGGTTAATAATATTGATATGGTAATATGAAAGGGCGTGAGTGCATGATTGTTGGTTAGTAGAAATATCGATAGTTAAAGGGTGTTAATTTTATGTTCATCTAAATATTGGTTATGCCATGGTGATGATGTGTCAGCACTCTTATTCTCGTCGAAATCATAGTGCTGTTTCGGTCAGGGGCGCGCGATGGTTAACTCCTCCCAATCTCCTCCCTAGGGGCATGATAGTAATACTTTGCTTCGAGAGAGATAATAAATCTTTGCAATAAGTATGTGAGTTCTTCATGACTAATGTGAATCCATGGATATACGCACACTCACCTCCTCATATTTGCTAGTCTCTTCGGTACCGTGCATTATCCATTCTCACCTCGAGGATCGGAGCAAACATCGCTGGTGCATCCAAACCACACGACATGATACACTCGCACATTAGCCACATTATATCTTCCTCAAAACAGCCACCATACCTACCTATCATGGCATTTCCATAGCCATTCTGAGATATATTGCCGTGCAAGTTCCACCGCTACATCATATGACTTATGCACTCATTGTCATATTGCTTTGCATGATCATGTAGTTGACATAGTATTTGTGGCAAAGCCACCGTTCATCATTGTTGACATGTTGCGCTAGATCATTGCACATCCTGGTACATTGCCAGAGGCATTCATATAGAGTCATATTGTTTAGTAGGTTTCATATCGAGTTGTAAGTAAATAGAAGCGTGATGTTTATCATTATTGGAGCACTGTCTCAGTGAGGAAAGGATGATGGAGACAATGATTACCCCACAAGTCGGGATGAGACTCCAGACGAAAATTAAAGGAAAAAAGGTAAAGAGAAAACAAGAGAAAAAGAAAAAAAGGAAAAAAAGGAAAAAAAGAAAAAGAGAGAAAGGAAAAAAAGAAGAAAAAAAACAAATGAGAGAAAAGAGAGAAGGGACACTGCTGCTACCTCTTTTCCACACTTGTGCTTCAAAGTAGCACCATGTTTTTCATATAGAGAGTCTCATGTTTTGTCATTTTCATATGCTAGTGGGTATTTTTCATTATAGAACTTGGCTTGTATATTCCAATGAAGGGCTTCCTCAAATGCCCGAGGTTTTCATGAGCAAGCAAGTTGGATGCACACCCATTTAGCTTCAGTTGAGCTTTCATAAACTTATAGCTCTAGCGCATCCGTTGCATGGCAATCCCTATGCATTGCATTGATATCGATTGATGGGCATCTCCATAGCCCGTTGATCCTCCTGGTTGATGCGAGACTTTATTCTCCACCTTTTCCCCTTTGAAACCTACCAACATGTTCTATTCCACCTATATGCTATGTCCATGGTTATTGCTCGTGTATTGAGTGAGGTATAAAATGCTGAAGCGCGTTAAAAAGTACGATCCAATTGCTTGACTTAACATCGTGGTGCTTGATATTTGTATTTATGTGGTGAAGACAGAGCCATGCCATGATAATATGATAAATGAATGGGGGGAGGGGTGGTAAACATTCTTTAAGGATCATATATTTCGAAAGTTGATGATTGTGTTACTTATGTTTATGGATATTACTATGTTAATGTTTGTTGATTCACCGTTTCTCAATGATCGTACCTTAAAGAGATACATGTTGGGTAGCATGTCACATAAAAAATCTGTTTTTATCATTTACCTACTCGAGGACGAGCAAGAATTAAGCTTGGGGATGCTGATACGTCTCCAATGTATCTATAATTTTTGATCGTTCCATGCTATTATATTATCATTCTTGGATACTTTTTAAGCATTTAGTTGTTTTTTTAACACTAACCTATTATCCCAGTGCCAAGTGTTAGTTGATGTTTTCTGCATGTTTTTGGCTTTTCAGGAATACTGTACCAAACGAAGTCCAAATACCCCAAAACTTTTTGATGATTTTTTTCTGGACAAAAATAAGACCTGGAAGCTTTTGAGGAAGACCGGAGGGCACACGGGGTGCCCCCAAGCCAACAGGGCGCGCCCAAGGGGGTAGCCCCTCCCTGATGGCTTGGAGCCACCTCCCAGCTCCTCCATCCCTAATCTCTAGCCTATAAATTCTCTAATGTTCGGAAAACCCTAGGGGGCCTCCCGAAACACTTTTTCCGCCGCCGCAAGTCTCTGTTCCATCGTCTGCCCTTTTGGAGCCCTGTTCCGGTGCCCTGTTGGAGGGGGGATCGATCACGGAGGGCCTCTACATCAACCTTGCTGCTCCCATGGTGATGTGTGAGTAGTTCACCATAGACCTACGAGTCCATAGTTAGTACCTAGATGGCTATCAATCTCTCTTGTGATCTTCAATACAAAGTTCACCGCATCTTCGCGGTGATCTATGCGATGTAATCACTTTGTTCGGTGCGTTTGTTGGGATCCAATGAATTGTGGGTTTATGTTCAAATTATTCATGAAAAAGATTTGAGCCTTCTCTGAATTCTTATTTGGATGATTATTATAGCTTCATAATTCTCTTCGATCTATCAGTTTGGTTTGGCCAACTAGATTGATTTATCTTCAGTGGGAGAGGTGCGTTGTAGTGGGTTCAATCATGCGGTGCTCAATCCCAATGACAGAAAAGGACAAGACACATCTTTGTACTGTTGCCACTAAGGATAAAACGATGGGGTTAATTCATATCAATTGAGTTCTCTTTGTCTACATCATGTCATTGTTCTGCAAGCATTACTCTGTTTTACTTAATACTCTAGATGCATGTTGGATAGCGGTCGATGGGTGGAGTAATAGTAATAGATGCAGGTAGGAGTCGGCCTATTTGCTTATGGAAGTGATGCCTATATACACATGATCATTTCCGTGAATAAATATTGCATACCTATGCGCTTTTCTATCAATTGCCCAACAGTAATTTGTTTACCCACCGTATGCCTACTACATGAGAGATGCCACTAGGGAAAACCATGGCCGCCGGGTGTATCCACATATATGTTTACAAAATCTTTAATTACCTTGCTTCCATCATTAGTATTTTATTTATTTTTCAATTTACAATTATCAACTTTCATCTACACACTTCATTTGCTTGCAAATAACGAGTCCAAGGGGATTGACAACCCTCTTGCGCGGGTTGGGTGCAAGTGTTTGCTTCTTTGTATGTAGCCGCCGAAGCCGGAGGTTGGTTTTTACTCCTATTGGTTCGATAACCTTGGTTCTCACTGAGGGAAATACTTATCAATACTGTGCTGCATCACCCGCTCCTCTTCGTGGAAAACCCAACGCAGATCACAAGTATCAGGAACGATTTCTAGCGCCGTTGCCGAGGAGTATCACCAACCTACTATAAAGTACCTTCACACAAATTATCATTCACTTGTTCTACTTTTTATTTGCTGTTATATTTTGCTTGCTCCATAAAAATCAAAAATACAAAAATATTTTTCTTTGCTAGTTTACTTGTTTGCTTGTCACTATGGCTAGTTCTTCTTTTGTTCCCTTTACTCCCGATATTGAGGTGCTTAATTTTAAACAAAGGGGAGGAGAAAGTTTAAAAGATGCATGGTATCTGATTTGCAATGCTCAAAATAAATCAATTCATAAGCAATCCCCCAACATCTTGCTACATAATTTCTATGTTGGTATTTCTACTTGGTATAGATTTGTATTTGATACGATTACCGGCGGTTTTTTCCTAATGAGTCACACTTCTGATGCTTTCAAAGCCATGGAAAATTTAGTTGGGTCACCACCTATTATCATTAATGAAACTATTTTGACATTGGAACACGTTATGCAAAGGCTTGTTGTTATTGAAAATAAAGTGGACACTAAATAAAAAATTGAGGAGTTGAATAAAAAGATTCATAATCATATCACTCAATTTGGATCGAAGGTAAGAATCACTTTGAAGAAAATAAAGAATAAGGATAGAACTATTAATGAGCGGTAGAACAAGGTTTGAGTAGAATTGATAAAATGGAGAAAGTCATTGATAAAGTAGGTTCCGCTTTCACTTCCTCTAAAATTAATGCTAGTACCTCTCAAAATAAAAATCCCAAGGTTATATATGTTCCCAAGAACATTAGTGTCACTCCTACCAAAAGGAACGAGGATCTTAAAATGATTAGTGTGCATCCTAATTTTATAAATTTTATAAGAGACCCTATTTTAAAGCCTCCTACTTTCCCTAAGAAGCATGGTTGTGTTATTGATGAGCTTGACAAGAAGGATGACAATGAATGAAACTATGCATTATGCCCAGCTAGGGGCGTAAAACAATAGCGCTAGTTGGGAGGCAACCCAATATTTATCTTAATTTTTTTTGCTTTTACTTTCTGTTTGTGTTCAATAACATGATTTTTGCTACTGTAATGATTGCATTTTTATGTTTTAATTAGTGTTTGTGCCAAGTAAAGCCTTTAGCATTAATTTGGATGATAGTAGAATTGATGTTGTGCAAAAATAGAAACTTTCGCATCCAGTGCATAATTTTTGCATCTCTATTGGAGCGTGATACATTCTTGAAATTTTTATGAAGTATTTCTATACAAATTATTCAGGTTGTCCTAATTTTTGAGAATTTTTGGAGTTACAGAAGTATGGTACTTAATTATATCTTTACAGACTGTTTTGTTTTAGACAATCTGTTTTTGCTTGCATGGCTTGCTTGTTTTGATGATCCTATAGATTATATCGGGGGGTATAAGTCATGGAGAAGTTAGAATACAGTACCTTATGCAATAATAAAATATGAATCAATTTATAAGAGTAATGTATTTGATGGGGGTGGTCCACAGTGTTCATAACTACCTCTCTTACTACGGGGCGTTTACCTAGCCAACACTTAGATCCGGCTCTACCCAAACTTTTTTCGTTCACCCCAACATTACCCACTTGTCTGACTATTTCTAAGAAATTTTGGGATACTAAATGGACCTCCCCAGATGGTAATCATAAAGTGGACGATTTACTCTCAATGTTTATTATACTAACGGATCTCACGAGTTTTCTGTTGAGTTTTGTATCCTGAAGTTTTCAAGTTTTGGGTGTTATCATGATGGATGAAGGAATAAGGAGCGGCAAGAGCCTAAGCTTGGGGATGCCCAAGGCACCCCATGTCAAATTCTAGGAACACTCAAGCGTCTAACCTTGGGGATGCCCCGGAAGGCATCCCCTCTTTCATCTGAATCCATCGGTATGTCACTTGGAGCTATATTTTTATTCATCACATGATATGAGTTTTCCTTGGAGCATTGTTTGCTTTAGTTTTCCACAATCATTGTTTGCTGGACACACCCACTTGAGAGAGACACAATATCACCATGATTTGTTAGAATAATATTTGTGCTTCACTTATATCTTTTGAGCTAAGCAGTTTCTCTAGTACTTCACTTATATCTTTTAGAGCACGGTGGCGTATATATTTTATAGAAATATTTGCACTTTCGTTCTTCACTTATATTTGTTTGAGAGTTAATAAATGGTGATGGTAATTTGCATGGGTTATAAGACTAGTCCAAAATAATAGGTATTCAAGGAGTGCATAATCAAAACCTTCATGTAGCACATAATAGAGAAATCATGGTTAATGATATTAATGTGGTAATGTGAAAGGGCATGAGTACGTGATCATTGGTTAATAAGAATATCATAAATTTGAGGGTGTTAACTCGATGTTCATCTAAATATTTTTAAGGCATGGTGATGATGTGTGAGCATTCTTATTCCTCGTTGAAAACGTAGTTTTGTTAGGTCGGAGGCGCGCGATGGTTAACTCCCGCCATCCTCCTCCCTAGGGGCATGCGAGTAGTACTTTGCTTCGAGAGAGCTAATAAAATCTTGCAATAAGTATATGAGTTCTTTATGACTAATGTGAATCCATGGATGTACGCACTCCCACCGCCTCATATTTGCTAGCCTCTTCGGTACCGTGCATTGCCCATTCTCACCTCGAGGATCGGTGCAACCTTCGCCGGTGCATCCAAACCCCGTGACATGATACACTCTGTTGCACATAAGCCTCATTATATCTTCCTCAAAACAGCCACCATACCTACCTATCATGGCATTTCCAAAGCCATTCCAAGATATATTGCCATGCATCTTCCACCGTCTCGTCATATGACTTGTACATCTATTGTCATATTGCTTTGCATGATCGTAAGATAGTTAGCATGATATTTCCATGGCTTGTCCATTTTTTGATATCTTTTTCTACGCTAGATCATTGCACATCCTGGTACATTTCTTCAGTTGAGCTTTCATACAGTTATAGCTCTAGTGCATCCATTGCATGGCAATCCCTACTCCTCACATTGATATCTATTGATGGGCATCTCCATAGCCCGTTGATATGCCTAGTTGATGAGAACCTTTCTTATCCACTTTTACCCCATTGAAACCTACCACCATATTCTATTCCACCTTTATGCTATATCCATGGTTCACGCTCATATATTGCGTGAGTAATAAAAACCTAAAGCGTGTTAAAAAGTATGATCCAATTGCCTGACTTGACACCGTGGTGCTTAACATTTGTATTTATGTGGTGAAGACGGAGCCATGCCGTGTTAATATGATAAAATGAATAGGGGGTGAACATTCTTTAATGATAGTATATTTTGAGACTTGATGATTGTGTTACTTATGTTTATGAATATTACTATGTTGATTCTTATGAAATCATCATTTCTCAATGATCATACATGCAATAGATTACATGTTTGGTAGCATGTCACATCAATTTTTCTGTTTTTATCATTTACCTACTCGAGGACGAGCAGGAATTAAGCTTGGGGGTGCTGATACGTCTCCAACGTATCTATAATTTTGATTGTTCCATGTTATAGTATTATCATTCTAGGATGCTTTTTGGGTATTTATTTACCAATTCATATTATTTTTAGCACAAACCTATTAACCTAGTGCCAGTTGCTGTTTTCTTCATATTTTTGGCTTTTCAGGTTTACAGTACCAAACAAAGTACAATTGGCACAAAACCTTTTTATGATTTTTCTTGACCAAAAGAAGACCTAGAAGCTTCGGGAGGAGACCGAAGGCCACACGAGAGAGGGACCACACATCAGGGCGCGCCCAGGGGAGTGGTCGCGCTGTGTTGTGTGGTGGCCCCTCCTAGCGCCTCCCGACGTCCCTCTCTGGCCTATAAATTCCAATATATTCCAAAAACCCTAGAGAGCCTCTTGAAACACTTTTTTTGTCGTCGCAGGTCTCTGTTCCGCCGTGTGCCCATCTGGAGCCCTGTTCCCCGTGCCCTGCCAGAGGGGGATCGATCATGGAGGGCCTCTATATCAACCTTGCTGCTCCCATGGTTATGTGTGAGTAGTTTACCACAAACCTATGGGTCCGTAGTTAGTACCTAGATGGCTATCTCTCTCTTTTGATCTTCAATACAAAGTTCACCGCATCTTTGCTGTGATCTATTCGATGTAATCACTTTGTGCAGTGCGTTTGTTGGGATTCAATGAATTGTGGGTTTATGTTCAGATTATTCATGAAAAAGATTTGAGTCTTCTTTGAATTCTTATCTGCATGATTATTATAGCTTCGTAATTCACTCGGATCTATCGGTTTGGTTTGGCCAACTAGATTGATTTAGCTTCTAATTCTCTTCGATTATATCCCAGTGACAGAAAGGGACAAGACACGTCTTTGTATTGTTGCCACTAAGGATAAAACGACGGGGTTAATTCATATTAATTGAGTTCTCCTGGTCTACATCATGTCATTGTTCTCCAAGCATTACTCTGTTTTACTTAATACTCTAGATGCATGCTGGATAGGGGTCAATGGGTGGAGTAGTAGTAATAGGTGCAGGCTGGAGTCAGCCTATTTACTTATGGATGTGATGCCTATATACACATGATCATTGACGTGAATAAATATTCCATAACTATGCACTTTTCTATCAATTGCCCAACAATAATTTGTTTACCCACCATATGCCTACTACATAAGAGATGTGATACGTCCATTTTGCATCATGAATTCTTATTACTATTTACTTCATTCTTGTCCATTATTCCACACTGTTATACAATTCTTATGCCTTTTCTCTCTGAATATGCAAGGTACACCACAAGGAGGGAAATATCTAGAAACTGGAATTCTGGACCGGAAAACCGAGAAAAAGGAAGAAAAATCACCAGACTCCAAATGACCTCAAACTTCACGGAGAATATTTTTGGAATGTTTAAGAATTTGTGGATCCAAAATATACCAAAGGGGGGCCACCAGCAGGGCACAAGCAAACAGGGCGCCCCCGTGGGGCGCATCCTGATGGCTTGTGGGCCCCCTGCTGGCTCTCCGACGCCCCTCTTATCCTATATGGTGTGTTTTACCCTAGAAAAAATCATAAGCAACCTTTCGGGACGAGACGCCGACGTCTCGAGGAGCAAACTTGCGCTGAGGCCGTTTTGCACTCCGGTAGTGAGATTATGCCGGGAAATCCCTGTCCAGGAGGGGGAGATCGAAGCCATCGTCACCACCAACGCTTCCTCCTTCATGGGAGGACTAATCTTCATCAACATCTTAACCAACACCATCTCATCTCCAATCCTAGTTCATCTCTTGTATTCAATCTTTGTCCCAAAACCTCAGATTGGTACCTGTGGGTTACTAGTTGTGTTGATTACATCTCGTAGTTAATGCTTGTTGGATTACTTGGTGGAAGAGATTATGTTCACATCCTTAAAACTTATTATTATACCTCTGATCTTGAACATGTTGATGATGTGTGAGTAGTTACAATTGTTCCTGAGGACATGGGAGAAGTCTTGTTATAAGTAATCTTGTGACGTTGGTATGCGTTCAATATTTTGATGATATGTATGTTGTTACTTCTCTTAGTGGTGTCATGTGAACGTCGACTACATGACACTTCACCATGATATGGGCCTAAGGGAAGTCATTGTGGAGTAACAAGTAGATGATGGGTTGCGAGAGTGACAGAAGCTTAAACCCCAGTTTATGCGTTGCTTCACAAGGGGCTGATTTGGATCCACACTTTTCATGCAATGGTTAGATTTATCTTAATTCTTCTTTTGTACTTGCGGATGCTTGCGAGAGGGAGTAATCATAAGTGGGTTATTAGTTCAAGTAAGAACAACACCTTAGCACCGGTCCACCCACATATCAAATTATCAAAGTAGCGAACATGAATCAACTCAACATGATGAAGATGACTAGACAGAAATTCCCATGTGTCCTCGGGAGCACTTTCTTAATATAAGAGTACTTTCAGGCCCGTCTGTCATCGTTTTGTCACGGCAGATGCCATGGGTAGGCTTATCGAGAGTGGTTGGGGCCGAAGGACGCCGACGGGCTCCGGGAGCGGGGTTAGGCACAGACGGTGGCGGACGCACGATGTACCCAGGTTCGGGGCCCTCCGTGGGAGGTAACACCCCTAGTCCTCCTTGGTCTAGTTTAGACAATGGTGCTCCTGGAGCTGTATGGCTAGAGGAGGAAGAAAGGGCTAGGTTGCCCTTGCTACCTCTCTACGTGAGTGTGTATGCGTGGAGAGTCGACCCGTTGCATGGGGGAGGCCCGGGGGGTTTTATAGGCCAACCCCCCGGAGTACAATATGAATAAGAGATCTCAGGGGGCCCCAGCCGGCAGCCTCTCGGACTGGCCGTGGGGCCCCCGGCTGAGGGGTCCCGTCGCAGGTGGGACCCGCCGGCTGCAGGGTCCCGTCGGGAGCCGGCGGGGCCTGCACGGTGGGTCCCCGCGACGGTCATGTCCCGGCACGGGTCGCCCTTCGGGGGCGTCGTCTTGCGGCAACCGACCGAGGTCAGCGGTATGGCCGGCTGCACTGTAGCCACGCCGGAGCAGGTAATGAAGTGGTTGAGGGCGTGCCGGCACTGTTGGGGGCCCTATCACAATCGGCCAGAGTCAGAGGCACTGCCACCTCCATTGTGGCCTCACGGGCGCTGACCCCCGATGGGATGGGGGCCACTGTAGCCACGCGCATCCCGACCGCGGCATCCAATGCGTAGCCGGCTGGGGGGCTGGGCACCTCCGCCCCTAGCCGGCTGGCACGCTGCAGCCGGCAGGGTGTAGCCGGTGGGACACAGCCGGCAGGGCGTAGCCGGCGGGGCGAAGCCGGGCTGCAGGGGGAGGCGGCTCTCCCCCGTTGTTTCAGAAACTTGGAGTAGAGGGTCATTTGAGGCTACCCCGGAGTTATCCCCCCGACAATAGTCCCCGAAGCAGGGGAGGCCCGCCGACGAACCGAGGCGTTCCTCGCCAGCTTGAATATTTCCCTTGCATCGCAGCATGCCTCGGAGGCCAAACGACGCGGGCAAGCAGTGGCCGGCCTCGCAGCCGGCCGATGCTCCACGCGCCGCCTTGGGCGCCCCGTCGAGTGGGGAAGCCGCGCCACGTGGAAGACGCAGCGGGCCGCGGCCTGACAGGCCGCGCGGTGGACAAGACCGGGCCGCGGGGTGGGGCCCTCCATGGCCGCGGCCTCGGCCCGCGCGCGGGGATCTATTATGGCTTGGGCCGTCGGTTGGCTTTCCCGAGCGTCATAATTCCCGCCCCACACGCGGCGGGAATCGTGGGGGTCATGCGCAATGAATCCGCCCCCCATGATCAACCGCGCGGGGTTTAAATGGAAAGGAGAGAGGAACCGAACGGCTCATTCGTTCCTCCCGCCCCCGTCGCATCGTCTTCGTCGCCCTCCCCCTCCAGCTTCGAGAGGAAGAGAGAGAGAGCCGAGCCTGCGAGTGCGTCATGCCGCCGCCTGTCGCCGCCGGAAACCCGCACCGCAGCCGAGCATCCGCGTCAGTCACCGCGACCGCGAGCCCCTCCAGCGACCATGGCGAGCAAGGGTGCATGGGACGGCAGCATCGTGGAGGAGGAGTTCATCGAGCACCTCCGCTACCGCCGCAAGCTTCCGTCGGCGGCGCACCTGGAGGAGCGCCCCGCCGGGCCGGAGAACTCCCGGATCCCGCGGGAGGGCGAGGTGGTCGTCTTCGCCGAGCACTTCCTCCGCGGGCTCGGGCTGCCGGCGAGCACCTTCTTCCGCCGATTCTTGACACGGTTCGGCCTACACCTGCATCACCTCGCCCCCAACGCCGTCCTGCAGTTGGCAGCGTTCGTCACCCTCTGCGAGGGGTTCTTGGGGGTGGAGCCGAGGCTCGACCTCTGGTTCCGGCTCTTCTTCCTCAAGCGGCAGACGGTGCTGGACCCGGCTACGAGGGCGAAGGTCATGACCACCTGCGGGGGCGCCCTGATCCATATCCGCAAGGGAGCCAGCTTCCCAAAACTGCCGCTGCAGGAGTCGGTGAAGAACTGGCAGCGGGGGTTCTTCTACGTGAAGAACGTGAAGCCGGAGGAGGACTACATCAAACTTCCCGACTTCGTCAATCAGCCGCCATCTGCGATGATTAACTGACGGGCGGCTCCGCCGCAGGCGCCCGACACGGCGGACCGGCTCTGCGAGCGCCTGCTGGTGTTGACCGGGACGGAGGGGCTGATCGCCACCGACCTGCTGGCCGCGATGGTGGCGCGCCGGGTGCAGCCGCTGCAGAGCCGGCCGCACCTCATCTGCCAGATGGGAGGGCGGCACGACCCCTGCCGGCTCTCCACCAAGGAGCTGAAGCCGGTCCACGTGGCAAGGAGGGTGAACGCCATTTCGACGGTGAAGCTTAAAGAGGAGGGATGGCGATGGGGGAACACTCCATACAGCCGGAGCCATCCGGCGCCGCGGGTAAGTGACTGGCCATCTCCCCCTCCCCTTATTTCAGAGACGGCGCTCCCTCCTTTTGGCCTGACGGCACGCCGCCCCGCCTGCTTGCAGGTTTTCCCGCAGCTGCAAAACTACGGGGAGCCGGCCGCCGACACGGTGCAGTCGGACCCCGAGGAGGTCGAGGACGTCGATGACGTGGAGCCGGTGGACTCCGACCGAGCCGGCGCGTCAGAAGCCGGCGAGGCGGAGATGGAGGAGGAAGAGGCCGAGGAGGCCGAATCGACGGGTGAGTCTCCTCCCCCGACGCATCTACGGGATTGGACTGATGACGATGCTGAGTCGGAGGGGTCGCGTGCTGCAGAGGTTCCGGAGGAATCCGAGGCCCCGGAGGACGAGGTCACGGCGCCGAGGAGGCGCCCGCGCGCAGCCGGCCCCGAGTCCAGCCGGGGCGGCCCGGACGCGGGCGACAGGGGGAAGCGGCTGGCTATTGCCAAGCCGGCGGCCAAACGGGCGGCCACCGCGCAGCCGGGGGGCAGCCGCGGAGGCGGAGGGAAGAAACAGCGGATGTCCCAGGCGGGACCCGTGAGGAGGGCGGTCCCCGTCGTCGTTGGGTGAGTCCATCCCCCCTCCTCCTCAGTTTGTCCCTTTTCCCCCTGGTTCCTTATTTCGCCGTGTTCAGGGAGGCGCGCGCCCTTGGGAGGACCCCAGGCGACGAGGCCACGAGGACGACGCCGCCGGATGCCGCCGAGGAGAGGGAGCGCCAGGCATGGCGCGACCTCAAGGCGGCCGAGCAGGAGCGGCACGTTGAGGAGCACCGCCCCTGGGAGGAGGCGGCGAGGAAAAGGCAGCCGCCAGGCGCCGCTGGTGGAGCGTGGGAGCCGTCCCCCCGCGGCCGGGAGAGGAGGTCGAAGGACCATCACGACCCCGAGCGGCGGGCAGAGGCGGACGCGAAGGCCGCGGAAGAGGCGCGCGCGGCAGCGGGCGCGGACGTGGCCGACGCTGGAGGAAGGGTGGATATGGACCGCAACGCCGCCCAGCCAGGGGCGGGCGACGTGCCGCCGGGAGCAGAGGAGCCCCCGGAAGCCGAGATCCCGGCTCCGGACGCGCCGGCTCTGGATGTGCCAGCCCCGGAGGCTCCGGCTCAGGAGGTGCCCGCGCCGGAGGAGAGCCGGCCAGGAGCGGACGGAGGCGGAGCGCCGGAGGGGACGGTCGCGACGACCAGAGAGACGGCCGCTGCGGGCTCGTCATCGGGGGCCCACGGCGCGGCGGCGCCGGAAGGGGCCGGTCCCATGGTGGTTTCCGGCAAAGGGGGGCCCGCAGACGGGGGCCGGCCGCAGCAGAACTGGGCCGCAGCCGGCCGCCCGGCCCTTGGCGAACCGCCGAGCGCCCTTGGGGCGGCGGTGGCCGCCGTTGTGGACGCGTTTGCCGCCTGCCGCGCCCAGACGTCGCAGGACGCTCGTGCCGCCAACGACCGGTTGGTGCACCTGGAGCAATCTGTCACAGTAAGTTTTTATATTTTCTTGCTTTTGCATTTTCCTTCTCTTCCAGTGGGGGCGCGCTAGCGCACCCACTGGGTGTATCCCCCGAGGCTCGAGCCGGCTGGGGCGCAGGCGGGTCCAGCCTAAAGCTGTCCCGTGTCTTCTTTGTTTGCATGCAACGCACGACCGCCGGGTGGCCGCGTACAACACCCTGCTGGGCTTGTACCGGGAAGCTGAGGGCCGGCTGGCCACCCTGTCTGCGGACCTGCAAGGTATGTAACCTCGCGATCTTCCAGTGGGGGCGCGCGAGCGCACCCACGGGGTGTAGCCCCCGGGAGTCAGGCCGGCTGCTCTGGAGGCGGGCTGACTCCTTTTCTTCTTTTTGCTTGCTGATAGCGGCGTCTTCGTCCCAAGCAGCCACCCATGCCGAGACGGTCAGCCTCCGCCGCCAGGTGGTGCAGCTTGGGGAGCAGCGGGTCCTCCAGACTGCGGAGCGCGACCGGCTCCGCGGGGAGACGGAGCAGGCGAAAGCGGAGAAGGAGGAGTGCGAGGCGGCCCACGGCCAAGAGCTGGCGGACTGCGAGACGGCCCTTTGTCGGGAGGCGGAGGAGCGGGAAAAAAATCCTCCGCCAGGAGCTGGAGGCCAAGGACGCCGCACTGACCAAGGCGGCCGAGGATGCGCTGGTGGCCCGGGATGAGCACGAGCACCAGCGCCAGGAGTGGTCGGCCAGGGAGGTGGAGCTGCAGGAGCAAGGGCACGAGGTGGATCGGATGCTGCGCGGTAAGTTTCTATCACCTTGTTCTTTCCGCGCCTTGCTTCTGGGTTTTCTGACTTGCTTCTTTGCTCATCCCGCATTTTCTTCTTAGGGCTTTTCCCCGGCACGCAGAAGGCCGCGGAGGCGGCCGTGGAGGCCCACCGCGAGGGCCAGCGGGCGCAGGGGGAAGCCGTTGGGCAGCTTGCCCCCTGGACCTTGGACGAGGTGGGGATGGCCTCCTCGGCGCGGCTGTCGGAGGTGGTTCGGGCTCTGAAGCGGCTCCAGGCGGCCAGCGAGGCGCTGGTTTGCACCCTTTGGCCCGGCGCGGTGGAACCGGTCTCCATGAGCCAGCTGTCGAGGTGGCTGGAGTTCGGGACCGCGCGGGTGAACGCCTGGAGGGCCTCTACAGCACGGGCCGGTGCGAGCATGGCGCTTCGCCTTGCGAAGTCGTGGTACCCCGAGCTGGACTTGGGTCTGCTCACTGCCCAGCGCGCCGGGACCGACACGGAGTTGGAGGCGGTGGCCGATGTGATGGCCGTGAGGGTGAGCGACATTGCGTCCTTCGCCGTGTGGGACGAGTACGTCCCAGAGCGCGGGGCAGACGGCGTGGTGATCCCGGAGGATCGGTACACGCTCGCCCTGGACGACCCGGAGGGGAGCGCCGCTGAGACGGATGGTGAAGATTCCGGCTCCAGCACCGACGTCTACGCCGATTCTGAGCCGTCTCCGGACTTGGAGACGGGAGCCGACGCAGAGCGCGCCGTGGACAAGGACGGGGCTTCGTCGTCGGCCGCAGCGGGCGGTGCCGGAGGAGATGGCGGAGCCGGCGCCGTCTAGAGCTTTTATCTTTCTACATAGTTAGACTGCTATTCCACCCACTGGGGGTGTATATGTAATGAACTTGTGGCCGTGGGCCTTTCTTGAGTTGTATAAAACTTTTGGTTGCTGAAATGTTGCTTTAAGCGTGCCGGCTCGGCCTTATCCCTTTTCTTTTCTTTTGGTTTCGTTTGCTCAAAACCTTGTCCCCCTTGGTTTCGGCTCCGCCAGCCGGACAGCCGGGAGCCGGTCTGTAGCTGGGATGGGGCGTCCGCCTCGAGGGAGCCGGTCGTGAGTTGAGAAACCGCGAGAGTTTTTCGGGTAAGCTGAGTGACAGAGGCTAAAAAGGAAGCGATCCGGCTAGCCCTAGCCGGCAATCCCCTTTGCGATCGATTTTTCGTGTGAGCTAAGTTTTGCCGTCTCGAGGTCCCTTTAGCCGGACAGCCGGGAGCCGGTCTGTAGCTGGGAGGGGCGGGAGGGCTCTTTTTAGTTCACACTACTTGACCGGCTTCGGCGGGGAGGCGGGCAGGACTAGCCGGCGAGCCCCCGGGACCAGGAGCCGGACCCAGGAGCCAGCGAGCGAAAATCTTAGGAAGAGACGAAAAGGGGCACGTCCCAAGAGCAGGCTTGGGGCACCCGTTGCATTCATAAGCCCAAAAGGGAAGAATATATACATACACTGGTTCTTAGCAGTAAAAGGGGCGGAGGAGCGCCGCATTCCACGGGCGCTCCGTTTCCTCGCCGGAGGCATCTCTCTTGCGCTTCTGCGGCTTCTGGGCGTCTATCAGATAGTACGCGTTGTTGTGCAGCGCCTTGCTGACGATGAACGGGCCCTCCCATGGGGAGGAAAACTTGTGCTGGCCAGCGGTTCGCTGGATCCGCCTGAGCACCAGGTCTCCTTCGCGGAAGGAGAGTGGCCGGATCCGCTTGCTGTGGTAGTGCCGGAGCTTTTGCTGGTAAATGACCGTCCAGCTCAGGGCCAGCTCGCAAGCCTCCTCGAGGAGGTCGACGCCGTCTTCTCTTGCCTCCTTCGCGTGTGTTTCCGTGTACAGGGTAACTCGAGGCGAATCGAACTCGATATCGGTGGGGATGATTGCCTCGGACCCATACACGAGGAATAACGGGGTGTAGCCGGTCGACCGGTTGGGAGTAGTCCTGAGGCTCCAAAGGACAGCCGGCAGCTCTTCGACCCAGCAGCCGGCCGACCGGACCAGTGGTGCCACGAGCCGGGGCTTGATGCCGGCCAGGATCAGGCCGTTCGCCCTCTCAACCTGGCCGTTCGACTGTGGGTGGGCGACAGACGCCAGATCGAGCCGGATGCCCTGCTTGGAGCAGAAATGCGCTAGCGCGCCCTTGGCGAAGTTCATGCCGTTGTCGGTGATGATGCTGTGGGGGACGCCGTAGCGGACTGTGATGTCTTCGATGAACCGGACGGCCATGGGACCGTCCAGCTTCTTGATTGGCCGGGCCTCGATCCACTTGGTGAATTTGTCGACGGCCACCAGCAAATGCGTCATGCCGCCTCGCGCGGTCTTGAAAGGTCCCACCATGTCCAGCCCCCAGACAGCAAAAGGCCACGAGAGGGGGATGGTCTGGAGAGCTGAAGCCGGCAGGTGGCTCTGCGTGCTGAAGCGCTGGCAGCCTTCGCACTTGTCGACCAGCTGCTTGGCCGCCTCCAAAGCAGTCGGCCAGTAGAAGCCATGGCGGAATGCCTTGGCCACCAAGGTCCTGGAGGCGGCATGGTGACCACACTCGCCCTGGTGGATGTCGAGGAGGATCTCTTGCCCTTTTTCCGGCTCGACGCAGCGTTGGAAAACGCCGGTGGTGCTGCGATGAACCAGCTCGTGGTTGATGATGCTGTAGGCCGGGGCTCGGAGCTGGATTTGTCTCTCTATCGCCTCGTCAGGGGGGAGCTCGCCGCGCAGGAGAAACGCCAGGATGGGCTGGGCCCACGAGGGAGCCGAGACGGGAGCCGGCTCGGGCTCGAGCGGGACGTTGGAAGTGGCAGGAGCCCCCTGATCCGGAAGACCAGTCCCCGGGACCGACTCACCAGTCCCCGTGGCCGGCTCGCCTGCCCCCGGGACCGGTTCATCAGCCCCCGGGACCGGCTCACCGGCCCCCGGGAGCGAACCGGTGGAAGGAGCGTCGATCGCCATCATGACGGCCGCGGGCTCTGAGCCGGCCATTGCGGATGTGGCCGGCTCGACAGCCGGAGTGGGTGGCGCCGGCCGGGCAGCCGGAGATGGCGGAGCCGGCGAAGTTGCCATAGCCGGCGGGGCCGGCTGGGCAGCCGGATCTGACGGTGGGCCGGCTGCGTTAGCCGGCACGAAGATGGACTCCGATTCGGGAGAGGGCTTGATCGAAGGTTTGAGCAGCCGCTCGAGGGAGACGCCGGCAGGGATGGCCTGCCGGGTGGAGCCGATCTTTGCCAGCGTATCAGCCGCCTCGTTGTCCGCACGGGGGACGTGATGGAACTCACAGCCCTCGAAGGAGCCAGTGAGCTGTTGGACGAGGAAGCGATAGCTGGCCATGTTGGCGTCCCTGGCGTCCCACTCGCCAGAGACTTGCTGCACCACGAGCCGGAGGCCGTGGACGAGGGCCTCGTACTCGGCCACGTTGTTGGAGGCGGCGAAGTGGATCTGGAGCGCGTACTTGAGCTGGTCTCCCCTCGGGGACGACAAGATGATGCCGGCTCCCAGGCCGGCTCGCATCTTCGAGCCGTCGAAGTGCATACGCCAATGTGTGGAGTCGGGTGGAGGCGGCACGAACTGGGTTTCGGCCCAGTCGACGAGGAAGTCGGCCATCGCTTGTGACTTGATGGCGGTGCGCGGCTCATACCGTATCTCGTAGTCGGCAAGGGCGATGGTCCACTTGGCTATCCGGCCAGTGGCGTCCCGGCCGCACATGATTTCGCCCAGCGGCGCGGTGCTGACCACGATGATGACATGCTCCTGGAAATACTGCTTGATCTTCTGGGCGGCGAAGTATATGCCATAGCACATCTTTTGGTAGTGGGGGTAGTTCTGCTTGGAGGCGAAGAGGACCTCGCTGAGGTAGTAGACGGGGCGCTGGATCGGCAGCGCTTTGCCTTCCTCCGGCCGCTCCACCACCAAGACGACGCTGATGACGCGCGTGGTCGCCGCGATATAGGCGAGCAAAGGCTCCTTCTCAGCTGGCGCGGCCAGGATGGGCGCGCTGGTGAGGGCCCGCTTGAGGCCGCGGAACGCCTCGTCCGCCTCATCGGACCAGTCGAACATGGACGGCTTCTTCGAGGGATCGCGGCCCGGCTCGACCAAAGCCGTCTTTCGCAGGAGCCCGTAGAGGGGCAGGTCCTTCTCGCCCAGCCGGCTGATGAACCGGCTGAGGGAGGCGAGGCAGCCGGTGAACTTCTGGACGTCGCGGAGCCGGCACGGCCTGGGCATGCGCTCGATCGCCCTGATCTTTTCTGGGTTAGCTTCGATGCCGCGGGCGGACACGAAGAGACCCAGGAGTTGGCCGGCTGGAACGCCGAAGACACACTTCTCCGGGTTGCGCTTGATCTTGTATTCGCGCAGGTTGGCGAATGTTTCCCGGAGATCGTCGAGGAGGCTGAAGTGCTTCTTGGACTTGACGACGATGTCGTCAACGTAGGCGTGGACGTTCCTGCGTATCTGAGGCAGGAGGCACTTCTGCATGCAGCGCTGGAAGGTAGCGCCTACATTCTTCAGGCCGAAGGACATGGTGATGTAGCAGTAGGCCCCGAAAGGGGTGATGAAGGAGGTTTTCAGCCGGTCGGCCGGGTCCAGCTTGATCTGGTGGTAGCCGGAGTAGGCATCCAGGAAAGACAGCAGGTCGCAGCCGGCCGTGGAGTCGATGACTTGATCGATCCGCGGCAGGGCGAACGGGTCCTTGGGGCACACCTTGTTCTGGCTCGTGTAGTCGATACAGATGCGCCAAGTTTTGTTCTTCTTTAGCACCAGGACTGGGTTGGCCAACCAGTCCGGGTGGAACACTTCCATGATGAAGCCGGCTGCGAGCAGCCGGGCGATTTCTTCTCCTATGGTACGCCTCTTCTCCTCGGAGAAACGGCGCAGGGGTTGTTTGACCGGCTTCGCATCCGGCCTTACATGAAGCTTGTGCTCGGCGAACTTCCTCGGAACACCCGGCATGTCCTTGGGAGACCATGCAAAGATGTCCCGATTCTCACGGAGGAAGTCGACGAGCTCGCCTTCCTATTTGCTGTCGAGGCGGGAGCCGATGGTGACGCACTGGCTGGGGTTGGCCGGGTCGAGTGGCACTTGCCTGGTGTCCTTGGACGGCTGGAACGAGGCTTCGCCAACCGACTTGGATGGAGGAGCCAGCATGGCCGCCTGGCCAGACGTGTGGGCCACGAGCCGGTCGAGCTGCCGCATCTCCTCTGCTATCTCCAGTGCTTCGGCCAGCCGGCTGCCGTCTCGCGCGCACGCGATCGATATCTTGTAGTCGCCGGCGATGGTAATGATGCCCTTGGGACCCGGCATCTTGAGCTTGAGGTAGGCGTAGTGGGGGATCGCCATGAACTTGGCGAGAGCCGGCCGGCCCACGCGTGGTAGGGACTGTCGAGGTCCACTACCTCGAACCACACTGGTTCGCGGCGGAAGTGGCCGTGGTCGCCGAAGAGGACGTCGAGCTTGATCTTGCCGACGGGGGTGCAGGATTTTCCCGGCACGATGCCGTGGAAAACCGTCCGGCTCGCTTGCAGGTCCTCCACCTTGAGTCCCAGCTTGTGCATCGTATCGAGGTAAAGGATATTGATGCTGCTGCCCCCATCGATCAGCACCCGCGAGAAGCGGCACGAGCGCCTCTCGGAGGTGATGGTGGGATCGAAGACGAGGGCGTAGCAGCCCGGGCTCGGCATCACAGCCGGGTGGTCAGCCCGGCTCTAGGTGACCGGCTTCTCGGACCAGTGCATGAACTGGGGAGTCGCGGGCATAGTGGCATTCACCTCGCGGCGGAGCCGGCGCTGAGCGTGCTTGTCCGTCTCTTCACTGGTGAAGACGACGTAGGAACCGTCCTGGGCGGGGAACTGATCGAGCAGCCGGCCGTCGTTCTGAGCCGGAGCCGGAGCGGGAGCCGGAGGCGGCGCCGGCGCACGAGGAGGCGGCGGGGGAGGAGTCGGAAGACCCTCGCCCCGGGCCAGCCGCTGCGAGAAGCTGCACTGCCGGAGCGTGTGCGTGGCCGGCTTCGCGCCGGAATGGTGTTTGCAGGGGAGGTCGAGCATCTGCTCGAATGTGAGCTTGGGCTGCCAGGCAGCTTTGCCGGTGCGCTGACGCTGGCTGGAAGCCTGGGCAGCCGGCTGCTATTCCTCGATTGAGGCAACCTGCCGGCTCCCGTAGCGGGGATCCGGCTGGTCGGCCTTGCGCTTGTTGTTCTGCTGCTGCCGGTTGTCGGCGGCCGCCCGCGACGCGGCGGGCGGTGGAGCCGGCTTGGCTAGCGTGGCGACCATCATCCGCATAGCAGAGTCGGTCGTGGCGTACTTGTCTGCCTTGGCCATCAGGTCCGCCAGGGTAGCCTGCTCGGAGCACAGGAGCTTGTGCTTAAGGTGGGTGCCGTCTCGGCAACCCTCGATGAAGTATTGGATGGCCTGCACCTCGTGCACCCCTTCGCAGGAGTTGCGTAGCTTGGTCCAACGCATGAGGTATTCGCGGAGGGGTTCCTCCGGCCCCTGGACGCACATGGCCAACTCGCGGGGCCGGCCGGGCCGCTTGTAGGTGCCGGTGAAGTTGCGAACGATCGCTTCTTCGAAGTCCGTCCAGGTATTGATGCTGCCGGCTGCCAGGCTGTTCAGCCATGTGCGGGCCGAGCCGACCAGCATGAGGGGGGCGTAGCGAACGGCTACGCGCTTGTTCCCCCTGGCGATGCCGACGGCGGTGGTGTAGTCGATCAGTCAGTCCTCCGGCTTCGCGGCCCCGTTGTACTTCGGGGTGTCGCGGGGAAGAGTGAAGCCGGGCGGGAACGGTTCGTTGCGGATCCGGGGGCCGAAGCACGCCGGGCCAATCGAGCCCTCCTCCTCGAGGAGAGCCGACTGCGCCAGCCGGTCGAGGCGGAGCCGCGCATCGTTTTCGCTGTGGGGGACCCGCGGCCCAAGCCGAGCCGCAAGCTCGGGGCGGACGGCCGGCGGGATGGACCGCGCCGGTTCCTGTCGTGGAGGCGGAGTGTGTCCGCGGCTGCGCCGGCTACCGCCAGCCGACGCTTAGTCGCGGCGGTTGCCGCCAGCTGGGTTCTTGCTGCGCCGGCTGTTCACAGCCGGCTGCTCGTTCTCGCGCGATTGGGAACGCCGAACGTTGCTCCCCTCGGCGTGCCGGCCGGAGGGACGAGGGGCGCTGGAATGCTGAGCCGGCCGACGGTCTGCAGCCCCAGCGTCCTCGCCCTCGGGATGGGGAAGCTCGAAGATGGCTCTGCCTGGAGCGAAACCGACTTGTTGCGCGTTGGCAGTGTCGATGAGGTCCTTGATGTGCCGCTCGCGCGCGGCACGCTCCTCACCCACCAAGGTAGCCAGATCCTCGTAGGCTACCTTGGCGGCCCGCAGGTTGGCCGCGGGGGTGTCGTAGATGGGAAGGCGGCCGCCAAGGATTTCCGCGACCACGCGGCCGCGGTCATGCACAGTCCCACGCCGGCTGGGCTCTGTGCCAGCCGGGGTGAGACCATACGCGGAGGTGAACTCCCGCTGCGCGGCTTCCATCCGGCGCCGCTCGGTCGCGAGGGCGCTGGCATCTTCGAACAGTAGGCGGCGTGCCGCCTCCAGCTCGGTTCTGGCGGTGACCGGGTCCGCCGTCGAGGCGATAGGGGTGCTCAGACCCCGGAGGGTAGCGGCGAGCGGGTCGAAGGTACCGGTGCGGGCTCCGCGTCGGCCTCGGCCCGCGTACGGCCCGAAGTGGTGGAGGAAACGGTGACGAAGACTCCCACGCAGCGGCGGGAGCCGTCAGCCTCGCCCGTGGTGAGTGCACCCACGGACGCGGGGGGATCGGTGTAGTCGAACACCCAGCTAGGGTACTCGTCGGCCGCCGGCTAGCCGGCGAGGCTTAGTTTGCCGAAACGCTCGGCAAGCGCGGCGACGTCGAGCGCGGAGTCGCGGCCGTGGCACTCGTTGGAGAGGCCGGTAACGTCGCCCGCAGGGCCTGTCGGAGCAAGCCCCACGAGCATGCAGTTCCGTACGGACGCGGGGCGGCCGGGGGAGGTGGTGAAGGGCCCCGCCCGGAGCGTGACTCCTGCCGGCGCCGCGGACGGCCCCACGGTGGGCGCCAACTGTCGTCGTTTTGTCACGGCAGATGCCATGGGTAGGCTTATCGAGAGTGGTTGGGGCCGAAGGACGCCGACGGGCTCCGGGAGCGGGGTTAGGCACAGACGGTGGCGGGCGCACGATGTACCCAGGTTCGGGGCCCTTCGTGGGAGGTAACACCCCTAGTCCTGCTTGGTCTAGTTTAGACAATGGTGAGGTTACAATGGTGCTCCTGGAGCTGTATGGCTAGAGGAGGAAGAAAGGGCTAGGTTGCCCTTGCTGCCTCTCTACGTGAGTGTGTATGCGTGGAGAGTCGACCCGTTGCATGGGGGAGGCCCGGGGGGTTTTATAGGCCAACCCCCCGGAGTACAATATGAATAAGAGATCTCAGGGGGCCCCAGCCGGCAGCCTCTCGGGCCGGCCGTGGGGCCCCCGGCTGAGGTGTCCCGTCGCAGGTGGGACCCGCCGGCTGCAGGGTCCCGTCGGGAGCCGGCGGGGCCCGCACGGTGGGTCCCCGCGACGGTCACGTCCCGGCACGGGTCGCCCTTCGGGGGCGTCGTCTTGCGGCAACCGGCCGAGGTCAGCGGTACGGCCGGCTGCACTGTAGCCATGCTGGAGCAGGTAATGGAGTGGTTGAGGGCGTGCCGGCACTGTTGGGGGCCCTGTCGCAATCGGCCAGAGTCAGAGGCACTGCCACCTCCACTATGGCCTCACGGGCGTTGACCCCCAATGGGATGGGGGCCACTATAGCCAAGCGCATCCCGACCGCGGCATCCAATGCGCAGCCGGCTGGGGGGCCGGGCACCTCCGCCCCTAGCCGGCTGGCACGCTGCAGCCGGCAGGGTGTAGCCGGCGGGACACAGCCGGCAGGGCGTAGCCGGTGGGGCGAAGCCGGGCTGTAGGGGGAGGCGGCTCATCCCCCCGTTGTTTCAGAAAGTTGGAGTAGAGGGTCATTTGAGGCTACCCCGGGGTTATCCCCCCGACACCGTCCTTTGCTGCAAAAAAGGATTGGGCTACCTCGCTGGACCCTTGTCACTCTTGTTACTTGTTACTTGTTACAAAATATCTTGCTACGAAACTATCTACTATTGTTACTCATAGCACTTGCAGATAATCCCTTGCTGAAAACCGCTTGTCATTTCCTTCTGCTCCTTGTTGGGTTCGACGCTCTTACTTATCGAAAGGACTACGATTGGTCCCCTATACTTGTGGGTCATCAAGATGCCACTAGGGAAAACCATCGCCCCCCGGGTGTATCGACATATATGTTTACAAAAGCTTTCATTACCTTGCTGCCATTAATTTGTCTTTTATTTATTTTGCAATCAATTATCAACTTTCATCTACACACTTCATTTGCTTGCAAGTAACGAGTCCAAGGGGATTGACAACCCTCTTTCCCGCATTGGGTGCAAGTGTTTGCTTCTTTGTGTGCAGCCGCTGAAGATGGGGGGTGCGTGCTACTCCTACTGGTTCGATAACCTTGGTTCTCAATGAGGGAAATACTTATCTCTACGGTGCTGCATCATCCCCTCCTCTTCGGGGAAAAACCGAACGCAGATCACAAGTATCAGCAGGCTCGTCGTTGTCCTCCTCCCATCATCTTCATCGATGAAGACGAAGACGAAGAGGAGGTGCAGGAGCTGCCAAATCCTACCCAGGTGAAGCAAGAGGTATGATGCTCGGGACGCTTAGCAGGGCAGGGGCCTAAGTGATTCTAAATTTGAAACATAAAGTTTCAGATTCAGTCTCGTCAGTTATCTTTAGTTTCGTCTATGTTGTGTTGGTAAGTTTTAGTTTCGTCAGTTTTAGTTATCTTCAGTTTATTAAGTATCAAAGACTGTTTGTTCTATCTATGTAATGCTATCCGAATGCTATGTAATATGGATTCCCAGAATTTCTGTGTTATCTATGTAATACAATCTATATGCTATGTATAAGAAGATCAGTGTTACTGGTAGGTACTTAACTTAGCATCAGGCCCATCACACCTAGCATAATCTTAGAGCATTACAGAAACTATTAATACTTAGATATGGTTCTTAACTTAGCATCAGGGCCATCACACCTAGCAAAATCTTAGAGCACTACAGATTAGGGGGCATTACAGCAACCCACACCACAACAAAAATGGCTTGAAACCATATGTACTTCAAAGACAGTTCATATCTAATATTAATACCAAGATGCATCTCTGCATCATATTCCAGTGCTAGGCCAGTTATATATATGCATCATATTTACTTACCAATCATAGGTATCACTTCACTCCTCCATGACTACTTCTTTGATCTTGTTTAGCTTTTCCTTGCAACCAGCCTTTAGCAGCTCAACAATGACATGCTCCAGCTCCTTTTTCTCTTCTTTAAGAAGGTCTCTGCCAACCTCTATCATTCATGGATTTCTTTGTGTTTTGGATTATATCAGCTTGAGTCTGAAGAATGCACCTCTGCTCTTTTTTGAGCTTAAGCTTCTCCATTTGAATCTCAATCTTTGCCTGCTCCTCCAATTGCTTCTTCTTCTCCTTCAGTTCATTAATGGTCTGGCTTGTGTAATCCATGTCACGAGATTTCATTCCATCCTGATAATCAAACAAGTTTGATACATCATTCACAACATTGTTGTACTGATCGCCCAATGGATCAAGTTTGTTTTTCACTTTTCCACCTCTATTTGATGAGCCTCATTGTCCTCCACTCTACAAAGGTTCTGCTCATGATACATATCCCCGAGCTTGGTTAAGCACCTTTGCAGAATTACAAGCCAATGGGCATCTACCCATTGCACCACACCATAGTTCACACCATACCAAAGATTCAGTAAAATGTATAGTGAGCTATATTATTCAGAAGAACAATTCAGTAAAACCTTGCTCTGTTTCTAGTGCTCTATACTACAATTATAGAATTCAGACATAGCAATGTTGTCATAGTAAAGAAAAAATCACATGAACACTAAACAATACTATCTTTCCACTACACATAGCACAAATTTAATCAATCAAACTACATCAGTTTCAGTGGTTTGTTACAACCTTATTCACTTGCTGACAAAATGCAGTAAAATAGCTATGTACTTATGTTTTCAGTTAAACAAATAGCTTCAATTTCAATGCTCTGTTTGCACTATGTAGCACCAAATCATTGTAACAAAGCATAACCCATGCTTCAACTTACCTCAGTAGCACATCCAATAAATATCCTACCAGTGTTAGTGCCTTCAAGTGCAACAAATTTGCCTGGCCTCTGCTTGTGCAATATGCACTTAGGCTCAGATTCACTAATCAGCAAACAGAAACTTGGTTTTATCGCAGTTTCAGGTGTTTGCTGCAGCAACACAAACATATATATCAACTACATCCATATATGAACTGAAATGGAAGAAAGAAAAATATATTCAAACCCTATCCCTAACCCTAGCCGAGGAGAGGAGAGCAGTTGAGAGGACAGTGACTTACAAAATACTCCATCTGCGTGCTACTGAACTCGCTCACTACTCGTCATCGTCGGAGCTGTCATTGTTGTTTGGCCATGACGACATGGTTGCGTCATCGTCGGAGTGCAAGGAGAAGAAGATAAGAGCAGCAGGCAGTGAGCTCGGGGGAGAGTCAAAGGAGTGGGAAGCTAACAAACCGATCGGGGCACTTTGACCTGGTTCGATCCGATCAGATCGAGCGGCACGACTAACGGCCGCCAGATCGGCCCATTAGCCGTTAGGCACGCCGTCGTCCTGATCAGTGGGCCACGCATGTGAGAAACATGCTTAAATCCTCTAAATGGGTCATCTACTAGACTTGGTAGTTTTTAGTCAAAAATTATGGATTCGGGTAGCTTTTGGTCAATTTTTCAAATGTGGAAGTTCTGTGGGACGGTAGCCCCTAAAATGATTGTTTTTTTGTCAAATACTCCTTCTATTTCCTTTTCTTTTTCGGGATTGGTAAATCTCAATCATCGTGGGATTTTATGTGAAGATTTGTGCAAAAATTTATTTTCATTTTTTCTTTGTTTTTTAAATTATGTTGTGTAACATGATTGAGACTTGATTAACTCTCATTCAACTTAGATCTAGACACACTCTTCTGGGATACCGTTTGTTCCAACGTAGTAAGGGGTAGGTAGGGATGTAAGAAAAAAATGACTTATTATTCTGGATAGCAGTTTAAAGAGTTTCTTGAACAAAAGGGTGAATTTTATTAGTTTAAAATGGAGCATCAAGAAGATATAGACATAATGAATACATCCAACCTGTGCATAGCTATACCACTTTAGAGAGTTACTAGCATTCTTGAAGATGTCGTGATACCGCATATTGCTATCCAGATGAATGACCTACTAGATCGGAATCGCGCCTTGGCACGAGGGTGCCGGTCCAAACGACTTGTCCAAACGAATAAAGATCAAAACACATGTTGCATTAGTAGGAAGGCAAGTTTAGCGCATCTATTCAACAGAATAACTTATTTTCAAGTTCAAAAGGAAAAAATAAACATTCAGTCTTATACCATAAGCAAGGCATCATCGAGTTCAACACGGTCAGAAGATTACAATAACTAATTGCATTTAGACCGTCCCATGAGCAAGGCGCCATCGAGTTTGCTATGGTAATGAGATTACAAAAGCTAAATAGACGACATTAGGTTCAACACTTAGAGCAGGAACATAAGAGAGCAAAAGCAAAACTAATGCATGAGATTAACATGTCAGATATAAGAGCCTCCATTTACAGCAGCGAAGGAGATAAATCAGTGGAGATCCCATCCAAACTACTACACAGACCTCGTCCCGCCCCGTGATGGTGGTGACCTGCAATCCTAGATGATGAGAGAAGTAATCGTGAGAAAGAGAGAGAGAGAGAGTACCACAGAGTTACATCAGTGGTCATTAAAAAGAATGATCACCAAAAAATGATCTACCAACATAATGAAACAAAAAATCTCCTAAGAGAATGGCCAGTACATAAAATTATTTTGTAAAGGACACCATAACTGCATCAACACACAAGGAAACATTATGTCCCAAAAGCATAGCGTACTATGGACATTTTCAGTGCTGACAAATATTATAACAAAGCTGAGCAACTCAATAAGTGAACGGAAGCCTATAGGAAATGCCCACTGGTCATAGCAAAATAGTAAATCAAATGGGTTGAGCCATATCACCACACAAGTTAACTAAAAGGGAAAAAAGTCGTTCTCAGGTTCAAGACAAAAAAGAAATAGCTAGTCCATCTGTCCATGCAAAAATCAAGATAGCATCGAGTTCATAGGGTCATGAGACTAAATAAGTTAATCAAACGACATTAAGTTCAATGCTAAGAGTAGGAACATGTCACACCATGTATTTTGGCTCTCCTGACTAAGTTAGCATAGCTCAAAAATTAGGGCCAACAAAAACTTTTTGTGTGCTTACGATGGTTGACTTGATTGCTATTTGCTTGCTTGCTTGAGTGTGCTCTAAATTCATAAAATTCCTCCTACTTTCAAAACTCATCTCCTTGCTCCAAATCTTCCCCCAATGATCATGCCATGTGTATAGGACCAAAAAGTATTTTTATACAAGTTTATTTTTTAAAAAGCATTTATTTAATTTAGGTTTTCAAAACCCCTAAGTTGAGGCTTGAACTACAAGTCCATGAATTAGGGTATTTAATTTCTTTCAAAAATCAAATTTGAAACCTATTATATATAAGACTTCCCAAAACCACCAAATATTCTTTTTAAACATTAGTTTCCTATTTTATTTAAAGGCTTTTTCTTCAGGCCAGAAATGGCCTTTTATAGGGAAAAAATATTTTTATGTTTCTAAAATATTTGAGAAAATTTAGGGAAACTCAGTGGACATATATCATCCATATATAAGAGTTTCAACACATGGTCATGTTCAAAATATTGGACAAAACCCTTTTTGCATATTTCAAGTATTTGAAATATTTCTATAAGAAACATTCTCAAAAAAATGCAGGAAAATTCTAGCAAGTCACATATGCCTAATGTGATGATCTTGCAAAGTTGCATTCCAATACAAATTGTTTTGGTTCACAAAAGTGCCCCAAAGACATTCTTGTCTAGATCCAAATTTGATCAACTCTACATTGCCATCTGTCTCTTCTTGATATCAAATTTTGTGGGCATGCTCTAATCCCCAAATGATGCCACTACACTAAGTGGTGTGTCAAGGAGAATAGATTTGCATGCCCAGATCTATAGAAACCTGATTTGGTTGATTTCTAGGGTTTATAAAGGTTGCATTGTAAACTTTCTTCAAACAAGCTCAAACCTTGTGACCAGCCTTATTTTTACCCCCCATCTTGCCCAAACAACCATCAAACATCCTCTGGTTAAATCCTAAAGTTACTGGTTTCACCTTTTGACTTGTTCTCCTTGGCCCCAAATTTTTACCACAACTCCACATTGTTGTATTCTACCTCCAGTAAGTTTCCCTGGCTGAGGCTCAATCATTGAAGGGGGTAAAAATCCCCATTTACCCCTCTGGACAACTATGGCAGTGTTGGATTCTACCGTAGGTGCATCGCATGTGAATTAAATTTTTCCTACGCGCAGAACATCCAAGAACATGCTACGGAGATGGATCACGGCTCGTTACCACTAGACGTGCAGTGCCGTGCAGCGGAAGTAGAGTTGGGGCAGCACGTTCGCGTGGTTCGTCTCCTCTTCGTCCAATCTCCCTCGAACAGCTAGTCCGATCTCCCTCGAACAGCCGGTCGCCGGATCCCACGTACAGGTTCCCCGGAGCGGCGCAAGTGCACCGCCTCTAATGGTATCCGCGCGTGCAGGAGGAACACCGTGCGGCGGACTGCTAGATCCGATCACACAGTTCGGCGGCGAGTGGAGGTGGCTAGTTGCAACACATGCAAAGCCGTAATGACGGCGCCGAAGCGATCAACCGGAAGGGTGTGCCGCACGTCCACTATACATAGGCATCCGTCGCGGGCTCAACTCTTGGGCCTCGCACGGATCCTAAAGCCCACGTGTTCCTTCCCTTAAGTGCGCGACCCCTTAGGTTCTCGTTCACTTGGTCGCGAGTCAGATTACATCCGGCTCGACTAGTCGGTAGCGGCCTCTAGCAAAGCGTGCCGACTCCAAGTGCCTGATGAAGCTGGTTAGGCGAACCTGTACTTCAAACTTCTATTCCCTTTGCCACACGATATATGTTGTCGTGCTCAAGGTGACATGGTCATCCTTGTTGCCGCATGATCTCTTTCTCGTTCTGGTGAATCCGACCAACACTTTGGATTATCTCATAATCCTCATCGCATGGCCATGCTTATCCAGGTCGGATCATCCGAGGGGCCCAGAGTATCTCTCTGCTCATCGGAGGGGCAAATCCCATCTTGCTCGACCACGTCTCGCAACATGGGTCTGGACAAGCCCGAAACCTACCTTAATAACTACCCTGTCACGGAGTAGCGTTTGGTCGGCCCAAAGCAAGTCCGTCACCATCCCGAGTACATGCGCCAGCTCGGGTCTTAGGACACAGAACGTATGTTGTACTAGAGACTCACAGATGACCTATCGATGTGTGTCATAGTTGGGTCTGTCCAACTCAGACCTTATCTCGACTCGGATCCGACTACGTCGAATCCGACCAGATCTTTCCGAGTCCATATTATCCGGCTAGCATCAAATTCTACATGGTCAGTGAGACCGGACCATCCACCGTGTGATATGCTAGTCTAACTGGCTGCGCGTCCACACAGCCCTCTCGACTAGGGACCATTTAGGACAGTCATCATACAATGCATAGTCTCACAAACAAGTCATGTACTTGTTAATACACATCATTGATAATGTCCAAGGACTATCTTTATTCATAAACACATAGGAAATATCATCATACATGATTGCCTCTAGGGCATATCTCCAACAGTCTCCCACTTGCACTAGAGTTACAAATAGACATCGAATGCCCATAGCTCTAACGTGCCCCTCAGGCTTGGGTTGTGGAAGCGGCTTAGTCAACGGATCTGCAACATTTTCATCCGTATGAATCTTGCATAAATTAGTATCACCATTCTTTATGAGCTTTCGTATCAGGTGATACTTTCAGTCTATGTGCCTGGTCTTGTGGTGTTGTCTCAGCTCCTTGACCTGTGCGATGGCACCTGAATTGTCGCAATATAGGTCCAACGGTTTTGCCCTGCCCGGGAACACACCAAGATCCTCCAGGAACTTCCGAATCCAAACACCTTCCTTTGCGGCTTCACAAGCCGCAATGTATTCGGCCTCTGTTGTGGAGTCAGCCATCGTATCTTGCTTGGAACTCGTCCAGCTCACTGCTCCTCCATTCATGACATACACGAATCCAGTTTGCGATCGACAATCATCCCTGTCAGTTTGGAAACTAGCATCAGCGTAACCCTTTACGCAGAGCTCCTCCTCACCTCCATAAACTAGGAACATCTCTTTAGTCCTTTTCAGGTACTTCAGGATAGTTTTCACCGCTGCCCAGTGACTCTCACCTGGGTTAGCCTGGTATCTGGTTGTTTAATCTTATTGCATAGGCAACATCAGGTCGAGTACATAGCATGGCATACATGATGGATCCTATTACCGAAGTATACGGAATCCTACTCATCTGGTTTCGCTCGTCAGAAGTCATAGGACTCTGAGTCTGGCTTAGCCTTATACCATGTCAGATGGGCAAGAACCCTTTCTTGGCCGCTTCAACACCTTGTCTACATTTGTGCTCTGGCTTAAGCCTAGCAGCCTCTTCGATCTATCTCTATTGATCTTGATGCCTAAAATGTATACTGCTTCTCCAAGGTCTTTCATCGAAAACTTCCCATTCAATGATTCCTTGATTGAGTTCAGCATTGAAACATCATTTTCGATCAGCAGTATGTCACCCACATACAGGATCAAAAATACTACCGAGCTCCCACTAGACTTCTTGTATAAACAATAGTCCTCTTAGTTCTTAATGAAACCAAGGTCAACGATGAATTCATCAAAACGAATGTTCCAACTCCGAGCTGCTTGCTTCAATCCATAAATGGATCTCTTGAGCTTGCATATTTTACTAGCATTATTTGGATCAACAAAACCTTCAGGTTGTATCATGTATGCATCCTCCTTTAAATTTCCATGAAGGAAAGCCGTTTTGACATCCATCTGCCATATCTCATAATCGAAATATGCAGCTATAGCTAGTATGATCGTCACCGACTTTAGAATCGCTACTGGCGAGTAGGTCTCGTCGTAGTCAATTCCTTGAACTTGTCCATAACCTTTAGCAACAAGCCAAGCTTTGTGGATCTGAACATTTCCATCCACATCGCTTTTCTTCTTAAAGACCCATTTGCAACCAATGGCAATTACGCCATGTGGCGGATCAACCAAGTCACAGACTTGATTATCATCCATGGACTTTAACTTGGATCTCATGGCCTCCATCCATGCCTCGGAATCTGGGCTCACCATCGCTTCCGCATACGTGGCCGACTCGTCACTTTCTAGCAACAACACATCGCACACTCTGCGCGATCTTTCCGACCTCCGTGGCTCCGGTGCCGATTCCACTATGGGTTCCCTGACCAACTCCGGTATGATCTCATCACCAGCCGACTCGTCCTCGAGTGGCTCTCGAATTTCTTCGAGTCGCACCGTTCTCCCACTCACTTCCCGACTGAGAAACTCTTTCTCTAGGAAAACCCCGTTCCGAGCAACAAACACTTTGTTCTCTTCTCGGTTGTAGAAGCTGTATCCCAAGGTTTCCCTCGGATATCCCACGAATATGAATTTATCCGACTTGGGTGTAAGCTTGTCTGACATGAGTTGTTTGAAAAATGCTTCACAACCCCAAATCTTTAGAAAAGACAAACTAGGATGTTGGAAATATGCCCTAGAGGCAATAATAAATTGGTTATTATTATATTTCCTTATTCGTGATAATCGTTTATTATCCATGCTATAATTGTATTGATTGGAAACTCAAATACATGTGTGGGTACATAGACAACACTGTGTCCCTAGTATGCCTCTAGTTAACTAGTTCGTTGATCAAAGATGGTCAAGGTTTCCTGGCCATAGACATGAGATGTCATTTGATAACGGGATCACATCATTAGGAGAATGATGTGATGGACAAGACCCAAACTATAAACATAGCATATGATCGTGTCAGTTTATTGCTATAGTTTTCTGCATGTCAAGTATCTGTTCCTATGACCATGAGATCATGCAACTCACTGACACCGGAGGAATACCTTGTGTGTATCAAACGTCACAACGTAACTGGATGACTATAAAGATGCTCTACAGGTATCTCCGAGGGTGTCTGTTGAGTGGGCATGGATCAAGACTGGGATTTGTTACTCCGTGTGACGGAGAGGTATCTCAGGGCCCACTCGGTAATACAACATCACAATAAGCCTTGCAAGCAATGTGACTAAGTGTTAGCCATGGGATCTTGTATTACGGAACGAGTAAAGAGACTTGCCGATAATGAGATTGAACTAGGTATAGAGATACCAACGATCGAATCTCGGGCAAGTAACATACCGAAGAACAAAGGGAACAGCGTACGGGATTAACTGAATCCTTGACATAGAGATTCAACCGATAAAAGATCTTCGTAGAATATGTAGGAACCAATATGGGCATCCAGGTCCCGCTATTGGTTATTGACTGTAGAGTTGTCTTGGTCATGTCTACATAGTTCTCGAACCCGCAGGGTCTGCACACTTAAGGTTCGGTGACGTTTCGGTATAGTAGAGTTATGTATGGTGGTGACCGAAGGTTGTTCGGAGTCCCGGATGAGATCCCTGACGTCACGAGGAGCTCCGGAATGGTCCGGAGGTAAAGATTGATATATAGGAAGTCCTGTTTTGGTCACCGGAAAAGTTTCGGGTATTTCGGTAGTGTACCGGGAGTGCCGGGAGGGGTACCGGGGACCATCGGGAGGGGTGTCTCGACCCAAAGGACCTCCTGGGCTGTGGGAGGAGTCAAACCAGCCCCTAGTGGGCTGGCCTAACCCCCCCACTAAGGCCCATGTGGCTTTGGGTGGAAAACATCCAAAGGAGGAAAGGTGGAAAGGGTTTCCAAGTGGAGAGGAGGAATCCTACTCCTAATAGGATCGGAGTAGGACTCCTCCACCTCCAATTTCGGCCAAACCTTGAGGGTTTGAGGCTGCCTCCTCCCCTCCCTCCCTCCTATATATACTAGAGGATTTAGAGGGAAGAGCTAACCCTAATTGCCACGTGCTCCCTCTACTTCATCTAGATCGGTTTCTCCTCTAGTCTAGTTTCAGCGGTGCTTAGGCGAAGCCCTGCCGGAATTGTTCCACCACCATAGCCGCCACGCCGTCGCGCCGCTGGAGAACTCTTCTACCTCTCCGCTCCATCTTGCTGGATCAAGAAGGCGGAGATCATCATCGAGCTGTACGTGTGCTGAACGCGGAGGTGCCGTCCGTTCGGCGCTAAATCGGAAGGACCGTGATCAGGATCGCGAGACGATTCGTGATTTGATCGTGGGACGGATCGTGATGGGATCGCGGGACGGATCGAGATTGGATCGCGAGATGGATCGTGATGGGATCGCGGGACGCTCGGCGATTTGGATCGCGAAGACGTTCGACTACATCAATCGCGTTTCTTAACGTTTCCCGCTTAGCGATCTACAAGGGTATGTAGATCCACTCTCCCTCTCGTAGATGCTCATCACCATGGATAGATCTTGCGTGTGCGTAGGAATTTTTTTGTTTCCCATGCAATGTTCCCCAACAGTGGCATCATGAGCTAGGTCTATGTGTAGATGAGATCTCGAGTAGAACACAAAGGAGTTTGTGGGCGTTGATATTCAGATTGCTTCCTCCCTTGGTCTTTTCTTGATTTGGCGGTATTGTGGGATGAAGCGGCCCAGACCAACATTACTCGTACACTTACGAGAGACCGGTTCCATCAACTGACATGTAACTTCGTTGCATAAAGATGGCTGGCGGGTGTCTGTTTCTCCCACTTTAGTCGGATCGGATTTGACAAAGGCGGTCCTTGAGAAGGTTGAATAGCAATTTTTGTATCACCGTTGTGGTTTTTGCGTAGGTAAGAATTGTTCTTGCTAGATACCCGTAGCAGCCACGTAAAACTTGTAACAACAATTAGAGGACGTCTAACTTGTTTTTGCAGGGTATGTTGTGATGTGATATGGCCAATTACATGATGAGATATATGTGATGTATGAGATGTTCATGTATTGTATAGAATATCACGACTTGCATGTCGATGAGTACGGCAACCGGCAGGAGCCATAGGGTTGTCTTTAATTATTTTCGCCGTTTTGCTTTACTTTATCGCTATGAGTTAGCAATAGTCGTGGAAGCAATAGCCGGTGCGGCAACCCCGATGGCGACACGTTGATGGAGATCATGGTGTCATGTGATACGTCTCCAACGTATCTATAATTTTTGATTGTTCCATGCTATTATATTATCTGTTTTGGATGTTTTATATGCATTAATATGCTATTTTATATTATTTTTGGGACTAACCTATTAATCTAGAGCCTAGTGCCAGTTTCTGTTTTTTCCTTGTTTTTGAGTATTGCAGATAAGGAATATTAAACGGAGTCCAAACGGAATAAAATCTTCGGAATAATTTTTCTTGGACCAGAAGACATCTACCAAGCTTGGAGACCAAGGCAGAGGAGCTGCCGTGTGGCCACAAGCCACAGGGGCGCGCCCTAGGGCGGAGGCGCCCCCCTGGCTTGTGGGCCAACGACAACTCCCCCAACCCTAATTTTCAGCCTATAAATTCCTAAATATTCCCTGTATACCAGAGAGAGCCATGAAAACACTTTTCCGCCGCCAGGAGCCTCGGTTCCCGTGAGATCCAATCTTGGAGCCTTTTCCGGTAATCTGCCGGAGGGGGATTTGATCACGGAGGGCATCTACATCAACTCCATTGCCCCTCCGATGATGCGTGAGTAGTTCACCACAGACCTTCGGGTCCATAGCTAGTAGCTAGATGGCTTCTTCTCTCTCTTTGCTCTTCAATACCATGTTCTTCATGATCTTCATGGAGATCTATCCGATGTAATACTCTGTTCTTCATGAACTTAAGGATAAAAAGATGGGGTTTTCATCATATTTCTTGAGTTTATCCCTCTACATCATGTCATCTTACCTAATGCGTTACTCTGTTCTTCATGAACTTAATACTCTAGATGCAGGCAGGAGTCGGTCGATGTGTGGAGTAATAGTAGTAGATGCAGAATCGTTTCGGTCTACTTGACACGGACGTGATACCTATATGCATAATCATTGCCTTGGATATCTTCATAATTATTCGCTTTTCTACCAATTGCTCGACAGTAATTTGTTCACCCACCGTAATACTTGCCATCATGAGAGAAGCCTCTAGTGAAACCTATGGTCCCCGGGTCTATTTTCTATCTTATACTTTCAGATCTAAAACCAAAAACACCAAAAATACCTTGCTGCAATATTTTTACTTTTGTTTTACTTTACTTTCAAGCAATCTATTCTATCTATCTCTATCAGATCTCATCCTTGCAAGTAACCGTGAAGGGATTGACAACCCCTTTATAGCGTTGGGTGCAAGTGTTTGATTATTTGTGTAGGTACATCCATTGGTGACTTGCTTGTATCTCCTACTGGATTGATACCTTGGTTCTCAACAACTGAGGGAAATACTTATCTACTTTGCTGCATCACCCGTTCCTCTTCACGGAAACCAACGCATGCTCGAGAAGTAGCAAGAAGGATTTCTGGCGCCGTTGCCGGGGAGATCTACATCAAGCCTACCAAGTACCCATCACAAACTCATCTCTTGCATTTACTTAATTTGCCATTTGCCTCTCGTTTTCCTCTCCCCCACTTCTAAAACGATTTTCCAAAAAGATTTGCCTTTTTCTTCGCCCTTCTTCCGTTCGTCTTTTCGTTTGCTTTTTTGTTTGCTTGTGTGTTAGATCGCTCAAACTCATGGCTAGCCTTGCTACTATCGCTATTACTCCCGAGAACGAAGTTCTTAATTTTAAGCAACGAGAGGGAGAGAATTTAAAAGATGCTTGGTATAGGATTTGCAATGCTCAAAATAGATCTACTCGTAAGCAATCAACTACCGTTCTCCTTCACAATTTTTATGTGGGTGTTTTTCCTTGGAATAGATATGTTTTGGATACTATTACGGGAGGGAATTTCTTGGGGAACAATACCTTTGATTCTTATAATGCTATGATAAATTTGGTAGGTTCACCCCCTCTCATGGTTAATGAAACTATTTTAACTTTGGAACATGTTATGCGAAGGCTTGATATCATTGAAAATAAAGTCGCTACTATAGAGCTCATTGAAAACTTGGATAAAAAGATCCATAATCATATCACCCAATATGGACCTAAGGTAGGAGTTACCCTAAAAAGCCTAAAGGAAAAAAGAGCCCATAGTTAATTAATGAAAAACTGGATCAAGATTCCTCTAGAATTGGAAAGCTAGAGGACATTATTACCTACTTGGGTTCCGCTTTTGCTTCCGTTCAGACCACCCCAGAATCTCCTACTCCTAAAATTGCCAGGTTTATCTATGTTCCCAAGAATAAGGATGAATCCTCTAGTAGAGGGGAGGATCTTAAGATGATAAGTGTTCATCCTAGCTTTATTGATATTGTCCGGGAACCAATTGCTACAAGTGAGTTTCTTGATTTCTTTCCTAGGAGTACGATAATTTATAAAATTAAAGAATCCCCTAGGGTTTATAAGTGTGCAATTGATGAGTTGCATACCAAAGATGACAATACCTAGATCTATTGCGTTTTGCCTAGCTAGGGGCGTTAAACAATAGCGCTTGTTGGGAGGCAACCCAATCTTATTTTCGTTTTGTTTTTTTTGGTTTCTGTTTTGGTGTGTTTTGCACATTATTACTTCTGTAATAATTGTGTTTTCTTGTTTAAATTAGTGTTTGAGCCAAGTAAGACCTTTGGGATGGTCTACGGTATTTGTGGTTTGATTCTGTTAAAAAACAGAAACTTTTGCGCTCAGTACAGAATTTTTATAAATTTACTGGAACGTGCTTTTGATCTGAATTTTTTCACAAGATTGATATACAAATTTCCCTGGTTCTCCTAATTTTTCAGAATTTTTAGAGTGACAGAATTATTTGAAGTCTACAGATTGCTATAGACTGTTCTGTTTTTGACAGATTATGTTTTCTTTGTGTTGTTTGCTTATTTTGATGAATCTATGGGTTGTATCGGGGGGTATGAACCATGGAGAAGTTAAAATACAGTAGGTATTACACAAATATAAATAAATAATGAGTTCACAACAGTACCTAAAGTGGTGATTTATTTTTCTTATACTAACGGATCTCATGAGTTTTCTGTTGAGTTTTGTGTTGTGAAGTTTTCAAGTTTTGGGTGAAGGTTTGATAGACTATGGAATAAGGATTAGCAAGAGCCTAAGCTTGGGGATGCCCAAGGCACCCCAAGCCATATTCAAGGATACCAAAAAGCCTAAGCTTGGGGATACCCCGGAAGGCATCCCCTCTTTCTTCTTCAATCCATCGGTAAATTTACTTGAGGCTATATTTTTATTCACCACATGATATGTGTTTTGCTTGGAGCGTCTTGTATGATATGAGTCTTTGCTTTTTAGTTTGCCACAATCATCCTTTCTGCACACATCTTTTTGAGAGAGACACGCTGATTCGTGAATTTATTAGAATACTCTATGTGCTTCACTTATATCTTTTGAGCTAGGCAATGTTGCTCTATGTGCTTCACTTATATCTTTTTAGAGCATGGTGGTGTTTTATTTTATAGAAATTATTGAACTGTCGTACCTCACTTATATTATTTTGAGAGTTTCTTAAAACATCATGGTAATTTGTTTAGGTTATGAATTTAGTCCTAATATAATGGGCATCCAAGAGGGATATAATAAAAACTTTCATATTAAGTACATTTAATACTATGAGAAGTTTGATTCCTTGCATATAGTTTTGAGATAATAGAGATGGTAATATGAGAGTCATGCTAGTGAGTAGTTGTGAATTGGAGAGATACTTGTGTTGAAGTTTGTGATTCCCGTAGCATGCACGTATGGCGAACCGTTATGTAACGAAGTCGGAGCATGATTTGTTTAATGATTGTCGACCTTTGTGTGAGGGTCGGGAGCGCGCGATGGTTAACTCCTACCAACCTCTCCCCTAGGATCATGCGTCTAATGCTTTGTTTGATAACTAATAGACTTTTGCAATATGTATGTGAGTTCTTTATGACTAATGTTGAGTCCATGGATTATACGCACTCTCACCCTTCCACCTTTGCTAGCCTCTCTAGTACCGCGCAACTTTCGCCGGTACATCAAACCTACCTTCCTCAAAACATCCACCATAAACCTTCCTCAAAACAGCCACCATATATTTTCCTCAAAACAGCCACCATATCTACCTATTATGGCATTTCCATAGCCATTCCGGGATATATTGACATGCAACTTCCACCGTTCCGCTTTTCATGACATGCACCACCACTTTCATATTGCATATAGAGTCATATTTTGTCATAGGTATCGACTTGTAATTTTTCTTTTGAGTTGTAAGTAAATAAAAGTGTGATGATTTTCATTATTAGAGCATTGTCCCGTGAGAGAAAAGCATGATGGAAGCCATGAATCCCTCACAAGTTGGGATGAGTATCCGGACTTTACAAAGAAATAAAAGTGGCCAGCGAAGCCCAAATAAAAAAAAAGAGGCCAAAGATGCCCACCAAAAAAAATGATGAGAGAAAGAGAGAAGGGACAATTGCTACTATCTTTTTCCACACTTGTGCTTCAAAGTAGCACCATGATCTTCATGATAGAGAGTCTCCTATTTTGTCACTTTCATATAACTAGTGGAGTTTCATCTTGCACGACCACTTAGTTTTCTTTTTGAGCTTTCATACACTTATAGCTCTAGTGCATCCGTTGCATGGCAATCCCTACTCACTGACATTGATATCTATTGATGGGCATCTCCATAGCCCGTTGATACGCCTAGTTGATGTGAGACTATCTTCTCCTTTTTCCTTGCAACCTCCACCATATTCTATTCCACCTATAGTGCTATATCCATGGCTCACGCTCATGTATTGCATGAGAGTTGAAAAGGTTTGAGAACACCAAAAGTGTGAAACAATTGCTTGACTTGTTCATCGGGGTTGTGCATGATTTAGATACTTTGTGTGGGGAAGATGGAGCATAGCCAGACCATATGATTTTGTAGTTATAACTTTCGAAGGCCATGTTGTTTCGAAAGGACACGATTGCCTTGTTGGTGTGCTCGAACTATTACTGTTTTTATGTCAATATTAGACTATTGTTTTGAATCTTACGGATCTGAATATTCATGCCACAATAAAGAATATTACATGGATAAATATGTTAGGTAGCATTCCACATCAAAAATTCTGTTTTTATCATTTACCTACTCAAGGACGAGCAGGAATTAAGCTTGGGGATGCTTGATACGTCTCGAACGTATCTATAATTTTTGATTGTTCCATGCTATTATATTATCTGTTTTGGATGTTTTATATGCATTAATATGCTATTTTATATTATTTTTGGGACTAACCTATTAATCTAGAGCCTAGTGCCAGTTTCTGTTTTTTCCTTGTTTTTGAGTATTGCAGATAAGGAATATTAAACGGAGTCCAAACGGAATAAAATCTTCGGAATAATTTTTCTTGGACCAGAAGACATCTACCAAGCTTGGAGACCAAGGCAGAGGAGCTGCCGTGTGGCCACAAGCCACAGGGGCGCGCCCTGGGGGGGGCGCCCCCCTGGCTTGTGGGCCCACGGCAACTCCCCCAACCCTAATTTTCAACCTATAAATTCCTAAATATTCCCTGTATACCAGAGAGAGCCACGAAAACACTTTTCCACCGCCAGGAGCCTCGGTTCCCGTGAGATCCAATCTTGGAGCCTTTTCCGGTAATCTGCCGGAGGGGGATTCGATCATAGAGGGCATCTACATTAACTCCATTGCCCCTACGATGATGCGTGAGTAGTTCACCACAGACCTTCGGGTCCATAGCTAGTAGCTAGATGGCTTCTTCTCTCTCTTTGCCCTTCAATACCATGTTCTTCATGATCTTCATGGAGATCTATCCGATGTAATACTCTTTTGCGGTGTGTTTGTCGAGATCCGATGAATTTTGGGTTTATGTTCATATTATCTATGAATATTATTTGAGTCTTTTCTGAATTCTTATATGCATGATTTCATATCTTTGCAAGTCTCTTCGAGTTATTGGTTTGGTTTGGCCAACTAGATTGGTAATTCTTGCAATGGGAGAAGTGCTTAGTTTTGGGTTCAATCTTGCGGTGTCCTCACCCAGTGACATAGTAGGGGTAGCGAGGCACGTATTGTATTGTTGCCATCGAGGATAAAAAGATGGGGTTTTCATCATATTGCTTGAGTTTATCCCTCTACATCATGTCATCTTACCTATTGCGTTACTCTATTCTTCATGAACTTAATACTCTAGATGCAGGAAGGAGTCGGTCGATGTGTGGAGTAATAGTAGTAGATGCAGAATCGTTTCGGTCTACTTGACACGGACGTGATGCCTATAATCATTGCCTTGGATATCTTCATAATTATTCGCTTTTCTATCAATTGCTAGACAGTAATTTGTTCACCCACCGTAATACTTGCCATCATGAGAGAAGCCTCTAGTGAAGCCTATGGCCCCCGGGTCTATTTTCTATCTTATACTTTCAGATCTAAAACCAAAAACACCAAAAACACCTTGCTGCAATATTTTTACTTTTGTTTTACTTTACTTTCAAGCAATCTATTCTATCTATCTCTATCAGATCTCATCCTTGCAAGTAACCGTGAAGGGATTGACAACCCCTTTATAGCGTTGGGTGCAAGTGTTTGATTATTTGTGTAGGTACATCCATTGGTGACTTGCTTGTATCTCCTACTGGATTGATACCTTGGTTCTCAACAACTGAGGGAAATACTTATCTACTTTGCTGCATCACCCGTTCCTCTTCACGGAAACCAACGCATGCTCGAGAAGTAGCAAGAAGGATTTCTGGCGCCGTTGCCGGGGAGATCTACATCAAGCCTACCAAGTACCCATCACAAACTCATCTCTTGCATTTACTTTATTTGCCATTTGCCTCTCGTTTTCCACTCCCCCACTTCTAAAACGATTTTCCAAAAAGATTTGCCTTTTTCTTCGCCCTTCTTCCGTTCGTCTTTTCGTTTGCTTTTTTGTTTGCTTGTGTGTTAGATCGCTCAAACTCATGGCTAGCCTTGCTACTATCGCTATTACTCCCGAGAACGAAGTTCTTAATTTTAAGCAACGAGAGGGAGAGAATTTAAAAGATGCTTGGTATAGGATTTGCAATGCTCAAAATAGATCTACTCGTAAGCAATCAACTACTGTTCTCCTTCACAATTTTTATGTGGGTGTTTTTCCTTGGAATAGATATGTTCTGGATACTATTACGGGAGGGAATTTCTTGGGGAACAATACCTTTGATTCTTATAATGCTATGATAAATTTGGTAGGTTCACCCCCTCTCATGGTTAATGAAACTATTTTAACTTTGGAACATGTTATGCGAAGGCTTGATATCATTGAAAATAAAGTCGCTACTATAGAGCTCATTGAAAACTTGGATAAAAAGATCCATAATCATATAACCCAATAAGGATCTAAGGTAGGAGTTACCCTAAAAAGCCTAAAGGAAAAAGAGCCCATAGTTAATGAAAAACTGGATCAAGATTCCTCTAGAATTGGAAAGCTAGAGGACATTATTACCAACTTGGGTTCCGCTTTTGCTTCCGTTCAGACCACCCCAAAATCTCCTACTCCTAAAATTGCCAGGTTTATCTATGCTCCCAAGAATAAGGATGAATTCTCTAGTAGAGGGGAGGATCTTAAGATGATAAGTGTTCATCCTAGCTTTATTGATATTGTCCGGGAACCAATTGCTACAAGTGAGTTTCTTGATTTCTTTCCTAGGAGTACGATAATTTATAAAATTAAAGAATCCCCTAGGGTTTATAAGTGTGCAATTGATGAGTTGCATACCAAAGATGACAATACCTAGATCTATTGCGTTTTGCCTAGCTAGGGGCGTTAAACAATAGCGCTTGTTGGGAGGCAACCCAATCTTATTTTCGTTTTGTTTTTTTTTCTGTTTTGGAGTGTTTTGCACATTATTACTTCTGTAATAATTGTGTTTTATTGTTTAAATTAGTGTTTGAGGCAAGTAAGACCTTTGGGATGGTCTACGTTATTTGTGGTTTGATTCTGTTAAAAAACAGAAACTTTTGCGCTCAGTCCAGAATTTTTATAAATTTACTGGAACGTGCTTTTAATCTGAATTTTTTACACAAGATTGATATACAAATTGCCCTGGTTTTCCTAATGTTTCAGAATTTTTAGAGTTACAGAAGTATTCTAAGTCTACAGATTGCTACAGACTGTTCTGTTTTTGACAGATTATGTTTTCTTTGTGTTGTTTGCTTATTTTGATGAATCTATGGGTTGTATCGGGGGGTATGAACCATGGAGAAGTTAGAATACAGTAGGTATTACACAAATATAAATAAATAATGTGTTCACAACAGTACCTAAAGTGGTGATTTATTTTTCTTATACTAACGGATCTCATGAGTTTTCTGTTGAGTTTTGTGTTGTGAAATTTTCAAGTTTTGGGTGAAGATTTGATAGACTATGGAATAAGGAGTGGCAAGAGCCTAAACTTGGGGATTCCCAAGGCACCCCAAGCCATATTCAAGGATACCAAAAAGCCTAAGCTTGGGGATACCCCGGAAGGCATCCCCTCTTTCTTCTTCAATCCATCGGTAAATTTACTTGAGGCTATATTTTTATTCACCACATGATATGTGTTTTGCTTGGAGCGTCTTGTATGATATGAGTCTTTGCTTTTTAGTTTGCCACAATCATCCTTGCTGCACACATCTTTTTGAGAGAGACACGCTGATTCGTGAATTTATTAGAATACTCTATGTGCTTCACTTATATCTTTTGAGCTAGGCAATGTTGCTCTATGTGCTTCACTTATATCTTTTTAGAGCATGGTGGTGTTTTATTTTATAGAAATTATTGAACTCTCGTACCTCACTTATATTATTTTGAGAGTTTCTTAAAACATCATGGTAATTTGTTTAGGTTATGAATTTAGTCCTAATATAATGGGCATCCAAGAGGGATATAATAAAAACTTTCATATTAAGTGCATTGAATACTATGAGAAGTTTGATTCCTTGCATATAGTTTTGAGATAATAGAGATGGTAATATGAGAGTCATGCTAGTGAGTAGTTGTGAATTGGAGAGATACTTGTGTTGAAGTTTGTGATTCCCGTAGCATGCACGTATGGTGAACCGTTATGTAACGAAGTCGGAGCATGATTTGTTTAATGATTGTCGACCTTTGTGTGAGGTTCGGGAGCGCGCGATGGTTAACTCCTACCAACCTCTCCCCTAGGAGCATGCGTCTAATGCTTTGTTTGATAACTAATACACTTTTGCAATAAGTATGTGAGTTCTTTATGACTAATGTTGAGTCCATGGATTATACGCATTCTCACCCTTCCACCTTTGCTAGCCTCTCTAGTACCGCACAACTTTCGCCGGTACATCAAACCTACCTTCCTCAAAACAGCCACCATAAACCTTCCTCAAAACAGCCACCATATATTTTCCTCAAGACAACCACCATATCTACCTATTATGGCATTTCCATAGCCATTCCGAGATATATTGACATGCAACTTCCACCGTTCCGCTTTTCATGACATGCACCACCACTTTCATATTGCATATAGAGTCATATTTTGTCATAGGTATCGACTTGTAATTTTTCTTTTGAGTTGTAAGTAAATAAAAGTGTGATGATTTTCATTATTAGAGCATTGTCCCGTGAGAGAAAAGGATGATGGAAGCCATGACTCCCTCACAAGTTGGGATGAGTATCCGGACTTTACAAAGAAATAAAAGAGGCCAGCGAAGCCCAAATAAAAAAAAAGAGGCCAAAGATGCCCACCAAAAAAAATGATGAGAGAAAGAGAGAAGGGACAATTGCTACTATCTTTTTCCACACTTGTGCTTCAAAGTAGCACCATGATCTTCATGATAGAGAGTCTCCTATTTTGTCACTTTCATATAACTAGTGGAGTTTCATCTTGCACGACCACTTAGTTTTCTTTTTGAGCTTTCATACACTTATAGCTCTAGTGCACCCGTTGCATGGCAATCCCTACTCACTGACATTGATATCTATTGATGGGCATCTCCATAGCCCGTTGATACGCCTAGTTGATGTGAGACTATCTTCTCCTTTTTCCTTGCAACCTCCACCATATTCTATTCCACCTATAGTGCTATATCCATGGCTCACGCTCATGTATTGCATGAGAGTTGAAAAGGTTTGAGAGCACGAAAAGTGTGAAACAATTGCTTGACTTGTTCATCGGGGTTGTGCATGATTTAGATACTTTGTGTGGGGAAGATGGAGCATAGCCAGACCATATGATTTTGTAGTTATAACTTTCTAAGGCCATGTTGTTTCGAAAGGACACGATTGCCTTGTTGGTGTGCTCGAAGTATTACTGTTTTTATGTCAATATTAGACTATTGTTTTGAATCTTACGGATCTGAATATTCATGCCACAATAAAGAATATTACATGGATAAATATGTTAGGTAGCATTCCACATCAAAAATTCTGTTTTTATCATTTACCTACTCGAGGACGAGCAGGAATTAAGCTTGGGGATGCTTGATACACTCGAACGTATCTATTATTTTTTATTGTTCCATGCTATTATATTATCTGTTTTGGATGTTTTATATGCATTAATATGCTATTTTATATTATTTTTGGGACTAACCTATTAATCTAGAGCCTAGTGCCAGTTTCTGTTTTTTCCTTGTTTTTGAGTATTACAGATAAGGAATATTAAACGGAGTCCAAACGGAATAAAATCTTCGGAATAATTTTTCTTGGACCAGAAGACATCTACCAAGCTTGGAGACCAAGGCAGAGGAGCTGCCGTGTGGCCACAAGCCATAGGGGCGCGCCCTGGGGGGGGGCGCCCCCCTGGCTTGTGGGCCCACGACAACTCCCCCAACCCTAATTTTCAGCCTATAAATTCCTAAATATTCCCTGTATACCAGAGAGAGCCACGAAAACACTTTTCCGCCGCCAGGAGCCTCGGTTCCCGTGAGATCCAATCTTGGAGCCTTTTCCGATAATCTGCCGGAGGGGGATTCGATCACAGAGGGCATCTACATCAACTCCATTGCCCCTCCGATGATGCGTGAGTAGTTCACCACAGACCTTCGGGTCCATAGCTAGTAGCTAGATGGCTTCTTCTCTCTCTTTGCTCTTCAATACCATGTTCTTCATGATCTTCATGGAGATCTATCCGATGTAATACTCTTTTGCGGTGTGTTTGTTGAGATCCGATGAATTGTGGGTTTATGTTCATATTATCTATGAATATTATTTGAGTCTTTTCTGAATTCTTATATACATGATTTCATATCTTTGCAAGTCTCTTCGAGTTATTGGTTTGGTTTGGCCAACTAGATTGGTAATTCTTGCAATGGGAGAAGTGCTTAGTTTTGGGTTCAATCTTGCGGTGTCCTCACCCAGTGACATAGTAGGGGTAGCGAGGCTCGTATTGTATTGTTGCCATCGAGGATAAAAAGATGGGGTTTTCATCATATTGCTTGAGTTTATCCCTCTACATCATGTCATCTTACCTAATGCGTTACTCTGTTCTTCATGAACTTAATACTCTAGATGCGGGCAGGAGTCGGTCGATGTGTGGAGTAATAGTAGTAGATGCAGAATCGTTTCGGTCTACTTGACACGGACGTGATGCCTATAATCATTGCCTTGGATATCTTCATAATTATTCGCTTTTCTATCAATTGCTCGACAGTAATTTGTTCACCCACCGTAATACTTGCCATCATGAGAGAAGCCTCTAGTGAAGCCTATGGCCCCCGGGTCTATTTTCTATCTTATACTTTCAGATCTAAAACCAAAAACACCAAAAATACCTTGCTGCAATATTTTTACTTTTGTTTTACTTTACTTTCAAGCAATCTATTCTATCTATCTCTATCAGATCTCATCCTTGCAAGTAACCGTGAAGGGATTGACAACCCCTTTATAGCGTTGGGTGCAAGTGTTTGATTATTTGTGTAGGTACATCCATTGGTGACTTGCTTGTATCTCCTACTGGCTTAATACCTTGGTTCTCAACAACTGAGGGAAATACTTATCTACTTTGCTGCATCACCCGTTCCTCTTCACGGAAACCAACGCATGCTCGAGAAGTAGCATCATGCCGGTGACGATGGAGATCATGCCGGTGCTTTGGAGATGGAGATCAAAAGCACAAGTTCATGGCCATATCATGTCACTTATGATTTGCATGTGATGTTAATCCTTTTATGCATCTTATTTTGCTTAGGACGACGGTAGCATTATAAGGTGATCCCTCACTAAAATTTCAAGATAAAATTGTGTTCTCCCCGAGTGTGCACCGTTGTGAAAGTTCGTCGTTTTGAGACACCACGTGATGATCGGGTGTGATAGACTCTACGTTCACATACAACGGGTGCAAGCCAGTGTTGCACGTGCGGAACACTCGGGTTAAACTTGACGAGCCTAGCATGTACAGACATGGCCTCGGAACACAAGAGACCGAAAGGTCAAACATGAGTCATATAGTAGATATGATCAACATGAAGATGTTCACCATTGAAACCACCTCAACTCACGTGATGATCGGACTTGAGTTGGTGGATTTGGATCATGTGTCACTCGAATGACCGGAGGGATGTCAATTTGAGTGGGTGTTTTTAAGTAATATGATTAACTAAACTCATTATCATGAACATAGTCAAAATGTCCTTGCAAATTATGTTGTAGATTACTAGCTCGCGCTGTAGCTCCCTTAATTTTTATATGTTCCTAGAGAAATAGAGTTGAAAGATGATGGTAGCAATAAAGCGAACTGGGTCCTTGATCTGAGGATTGTCCTCATTGCTGCACAGAAGGCTTATGTCCTTAATGCACCGCTCGGTGCGCCACCCCCTCAAGCGTCGTCTATAGATGTTGTGAACATCTGACAGGCACGTTCTGATGACTACTTGATAGTTCAGTGCGTCATGCATTACGGCTTAGAATTGAGGCTCCAAAACGTTTTGAACGTCACGGAACATATGAGATGTTCTAAGAGCTGAAATTGGGATCTCAGGCTCGTGCCCGTGTTGAGAGGTATGAGACCTCCAACAAGATTCTTTGCCTGCAAGATGAAGGAGAATAGCTCAATCGGTGAGCATGTGCTCAGATTGTCTGGGTGCTACAATCGCTTGAATCGAGTGGGAGTTGATCTTCCAGATAAGATAGTGATTGATATAGTTCTCCAAGTCACTGTCACTAAGCTACTAGAGCCTCGTGATGAACTATAAAATGCCAGGGATAGAAATAATGATCCCTGAGCTATTCGCGATGTTTGACACTTCGAAGGTAGAAATCAAGAAGGAGCATCAAGTGTTGATGGTTAGTGAAACCACTAGTTTCGAGAAGGGCAAGGGCTAGGAGGGAAACTTCATGGATGGCAAGTCAGTTGTTGTTCCAGTGAAGAAACCCAAGGTTGAACCCAAACCCGAGACTAAGTGCTTCTATTATGAGGAGAACAGTCGCTGAAGCGGAACAACCCTAGATACTTGGTAGATAAGAAGGCTGGCAACGTCGATAGAAGTATATTTGATATACGTGTTATTGATGTGTACCTTGCTAGTACTTCTAGTAGCACCTGGGTATTGGATACCGGTTCGGTTGCTAAATGTTAGTAACTCGAAATAAAAGCTACGGAATAAACGGAGGCTAGCTAAGGGTGAGGTGACGATGAGTGTTGGAAGTGTTTCCAAGGTTGATGTGATCACTATCGCACGCTCTCTCTACCTTCGGGATTAGTAATGAACCTAAATAAATGTTATTTGGTGTTTGCATTGAGCATGAACATGATTAGATCATGTTTATTGCAATACGGTTATTCATTCAAGTTAGAGAATAATGGTTATTCTGTTTACATGAATAATACCTTCAATGGTCATGCACCCAATGAGAATGGTTTATTGAATCTTGATCGTAGTGATACACATGTTCATAATATTGATGCCAAAAGATACAAAGTTAATAATGATAGTACCACAAACTTGTGGCACTGCCGCTAAATGTCATATTGGTGTAAAACGCATGAAGAAACTCCATGTTGATGGATCTTTGGACTCATTCGATTTCGAATCGGTTGAGACATGCGGACCATGCCTCATGGGCAAGATGACTTAGACCCCGTTTTCCGGTATGATGGAGCGGGCAAGTGACTTATTGGAAATGATACATGTTGATGTATTCGGTCCAATGAGTGTTGTAGCGTGCGGTGGATATCATTATTTTCCTACCTTCACTGATGATTTGAGTAGATATGGGGATATTTACTTAATGAAACACAAGTCTGAAACGTTTGAAAAGTTCAAACAAATTCAGAGTGAAGTTTGAGATCATCGTGACAAGAAGATAAAATATCTACGATATGATCGTAAGAGGTAAATATCCTTGTTACGAGTTTGGTATACAACTTAAGACAATGTGGAAGTTGTTTCACAACTCACGCCACCTGGAACACCATAGTGTGATGGTGTGTCCGAACGTCGTAGTCGTGCTCTATTGGATATGGTGTGTACTATGATGTCTCTTATCGATTTGCCACTATCGTTTTGGGGTTATGCATTAGAGACAACTACATTCACTTTAAAAAGGGGCACCATCTAAGTCCGTTGAGATGACACCGTATGAATTTTGGTTTGGCAGAAACCTAAGCTGTCATTTCTTAATGTTTGGGGCTGCGACGCTTATGTGGAAAAGGTTTTCAACCTGATGAGCTCGAACCCAAAGCGGACAAATGCATCTTCATAGAATACCCTAACGTAACAGTTGGGTAAACCTTCTATCTCAGATCCAAGCACAAAGTGTTTGTTGCTAAAACGGGTCCTTTCTCGAGAAAGAGTTTCTCTCAAAAGAATTGAGTGGGAGGAAGATAGAACTTGATGAGGTTGTTGAACCTTTGTTTCAAACAGAGAGTAGCGCAGCGCAGAAAGTTGTTTCTGTGGAGCCTACGTTAGTTGAAGAGGAAGTTAATGATGATGATCATAAAGCTTCAGATCAAGTTACTATCGAACCTCGTAGGTCGACAAGGACGCGTACTGCTCCTGAGTGGTACGGCAACCCTGTCTTAGAGGTCATGTTGTTGGACAACGATGAACCTACGAGCTATGGAGAAGCGATGATGGGCCCGGATTCCGAGAAATGGTTAGAGGCCATGCAATCCGAGATGGGATCCATGTAAGAAAACAAAGTATGGGCTTTGGAAGTATTACCTGAAGGGTGAAAGGCCATTCAGAACAAATGGATCTTCAAAAGGAAGACAGACGCGGACGGTAATGTCACCGTCTATAAAGCTCTACTTGTGGCAAAGGGTTTTTCACAAGTTCAAGGAGTTGACTACGATTAGACTTTCTCACCCGTAGCGATGCTAAAGTCTGTTGGAATTATGTTAGCAGTTGCTGCATTTTTCGATTATGAAATCTGGCAGATGGATGTCAAAACATCATTTCCTTAATGGTATCCGTGAGGAAAGGTTGTATGTGATACAACCAGAAGGTTTTGTCAGTTCTAAGGATGCTAAAATATATGCAAGCTCCAGCGATCCTTCTATGGACCGGAGCAAGCATCTCGGAGTTGGAATATACGCTTTGATGAGGTGATCAAAGTTTTTGAGTCTATACAAAGTTTATGAGAAACTTGTATTTACAATAAAGTGAGTGGGAGCACTATAAAATTTCTGATAAGTATATGTGGATGACATATTGTTGATCAGCAATGATGTAGAATTTCTGGAAAGCATAAAGGGTTGTTTGAAAAGGAGTTTTTCAAAGGAAAACCTGGAATGAAGCTACTTAAATATTGGGCATCTTGATCTATAGAGGTAGATCAAGACATCTGATAGAACTTTCAATGAGTACATACCTTGACAAGATTTTAAAAGAGTTCAAAATGGATCAGTCAAAGAAAGAGTTCTTGCCTGATTTGTAAGGTGTGGAGTTGAGTGAGACTCAAAGCTCTACCACGACAGAAGAAAGAGAAAGGACGAAGGTCGTCCCGTATGCCTTATCCATAGGCTCTGTATAGTATGCCATGCTATGTACCGCACCTGTGTGTGCCTTGCCATGAGTCTTTCAAGGGGTACAAGAGTGATCCAGGAGTGGACCACTGGACAGCGGTCAAGATTATCCTTAGTAACTAGAATACTAAGGAAATATTTCTTGATTATGGAGGTGATAAAGAGTTCGTCGTAAAGGGTTACGTTGATGCAAGCTTTAACACCAATCCGGATGACTCTGAGTAGCAATCCGGATACGTATAGTGGAGCAGCCATTTGGAATAGCTCCAAGTGGAGTGTGGTAGCAGTGTCTACAGTATGACATAGAGATTTGCAAAGTACACACGGATCTGAATGTCGTAGACCCGTTGACTAAAGACCTCTTTCACATGCAAAGCATGATCGAACCCCAGAACTCATTGGGTGTTAGATTCATAACAATGTAAAACACATGGTGATGTGAACTAGATTATTGACTCTAGTGCAAGTGGGAGACTGTTGGAAATATGCCCTAGAGGCAATAATAAATTGGTTATTATTATATTTCCTTTTTCGTGATAATCGTTTATTATCCATGCTATAATTGTATTGATTGTAAACTCAAATACATGTGTGGGTACATAGACAACACTGTGTCCCTAGTATGCCTCTAGTTAACTAGTTCGTTGATCAAAGATGGTCAAGGTTTCCTGGCCATAGACATGAGATGTCATTTGATAACGGGATCACATCATTAGGAGAATGATGTGATGGACAAGACCCAAACTATAAACATAGCATATGATCGTGTCAGTTTATTGCTATAGTTTTCTGCATGTCAAGTATCTGTTCCTATGACCATGAGATCATGCAACTCACTGACACCGGAGGAATACCTTGTGTGTATCAAACGTCACAACGTAACTGGGTGACTATAAAGATGCTCTACAGGTATCTCCGAGGGTGTCTCTTGAGTGGGCATGAATCAAGACTGGGATTTGTTACTCCGTGTGACGGAGAGGTATCTCAGGGCCCACTCGGTAATACAACATCACAATAAGCCTTGCAAGCAATGTGACTAAGTGTTAGCCACGGGATCTTGTATTACGGAATGAGTAAAGAGACTTGTCGGTAACGAGATTGAACTAGGTATAGAGATACCGACGATCGAATCTCGGGCAAGTAACATACCGAAGAACAAAGGGAACAGCGTACGGGATTAACTGAATCCTTGACATAGAGGTTCAACCGATAAAAGATCTTCGTAGAATATGTAGGAACCAATATGGTCATCCAGGTCCCGCTATTGGTTATTGACCGTAGAGGTGTCTTGGTCATGTCTACATAGTTCTCGAACCCGCAGGGTCTGCACACTTAAGGTTCGGTGACGTTTCGGTATAGTAGAGTTATGTATGGTGGTGACCGAAGGTTGTTCGGAGTCCCGGATGAGATCCTGGACGTCAGGAGGAGCTCTGGAATGGTCCGGAGGTAAAGATTGATATATAGGAAGTCCTGTTTTGGTCACCCGAAAAGTTTCGGGTATTTCGGTAGTGTACCGGGAGTGCCGGGAGGGGTACCAGGGACCATCGTGAGGGGTGTCTCGACCCAAAGGACCTCATGGGCTGTGGGAGGAGTCAAAACAGCCCCTAGTGGGCTGGCCTACCCCCCCCCCCCCCCACCCACTAAGGCCCATGTGGCTTTGGGTGGAAAAAATCAAAAGGAGGAAAGGTGGAAAGGGTTTCCAAGTGGAGAGGAGGAATCCTACTCCTAATAGGATTGGAGTAGGACTCCTCCACCTCCAATTACGGCCAAACCTTGAGGGTTTGAGGCTGCCTCCTCCCCTCCCTCCCTCCTATATATACTAGAGGATTTAGAGGGAAGAGCTAACCCTAATTGCCACGTGCTCCCTCTACTTCATCTAGATCGGTTTCTCCTCTAGTCTAGTTTCAGCGGTGCTTAGGCGAAGCCCTGCCGGAATTGTTCCACCACCATAGCTGCCGCGCCGTCGCGCTGCCGGAGAACTCTTCTACCTCTCCGCTCCATCTTGCTGGATCAAGAAGGCAGAGATCATCATCGAGCTGTACGTGTGCTGAACGCGGAGGTGCCGTCCGTTCGGCGCATGATCGGAAGAACCGTGATCAGGATCGCGAGACGATTTGTGATTTGATCGCGGGACGGATCGTGATGGGATCGCAGGACGGATCGAGATTGGATCGCGAGATGGATCGTGATGGGATCGCGGGACGCTCGGGGATTTGGATGGCGAAGACGTTCGACTAAATCAACCGCGTTTCTTAACGCTTCCCGCTTAGCGATCTACAAGGGTATGTAGATCCACTCTCCCTCTCGTAGATGCTCATCACCATGGATAGATCTTGCGTGTGCGTAGGAAATTTTTTGTTTCCCATGCAACGTTCCCCAACATAGGACTCTTCCCAGTCCACATCTCATGTGGTGTCTTATCTACGGATTTTGATGGTACCCTGTTTAGTGTGAAAGCTGCAGTTTCTAGATCGTATCCCCAGAATGACAAGGGTAAATCCAATTTGCTCATCATCGATCGGACCATGTCCAACAAGGTTCGATTTCTCCATTCTGACACGCCGTTTCTCTACGGCATACCCGGAGGTGTGAGCTGAGGTACTATACCTCGGCTCTTCAGATGATCATCAAACTCCTGGCTCATGTACTCACCTCCACGATCTGATCGCAAAAGCTTTATCGTTTTGCCAAGCTGATTTTCAACCTCGTTCTTAAACTCTTTGAACTTTTCAAAAGTTTCCGACTTGTGCCTCATCAAATAGATATATCCATATCTACTCAAGTCGTCGGTAAAAGTCATGAAGTACTGGTAGCCAACTCTGGCCGTTGTGCTCATTGGACCACACACATCACTGTGTATAAGCTCCAATAGCTCGGACGCCGTTTCGCAACTCTTTGCAAAAGGATACTTAGTCATCTTGCCGAGCAATGATGATTCGCTTGTCTCGAACGACCCGAAGTCAGACGAAGTTAGGAGTCCATCATCATGGAGCTTCTTCATGCGTTTTAGACTAATATGTCCAAGTCGGCAATGGCAGAAGTAAGTCGGATTTACCTCATTAGGCTTATGCCTCTTGACATTCATGTTATAGACTCGTTCCGTTTCTAGATTTAAAATAAATAGCCCATCCACAATGGGTGCATAGCTGTGGAACATTCCATTCAAATAAAACAAACAACCATTGTCCTTTAAACTGAATTCATAACCCTGACTCATCAAGCATGAGGCAGAAATAATGTTCCGACTAAGTGCGGGAATGTAATAACAATTATTCAATTACAAAATAAATCCAGAAGGAAGCTTGAGCTGCATCGTGCCGACCTCCAACGCATCAACTCTTGCTTTGTTGCCGACCCTGATGTCAATCTCCCCTTGTGCCACACGCCTAGTTCTTATCAGCCCCTGCATCGAGTTGCATATATGAACAACCGATCCGGTATCAAATACCCAAGAGCTACTAGGTATGTTAGCAAGGTAAATGTCTATAACATATGTAACAAGTGTACCTTTGCCTGAAGAAGCATTTTCGGCCTTCTTGCCATGCTCAGCAAGCCACTTGTTACAGTTCCTCTTCCAGTGACCAGTTTCCTTGCAATGAAAGCACACGGTCTTTGAGTCCGGTCCCAGCTTCGGCGTAGCGGCAGAGACAACCTTCCCCGTGCCCTTTGCCTTACCCTTTTTCTTGGACCAACTCTTCTTGAACTTATCCGAGTTTTGCACCATCAACACTTGATGTGTGCCTTTCTTAATATCTTGCTCTACCACCTTAAGCATCCCATGGAATTCAGTGAGCTTCTTATCCATGCCGTGCATATGATAGTTCGAGACGAACGTCCCATAGCTAGGTGGAAGAGAACCCAGAATTGCATCCGTGGATAGCTCGTCCCCAAGTGGGAAGCCTAACCGATCCAAAGCTTGCACGTACCCGATCATCTTGATCACATGCGGGCTCAGTGGATCACCCTCTTTCAGCTTACAATCCATCAAGGATTGCCAGACGGTGAACCTTTCGGTCCTAGCCTACACCTGAAACATGCTCTTGAGACTCTCGATAATATCGAAAGTGTCAACGTTTTCGAAATGCTGTTGCAAATCGGGCTCCATACAAGCCAGCATGAGGCAGCTGATCTCGTTTGATTCATCAATGAGTTTCTGATGGGCACTCTTGGTTGTGGCACTAGCATTCTCGGTAGGTTCCTCGGGAGTGGATCCTCTAGAACATGTTCCTTTTTATCGTGCTTGAGAACAATTCTCAAATTTTTATACCAGGTGGTAAAGTTTGTTCCATTCAGTTTATACTTTTCCAGAATTGATTTCAATGCAATGTTGGGTTGAGCAGGTGGTGCCATTGATCTACAACAGAAAATATGCAATCACTAAGCAATGTGTTTATGCAGAGTAATTCAAGCCTTAAACAGAACTACTCCCACTGAAGTTGGCATCCCTCCGCAAACTCTTTTTGATTCAGGACCCGTCTAGCGCAAGCGACTAGTGAGCTTTAGCATCACTGCTAGCCAACTTGCCTATTCGGTAAGCAACTCCTTGCTAATCGTATCTCTATACGATTCCTGTCGGTCGGGTAGGTATCTCATACCCCGGCTCCCGACCTTATTTGCCACAAGGCCCAAAACCGTTTTGATAGCCTTGTCAAGTTAACCTGATGCAGTGCATGTCCGTGTCCGACACAAACTCTCCAGTTCAAGGAAACCTAGTAACACCTCAATTTTATGAGCCCACCACTAGACGTACTTGATGTGCGAAGGTGCAACATCCGGAATGGCAATGTGCTTGATACTAACGAGGGATCTTTCTATCATTTTAACATGCATAGAAACAAGAAGCAATATCAATCACATATAAACATAAATATGTGAAATAGTATGGCCCCTTCATGGACATCCTTTCAGGTCGGCTCCAACTCCGATGACCAGGGCAGAACTCCATCTTGCTCGTCACACCGGGATGCCAAAGCCTCGAACTTGATCTCTGTACTCCAACTACTACAACTAGTAATGAATTTACAGAGAATCACAAGTCGACTCGCAGGTTGTTATACAATATATGACAACACTTTGGCTCCTGCCGGCGGACAATCATGACACGCAGGTCATGTTAAATTACACACATGCATCACATACATATGAGCCATACTATTCACATCAAACCTGCAAAACAAAGTTATGCCTAGAATCGCATTCTACCGGTTTGTGTGACCATGTATGAAATACAAGGCGCTACGCACACTTCGGTCCCGCCGAATCTGTACTCCGATCACGCCGAATTTTCTGACCTGACCGATCTTATTGATCATCGCGAACCCGATTCGGATTTACGTTTCACTGTTAACCCCGTTGGCGGATACCGACCGGTAGGGGTAGGTTGTGTCACGACCTCGTCGATTTCGATTGACAGAAAATATAGCCTCAACGATCCCCATGTGCAGTTGATCTCATCAACCGTGCACATAGCCGATCTCATAAACAACGACAAATCTCATCTGCCTCCTCCACATATCATATATGCATCCGATCTGAATCCAAATCTTATAACAAGGGCTCTGATACCACTGTTGGGTTCTACCGTAGGTGCATCGCATGCGAATTAAAATTTTCCTACGCGCAGAACATCCAAGAACATGCTACGGAGATGGATCACGGCTCATTACCACTAGACGTGCAGTGTCGTGCAGCGGAAGTAGAGTTGGGGCAGCGCGTTCGCGTGGTCCGTCTCGTCCTCATCTGATCTCCCTCGAACAGCCGGTCCGATCTCCCTCGAACAGCCGGTCACCGGATCCCACGTACAGGTTCGCCGGAGCAGCGCAAGTGCACCGCCTCTAATGGTATCCGCGCGTGCAGGAGGAACACCGTGCGGTGGACTGCTAGGTCCGATCACACAGTTTGGCGGCGAGTGGAGGTGGCTACTTGCAACACATGCAAAGCCCTAATGACGGCGCCGAAGCGATCAACCGGAAGGGTGTGCCGCACCTCCACTATATATAGGCATCCATCGCGGACTCAACTCTTGGGCCTCGCACGGATCCTAAAGCCCACGTGTTCCTTCCCTTAAGGGCGCGACCCCTTAGGTTCTCGTTCACTTGGTCGCGAGTCAGATTACATCCGGCTCGACCAGTCGGTAGTGGCCTCTAGCAAAGCGTGCCGACTCCAAGTGCCCGATGAAGTTGGTTAGGCGAACCTGTACTTCACACTTCCGTTCCCTTTGCCACACGATATATGTTGTCGTGCTCAAGGCGACATGGTCATCCTTGTTGCCGCACGACCTCTTTCTCGTTCCGGTGAATCCGACCAACACTTTGGATTATCTCATAATCTTCATCGCATGGCCACGCTTATCCAGGTCGGATCATCCGAGGGGCCCATAGTATATCTCTCCTCATCGGAGGGGCAAATCCCATCTTGCTCGACCACGTCTCGCAACATGGGTCTGGACAAGCCCGAAACCTACCTTTATAACTACCCTGTCAAGGAGTAGCGTTTGGTCGACCCAAAGCAAGTCTGTCACCATCCCGAGTACATGCGCCAGCTCGGGTCTTAGGACACAGAACGTATGTTGTACTAGACACTCACAGATGACCTATCGCTACGTCTCATAGTTGGGTATGTCCAACTCAGACCTTATCTCGACTCGGATCCGACTACGTCGAATCCGCCAGATCTTTCTGAGTCCATATTATCCGGCTAGCATCAAATGCTACATGGTCGGTGAGACCGGACCAACCACCGTGTGATATGCTAGTCTAACTGGCTGCGCATCCACACAGCCCTCTCGACTAGGGACCATTTAGGACAGTCATCATATAATGCATAGTCTCACAAACAAGTCACGTACTTGTTAATACACATCATTGATAATGTCCAAGGACTATCTTTATTCATAAACACGTAGGAAATATCATCGTACATGATTGCCTCTAGGGCATATCTCAAACAGGCAGCACCTATTTTACCTCCCCCCTCCATTCCAGCCACCCTCTAGAGCATCATATGCTCTCTCCCCCTTTGTTTAAACCCCCTAGAGCTATTGGGCACAGGTGGCCGCGCCCATTTGGGCGCTCTGGAGCGCGCTACAGTGCACCAAGGCACTGTAGTCACATCATGCCAAGGCTTCTGACCACATTGGGAGGCGGGGCCGTGGCCCCCAAGGCTGCCTCGGCGTCCAAGACACGCCACCCTGTCTTCCCCCTCATCTCTCCCCCTCTGAGGTACTCCCCTCGCCCGCGCACGGTGCCGCCCGAGAGCTCCAGTAAGCTCGCTCACACGCGCGAGCCCTGTCGGCCTCTGGTTCCTCCCTGTCTCTTCCCCTGGTCATGGACCGCACCCACGAACACCCCTGAACCGCCCCTACAATCTCCCGTGGCCACTAGAACCGGTTTCTCGGGCACCGGCAAACTCCGCCCACGGTGCACCGTGCCCCCACCTATTTAAGCCACCCCTGGCCTCCCTGTACCCACTGATCACCCTCTGAGAAACCCAATTGAGCCCCTGCTCGACCAATCACCCCCGAGGTAGCCCCAAGCTCGAGATCGAGCCGGAGCCCCGCCGCTTCGGCCGTCTGGCCACCGCGCGGTACGGACCATCTCCGTGCCTCATTCCTTCTCCCTCAACTACCTCTCGACCCCAGGAACCTAACGTAGCGACCATACCATTTTGATTTCCTCGGCCGCCGCTCGGGTCAGACGCCGTCGACGACCCCGTCACCGTCGGCGACCATCTCCGGTGCCACCCGACAGGCAACGCTCCCCTGAGCTCGACTGAACCCTAAAATGGCCTCGCTATCGACCGCATGCCCATAGGTGAGCTATCTCCCTCCCCTGTCCAGAGGTAGAAGACGACCGCGGGGTGGGGCCCGCGTGTCATTCTCTCCTTGCCCCCCCTCTCTCTCTCTGCCAGGAAGGGCCCGCGTGCAGGTTTAAAAACTAAACCAGCGCGCGTACCTCTTCGCCCCTTGGCCGATTCTCCCGGGCCGGCTTAGGTCGCTCTCTGTTTTGGCCCACAGTGAACAGTGCTGATTCTTTTTATTCTTTTGAGAAAAACTTTGGAAAATCACAATTAAATAAATACAACTCCAAATGGCATGATTCCAACTCCTACATTTTTTTGAAAATCCAAACTAATTAATGGTGCAACTTTCATATTTTTTACCACCAGTTTCTGTACTGTTCAAATTTAATTTGAATTTGAACTATGAAAACCCCACCTTGCAAATTCCTAGAACATCCATTTCAAGTCCAAATTTGATGATTCAAATTCCTAGTGATTCCAAAAATCTTTCTATGTTTATACATCCATGTTTAACATTTTTACCATGCATTGTTTCTGTAAGAAATAATAAATAGCTCGCCTTTCCATTTATTCCATCTTTGAAAATCCCTAGGAAAAACATCCCAACTCCAAATCCAGTGAAACCACTCTCTATATTCTTATAAAATCATGCCCTAATTAATAAGTGCATCCGCTCATTTTTTTTCTTCTGTAGACTCCTTATAGGATCAACAATTTCCCCCATTTCCCACCTTTCAAAAATCCTCGTTGATCTATATCCAGTAGAACCCCTTTGGATATTTTTGTTATAGCCCGAGGTGTCCTATAAAAGTAAAACTCCTATTTTAAGAACACTTTTATTTCTCTGCTTGTTGTGTTGCTTATTGTGGTTGTTTCCAGTGGTAGTTGACGAAGTAGACGAAATGCTCGGAGTTGGACTAGAAGCTTGTGAAGACCTCGAAGACTTTGCTGAGCCAGGCAAGCAGGCCTTTGACCATGTTGTGAAACTATTTTTATGCATGACATTATAGTACCTTACTTGTTGCATGAAAGAGCATGTCGATGATGCGGTGACAACCTTGCTGGGTTGGTCTCCGACGCATTTCTCTTTGGTACTTGCATTGTGCATGACCCTACCTTCCTATGAGGGTTATGCGGGTGGGAAGTAGTTATGATGCTAAGTAGTTGCTACGCAAGTGGGACAGGGATATGCATGAGAAGGAAAAACAAATGTTTACCAAAGACCTTTTTGAAAACCCCATCAGGTGCCACTAATGCCCGAGGGAGATGATGTTGATCTAGGTAACCACTTGATAAAGAAGTGGTGTACCGAGGCAAGTGTGTGTGTTGTTTTCAAAAAGGGATTGGTTTAAGTTGCGACCGTTACTCCAACCTTACATGCACAACCACTCTACCCCTATATGGGAAGGGGCTTTGTTGGTTACCTTGGTCGGTGCTAGCAGAGAGCCCGCATTACTAGTGGCGGGAGTGACGTGGTCATTCTCGATACGAGGTATGTAATATATCGCGAGTCGTGACTTGACACGGAAGTTCCCCGAGTCTTGTGGGTAAAGTGTGCAGCCTCTGCAGAGTGTAAAACTATTCAAATAGCCGTGTCCATGGTCAAGGACATTTGGATGACCGCTCTTGGGCTACGTCCTTTGTTTTATCAAAACATGGTGTGTGTGTGACAAAGAGATACTTGAGCTAAGTCGGAAGACTTGAATAAAATGACTGAACATGTGATGTTCGAATCCTGCTTATAGTGATATCTGTAACTTATTCACATAGATATCTATTCTTGTTGATGCATGCTTTACAAATGGTAGGACATGATGTTGCACTCCAAACTAGCTTTCCGCAAAACTACCTACTTAGTGCTATACCTTGCATTGTTTTACCTCGTCCAAACATGGGTTGCTTGCAAGTACATTCAATGTACTCATTGGCTTGCCACTTGTTATTTTATTGGCCAGGCATGAAAGAACAGGATATAATGAAGAGTACCCTGGTGACGAACATGCGAGCTAGGACGCTTCCCAGTCATAAGGCATGTAGGGTTAAGGCAGATGACATGGGTCCACGCTATCGTTGAATATTTCCGCTGCAAGTGTGCGAAGACTTGGCCATAAAGGTCATATCTGAGTAAAACGGTATGTACTGGATGTAAGACTCTTGCTATTCAGTTTGTGTCTCTTCAGTGAGCATTGATCTCTGGGATCACTGTGCACGTGCATTCGGTGATCATGACTTATGAGTCGGGGTCCCCAAAGAGCTGGTATCAGAGTCATCCTAACTGTAGGAAGCCTTAGTTAGCATGGACGTTAGTTAGGACAAACCTATTTTTCCAGACGTTTCAGACCACTTGCAAAAAACTCTATATTCTTACCTCTTCTATGTCTTCAAAGAAACCGAAGATTTTTGCCTTACCACTTCCACTATTTTCTCTTGGCTCTCCTCATCTGCTTTTTTCAAAACTTTGCAAATGGTCGCTAGTACCCTTATGCCCCTGACCACTGGATTCCTTCAAATCCTCGTCGGTAACCTGGAAGGAAGCCACCTTGCCAAGACGTTCGCCCACATCTTCTGAAGATAAAATTGGCGACACCACTACAAGACGACACCAACAGGAGAAACCTTCTCGAGGTATGAGGATATCAAGACTCAGAAGAAGGTGACACCCTCGACACTGCCCCAGGATGATGCAACCTTGGCCTATGATGATCAAGTCATAAGATATGCAAGATCATGACATGCATCGCTAATTGAGCAAACTTGTCCTTACCGTTGTTGTATCGGCAACCATCGGTGGATGAGAACCTCGCCATTTAGTCCGCCTCACTATAGTGAGCAGGAAAATGGTTCGCATCATCCCCCGCTCTTGGAGTCGATGTTGTCATCAACGTAACCGACGGGTTGGACCTCTACCATGCCTTGTTAATGGCATTGCATAAAGTATTTCCCACCTGGAACCCTCGGTGCCTCAGAAGACAAGAGGGATTGTCATGATTAAGAAGACAACAGAAGACCCAGACAATGGCAGCCACGAGGAACCACCTTCACCCCGTCAACTTACCAAATAAGAAGTTGTCAGAGATTCTTCAAGGCTCATTCTGGATCATTTCATCGGGACACTACAAGAGACGTGCGTACACCTGAGGAAGACCCATAAGACTGGACATCCTTCCCCCAGACACGCGAAGCAAAGCATGACTACTGAGTCCGAGAACCCCTAGGGTAGGATGAGTCGTGTGTCCCTATGCGAAGTTGAGTCCGTGTGATGGTTCGAATGGAACCATGTTGTGTGTTGCTTGTTTTTGTTTGTTTGTGATTTGATATAAGTCGCACTTTTGCCCTAGGCAACAAGTACGCGGCTATATCGCCTACCTCATCTGACTTGCTTGTGTTTGGCCCCTTTCAGCACTTGTTTGATTGCACTTGCATTATACCACCCCTTAGGCACTTCCCTCTATGCTACTTTCCCTCTCCCCCATCTCGTCAACTGAAGACCAACAAGACAAGATGCATCAAGGATCCATCTCGACAAGCAACTAGCACTGAAGACTTTTGACGACAACCTATTCAACCAAGTGCAACCCCATAGAGTTATACTTTTCCCTCGGGATTGGAAATCCTTCCCTAGACGAGCCTAGACCTCACAAGTTACCCCAGCTCAAACCTCTAACCACGTGTTTAACATGCGGGTTTGCCAGGACACCTATTAAGCTTCAATCGTCATTGATTAGCACTGGGTTCACTATGGAACTAGTGATCATAGTGAACGGACACATTACATTCCTAGGCCAGCATCGGCATTGTGATGCGATAGGGAAGATTGTTTAAGGGTATATGACAAATAGACAAATGATTTGATGTGACTGTAATAGATGTCTTGAGGATATATCTAGGACTCTTCGGTGGATTACAAGACCTTCATGTTGATAGAAGAACTTGGTGGGTCAAGTTGATAGAGTGACATAATTTACTTCTCCCTTGAGTAAATTGGATTTACTAGGTTAGTTATGATCACAAACTGAGATCTTGGTGGAATAATGACTTGACCTAGTCAAGTGATATTGATAGTGGGTTGATGATGTTACGATAATGACTTGGAGGAACCGTTAGAAATTCTCGTTGGACATGAGATTGGGTTAAATCGGTGATCCTAATAGGGTGTCGATGATAAATGAGACTACATGGTTCGGAGTAATTTGGATTTAGTTAGATGATCTCGATCTTTATATTGTGTCCCTTGGTGGATAATAAACTAGGAATATTGGTTTGTTGTCAGAATTGATTCAAGGATCTATATGCACCTGGTGTTGGAATTTACTTGATCATGATAATGGAAATTGGTGGATATACCGTGATAAGATAGTCCTAGGATTTGGGATTTTAGGAATTCTAGGAGATTATGTGGAACACACTCGAGATTGGATTTGTAGAGTTAATGGACCATGTAACGACTGATGGAACTGATGGACCATTTTATTGGATTCATAGGAAGGAAACAAGATCTTGGATTGGTATATTACATGTTTCCTTAGCATAAAGATGCAACACCTTAGACCTTGGATAGAATAGCTGAGCACTTGGATTTGTAGTGCCTTATTCAAGCTTAGCAACTTGTATGCTTCACCCGAGGATTTTTACATAGGGATACGCATGAGTTAGCTATAGTATACATATGTGATTTTGTTTAATCCTTTCAAGAGTGATGAGGATATGAATAACCTGAGTGATGTTTGGAGTTGACTTACGCAAAATAATGTTTCGGTGGAATAAGATGAATTTTGGTTGGAGTAATAGGTAGGACTATTGGCATCTAAGAACAGTGCTCAAGGATGAGATGATAAACATTCACTCACATCCTAAGACCCTTGAAACCCCAGAGCTTTACCGAGCCATAACATGGTCGGATTATGACCAAAGGTTTTGGCTCTAAGTCATTAGACTATGTCCAATACTCCAACTCAACCACCACCAATTCTGTCTGTAAGGAAGGTGTGCATGAAGAACTAGGTTGCAAAGGACCACAAACCCCTAAACAAGCAACCCCTAGGAGCAAATCCCGCTCTCCGAAAGTTCAAGACTGACCGGCTAAAGATTGGTTCCTGAGCTTCCTCTAGAGAGCAAGACGAATCAAGATGCTACCAGTCTAAGACCATTCACGAGGCTTACCCAAGCCCCACAGTCTGCACCTTATGGCTAATGATGATACTCTCAAGCCCTTCTTAAGTTGGCCTATGCCGCTCCTCTCACAAATCCCATGAGTAAATGCATTTATGTGATACTTGGAGAAGTATGTTGTCGTTCCCATGGATGACATACTTATTTATCCAAGGGGATCAAGGAACACCTTAGTCCTATTTGGATGAGCCCCAGAAGCATCGATTGCCATGCCTCTCAAATGTAAGGATTTACCTTGAAGAAGTTGGACTCCTCGGAGTACTCTCCCTGGAGTAGAAGACATTCATACCCAAACAAGACCAAGAACCACTACGGTGGGGAAGACACGACAAGGAAGAAGAAGCAAGAGAAGACAACCACCACTCTCTTGTCAGCTACCTCAACTAGGCTATGTTAAGAAGCACCAACATTCAAGCACGATGATGCCCTTGGACATCGAGAGGATTAAAGAGCACCTTGTTTTAAATGGTCACCTATCAGTTCCTGACTAGGAAGGAACTAAGAAGTTGATAGCACCCCTCACTCCACCACCACGACGGTGTACGATGAGCATGACGTCCCTACACTCTCCAGATGCCTGGAACGGAGTGGAACATTTTTCATGACTTATTTACTAGCCTCTTTTGGTCCAACCATGGGTGTAAGCCTGACTGGACCATGGTGAACCACCTACCAAAGATAGTCCTCCCCGCTTGTCCAAACCTCAACCTTAGGGAATAGATGGCTGTTCTATACTTTTGGATAGTCAGCTTATTTAGAACCCCTCAGAGACCCTCTTAGATGGAAGAAACCATTTTGACACCAAGTCTCTAACCATAGTCTTAGGGACGAGACTCAACCCGAACCTTCCCACAAATGGCAGTGAAGAGACAAGTAGACTAAGCTCTCAAAGACACGCTGGGAACGTGCGTCCGGGACTACGAAGACAAATGGCCGAAGACGACTGATGAACATGCCTGGACTACTTACTCAAGCGAAAGATCTCAACAAGAAGCCTACCCCGACGAACCTCAACGCCCATACTGTTGAAGACCACATGGATCGGAATATCGTCTGCTCCAAGGAAGTCGATGACTCCCTGTCAATGGAAGACTATGCCAAGACTTTGACCCTCCTAGTCTAGGACGAGACATCTAGATGTCACTAACCAACATGGGTAACCCACATGCCAGCACGCAGACACCCTATTTGCCACATATTCCGACTTTGGAATACACACGCAAGCCAGAACCTTGATCGAACCCCATTCACATCTCGGACGAATTCAAGCAACGCACTCGGAGCCGTATCATCAAGCACTTGAAGACCAGTGGAGCAACCACACCAAACAAGAAGAAACACGGGAAAGTGAAGACTACCTCAGACCAGATTTTCCTATCTCTCAACGCCTAGCCTAGGAATCTCGGGGACGAGATTCTTGTAAGGGGGTAGGTCTGTCACACCCTGTGTTTTGCCTCTCCTGACTAAGTTAGCATAGCTCAAAAATTAGGGCCAACAAAAATTTATGTGTGCGTACGATGGTTGACTTTATTGCTATTTGCTTGCTTGCTTAAGTGTGCTCTAAATTCATAAAATTCCTCCTACTTTCAAAAGTCATCTGCTAGCTCCAAATCTTTGCCAAATGATCATGCCATGTGTGTAGGACCAAAAACTATTTTTATACAAATTTATTTTAAAAAAACATTTATTTAATTTAGGTCTTCAAAACCCCCCGAGTTGAGGCTTGAACTACAAGTCCTTGAATTAGGGTATTTAAATTCTTTCAAAAATCATATTTGAAACCTATTATATATAAGACTTCCCAAAAAACCACCAAATATTATTTTTAAACATTATTTTCCATTTTTATTTAAAGGCTTTTTCTTAAGGCCAGAAATGGTCTTTTATAGGTAAAAATAATTTTAATGTTTCCAAAATATTTGAGAAAATTTAGGGAAACTCAGTGGACATATATCATCCATATACAAGAGTTTCAACACCTGGTCATGTTCAAAATATTGGACAAAACCCTCCAAAACCCTTTCTGCATATTTCAAGTATTTGAAATATTTCTATAAGAAATATTCTCAAATAAATCCAGGAAAATTCTAGCAACACAAATATGACTAATGTGATGATCTTGCAAAGTTTCGTTCCAATACAAATTGTTTTGGTTCACAAAAGTGCCCCAAAACCATTCTTGTCTAGATCCAAATTTGATTAACTCTACATTGCCAACTGTCTCTTCTTGATCTGAAATTTTGTGGGCATGCTCTAATCCCTAAATGATGTCACGACACTAAGTGGTGCATCAAGGAGAATAGATTTGCATGCCCAGATCTATAGAAACCTGATTTGGTTGATTGATTGCATTGTAAACTTTCTTCAAACATGCTCAAACCTTGTGATCAGCCTTATTTTTATCCCCCATTTTATCCTGGTAAATTTGATGGCCAGTAGAAACTTTCATCTTGCGCAAACAACCATCAAACACCTTCTAGTTAAATCCTAAAGTTACTTGTTTCACCTTTTGACTTGTTCTCCTTGGCTCCAACTTTTTACCACAACTCCACATTGTTGTATTCTACATCCAGTAAGTTTCCTGGCCAAGGCTCAATCTTTGAAGGGGGTAAAAACCCCCCATTTACCCCTCTAGACAGCTATGGCAGCACCTATTTTACCTCCCCCTCTCCATTCCAGCCACCCTCCAGAGCATCCTATGCTCTCTCCCCTTTTGTTTAAACCCCCTAGAGCTGCTGGGCATAGGTGGCCGTGCCCAAGTCACCAATGGCATGCCATAGCATGCCATTTGGGTGCTCTGGAGCGTGCTACAGTGCACTAGTGCACTGTAGCCGCGTCCTGCCCGAGGCTCCCAACCACATTGGGAGGCGGGGTCGTGTCCCTCGAGGCTGCCTCGGCGTCCGGGACACGCCACCATGTCTTCCCCCTGCTCTCTCCCCCTCTGCGGTCCTCCCCTCGCCCGCGCACGGTGCTGCCTGAGAGCTCCAGTTATCTCGCTCACACGCGCGAGCCATGTCAGCCTCTGGCTCCTCCCTGTCTCTTCCCCTGGTCATGGACCGCACCCACAAACACCCCTGAGCCGCCACTACAATCTCCCGTGGCCACCAGAACTGGTTTCACGGGCACCGGCGAACTCCGCCCGTGGTGCACCGCGCCCCCACCTATTTAAGACACCCCTGGCCTCCCTCTACCCACTGATCACCCTCTGAGAAACCCAATCGAGCCCCAGCTCGACCAATCACCCCCGGGAGCCCCGAGCTCTAGATCGAGTCGGAGCCCTGCCGCTTCGGCGGTCCGCCACCGCGCGGTACAGACCATCTCCAGGCCTCATTCCTTCTCCCTCAACTCCCCCTCGACCCCAGGAACCTAACGATGCCCTTCATTCGACGGTTTGCAGACGGAAGCGGCAGTACCATCTTCGATTTCCTCGGCCGCCGCTCGGGTCAGACGCCGTCGACGATCCCGTCACCGCCGGCGACCATCTCCGGTGGCACCCGACAGGCGACGCTCCCTTGAGCTCGACTGAACCCTCAGATGTCCTCGCCGTCGATCGCATCCCCGTCGGTGAGCTCTCTCCCTCCCCTGTCCAGAGGTAGAAGATGACTGCAGGGTGGGGCCCACGTGTCATTCTCTCCTCGCCCCTCTCTCTTTGCCAGGAAGGGCCCACGTGCAGGTTTAAAAACTAAACCAGCGCGTGTACCTCTTCGCCTCTCGGCCGGTTCTCCTGGGCCGGCTTGGGTCGCTCTCTATTTTGGCCCACAGTGAACAGTGCCGATTCTTTTTATTCTTTTCAGAAAAACTTTGGAAAATCACAATTAAATAAATACAACTCCAAATGGCATGATTCAAACTCCTAAATTTTTCTAAAAATCCAAACTAATTAATGGTGCAACTTTCATATATTTTTACCACCAGTTTCCGTACTGTTCAAATTCAAATTCAAATTTGAACTATGAAAACCCCACCTTGCAAATTCCTAGAACATCCATTTCAAGTTCAAATTTGATGATTCAAATTCCTAGTGATTCCAAAAATCTTTCTATGTTTATCCAGCCATGTTTAACATTTTTACCATCCGTTGTTTCTGTTAGAAATAATAAATATCTCCCCTTTCTATTTATTGCATCTTAGAAAATCCCTAGGAAAAACATCCCAACTCTATAAAATCATGCCCTAATTAATAAGTGCATCCGCTCAATTTTATAAAAAATGTTTTCTGTTGACTCCTTATAGGATCAACAATTTCCCCCATTTCCACCTTCAAAAATCCCCGTTGATCCAGATCAAGTAGAACCCCTTTGGTTATTTTTCTTATAGCCCGAGGTGTCCTATAAAACTAAAACTCCTATTTTATGAACACTTTTATTTCTCTGCTTGTTGTGTTGATTATTGTGGTTGTTTCCGGCGGTAGTTGACGAAGTAGACGAAATGCTCGGAGTTGGACTAGAAGCTTGTGAAGACCTCGAAGACTTTGCTGAGCCAGGCAAGCAACCCTTTGACCATGTTGTGAAACTAGTTTTATGCATGACATTATAGTACCTTACTTGTTGCAAGAAAGAGCATGTCGATGATGCAGTGACAGCCTTGGTGGGTTGCTCTCCGATGCACTTCTCTTTGGTACTTGCATTGTGCATGACCCTACCTTCCTATGAGGGTTATGCAGATGGGAAGTAGTTAGGATGCTAAGTACTTGCTACGCAAGTGGGACAGGGAAATGTATGAGAAGGAAAAACAAATGTTTACCAAAGACCTTTTTGAAAACCCCATTGGGTGTCACTTACACCCAGGGAGATGATGTTGAGCTAGGTAACCACTTGATAAAGAAGTGGTGTACCGAGTCAAGTGTGTGTGTTGTTTTCAAAAAGGGATTGGCTTAAGTTGCGAGTATTACTCCAACCTTACATGCACAACCACTCTACCCCTATATGGGAAGGGCCTTTGTTGATTACCTTGGTCGGTGCTAGCAGAGAGGCCACATTACTAGTGGCGGGAGTGACGTGGTCATTCTCGATACGGGGTCATGCCGGAGAGGACGATTATGGGTTGTTTTCACAGACACCGAGCACACCGTTGGTCCACTCATGGATGATACTCGTGATGTACATCATGCGAGCTGGGTACTAACGAGTGGACTCTTTGTTAGTATCATCAGGGGAAAGGCATTGTTCGGGTGCTTACCTCGGGTATGTCATATATCGCGAGTCGTGGCTTGACACGGAAGTTCCCCGAGTCTTGTGGGTAAAGTATGCAACCTCTACAGAGTGTAAAACTATTCGAATAGCCGTGTCCACGGTCAAGGAAAGTTGGATGACCGCTCTTGGGCTACGTCTATTGTTTTCTCAAAACTTGGTGTGTGTGTGACAAAGAGATACTTGAGCTAAGTCGGAAGAGTTGAACAGAATGATTGAACATGTAAGACTCTTGTTATTCAGTTTCTGTGTGTTCAGTGAGCATTGATCTCTAGGATCACTGTGCACGTGCATTCGGTGTTCACGACTTATGAGTCGGGGTTCCCACAGAACATAAGAGAATAAAAGCAAGCCACAGATGCAATAGGGTTATACGAACTTGCATAGAGCTGTAATAGGAAGTTTGCGACAACAGCGCTGCTACACATTGCATATAGACATACCTTTGACATCGCTGATGTACATTGGGTTGTGATTGCTCACCCCTTTCACAATGTGGATAGCCTGGATAGTTGACTTTTTCACAGGGTGATGCTCCCTTGAGAGTTAATCATACAAAACCCAAACAATTTTCACACCTCACATCACTGTTATGAGAATATCCATCATCACAAACTACAAAGCCACATGTATACTTTCCTCTCAATCCAGATTACATGTTGAATGTTTGTACATGTTTTTTGGATAACTTTTTAATCAACATAACTGTTCTATTTTTAATTCACAAGGCCATTCTTGAATCTATAAACAATGTAAATTTGAGCCATTGAACTTAATATATCAGTCAATCATCTATTAAAAAATGCAACCAAAAATCATATCAATGCGAACACGTTGTCGCATCATATTACAAAGGCGATGTGATTATAAATTTACAAAATCCAAAAACTGTGCAGAATATGAGAGCAGATGAGGCATATATCTATCATTAAATACAAACGGAATAAGGCAATGAAAACTAAAAATTACCTGTCATTTGGACATGTAGTAGAATCACTCTCCCTCCGAGCGCTATCCCTTATGTTGATAGAATCCTATATTTCACGAGAAGAGCAAGAAGGATGTGTCGCTGTATAGATACGTAAAAAACACTTAAATTGTCAGTTCATGATAGGATTGGCATGCATTGTGTTAGAATCAAGAAATACATGTATATGCCAGCAACTAGTGCTCCCAGGGGAACTGAATTATGCTTATGCAGCCACATGAATATTTAAATATATATCTTACTGAATATATAAGATGGATTTACTTCGTTTTTCAGCTGTCATTGTCATGGTCAAAAGTTCTAAACCTGACTTATATGGTGGACAATCATAAAATCAGTTACCATGTAAACACAAAAATAAACAATGTTGAGCAAACCCCAAAGCAGATTTCTTGCTTTCGACCCATAACCAACCAAGCGTATTAATAGATTAAGTAAAAATACACGATGAAATGTTGGGAATAAGTCGTGACGGAGCACGATGCGACCGGCGTCGGTGCGTCAGGTCGGGTCCGTGGCGGTGCGACCGGCGTCAGCACGCAAGGTCGGGTCCGCGGGCTGGGTCACGGCCGTGTGTACGTATGTGCGTGTGTGCATGATTGTGCAGGTTAGTCATAGCTAGGCGTTGATCGCGGGAGTCGTTGGGCATGATCCAACGTGAGCTAGCTAGACGGATGTGCATGCATGTGTTAGTTATGGTGTAGTTGGAGCAGCCGCAGTCTACGCGTAGTGAGCGCGGGCGGCCGGGCATGCAGGTCGTGCAGGCGCGCGAGTAGGAGTGGGCAGCGCCCTGTGTGTACGCCGGGAGATAAATACCTACTGCTGCCTGTTGTAAAGAATGCCAAACCCAGTGAATAAAGTTGCCAAGATACAGGCCGCGAACGGCGTTCGTCGCCATTGCTCCGAGTTCGTGCTCGAGTTGAGTTTCTTTGTGCGTAAGTTTCCGGGTTTGCGCCAACATTTGGTATCATGAGCTTGGTTATCCTGGGTGTGGTTCCCCTCGTCGGAGGCGTGCCGGCGGCAGTGGCGGACCTACCATTGGGGCGACCCGGGGCGGCCGCCCCGGGTCGCCGGCGTTGGATGATCGACCCCCACCACTACTAGGGAAAACCTTATACACAGAATCTTAGCAGCAGCGCGGGACAGGATGGGGTGCTACTGCTAATTAGCAGTAGCGCGGTATGAAGACAGGCGCTACTGGTACTAACTTAGCAGTAGCGCGGCTCGGTAGAACCGCGCTGCTACTAAAATTGACCGACCGTTCCCGCCACGATAGGTTTAGCAGTAGCGCGTCCACGATAACCGTGCTACTGCTAATGTTATAGCAGTAGCGCTCTTTTTTTTCAATTCGTTACTGCTAATTTTGAAACTGGCCACATGGCGGGCCCCTCTTAGTAGTAGCGCGTGTTACAGGGGAGCGCTACTGCTATCTTATTAGCAGCAGCACGTTTTTCTCCCAGCGCTACTGCTAAGCCTCAGCCATACCACATTTTCCCTCCCCCCTCCCCTCCCCTCTTAGTAGTAGCGCGTGGTACAGGGGAGCGCTACTGCTATCTTATTAGCAGCAACGCGTTTTTCTCCCAGCGCTACTGCTAAGCCTCAGCCATACCACCTTTTTCCTCCCCCCTCCCCTCCTCTCTTCCTCACTTTCCCCTAGCTCCCACCTCCTCTCTCCCTCACTTTGCTTCTTCCTCACTACTTCTCCCCCCATTGCTCTCCTTCTTCTACCTATCTTTCTCTCTCTTTATTACTCCTAGCTAACTACACCAACCTCCATTAATGCATCTCCTTCCCCCTTCACTAGTTGAACTTGTCTCCTCCCAAACTAGCTAGCTAGGTAGATCTAGCTAGCATTTAGTGAAGTGACCTATGTACCTCCCTAACTAGATCTATAGCCTTATCAAGAAGAGCTTTGTCCACTTTTGATCATTCCATAGGTGTGTGTGGCAACACCTATCGACATCATCATCACATAGCTCGATCTCGAGATAGGTGATTAAAAATTTATGCTTTTGCAAGAATGGAAATATGTGTATGTGTGCGATATGACATAATCGGGCGATATGATGGCAATTGTGTGTGTGGCATGAGTTGCCGCCGAATTGTGCTTGTGAGTTGCCTATGTTTTGCCGAAATGTCGATTTATTTCCGTTTCGGCGAATTCTGGGCAAACTCTATATGTCCTATTTTTAGGGAAAGTCATGCCGAATTTTTGTATGACTTTGATGCATGCATGCATTTTTATAATCAATTTGTTTATTATTCCTGTGCAGGCGTTCATGATGGTCAGTGGAACGGTGGTGGACAGGTGGTTGCGGTCGGCGGTGCAGGACATGAAAGAAAATAACCTGACAGAGGTTTTATGTCCGTGTCGAAGATGCAAAGGACGAGCTTGGCTCGACCCCTATGACGATGGTCGTGTGATGGCGCACCTGCGACTGGTTTCATGGATGGCTATACTCAGTGGATAATTGAAGATATGTGCAGTGATGATCAGAACTCAGGGGTGACGATGGAATGCATGACCGACAGCGACAACGGCGCAACTGAGAGATTTTACGGAAGGGTCGGCAACAGCGCAACCGGTATTTCACTAGCATGACTATACCCGACGCCAAGAGCGGTACCGTGAACGCTATCGCAAAAAACGAGCCATGGGTACACGCTAAGCACGTGACACAATGCTTCTTCATAACCGACCCGTGCAATCCCAGCCGTGTTGTCATGAGGAGAGGCAAAAGGAACATCATTGGAATGGATGGAGTCGCCAACGAGGAAGACTACGACCAGTACGGCAACCCAATGAGGGAAGATGACGATGACGATGAAGTATACGTCAAAACAAGAATCAATACTACATTACCTAAGAAAGATCGTACTCCATGGAAAAGGAAAAGTCACAATGAGGGGCTCAATTATGTTCCTATTTTGTATACATACTTAACCGTCAAATGATGCAATATATATCGTCTTAGTTATATATATTGTATCACCTTCCCTTCGTTCCTGCTCTCGGAAAAAAGCAAAAGAAAAGAAAAGAAAAAGAAGAAAATAAAAGGAAGAGAAAATAAAGGAAAAGACAATAGAAGAAACAAACAGGAAAACTGCTATAGGTACTGGTTATAGCAGTAGCGCTTTTCCTAAAAAGAGCTATAGCTAGTCAAAATAGCAGTAGCGCTTTTCCGAAAAAGAGCTATAGCTAGTCAAAATAGTAGTAGCGCCGTTTGGAGAAGCGCGCTATAGATAACTTAGCTATAGCGTGTTTTTTGGAAACGCGCTACTGCTATGTCGACTTAACCCCCGGATCCCCACTCTCTCTTCCCCCAAATCCCCGTTTCCCGCCTCTGCTTCCCCCAAATCCCCGGCCCCTCGTCGCCGCCGGAGCCCGTGCCCTCGCCGCGCGCCCCTGCCTCAAGCGCCGGAGCCCTGCCCTCGCCCCCGACCCCGGCGCTCGCCCCCGAGCCCCCGACCCCGACGCTCGCCCACGACCCCCCGACCCCGGCGACCTCGCCCTCGCCCCCGACCCCGGCGCTCGCCCCCGACCCCAGACCCCGGCGACCTCGCCCACGCCCCCGACCCCGGCCCCGGCGCGCCACGCCTCCCTCCTCTGCTTCCTCCCCTCCCAACCTCGCCCCTGCACCCTCTGTAAGCCCCCCCACCGCTCCTCCTCTCTCTGCTAGTAGGTTAATTTAGGGTTAGGTGTTTTAGGTGTAGTTAAAAGAAAAAACAGAATTGATTATATAGGTTTCTTGCATTTTTTAGTTTAAGCAATTGTTGCTATTTAAAAAAAACAGAATTTGGACATGTGATATGTGGACATGTGATTTGGACATGTCATATTAGGAATTTGGACATGTCATATTTGGACATGTGATGTTTTGGACATGTCATATTTGGAAAATGATGATTATGTGCAGGGTAAATGATCCGAGTGGCCTATGTTTCGCCGGAATGTTGATTCATTTCCGTTCCGGTGAATTTCAGGCGCTCGATATGTCCACTTTTTAGCAAAGGTCATGCCGAAATTTTCCGTGAATTTTGGCATGACTTGTGCTACAAACTAGGACATATCGAGTGCCCGAAATTTGTCGCAACGGGAATGAATCAACATTCCTGCAAAACATTGGCCTTTTTTATGTCATTATTCATTTTATTAGGTCTAGAATTAATTGACTAGATTTAATCGAAGGAAACATGGCTAGCAACGATGAAGGACAGGGTGCTGGTGATTGCAACGTCTACGCGGCTGCAGACGCCTATTTGAACCTTCTTGATGAGCAATGGTTGTTCCAGGGCCCACCTGTCACATCCGAGACTGAGACCGACATCGAGACCGGCGCCGAGACCCGCGCTGAGACTAACACCGGCGCTGAGACCGGCGCCGAGACCGGCGCTGAGACTGACACCGGCGCCGAGACCGGCGCTGAGACTGACACCGGCACCGAGACCGGCACCGAGACTGGCGAAGCCGGTATAGAACCAAAACCAAAGAGGCAATGACGCCCAAACCAGCTCATCACTACTAGACTGGTGGTCACGGAGGTGGACGACGGCAATTTTGAGCCAAAAGAGCCTGCGAAAGCGCGCGCGTGCTTCGGCAATCAAATAGGCTACATTCTACGGGCAACCGCCACCATCAACGATGCGAAACTATGGAAGATACCAGATATGAAACAGTCCCTCCTAACGAAGCTGCACCAGGTGTTCTTGTTCCCGGGCCGGGATGAAATCAAATATAAAAATCCAGATAAAGACCCGGCAATGAAGAAGATAAACAGACGCGCCATGGGCAAGTTTAGCGGCGCGTTGTCCGCCTGGAAAGTAAGGGTGAAAGCAAGGATCATCGACAAAAAGGAACCCTACTCCGAGATTGTAAAGGATAATCCGACAATTACGGAAGAGCAGTTTGAAATATTCAAGGCGGCTTGCGTTGCCGAAGCTGCCAAAGAAAAGTCGGAGTACATGAATGGGCTTCAAGAGAGGAACATGGGGTGCCACCACCTCGGAAGCCGTGGTTACGCGGGGAAGAGGTCCATATGGGCTAAGGAGGACGCGGAACGCGAAAGTCTGGGCATCCTAGACCCCTTGGCGGAGTTCACCGTCCCGCAGGAGCGTGACGTCCTCAGGGCCCGGTACCATTGGGACCCAGTCAAGAAGATTTTCGAGACGGACGCGGTCACGATGGAGTTCATGAGACTGCTGATAATTTTTAATTTACCCCCTAATTTTAGCTTCTGATCAATTCGACTGCACATTTAGTCATATTTGTAAACGATCATTGTTCCTTTTGCAGAGAGAGCAGCACAGGATCGCGGCCGAAAGCGACTCCCCGTCTGAGGCGTTGGCGAGGCCCAAGTGGGACACCCCATTCAACCGGGCCTTGAACATATTGAAAGGACTCCCGGTGGACACTCGGCCGTCGTATGGACGCGTGCACGGCGTCGGAGATGGCGCCACATGGAAGAAGTACTGCCGTGAGACCACGGAGGAGAGAAAGGAAAGACGGAGGTCAAATGAAGAAAACATCGACAAGAAGGTTGCGATTGCGGTCGCAGCAGCGGTAGCTGCCGCAAAACAGGAGATTGCAGCTTCGTATGGTGTCTTGGTTCCGGATATCGTCAGTTGGAGCAGGCAAAATCCAAATAAAGAGGCAGCGGACTTTCCCCTTTCCAACTTCTTCGGGAGCAGCTCGACTAGCGTTGCACCAGCACCTGCTCCTGCACCAGCTCCTGCACCGGCTCCCGCACCTGCTCCTGCACCAGCTCCTGCACCGGCTCCCGCACCTGCTCCTGCACCGGCTCCCGCACCTGCTCATAGCAGCCCGTCCTCCGTCTCGGACGTGCTCGGCGGTGCTTCGTCTTTGGCTGAGCTCGACGACCTCACGGTACCTCTCACACCGGCCCTCTTCAATAAATGTGTAATCTCCCGTTTTCGTTGCCTTTTGGATGTCTCATGTCGCAGACATGTCTTTGCAGGCCGACGTAACCCCGTGCACCATATTGTACACCATCAGCGGCCAGAAGGTGGACATGGGGAAGGCGACGATAGTGAAGCCGAAGGAACAATTGTTCCACAGCTGGCCGATCCCCCCTGACGTCTTCAAGGTTTCCGTGGCCAGTGTCAAACCGGGCCACGAGAATTTGGCTCCTCCGGTACTAGGGGGAGACGACGACGAGACCCCGCGGCGGCTTGGCGATTGCAAGAGGTGGGTCCTGTTGTGGCCAAAGAGTCTGCTTCGTCTGGAGGCGGCCGGGAGCACATCCACGACCACGCAGCCTCAGCAAGGTATGAACATCAACACCCCACCTACCCAATTAGTGTCGCCTGTCGTGCCGGGTGATATCGGACGGGGTGAGGAAGAGGCTCCATTAGTCGCTGATGACGTCGCCGCCGCCGAAGAAGCAATGCATGATATCGATGCCATCGATGAGGATGATGATGACACTCTACAGTATCTTAATACTGGCGCCTATGACGACGGAGGATTGATGGCTCAGCAGTATGAGTACTCAGGGTTTGAGCGTCATGAGTCGGTGCCTGACTTGCCGCCTCCGGAGGCTGAACGTATTATAGACGACCTTCCAGTAGCAAAGAAGCATAGGAAGAGAGCGAGGAAAGGCAACAAAGCTGCTTCTATGATCCAGCCGCCTCCGCAGCCTCGGGTTCAAGACCGTATACCTGTCATGGGTGCGGCGAAATACCATATCCCCGGTGAACCAGTCCTACCTAATAAGGAAGCGGTAGAGGCCATATACGGCGATCTCAGGAGACTTCATGACGATGTGCTGCGAAGAGAGAAAAGCCTGATCGCCTCACAAAATCCAGGATACCCGCTCTACGTGGTTAACGTGCCGCATCAAAGGTTGTACGTCGACACATTCCCCACGGAAAAGTTCTTCCTTCGATTCGATTACATCTTCGACATGCTTCACTTGAAAAGGCTGGATTTTACGTTTGTCCGCCTTTTTGCCTTGTACATGAACTACATCATCAGGATTGAGCAGATACCTTATATCTGTGTCGCTGACCCGTACTTCATGCACGAGAGCTTCTTGGCAGTCTGCAAAAAGCACCGTGAATACGCGAGTAACTACATCGCCGATTTCATGGTCGGCAATAAGGACAAGGAGACGATTCTCGTGCCTTATCATCCCATGTAAGTCATCCGCGCGAATATCCTTCCTTCCATTTCAATCATTTCATTTGCACGCGTGGAGGCTAATTTGAGGTGTACTTATTTTGTGCAGCGACGGGCGCGCCGTCCTCATCATCCTTTACCCCCGAGTCTCCCACGCTCTTTACTTGGACTCGTCGAAGAACATGAAGAAAAAGGATTACACCCATATCAAGTCTGTTCTCGACAGTGCTATCTTTACGTACGGCGTACGGGGTGGAGAGATCACGGACAGGAAGACAAGGAACCGCGCGCCCTGCTTCGGCCATAAGACTGACTTCAGGTGCATCCAGCAACCGAATGGTACTATCAGTGATGGATTCTATGTCCTCCACCACATGCAGGAGTTCAGACGGGATCAGCAGAACCTTCGCATGTCACCTAGATCCGGCGATGCCCATATTCTGCAATGGGCAAAGAACCTAGGAGATATCCCGGATCATCGACTCCGAGCTGAGTTCTATCACATCCAGCGTGAACTTGCCCAAATCATCATGAAGGAGGTCCTCGAAAAAACAGGGATGTTCTACGAAGAAGGGCAAATGTCGCGGGAAGACGTCCGAACACGCGTAGCCGCTCAGCGTCTCGACCTGAAGCCTTTCACTGTGCTCGGGGACTATCTCCCTGACTTGGATGGATGGCACGACATGTTGGAGTGATTGACGATATATGACAATGTGTCCGTTTAGTCCATACTTTCTCTATGACGAAACTTTGAGTTATGCACGACGAAACTTTATTTGTGATGTAATTAAACCGTCCTCCTCAACTAGCGAAGATCACTCTAGTTAGGGCATTTTGGGTACGATGAACTTTGTATGCTTATGATATGTTGCTTCTATTTTTGCCAAGTCTGTCTCTTTCGGTTGCTCAACTATATATGTTGCATATCATCAACTCATGTGACGATGCAGGTGCATAGATCATCGATGGCGAAGAAGTGCTACGGCAAGAGTATACGACGAGTGGCCGGCCAGTAGTTAGTTTAGGTTCACGCTAGTGCGAGAGAGGGATACGAACCGACGCCTCAAGAAGTACTACATTATGTACGATGAGACATGGCATGTAACTTGTATAGCTATATCGTGATTATGATGTGACGACATGATTTGTGTTGGATGATATGATGAGACTATTATGTGTATGATATGATGAGCATATTGCATGTTAAAGATATGATTAGAATACTGTATGAAACCTGTACAGAAACATCGCAAATACGTAGCAAAAAAAAAGATATGAGAAAATATAGTAGTAGCGCTCTTTAGCGCTGGACAGGAAAAACGCTGCTGCTAAAGGACTTAGCAGTAGCGCTGGTATGGAAAGCGCTACTGCTAAAGGACTTAGCAGCAGCGCTGGTATAGAAAGCGCTACTGCTAAGCAGGTATAGCAGTAGCGCGTGTCAAACGCGCTACTGCTAAACGTTAGCTGTAGCGCCGTATCAGTAGCACAAGTATCCGCGCTACTGATACACCAAATACCCGTGCTACTGCTAGGGTTTTCCCTAGTAGTGCACCTACATATCTTTCGTCCCGCAAGCATCAGAACAGAAGAATGCCAGCGGCAGCAACACCTTCCTCTCTGTTTCCGTGTGGCTGCTTGATTGCTTCGCAGGGGTACGTAGCTTTGAGGGAGAAAGAGATTTGGGTCGGTGGTCTCGGCTAGGTTTATTATTGACTACAACCTGCTTACATGCCCAAATGCCCAATCAACGGACTCACAAACACTACAGTCTCTCCTTTCCTCGTCAAACAAAAAAGAGCATGTACAACCACACTAGGCAAATATGACACTTCAAGTGATCAGGCGTGTCTGTTTTGAATCTCTATTTGTCCGTTCGTACAAGCATACTTCTCATTTTTCCCCTCATATGACCGGTCACTTGCACGTGATTGATGGAGAAGAAGAGAAAAAGAAAAGAATGAAGAAATAAAAAGAAAAGATGGTCCGGGGTGGGCCAAGTCCAACGTGGAGGACTGACCGTGCGCGTCCGCGGGCCCAGATATTCTTCCTACATTTGTTCTCAATATCAGGGTTTGCGGATAGGCCGGACGTATATGGACAATATGAAAGGTCCGGTTGGGTCAAATTTTTCATTCTTTCTCATGTTCGGTCACTGACAGGTCGCGTCCGCGGACGTTTGAGCAGGATTTGAGAAGGTCGGCTGTAAATGCTCTAAGTGACCATTGAAAATAGGAATTATGAGATCATATTTTGGCATAAGTGAGCATTTCAAGCAACAAGAGTACAGGTTAGCATTTTACTTGTTTTAAAATCTTTTTTATTTTTTTTATTTAATGCTATGAGTTTTTATTGAACAGAGTTGCATTTGTATCGAAAAAAATTTAGACATTATATGTTCGCCCCAGCTAACTTCAATTCCTGGGTCCGCCACTGGCCGACGGTGGCGGTGTTCGTCGGCGGCTGTGCGAAGCTTCGGGCCGTGTGTCGGGCGATGGAGGTGCGCGGCGTTGCGGCGGTCATGGCGGACGCGGAGACGGCACGCGGTGCGTCCGCGACGAGCGCGGCGGACGTGGAGTCCTCGGTGGTGCGGCTGCGGAGCGCTGCGAGCGTGTGGCGATTGCGACGCGCGACGACTCGGCGGCGGTGCGTGGTGATGTCGTGGGCACGACGCGCACGGCGGTCATGGAGGCGAGGACGCCACGGAGGACCTGCGTGGTCGCGCAAAGGCCGCGACGGCTCAGCGCAATGGTCGTGGAGGCGCAGTGGCGCGTGGCACAGAGCCACGGCAGGGTGGCGCATGGAGCTGCGAGCTGCTGCAGCGGCCGTGTGCGGCAGCTCGTGCGGGAGGCGCACGGTGGCGTCGAGCGGAGGCGTCGAAGGGGATGACGACATTGGGGCGGCCCTCCTCTAAGTCACGTCTTAGGGGGTGATTGTTGGGAATAAGTCGTGACGGAGCACGGTGCGACCGGAGTCAGCGCGCAAGGTCGGGTCCGCGGGCTGAGTCACGGCCGTGTGTACGTATATGCGTGTCTGCGTGATTGTGCAGGTTAGTCATAGCTAGGCGTTGATCGCGGGAGTCGTTGGGCATGATCCAACGTGAGCTAGCTAGACGGATGTGCATGCATGTGTTAGTCATGGTGTAGTTGGAGCAGCCGCAGTCTACGCGTAGTGAGCGCGGGCGGCCGGGCATGCAGGTCGTGCAGGCGCGCGAGTAGGAGTGGGCAGCGCCCTGTGTGTACGCCGGGACATAAATACCTACTGCTGCCTGTTGTAAAGAGTGCCAAACCCAGTGAATAAAGTTGCCAAGATACAGGCCGGTTCGCGGCCGCGGCGTTCGTCGCCATTGCTCCGAGTTCGTGCTCGAGTTGAGTTTCTTTGTGCGTAAGTTTCCGGGTTTGCGCCAACATGAAAAGACAATAATCAACATGCATGATGTATGATTGGCCTAAAGTGGCATTAATCTGAAGGAAATAACTAATGAGGAGGTCCCTTGTGCAGGAAAGTATAACTTTCAGACATTTAGATAGAGCGAAAGAGCATAACTAAAGAATCAGATTATACTTACAGATCGAAACATATAGACATTTAGATAGATCGAAAGAGTATAGACATGTAAAGCAAGACATTTAGATAGATCAAAAGAGTATATGTAAAGCAAGACATGAGATATAAGGGATCATATGCATTGATGCTTTCTTTTATATGATTGAAATCTTCCTCAATAAAATGTATGGTGCTAATTACACGTGCATCCATTCAAGCTATCTACAGTCCAAATTGTACCTGGCAGCGATACAAAGACGACTTGGGAGTGACGTCTTACCCACGCCGAGGACGACAGTGAAGCTGGCGCCAATGGTTCAACATGTCCACCTCTTCGTAGCCGTAGCGATGTCACGTGGGGCATAGCGAGTTACCCATTACTACAAAAATGTAGTTCAATCCTAAATACTCCCAACGAATCCCGAGAGAGTAAACTGAGTAATCTTAGTTTCATGGCTAACTCTACTTCCTCCTCTTTCCATGTCTCCGTCCCCCTCAAATAACATAAGCGAATATCAAATATATCTCTGTGTTTTAAGCATAGTTCATATGTTGTATTAAACAGCCAAATATCCATATTAGCACGCATATGCATATGGAACAGACTCGATCTACCTTGAAGATACGAAAGGAATGACCGGTGAGCAAGTCGTGGCAGGGAAACATCCTCTTGCAGACCCAGCCAGCGACCAGCAACATAAGAGCCCAATTCAGTCCTCTCCTGCAGTTTGGGAGAAGAAACAGTCAGGGAGAGAGAGAGAGAGAGAGAGAGAGAGAGAGAGAGAGAGAGCGGGGGGGGGGGGGGGGGGGGGGGGGAGGGAGAATGGAAAGGGCGCTCACTGCTGCCTCCAAAAGATGGATCAGAGGCGGATCACCTTGCATCGTCTTCTTCCTAGAGGAGCACGAACGCAAGGACAAGGCCAGTGTGGTTGACGACGAGGACTGTATCATCTTCTCCAATCTCTATTGCATCTTCTCTTGGGTTGACTGCAGTAGAAATCATCAATTTTCAGTAGAAAGCATCAAGACTCATGTCAAAGCAGACTATATACAGTAATAACGGCTCAATAAAGGAACAATTTAGATGCAAGCAGAATATACATGTGGTTCAGTACAAAGCATATTGCAAAATTTAAACATATAAAGAAGAGAAACAATGCATATCCGTAAAAAAGGCCAACAGAAGTAAACGTTAAAAGAAAGGGATGGAAAACTAAAGAGCGGATGAGCTCACCAGAGGCACCACAACGACACATGTTGCCATACTAAGGACCAAACATTGCTTAGTTTACATCAGGGGTTTGCACATGTTGCAATCTGTTATCTAAAACAGTCTGATTACAGAGCTAGAAGATGTCATCATAGGTGATACGACATAAAGAGAAAACAGGGACTAAAGCACATGCAACTTATGCATTTTATCGACAATTAAAACTTACAAAGAAGAAAAAGTGGATGCCGGTATTAATGCAGCAAGGGATCCAATAATTTTCCAACGCACAAGTAGCCTAAGCAATATATTTACTGAACATGTATATATATAGAACTTAGTAAGTATATATGTAACACTTATTATTGATTAGAGTAGCCATTGTATAAAAGGTTTCAGATATTATGAATCTCACTTTCTCGGCTTTAATAGTTTCAGGATGAAACAAAAGATCTGAAAACCAACTATTTCCTAAAATTACATCTGAAGAGTATCATATTTAAAATTTAGACAAAGTAACATACCAAAAGCAAGGAAATTCAATAAATATGGGAGCTTGTTTATTACCTCAAGCTGAATGGGGCTTCCCACCAGTAATTTATTACCATAGGAGGAAGCTTCTGTCGAGAGCCGTGGTAGCGGAAACGTGAAAGCTCACAACAGTACTTGTGAACTGAATCTAGCAAGTTCAGACCCTTGTTTTGAGCCAGACATAAAAAATAGAAGTAATAGTATCACAACGAATTAAAACAAGCCATTCAACCGATAACTTGCTGGGAGCATGTCTTTCTAGTATAACAAAGTGCAACTTACTCATAACCAGATTAAATCAAGGACCAACAACAAACAATAAAAGATCAAGAACGATAGAGTACCAAATCAAGTATTCAGCAGATATAGTTCGATTGCTTCGGGAGACAGAAGGAACCAATAGAAGCCATTGTTGGTACTCAGCAGATATGGTTCGATTTTCTTTCAACTAAACGCACGATAGAGTACCAAATCAAGTATTCAGCTTAACATACCATAGGAATGATAGGTTAAATTCAGTGTTTCCAATATATAGCAAATATGCATATGTACTATATCAACTGCAGAAAGTATTCAGCATAACATACGTAAGACAGGGATGCATGAACTAAGTCTAGGGCGATTTTTGGCTGAAAACAGTAGATGCACTATGTGTATTCATATCGTAGAAAATAGAGGATCAAACTTGTCAAGTAAGCTTAGGTTGGTTAAATTCAGGTGTTTCCTCTATTTAATCCAAAGTACTACAAACAATTCAAGTAAGCTTAGGTTGGTTGTTTTCATCACCCAAAAAAAAAACATAAATCCAAAGTCCAGATGGATCTTCACTCACATCAACACAATAGAGGAATAGAAAAGAAAGAAGAACACTGAATAATGGATAACGATTTTTTTTTGTATTTGTAGGTTGTAGCATAACAAAAGAGGGCTCAGTTTTGTCTTTGTTCTTCAAGCATGACATTCACATCTCTTGCTGCATAACATACCCATCGCAATGTAAACGAACTGCCCTGGTTATCACTCGTCAGAATGACCATCCGAGGAGCAGAACATCCAACATCACCGACGAATTAAACAGGCTGCAAGAGAGGTAAGGTTGGGCTCTAATTTAGTACCCACAGGACACATCATGCTTATTTCAGCAGAGTCATCATCATCGCCCCTCGTTAATCCAAAGTATTACAAACAATTCAACTAAGCTTAGGTTGGTTGCGTTCATCACCCATAAAAAACATAAATCCCAAGTCCAGATGGATCTTCACTCACATCAACACAATAGAGAACACTGAATAATAGATAAATAATTTTCTTGTATTTGTAGGCTATAGCATAGCAAAAGAAGGCTCTGTTTTGTCATTGATCTTCAATCCTAACACTCACATCTCTTGCTGCATAACATACCCATCGCAATGTAAACGAACTGCCCTGGTTATCACTCGTCAGAATGACCATCCGAGGCGCAGAACATCCAACATTACCAATGAATTAAAAAGACAGCAAGAGAGGTAAGGGCGGACTCTAATTTAGTACCCATAGGTCACAACATGCTTATTTCAGCAGAGTCATCATCATCGCCCCTCACTTTTTTTTACCGAAAAGGAGGTTGAACCCCTGGGCCGCACATAAGACGACCCCCACCACAATAGCTGACAGGCACAGCGCGCGAGATACCCCTCACGGCAGCGAGACACGTCCGAAACCACGGAGTGAATGAGACGGGGGGTGCGATCCGGCGGCCCAAATCGTTTGAGCACGAGATCGGACGGCCCAAATCGAACCTAAGAATCCAAATCGTTCAGGAGCCAGGGGTTCTCCCACGGTTCTTATTTCTGGATGGATTCAAGGTTCATTGCATATTGGGCTCAGATTTCCCTTTCCTCGATCATATAACCTGCCCCCGTCATCTCTTATCACCAGATCAATCTGTTTATATAGTGGAGCTGCCCTGGTTATCACTCAAGAAGAATGACCAACCAAGGATAGAACAATAAGTATCACATGATCAAAAAGGATTCTAGAGACAAGAGGGAGGATCCAACTTGATACCCACAGGTGCCTCAGTTGGTCAAAGGCACACTTATTCCAGACACGGCTAATCATCATCGCCTTAGCACGAACGCCACTGATCAATCAATTTAACAAATCCAGGAGCATATCTATAGGACCAGGGCATTCGCATGTAAACTAGAGCATCACATGAGCTCCTATGATAGCAACTAAACATGAACATCAGCCTGCAAACCCCATAATAGCATGGATCCACAACTACAGAGCTCAAGTATGAATTGATGCATGAGTAGGGCATAGAGCATCAACTAGACGAGTACCACATCAATATAGTAGGCACGGCCATGTCCCAGACAGTAGCCAAAGCAGAGGAACAGGAGGAACATGGAGCTCACCGAGAGAGGTTGTAGCCGAGGCAGTACTCAGCAGGCATCGGGGTTGCGCCTGAACGCCGTCCAACCGGAGAGGCCGCTTCCTACACCGCACAATCAGTCTACAATTTGTTAGCTTACAAACAACACTTAATTGGTTATAGGTGACACCAAAGAGTACATAATTTGTAGTGAAACCTACATGAGAAGAGGTGTATGATACGTCTCCAACGTATCTACTTTTACAACTAACCCGGACTGGCACTGTTTTCAACAGAACTACCTCGATGTTATTTTTGTGCGGAAATAAAAGTTCTCGGAATTGGACGAAACTTTTTGTGAATTATTTCTAGAATATATGATGAATTATGGAGCGAAGAACTGCTGGAGGGAGCCTGCCTGTGGGCCACAAGCCAACAGGGTGCCCCCACCCCCAGGCCGCGCCCTAATGGCTTGTGGGGCCCACGTGGCTCCTCCGACCCTAATTCCAGTCCTATAAATTCACATCTCCGGAGAAAAAAATCAGAGAGAAGTTTTCATCGCGTTTTACGAGACAGAGCCGCCGCCACCTCCTATTCTGCCTCCGGAGGGCTGATCTCGAGTCCGTTTGGGGCTCCGGAGAGGGGAAATCATCGCCGTCGTCATCACCAACCGTTCTTTATCAACACCGCCATGATGCTCACCACCGGGAGTGAGCAATTCCTTTATAGGCTTGCTGGACAGTGGTGGGATTGGATGATATTGATCATGTAATCGAGTTAAGTTTGATAGGGCTTGATCCCTAGAATCCACTATGTTCTGAGATTGATGTTGCTATGATTTTGCTATGCTTAATGCTTGTCACTAGGGCCCGAGTGCCATGATTTCAGATATGAACATATTATGTTTTCACGAATATAAGATTGATTTGGATCATGTCTTGCAAGTTGTATGCACCTATTACGTGTCTTGATCCGCATACCCCAAGGTGACAATAACTGAGATTCTTTCCGGTGATTGCCGTAGTTTGAGGAGTTCATGTATTCACCATGTGTTAATGCTTTGTTCTTGTTCTCTATTAAAAGTAGGCCTTAATATCCCTTAGTTTCCAATAGGACCCCGCTGCCACGGGAGGATAGGACAAAAAAAGGTCATGCAAGTTCTTATCGCAAGCACGTACGTATGACTATTTACGGAATACATGCCTACATTATATTGATGAATTGTGAAAGATCGTGGATGTCGCCTAGAGGGGGGGGTGAATAGGCGCTTTAAAATAATTACGGTTTAGGCTTGAACAAATGCGGAATAAACCTAGCGGTTAATTTGTCAAGCACAAAACCTAAAACGACTAGGCTCACCTATGTGCACCAACAACTTAAGCTAAGCAAGATAAACAACTAAGTGATAGCAAGATATATAACAAGAAACAATATGGCTAACACAAAGTAAAGTGCATAAGTAAAGGGGTCGGGTAAGAGATAACCGAGGCACGCGGAGACGACGATGTATCCCGAAGTTCACACCCTTGCGGATGCTAATCTCCGTTTGGAGCGGTGTGGAGGCACAATGCTCCCCAACAATGCCACTAGGGCCACCGTATTCTCCTCACGCCCTCGCACAATGCAAGGTGCCGTGATTCCACTAAGGGACCCTTGAGGGCGGTCACCGAACCCGTACAAATGGGACCCTTGAGGGCGGTCACCGAACCCGTACACTTTGGCAACCCTTGGGGGCGGTCACCGGTACCCGTCAAATTGCTCGGGGCGATCTCCACAACCTAATTAGAGACCCCGACGCTTGCCCGGAGCTTTACACCACAATGATTGAGCTCCGAGGCACCACCAAGCCGTCTAGGGCGCCAAGGCACCCAAGAGGAACAAGCTCTAGGGTGCTCAAACACCCAAGAGTAATAAGCTACTCAACTTCACAACTTCCACGTATCACCGTGGAGAACTCAAACCGATGCAACTAATGCAATGGCAAGAACACACGAAGTGGACAAGTCCCTCACTCCCAAATCCCACCAAAGCAACAAAAGCTATGGATGAATATGAGAGGAAGAACAAGGAGAACACCAAGAACTCCAAGATCTAGATCCAAGGGGTTCCCCTCACTTAGAGGAGAAAGTGATTGGTGGAAATGTGGATCTAGATCTCCTCTCTCTATTCCCTCAAGAACTAGCAAGAATCATTGGAGGGATTGAGAGTTAGGCAAGCTCAAGAAGGTCAACAATGGGGGGAGAAATGAGCTCAAAGGATAAGAAAACCGTTGGGGAAGAAGACCCCTTTTATAGGGCCACCCCAAATCCAACCGTTACCCGTGCAGGACGCGCACAAGCGGTACTACCGCTCTTGCGAGCGGTACTACCGCTCGTGCGGTAGTAATTCAAAAACAGCAGGCAATCAACAAGGAACTGGAGCGGTAGTGCCGCACTAAGCGGTACTACCGTTCCGACCAAGCGGTACTACCGCTTAGGAAAACTGGGCAACAGAACAAAGCACGGCAGTGGCACGGTAGTAGGGGGCGGTAGTGCCGCACCAAGCGGTACTACCGCTCTACTACCGCTCAACTACCGCTTAGCGAAAAAATGATACCAGAAGAAATCACGGTAGTGCAACGGTAGTAGGGGCGGTAGTACCGTGTCAAGCGGTACTACCGCTCCACTACCGCTTTACTACCGCTAAACGAAAAAGAATGCCAGTAGAAATCACGGTAGTGCAACGGTAGTAGGGGCGGTAGTACCGTGTCAAGCGGTACTACCGTGGTCCCGAGCGGTACTACCGCTTTGGTGACAGGTAAACTGCCCAGACAAACAATAAACCCTGAACTGCCATAACTTCTGCAAATGAGCTCCGAATTGAGCAAACTCAAGCTTGTTGGATAGAGGACGACAAATACTATCCAACAGCGACTGGTTATATTAAGAAGTGGCAGTAGAGAAAATACCAATGATATAGAGATGAGAAACCTCTATGAATGAAGAACCGGCATAAACTCCAATCATCGAAAACATCATAGAAGATGCATATATGAACTCCGTTTTCGATGACCTCGAGCTTGTCATGAAGATGACCAAAAGCTCAAAGACTCACAAAGAGAAACACCAAACACAAACCAAGAAATATGATGCAAGGATGCAATGGTTTGAGCTCTCTACGAAGATATGATAAAGCTACTCACTTGAGAGCCCCCCTTGATAGTACGGCTATCGATCCTATAACCCGGTCTCCCAACTACTACCATGAGACCGGTAAAATAGAAAACCTATCAAGGGCAAACCTTTGCCTTGCGCAAAGTCCACTTGAGCTAGATGATGACGATCTTGACCTCCTCAAGTTGGACCACCTTTCTTGATTGCGCCGGCTCGATGAAGACTAGCTGATTGCTCCCCCATACTCCACTATGGGTGAGCCGCTCTTCGGCACATCTTCACAAGTCCATTATCACTTGAACTTGCACACCGCATCTTGATGACGATCACCACTTGATGTCATCCTCCATGGGTTGAATGAGATCTTCCTCTTGACGCAAGCCCATGAAAACATACCTAACCCCACATAGAACTCTCGCATAGAACATGGGTTAGTACACAAAGCGTAATGGACAATGCTTACCATACCATGAGATCACTTGATCTCGCTCGGTACATCTTCTACGCTTTGTGTGTTGATCAATTTGAATCACTCTTCATATTTTAGTCTTGATCAACATGACCAATCTTTGGATAAATCCTTGAATAGCACCTTGGTCATCACATATTCTTCTTCAAATCACCTTGAGACCAACAAATGGTCTACAAGTCAAGCCTATGGACAAACCCTTCAAATATAACTCAAGGCAACCATTAGTCCATAGAGATTGTCATCAATTACCAAAACCAAACATGGGGGCAGCACATGTTCTAACAATCTCCCCCATTTTGGTAATTGATGACAATCACTTTCAAGAGAGTTTATATATAAGGAATTAAGCATCACCATGAAAAGCAACAACTAATAATGCAAGAGCATGTGATGCAAATGCTTGGGAACAAAACCAAAGCAAGCATGAAGAAATAGCTCTCTTAATTTCTCCACAGAACTCTCTTGAACTTCTCCCCCATTGGCATCGATTGCCAAAATGGGCGAAAAGCTTAGAAAGCCAATATAATATGCGTTCCTCCATAAGGTGTGTATTTCTCAAAATATGAGTGAAATACAATACACATATCCAATGATGAGTAGCTGGAGGAAAACAAACTATATTGAGGATCCAAAGATTGCAAAAGGAAAGACATGACACAAAGACATATCAAGAGAGAAGCAAGCAATCAAAAGATCCGAAGGACCAAAGCATAAGACCAAAATCCTCTAAACTTCTCCCCCATTTGCAAATGGGCGAAAAACTTAGAAGGCCAACATAATGTGTGTTCCTCCATAAAGTGTGTATTTCTCAAAATATGAGTGAAATACAATACACATATCCAATGATGAGTAGTTGGAGGAAGACAAACTATATTGAGGGTCCAAAGATTGCAAAAAGAAAGATATGGCACAAAGACATACCAAGAGAGAAGCAAGCAATCTAATGATACCAAAAGGACCAATCAATCAAATAATCCGATACCAATTGATAGAAACCAATTGAAAGATACCAATTGGACCAATCAATCAAATGATCCGACGAGCCACACGAACAACATATATTATGATAAGAGCAAAGGAGTGTTCTAAAGACATAGGGGAGCTCCCCAAGGTTCATGCACAAATTAGAATTTTTGCATTAAAATACAAAGTGCACAAACATGGAATCATCACTCCCCCAAAATCAATAGAAACTCACAACAAGTGCAAGTGTGCATATAGGAAACTAAGCCTAGCACTTGCAACTAACACATGGTTGAGCAACATGAAAGAGAGGCAACTTAGGAATAGGCTCAACCAAAACGATGTGTGTGAGTCATGGCAAAGCACTTGAGAAGACTAATATAAGAATGAGCATTAAGCATCAACATAGTCTTGAATAAATGAGATACAAGGTGCAAGACACATCCTTCCCACACACAACAAGCAAATGGGTTCACAAGCTCACAAAAAAAAGCGAATTAACTACAAAGCTTGTGACAACCCATGGTGAAGATAGGGAATGATAGTTTCATCAAGAGGAGGGATACCAATTGTTGATACCAATTGTTGATACCAAAAGACATGGTGAAAGCCTCATCAAGACAAGCAAGAGGAAAACAATCTTCACCACACAAGAGTGCAACAAAATGCAATGATATAAGATCCGTACTCAAGAAAAACGATTTCACGGAGCCACCAAAGAAATAAAACGAGAAAGACAAGGTGGTCGTGAAAGAAAGGATATCATCTAGAGATGTAATTTCTCTCAAGTGTATAAAGTTCTAGGTAGATGAAAATCATGATGATATCAATCCACAAAGAAGGATATACACACGAAATAGTTACAACACGAAGGAACAAGATATCCAAAAGGAAGTCATAAATATACCAATAAGATCTTTGCTTGAAAGCATAGCACATGGCTTAATATTGTCTTATTGTATATCAATGAACTCCAACTACACGAACATCAAAGACATCACAACTCACAACAAGAGTTCATTGTTGGGATGCTTTGAGAAAGGAAACAAGTATCTGATACCAATTGTGAGAAACGAAGCAAGTATCACGAGAACGAATCAAGAACATCATGCCATGATGCAACCTACACAAGGTTGAATGTAATAAATGTATGCATGAAGTTGATACTTGTTACCGAGATAGCATTGGAATGATGTAGAAGATACCAATTGAAGGTAGTAGAAAGTAGTTCGTTGATCATCCTAGCTTGACTCCAATAAGCACATGGTGATAACACCTTCCTTGACAGTGAGCCGAGCATCCAATGCATCTCCAATTGTTCCTAGAACAACATCACAAACAAAATGGTGCCCAAACTCATTGGGACCAAAGAGTTAGAGAACCCACAATACATAGGACAAACTCCACATAAATATGTGCATATAGAAATGAAATTGAATTTCATGCACATCTCATCCAACTTGAGACTTGGTGGAGTTTCCCCCATATATTGGGCCAAAGAAAGAAAGCATGCCAAAGGAAATACATAAAGTAAATATGCATGCTTAAGACTTCTAAGAACCAAAGGGAGATACAATTTGGACAAAACACCAAGTAAACCAAGAAGGCACACGAAAGAGTGACGCAACATAAGGTTGTCCAAATTATATCAAAGAACCAAATCAACACATGATTCAAGACAAATTGAAATCAACACATGGTTGATTTCGACACTCCACAACACATGAGAAGAGATACCAATTGAAACCGAATCAAAACAACACATGATTGATAAGATACCAATTGGAAAAAATACCAAGTGAAAATAAGATACCAAATGAAGAAATAATCACTTGAAGGATACCAAATAAAAGATACATCAAGGAATGAGATACCAAAGAAACACAACCATAAAAAGATATCGAACTCCCAAGAGAGAGGATGGTTCCAAACAAACCAATCCCTCTACAAAGTTTCATGATGGCACAAAGTACCAAAAAGAAACGGTATGCCTTCCACCAACACACACTTGATAAGGATCACAAGATGAGTGTTCTAAAGAAAATAGGATAGCTCCCCCAAGCATTGTGCATTATAGAGAATTTGCATTTGAATACAAAATGCACAAGATGGGATCACCACTTTCACTATATCTAGAAAAACACTAGACAAGATCAAGAAAATAATAAGATCCACAAGTGGCACGGAAGACAACGGGAGTTGACACAATCCTTGGCAAGAGATAAGGCAAATAAGCACAAGCCAACGAAAAGATGATTCAACAATTTCTACCACATACAAGAATACCAATTGTACAAGTACAAGAAGTATTTGGAATGAATTCCTGGTGGTAGATTGTAAAGCAATCCAACATCATCTTCACACCAAACAACATAAGCAAATTGCAACTTGTAGAGCTAACATGGCACCTAGGAACAAGATAATTTACTATATCAACTCTAAGTGACAATATCTCAAATGTACACATTTTCTAGGCTTGTAATATACACTAAGCATATTACTCCCCCATAATGTGATACCAATGACAACCAAACAAGAGGCAATAAGAGGAATGCAACACGAGAGAATTAATGGATTATTTAGAATTTGAATTTCTCATGAGAAGACATACCACATAGAGACTAGATAATCTTGTAATATCAATACTAGGTGGTATTCCTCATGTACACACATTTGTGGGATCGGGAGGTGCACAAAGCACATCAATCCCCCAAAATGGGATGATCCATTAATATCTCACAAGAGCCAACTAAGATACAAACAAGATGCAAAAAGGCTCAACACAACACTCACGCATACATGATGTGCAAACCAACATACACATACTTGATTACTCAAGGCAAGCAAATTGGAAGCACAACATATACAAACACATGCAAGGTACACAACCAAACATGCAAAGGGGCAAGTAACTATCAATGTAAACAATTTAAGTACAAGTTACCGCAAGGAGGCACATTGGATATAAGATAGAAACTTGATAATCCAATGACTTGGCTTTTGACAATATGAATGATGAAGTCCCCTTAATTCTTCATAATATAGCCAAGTCTCCAATGCCCTCCAACAACACCTATTGATCAAGTTTGAGCTTGTTGGTCCCCAACCAAGTTGGGTCCTAAGAGGTTAGTCACAATAGGCTTGGCTACCCAAATGGTTCTTTTCTTGACACCACTTTGAGTACCAATAAATTTGGCAAACACATTGCCAAGCTTATCCTTCCCAAGAGAATAGATATCATCAATAATGATTGGGTTGGATAAGTTACCGTTAGTGCATGAAGAAGCAAAGTGACCCTTCTTCCGACATAAGTAGCAACATTTACCCTTTACTTTCTTCTCAATTGATTTCTCAACTTGAGGAGCGTTGACTTGGGTCTTCTTGGGAAGTGGCCTTTCTTCAACTTGACGTTGGGCATGGGATTGAACTTGTGGCCGCTTCCCTTGTTGCTTGTCACTATGGGGCTTCTTCTTCAATGGGCAAGATCTAACATGGTGCCCTTTTATCTTGCACTTGAAGCAAACAATCTTGGCCGAATTCTTGACTTGTTCTTGGCCCTTCTTATTGTTGCTCTTGGACTTCTTCTTCTTATTGGAGTTGAATCCAAGTCCACCTTTGTCATTGGGGGATTTTTGCACACTCAAAATATTCTTGAGTGTGGACTTCCCTTCATGACTCTTTTCCAAGTCTTTCTTCAAAGAAGTGACTTGGGCCTTGAGCTCTTTGATTTCCTCTACATGGTTAGTATCAACACAAGTACTAGAGGAAGTATAAGCTTCATCGTTAGAGCAACAAGGCAAGGAAAGTAATTCATCACAAGATGTAGCAACATTATGAGTAGATGAATTACGATGACTAGCACATGGCAATAAAGCATTTCTACTAGATGTAGTGCTAATGTCCACAAGAGGCTCACTAGATGTTACCTTAGTAGTACAAGCCTCATGAGCTATCTTTAGCACATCATGGGATACTAGAAGATCACCATGAGAGCTCGAGAGCTTTTCATGACTTTCTTCCAATTTCCCATAATTGCTAGATAGCAACTCAAGTTGAGCCCTTAGCTCAACATTCTCCTTCAATATGGATGCTTCACAAGAAGTAGAGTTAGTAGCACAAGCATCATCATTAACAACAAGAGGAGAAGGCAACTTGGCAAGCTCTTTAGCATATGAAGCTTGAAGTTGAGCATGAGACTCGGTGAGTTCAATGAGCGAACTCTTAACGACCCTTGAGCCATTTTTGAGGTGCTCAAAGTCCTCAAGGAGTTTAGCATGCACAAATTCAAGCTTATCATTTTTAGTTCTAAAATCATTTGCCACCTCGAGAGCTCTATCATGGGATTCCTTTAATCTAGATAATTCTAGAGCAAAGGTCTCCTCAAGAGATTCCTTGGTGGTTTGTTCAAGTTCAAGAGCTTGAGATAGCTCCGCAATCTCATTAGCGTAATCACGCTCATGACCTTCCATTTTCTCAATGGTGGCCTCATGCTCCTCGAGATGAGATTCCAACTCCTCCATATATTTCTTGCCCTCAATGGCAATAGTCATAATTTCCATGAAGTTGGAACGAGCAATTTTATTCTTATGAAGAGCTTTAAAAATCATTTCTCCCTTAATTTTTAAGGAAGCAACATTATCATTCTCTTCATCATTATCCTCATCATCACTAGCATCAACCTCATCATCAAGAGATATATTGGGGTTCAAAGGAGGAGATACCTTTGAAGCCTTAGCCATAAGGCAAAAAGCAATAGATGATGATGTAGGATCCCTTGAGGCCCCATTCAAGACCACATCTTGTTCCATGGAGTGTTGGGTTTCCTCTACATTGTTAGCACAATAACTCGAGGAAATAGATACATTTTTATCATGGCAACAAGATATAGCAAGCATATCATTATGAGATATAGTCAAGCAATTTCTACATGATATGCAAGGACTATCAACACAAGCATGTGAAACATTTAGAGTGCTCGAAGTGTTGAAGTCCAAAGATGAATCATTGCAATAAGATAGTGATGAAGAATCATCAACAATAAGCCCACTATCATCATTGCAATGAACACCACTACTCACCATAACATTACCTTGTGGCAAACCACATGTAGGTGAAGTAGAAGAAGTTGAGAAGACAACACGGCCGGAGGTGGAGGGAGAACAATCATCCCTACAAATCTTGGACACACCATATTTATCTTGAAGCTTTGTCCACAACTCATGAGCATCCCGAAACGGCATGAGTTGAAATATAACTACATTGCTCAAAGCATCAAAAAGCACATTAGAAGCTTGAGCATTGAGATAAGAGTTTTTCTCATCCTCTAAAGATAAGTTTTGAGAATCCTTTGGAGGAGAAAAACCCATATCTACAATTCGCTCTAAATTTGGGTCCATGACCCTAAAGAGATTAAGCATGCGAATTACCCAAACATCAAAATTTGTGCCATCGAAACTAAGAGTGTCAAAGAATCCTAATCCCCTAGTCGACATCTTTACTCTCTAGGCGGTTAAGCCTAATAATGAGAGACGAGGCTCTGATACCAATTGAAAGATCGTGGATGTCGCCTAGAGGGGGGGGGGTGAATAGGCGCTTTAAAATAATTACGGTTTAGGCTTGAACAAATGCGGAATAAACCTAGCGGTTAATTTGTAAAGCACAAAACCTAAAACGACTAGGCTCACCTATGTGCACCAACAACTTAAGCTAAGCAAGATAAACAACTAAGTGATAGCAAGATATATAACAAGAAACAATATGGCTAACACAAAGTAAAGTGCATAAGTAAAGGGGTCGGGTAAGAGATAACCGAGGCACGCGGAGACGACGATGTATCCCGAAGTTCACACCCTTGCGGATGCTAATCTCCGTTTGGAGCGGTGTGGAGGCACAATGCTCCCCAACAATGCCACTAGGGCCACCGTATTCTCCTCACGCCCTCGCACAATGCAAGGTGCCGTGATTCCACTAAGGGACCCTTGAGGGCGGTCACCGAACCCGTACAAATGGGACCCTTGAGGGCGGTCACCGAACCCGTACACTTTGGCAACCCTTGGGGGCGGTCACCGGTACCCGTCAAATTGCTCGGGGCGATCTCCACAACCTAATTAGAGACCCCGACGCTTGCCCGGAGCTTTACACCACAATGATTGAGCTCCGAGGCACCACCAAGCCGTCTAGGGCGCCAAGGCACCCAAGAGGAACAAGCTCTAGGGTGCTCAAACACCCAAGAGTAATAAGCTACTCAACTTCACAACTTCCACGTATCACCGTGGAGAACTCAAACCGATGCAACTAATGCAATGGCAAGAACACACGAAGTGGACAAGTCCCTCACTCCCAAATCCCACCAAAGCAACAAAAGCTATGGATGAATATGAGAGGAAGAACAAGGAGAACACCAAGAACTCCAAGATCTAGATCCAAGGGGTTCCCCTCACTTAGAGGAGAAAGTGATTGGTGGAAATGTGGATCTAGATCTCCTCTCTCTATTCCCTCAAGAACTAGCAAGAATCATTGGAGGGATTGAGAGTTAGGCAAGCTCAAGAAGGTCAACAATGGGGGGAGAAATGAGCTCAAAGGATAAGAAAACCGTTGGGGAAGAAGACCCCTTTTATAGGGCCACCCCAAATCCAACCGTTACCCGTGCAGGACGCGCACAAGCGGTACTACCGCTCTTGCGAGCGGTACTACCGCTCGTGCGGTAGTAATTCAAAAACAGCAGGCAATCAACAAGGAACTGGAGCGGTAGTGCCGCACTAAGCGGTACTACCGTTCCGACCAAGCGGTACTACCGCTTAGGAAAACTGGGCAACAGAACAAAGCACGGCAGTGGCACGGTAGTAGGGGGCGGTAGTGCCGCACCAAGCGGTACTACCGCTCTACTACCGCTCAACTACCGCTTAGCGAAAAAATGATACCAGAAGAAATCACGGTAGTGCAACGGTAGTAGGGGCGGTAGTACCGTGTCAAGCGGTACTACCGCTCCACTACCGCTTTACTACCGCTAAACGAAAAAGAATGCCAGTAGAAATCACGGTAGTGCAACGGTAGTAGGGGCGGTAGTACCGTGTCAAGCGGTACTACCGTGGTCCCGAGCGGTACTACCGCTTTGGTGACAGGTAAACTGCCCAGACAAACAATAAACCCTGAACTGCCATAACTTCTGCAAATGAGCTCCGAATTGAGCAAACTCAAGCTTGTTGGATAGAGGACGACAAATACTATCCAACAGCGACTGGTTATATTAAGAAGTGGCAGTAGAGAAAATACCAATGATATAGAGATGAGAAACCTCTATGAATGAAGAACCGGCATAAACTCCAATCATCGAAAACATCATAGAAGATGCATATATGAACTCCGTTTTCGATGACCTCGAGCTTGTCATGAAGATGACCAAAAGCTCAAAGACTCACAAAGAGAAACACCAAACACAAACCAAGAAATATGATGCAAGGATGCAATGGTTTGAGCTCTCTACGAAGATATGATAAAGCTACTCACTTGAGAGCCCCCCTTGATAGTACGGCTATCGATCCTATAACCCGGTCTCCCAACTACTACCATGAGACCGGTAAAATAGAAAACCTATCAAGGGCAAACCTTTGCCTTGCGCAAAGTCCACTTGAGCTAGATGATGACGATCTTGACCTCCTCAAGTTGGACCACCTTTCTTGATTGCGCCGGCTCGATGAAGACTAGCTGATTGCTCCCCCATACTCCACTATGGGTGAGCCGCTCTTCGGCACATCTTCACAAGTCCATTATCACTTGAACTTGCACACCGCATCTTGATGACGATCACCACTTGATGTCATCCTCCATGGGTTGAATGAGATCTTCCTCTTGACGCAAGCCCATGAAAACATACCTAACCCCACATAGAACTCTCGCATAGAACATGGGTTAGTACACAAAGCGTAATGGACAATGCTTACCATACCATGAGATCACTTGATCTCGCTCGGTACATCTTCTACGCTTTGTGTGTTGATCAATTTGAATCACTCTTCATATTTTAGTCTTGATCAACATGACCAATCTTTGGATAAATCCTTGAATAGCACCTTGGTCATCACATATTCTTCTTCAAATCACCTTGAGACCAACAAATGGTCTACAAGTCAAGCCTATGGACAAACCCTTCAAATATAACTCAAGGCAACCATTAGTCCATAGAGATTGTCATCAATTACCAAAACCAAACATGGGGGCAGCACATGTTCTAACAATCTCCCCCATTTTGGTAATTGATGACAATCACTTTCAAGAGAGTTTATATATAAGGAATTAAGCATCACCATGAAAAGCAACAACTAATAATGCAAGAGCATGTGATGCAAATGCTTGGGAACAAAACCAAAGCAAGCATGAAGAAATAGCTCTCTTAATTTCTCCACAGAACTCTCTTGAACTTCTCCCCCATTGGCATCGATTGCCAAAATGGGCGAAAAGCTTAGAAAGCCAATATAATATGCGTTCCTCCATAAGGTGTGTATTTCTCAAAATATGAGTGAAATACAATACACATATCCAATGATGAGTAGCTGGAGGAAAACAAACTATATTGAGGATCCAAAGATTGCAAAAGGAAAGACATGACACAAAGACATATCAAGAGAGAAGCAAGCAATCAAAAGATCCGAAGGACCAAAGCATAAGACCAAAATCCTCTAAACTTCTCCCCCATTTGCAAATGGGCGAAAAACTTAGAAGGCCAACATAATGTGTGTTCCTCCATAAAGTGTGTATTTCTCAAAATATGAGTGAAATACAATACACATATCCAATGATGAGTAGTTGGAGGAAGACAAACTATATTGAGGGTCCAAAGATTGCAAAAAGAAAGATATGGCACAAAGACATACCAAGAGAGAAGCAAGCAATCTAATGATACCAAAAGGACCAATCAATCAAATAATCCGATACCAATTGATAGAAACCAATTGAAAGATACCAATTGGACCAATCAATCAAATGATCCGACGAGCCACACGATCCTATAACCCGGTCTCCCAACTACTACCATGAGACCGGTAAAATAGAAAACCTATCAAGGGCAAACCTTTGCCTTGCGCATAGTCCACTTGAGCTGGATGATGACGATCTTGACCTCCTCAAGTTGGACCACCTTTCTTGATTGCGCCGGCTTGATGAAGACTAGTTGATTGCTCCCCCATACTCCACTATGGGTGAGCCACTCTTCGGCACATCTTCACAAGTCCATTGTCACCACAATGGACAGCAAGCTTCAAGCATGTGATCTCTTCGTGATGCTCCACTTGAACTTGCACACCGCAATCTTGATGACGATCACCACTTGATGTCATCCTCCATGGGTTGTGTGATATCTTCCTTTTGATGCACGCCCATGGAAACAAACCTAACCCCACAAAGAACTCTTGCATAGAACATGGGTTAGTACACAAAGCGTAATGGACAATGCTTACCATACCGTGAGATCACTTGATCCCACTCGGTACATCTTCTACGCTTTGTGTGTTGATCAATTTGAATCACTCTTCATATTTTAGTCTTGATCAACATGACCAATCTTTGGATAAATCCTTGAATAGCACCTTGGTCATCACATATTCTTCTTCAAATCACCTTGAGACCAACAAATGGTCTACAAGTCAAGCCTATGGACAAACCCTTCAAATATAACTCAAGGCAACCATTAGTCCATAGAGATTGTCATCAATTACCAAAACCAAACATGGGGGCAGCACATGTTCTAACAGGCTCCATATCGTAAAATGCGATGAAACTTTCTCTCTGATTTTTTTCTCCGAAAATAGGAATTTATAGTAGCGGAATTACGGCAAGTGGGGCCACGAGGTGGGCACAACCCACCAGGGCGCGCCCAGGGGGTCTGGCGCGCCCTGGTGGGTGCTGGCCACCCTGGCCCCCCTCTTCGGTGGATTTTGGTTCCAATAATTCACATATATTCTGAAATAATTCTCCAAAAAGTTTCGTTCCATTCCGAGGAATTTTATTTCTGCACAAAAACAACACCATGGTAGTTTTGCTGAACACAACGTTAGTCCGGGTTAGTTCCATTCAAATCATGCAAATTAGAGTCCAAAACAAGGGCAAAAGGGTGAGGAAAAGTAGATACGTTGGAGACGTATCAACTCCCCCAAGCTTAAACATTTGCTTGTCCTCAAGCAATTTAGTTGACAAACTGAAAGTGATAAAGAAAAACTTTTATGAACTCTTTTGTTCTTGTTTACATATATATGCTTAAGTAGCACCCAGGTTTTCAGCAAAGATTATGACTAACCATGTCAACAATAACTCTTAGAAATTATATTAACTCATAACAATAACATAAGCAACTAGCGAGCAATAATAAGATATCTCAAGCGCCAACACTTTGTCAAAACAATCATGATACAATATGACAATAGTGGTATCTCGCTAGCCCTTTCTGAGACCGCAAAACATAAATGCAGAGCACCTCCAAAGTTCAAGCAGCGACTAAACATTGTAATTCATGGTAGAAAAGATCGAGTCATGCTGCACCCAACATCAACTATACACAATGCATGAGGATGACAATAGTGCTCTCAGGTCTGGCGCTTATTTGAGAAGGTGATGACTCAACATAAAAGTAAATAGATAGTCCCTTCGCAGAGGGAAGCATGGATTTGCAGCGGTGCCAGAGCTCAAAGTTTAAAATAGAGATAGGTATAATTTTGGGGGGTACACCCTTCCTGTCAACGTCACGACCAAGAGTTATCAATATCTTCCATGCTAAACAAATTAGCGGCGGTTCCCAAAGTAAAGATTTACTCCCCCTCCACCAACAATCACACTCCACGGCGAGCCGCATCCGTGGGTACCGTCCAAACCAACAACATTCCTAGGGGAGTTTTGTTTAATTATTTTTGATTTTTGATTTCGGGACTGGGAATCCCTATTACCGCCCCTCTCGTGTAAGGACAAGTGAATAAACACTCATCATGAGAATAACCCGCTTAGCATGGAAGATACTGACCGCCCCCTGTCGCTCCATGAGCGGTCCAGGCACACAAAACAGATGTTCATTTGAATTTTTAGTGATGGCACATGCAAATTTACTTGGAACGGCAGGGTAATACCGCATATAGGTAGGTATAGTGGACTCATCTGGCATAACTTGGTTTAAGGGTTTTGATGCACAAGCATTATTCCCGCTTAGTACAGGCGAAGGCTAGCAAGTAGATTGAGAAGCGGCCAGCTAGAGAGCGAAAATGGTCATGAACATGCATTACATATAATCAACATTGAATACTAGCATGAGTAGGATATGGACACCACGAACATAAATATCATGAAGGCTATGTTGGTTTTGATTCAACTACATGCGTGAACATGTGCCAAGTCAAGCCACTTGAAACATTCAGAAGAGGATACCATATCATCATACCGCATCACAACCATTTTAATGCATGTTGACACCCAAGATAAATCATTATCCACTCCTAGCTACTTAAGCATGGCATGAACAACTATAATCTCTAATGGTCGTTGCAAACATGTTTGATCATAATGAGCTGAATCAAGGGACACTAGGTTAAACATATTTACAAAAACAAAAACAAGTTGATTTCATACCCGCCTTTCTCTGCCACAGTCAATTCATGAAATGTTGTCATTATTTCCTTTCACTTGCACGATCGAATGATAAGAAGATAATAATAGTGCAAGAGTGCCGTGGACTAAGCTGGAATCTGCAAACATTTTATTCAAGAGGAGAAGACAAGGTAATATGGGCTCTTTGTTAGATCAACAATAATGCAGATGAGAGCCACTCAACAATTTCATCGTGGTCTTCTCCTAGGTACGACTCAAGTAAAAATAAAAGAATTTCAGAGAAACACACTAAAATATTTTTGGAGTTTTTGGTTTTTCTTGCAGAAAGCAAATTGAAGAGGAAAAACAAAATGAGAAAAACTATTTACACGGGAAAGCTCCCAACATGCAAAAGAAGAAGCGAGAAATCTTTTTGGGTTTTCTTTTGATGCTACAATTAAACTAAGCCAGAAAGAAAAACTAAAAAGAAGTAGGAAATATTTTTTTGGATTTTCTCAAAGTTTTTCAAACACACAAGAAGAAAGCGAGAAAACAAATCTAGCATGGATATTACTATGAAAAAGTGTGAACACCGACACCTAGAATGAAATGTGTGAACATGAATGTAATGTCAGTGGAAATACGTACTCCCCCAAGCTTAGCCTTTTGGCCTAGCTGGGTAATCACCATCCGTAGTAGCCATCCGGTCCCAACTCGAAGTGAGGCGGAGGTGGCACCTGAGCATCCCACCCCTGAGGCTCCTCCTCAGCAGCTGCTAGGTTGTTCCGGTAAGCTATAATGTCATCTGGCATGATCCTGTATCCGTACCTAGCAATAGGATTAAACAAAGCAGGTGCAGGCAACGGAATAACATCACGTGTTTCCTTGCTAAATACTAGGTTATAATGAATATCACGTGGAGAGTCAGTTACATCAAGGAATTAGTGAGCCTGCAGTGACTTATGATCAAGGTAAACTCGGGATAAGAGATAATCATGTGGGCGAAATGGAATTCTAAAGTGTCTCGCTAAGCGAGTAGCATAAATACCACCATGTATCTTTCCCTTAGTTTTGTTAAGTTGTAAGCGTCGAGCAATAATAGCCCCCATACTAATGGTGTTATTATCATAAAGTGCACGACGTAAAATAGCAAGGTCAGGGGCAATGAGTGCGCCGACCTTCTCTCTAGCGGTTAAACACTTAGCAATGACCAAAGCGAAATAATGTACTAAGGGAAACTGCAAGCTGGTAGCAGTGGCACTCAACATGCCTCTATCCTCACCCACGGTTAACGTGAGGAGAAAATCCTAAAACTCAGATGGCCTAGGTTCTCTCAAGTCCCCATCAGAAGGAATCAAGCATATGTTACAGAAGTCAGTTAGCGACATTGTGTAAGTTTCAGCATAAAGATTAAACTGCACTTCAGGAGGGTTGTTTCTCCCTAGATAATGAAAGCTTTGCACAAAGGAATTTGTAAGTATGTGATATTGATCACACTTAGCTGTGAGTAACTCGGTTAACCCGGCATTTGCAACAAACTGAGCGAACTCTTGATGGAACCCGGCCTCCTCTAGGAAGGCATCATGCGGCCATTCACACGGCCGCGCATCCACCTTTCTTGGGGTGTGAAGGTCATTGTCCGATGATTCCCCAATGACTCCCATCGCATTTTTCTTGGAGGAGAACTTCCTAATGATTTGCATTTTATTCCTATAAAAATTCTGAAAAAAAATTAGTCACAAAATTTTTGTCAACAAAACTTTGTAAGGTTGTTAGCAACTACACCTAAGCATGCATAGAGGACATATTGAGCATTCAAACTACTTAGAACTCTAAGAATTCAACATGCAAACTCATCTACAGCAGCACCAAGAGTAGCTAATCACTCTAAAAATAACCCACTAAAACAAAAACTAATTGGAGCAATGGAGGAGTCACATACCAAGTAGCAATCCCTCCAAACAGTTTCAGAAATGGAGCTTCGAGCAAAGAGATCGAAATCCGCGGGTTTGAGAGCAAGAACACGAAAACGGTGGATGTGGTGATTTTTTCTGGAGGTATGTGATGATGTGGGCTAAAGAGATAAGTGAGGGGGCCCACGTGGGGGCCACAACCCACCAGGGTGCGCCTGGGGGTGCTGGCGCGCCCTGGTGTCTTGTGGGCACCAGGTGCACCCCCCTCTGGTGTTATTTGCACCAAAAATTCATAAATATTTGGAAAAAAAATCGTGTTAAATTTTCAGGGCATTCTGAGAATTTTTATTTTTGGGTCATTTTTTATTGCACAGAGAAAACAGAAAACATGATAAACATGGCATTTTATTTTATTGGACTAACTAAAACAGAAAATAAAAAGTGGGAGCAGAGAGTTGTGCTTACTAAATTCATCGACTTCATACCGCTCAAAAATGATCCATTAATAAGGTTGATCAAGTCTTATTAACAACCACTTCCGATTAGCATGAAACCGAAGAACTTTCGTAAAACACTAAGTTACCTCAATGGGGATGTGCATATCCCCAACAATAAGTATATCATATTTCTTTTTGGCGGTAGGTAGAGGTAATTGAAAACTTCCAATAGTAATGGTCGGAGATTCTTCAATAACATTTATACCATTGACTTGGAATTGTTTCTTCAGAAAGTGCACCGTATGCTCATTGCCATTGATATAAAAAGTGACTTTGCTTTTATTGCAATCAATAACATCCCCTGCAGTATTCAAAAAGGGTCTACCAAGGATAATCGACATGTTGTCGTCCTCGGGCATCTCAAGAATAACAAAGTCCGTTAAGATAGTAACATTTGCAACAACAACGGGCACATCCTCACAAATACCGATAGGTATGGCTGTTGATTTGTCAGCCATTTGCAATGATATCTCAGTAGGTGTGAGTTTATTCAAATCAAGTCTTTTATATAAGGAGAAAGGCATAACACTAACACCGGCTCCCAAATCACACATGGCAGTTTTGACATAGTTTCTTTTAATGGAGCCAGGTATAGTCGGTATTCCAGGATCTCCAAGTTTTTTAGGTACTCCATCCTTAAAAGAATAATTAGCAAGCATGGTGGAGATTTCAGCTTCAGGTATTTTTCTCTTATTAGTGATGATGTCTTTCATATACTTTGCATAAGGGGCCATCTTCAGAATATCAGTTAAGCGGGTACGCAAAAAGACTGGCCTAATCATTTCAGAATATCAGTTAAGAGGGTACGCAAAAAAGATTAAATAACAATCAGTACAAGCAAAAACACAAAAACACAAAAAAAATGTTTCCATCCCTTAGAAACCTATAACGGAAGAAAAAGAGAAGTTCAAATACACTAACAAGGGAAGTACAAATATAAATAAGTACAACATCAGTTTAACAAAGGAGAAGTTCAAATACACAAACAAAGGTAGTCCATCTAACTAAATACACAACTTAGAGACAAATGAGAAGTTCAAATTCACCGACACGCTAAAGTCCAATTTTAAATAGAAAGCAAATTATATAAGAGACTCCCCTCCGCATGCAACGCCACGGCACGCCGCGTCGTTGCCTGCTCCGGCTCATTCCTGGCTCGGCCTCGCAGGGGGAGGGGAGGGGGGTCCCGACCCTCCTCCCCCCGGCTCGGCCTCGCGCTAATGCGGCAGTGCGTGCTTCGTTGACATGCGCAATGCGGTTTTTCTGTTTCCACCCCCCCATGTACGCACCCCAGAACCACACCCCTAAGATAGATAGTGGGGTCACTGATATGACGGACTCGCCTCCGCATGCGACCCTGCGGCATGCCACGTCGTTGCCTGCTCCGGCTCGTTCCTGGCTCGGCCACGCAGGGGGAGGGGAGGGGGGTCCCGACCCCCCTCCCCCCGGATCGGCCTCGCGTTAACGCGACAGTGCGTGCTTGGTTTTTTTTTTTTGAAACTGTGGACAGTGGGAGAGGCTCCCACTGACTTTAAATTAAAAAATCAAAGGTCAGACCAATTACATATGTACAAAGAGGAGGAGGGGGAAGAAGAGGTGTAGTAACTAGAGCAACTACAGATACACAGAGGCTACAGAAGCTATCAGGTGGCTACAGGGAGGCCACAAGAGAATTTATAAAAGGATGCAGAGCATCCTTAGTTCTATACACCATCATGGACATATCATTTTTGAACCTGTTTAACCATGAGTTGTGTGATGGCGCAATTCCTCTGAAGTGGAGGTTGTTCCTTTCCTTCCATACACCCCAGGCAGCTATTATAAATGTTTCCATGAATAGGGGCTGGGTCCACGAAGCTCTCCCTGCATGTAACAAGGCAAGCCTACAATCCAGATTTGGCCAGTTTAGACCAATGGAGTTCCAACAGCGTCTTGAGAAGGGGCAGCTGAAAAATAGGTGAGAAACACTCTCCTCAGGAGGGTTTGTGCAAAGCATACAGCTGTAATTATTCTCAGACAGAGTATAGTGACGCCTTCTCAACATGTTCCTGGTATTAAGGCGGTCGGCCAAGAGCAGCCAGGCGAAAACCTTCCACTTGTTAGTGCATTTCGATCTCCAAATCCAGGAGAAGGCTTCGTCCACTTGTTCATCCTTGAAGCAGTATTCATAGAACCTGCTGGAAGCAAAAGTTTTACTCCCCCAAATACAGGCCCATTCATCCAAAACCTCACTGTCCGGGTCTACATCAGATGTAATCATCTGCAACGATTGTACTTCCTCTCTGGCCTGTAAGGAGAGGGGCAAGTGAAAAGCAGCCCCAATGGTTGAAGAACTGAGTAGTTTTTGGACTGAGATATCCTCATCGACAGCATAAGAAAACGCCCTCGGGTGTGAGATATCAAGAGTGTTATCCAGCCACAAATCCTTCCAGAAAAGAACCGTGCTGCCATTACCCACAGTAACCCTGGTCACACCTCTGTATGTGTCTGACATTGCCATTATATCCCGCCACCAGAACGAGCCACAATTGTCAGAGGCGTGAGGAACTTTGCCGTCGTAGTAAGAACTCCAGATCAGATTTACCCAAGGAATATCAAACTTGTTATAAAATTTGTGTAGTTGTTTCATTAACAAACCTTGGTTTTGAACTTTCAAGTTGATAATCCCGAGGCCCCCTTTTGCTTTAGGACGACATACTAGGTCCCATGCTGCAAGTGAGTTGTGTTTTGGACCATCGTCAGTTTTCTTATTCCAAAAGCAGTGTCGCCAGAGCTTGTCAAGATGTTCAACAATTTTGGGAGGGATCTTGATCGAACACATGGCGTAGATGGCCAGCGAGGTAAGCACCGAGTTCACAAAAGTGAGTTTGGATCCATAATCGAGCAAAGAAGCTGCCACAGAGATTTTTCGCTCCACCGACGCCACCAGGGGCATCAAATCAGTGACAGTGGGTCTGGTCGTGCCTAACGGCAAACCTAAATATGTGAACGGCATTTGTCCCACCACACAGCCAAACAAAGCAGCAAAATCCTGGGACGATTCATTTTGCATGTTGATTGGTATGAGCGTGGATTTCTGGAAGTTAATCCGCAACCCCACTGAAGCAGCATATTTGACAAGAATTTCTTTCATATGCTGCGCTTGAGCACGGTCAGCAGGCATGAAGACAATTGTGTCGTCGGTATATTGGATCACCGGGTAGTCCGACTCTCCAGACGGAAAGGGTAGCTGAATGAGGTTTGTGCGGTATGCATCATTGATTGCTGCCTGCAACAAGTCAGCTGCCAGTACAAAAATAAGCGGCGACAACGGGTCCCCCTGGTGAACTCCTCGCTTGCAGAAGAACTGCCTACCGGGCGTTCCATTGAGCAGCACTGAAGACTTACCCGAAGAGAAGATACATGTCACCCATTTGATCCAGCGTTCATCAAAGCCCATTGCACGCATAATATCAACCATTGGTTTGTGCTCAATTGTGTCAAACGCTTTGGCAAAATCAAGCTTGAGAAGGATGATCTGATTTCCAGAGGTTTGGCATTCATGTATGAACTGAAACGCCCAAGCTAAGCAGTCCTGAATGGATCTGCCCTTAAGGAAACCGTACTGATTACGGTGTATAATGCGCAAAATGACACGTTGCAGTCGATTAGCTAGCAGTTTAGTGAGGAGCTTCAGACAACAGTTCAAAAGAGTGATCGGGCGATAATCATTTGCATACTCAGGCGAATGACATTTGGGAATTAGAGTGATAAAACCAGTGTTTAAGCTTTCCAAATCAAGATCACCATAATAGAAGTCCATGATAAATTTGTAGAAGTCCTCCCTGATAACTGACCAACAGGTTTTTAAGAAGCAACCGTTGAAGCCATCAGGGCCCGGTGCTCGGTCAGATGGCATTTCTTTAACCACTCTGTCGATTTCCTCTCTGGTGAAGGGCAGTGAAAGCTCATCCAGCCCTTCAATGCGCTTTATAATTGCAGGAAGTTCAAATAACATATTGGGTGGATCAGAGTATCCAAGTCTTTGCTTGTAAGCTTGGAATAAGATTGCTTCTTTTCCCACATTGTCAGACACCACTGTGTCATCATCAAGCTTTAGCGATGCTATAGAGTTCCTTTGAAATCTTTCTGTAGCCACAGTGCGGAAGAACTCGGTATTACCATCACCGACCTGGAACCAATGTATAGTGCACCGTTTCTGCCAATACTGTTTCTGAAAATCCAACAATTTGAGGATATGTGACTTGAGGATAATTCTAAAGTTATATTCGGGGAGGGAAAGTGGGCGTTTATCTTCCAAACCATCCAACTCTAATAAAGCACGATTGGAGTTGTCTATGAGAATGGACAACCTGGATATCCCCTTGCTCCAATCTTTCAGGGCATACCTGACGGACTTCAGTTTTTTACATAAAAGAGCTGCCGAATTTGCAGCATGGCAGGGTCTGTTCCAAGCCTGCTGGACCGTATAAAGGAAACCCGTGTGTTGAATCCAAAAGTTTTCAAAACGAAATAATTTACTTTTAGGGATAGCAGTTTCTATGCTGATTACACACGGAGTGTGATCTGAGACCGGTTTTCCCAACGGCGTGACCATGGTATTGGGATACGAATTGGTCCAATTGATCGAGGAGAAGTACCAGTCCAATTGCTCGAGAAGAGGGTTGGACTGCATATTACTCCAGGTGTACGAACGACCTTTGATGGGGAGTTCAATGAGGGACTGTGACCGAATGAAATCATTGAAAGTCAGCATGTCCGTGACGTTTCCACCAGGCTTGTTTCTATTATCCGGTGCACGGATATAGTTAAAGTCACCAGCCAAAATCCAATCCTCATTAGGTGGAATATTCAACTGGAACAACCAGGCAGTAAAGTTGATTCGGTCAATACCATCACAAGGGCCATAGATGTTTACTAGTGTCCACGACGAGCCAGACTGCACCGAGCTGAAACGAATACCCAAGGCAAAGGGTTCATCAATTACCACAGTACCAGAAAAAGCAGAACTATTCCACACTGTAAGCATACCACCGGAAGCACCACAAGACGGAACATAAGCAAATTTATCTAGTCTCTTAGGGCAAAGCATTTTGACAAAGGATCTATCAAACGTAGTATGCTTCGTTTCTTGAAGACAAAAGACATCACACCCACTGGCAGTGACGGCATTGCGAATAGCTAATTGTTTTTTGTCTGCATTTATTCCTCTTACATTCCAACACAAAATATTCCACCTTCTCCCCTGTTGCATAACTATGGAGATTTGGAGGGTTGGGGTGGAGTAGCTAGCAGCTTCTTCTCACAAAGCTCCTCTGGAGGGATGCCGCACCTGAAAGTGCCAATTTCCTGAATAACTGCAACTGGAGTGTGTTCTGGGATAGTGCTCCTATCCTGCTGCTCATCAGGTGTAGCGGAAGAACCAGAGGGAATAGTGGCCATAACATTGCAAGTAACCGCTGGAATACAACGTGGTTTTACCTTGGAGGAGGTTCTCTTGATGTCTGATGGTTGTGGCACACGAAAGCCATCATACCTCGTAGACCTTGTGCTGCGCCGAAGAAGCCCTGTGTCCACATGTCCAGATTCATTAGCAATCATCCTCCCAAGTTGATTAACAGAAGCTGAGATGGCGTTGCACTGATGCAGCCGAGGCATATCACTACTAGACCCAGAATCTTGGGCCTGGTTCTGGGGCCCAGAAAGTATGGCGGGAGATCCACCATTTGAAACATGGGCTGAAACTCTAGAGTGAGGCCCATCTGCAAGCTGCAACCCATCAGGAGTCTGATCCGCATTACCCCTGGAAGGGCCAGAAGCATCCACTGTCAGGTTGACAAATACTACCGTCTGGGTCAGATCTTCAGAAACCTGTAAATTCAGAGACATGCCTTCTATCATCAAGCCATTGCAGAGAATAAAATGAAATTCCTCATCCCTAGGGCCAGTAAATATAAAGGGCTGCCAAGTGGAGCATACAGCCTTGAACAGGCCTTCCAAGATTGACCTAGGATTTATGGGAAAGATGCCCGCAGAGAAACTGTCATTGCTAGTTATTCTAGGAGTTGATCTGTCGAGATACAGCGACCACAGCCAGTTTAGAAGACCCTCATAGTCAGACACCATCAAAGTTATTTCAGACTTCTCTGCTCGGACAAACTGCAGATTGGGGGAGGCGATTCCTCTGACAAGATTATCCGCAGCATCAGCAGTGTCGGAACAGACCGACCTCTCATCCTCGCTTGGTGGTGGGGGTGGTGGAGCCGGCGAATGACAGGAAGTAGGAGGCGGAAGAGGCGGAGCCGTATTAGCAGCCGACGAAGGAAATCCCACCTGTTTCGGCCTCCAAACCTTCCTAGGAATAGTTTTTTTATTGCGCTTGCGCTGCTTGACCACAGGGGATTTGCTTTGACCAAATTTCTGACTCCACCGAAGTGAAACCGACCCTGTCATTCCACAGCCTCGTCCAACGTGGCCCAACCAACCGCAGATATCACAAATGGAACGTGCGGGGCAAAATTTAGTTGTATGTGTTAACGAGTTGCACACTGCACAGGCAGACCTTTTATTATTATTGGCACATGCACAAGCCCTGTGAAACAGATTACAGCCAGCACACATCTCCGCCGTGCAATTCTCTGAATTATGACCCAAATCAAAACAGAGAGAGCACCTTTTAAGGCGAGAATATATGTAATCCTTTGAAGGTACCGAGGAAATATCCATAGTAGCCATAATTTGATGAGCCGAATAACCAGCCTGCCATAAGTCCAAGATATGATAAAGCATATCCAAGGATAATTTGTCCCATAAACCATATTTCCAGAGCGATCCCTCAAACTTCGGAAGATTATCCATCAGACGATCCGAACGTATCGCAGGATCAAAGGAGCCAAATTTGACTTTCCCGGTTTGTTCCCCAAAAACCGGATCAACAGCCAACTGTATCTCCGCCGGCATGGTGTCGTCGGAAAGACGAGAATTCTCCGGCACACTTGGTGAACAAACCAAAAGATTAGGCACGGGTGCAGTATGATCCATATGAACTCCAAATTTACTCAATTCTAACGAAGCCACTGAATCACTACCAACACTAGGTTGCAGAAAGCTCAAATTTGACTTAACAGCCAAAGGGCTACGGGACACAATTTCAGGCAGCTGACGATCCGCATGCCATTCAGAAACCCGAGAATTCGATAGATGATGTTGGCCAAATAAATTGAAATGACAAATAAAGTCAGGCCATATTCTGTCTTTAAGTCGATAGATGAAGTGGCCGACCTTGTTAGATGCAACAGAAAACCGAAACTGTCGATCACCCAATTGAACCACATTGAAACCCGAGGCTGATCCGCCGATGCAACATTGAAGAGCACAACCAACAGAGGAAACCAAGAGTGGGAAGGATGCTGAGGAGAACGTGACAACCAAGAAAAATTCCTTGGTAGTAGAAGACGGAGAGTAATGAACTGTGGAACCAAAACGCCGACGAACCTGATCTGCGACCGATAGGCCGGGATTGAAATCCCAATGCAAGAGACCATCCATGGGGCTAGCCTAGGAGGATCCATGGGCACGGCTGGTGAGTAGTTGGTTACCGGCGACGATAGAAGGGCTGGTGGTGGAGGAGGAGAGGTGGGAGAGGAGAGGCATGGTATGAGAAATGGTTGCCGTACTCAGTTTGTTACGCTTTCTAGTGCGTGCTTGGTTGACAGGCGCAATGCGTTTTTTTGTTTCCACCCCCAACGCATGCACCCTAGAGCCACACCCCTAAGATAGATAGTGGGCTCACTGATGTGACGGACTCGCCTCCGCATGCGACGCCGCAGCACGCTGCATCATCGCCTGCTCTGGCTCGTTCCTAGCTCGGCCTCGCAGGGGAGGGGAGGGGGCTCCCCCCGGCTCGTCCTCGCGCTAACGCGACAATGTGTGCTTGGTTGATAGGCGCAATGTGGTTTTCCTGTTTCCACCCCCCACGCACGCACCCCAGAGCCACACCCCCAAAATAGATAGTGGGGTCACTGATGTGACGGACTCGCCTCCGCATGCGACGCTGTGGCACGCCGCGTCGTCGCCTGCTCCGGCTCGTTCCTGGCTCGGCCTCGTAGGGGGAGGGGAGGGGGGTCCCGACCCATCCTCCCCCCCCCCGGCTCGGCCTCGCACTAACGCGGCAGTGCGTGCTTGGTTGACAGGCGCAATGCGGTTTTTCTGTTTCCACCGCCACGCACGCACCCCAGAGCCACACCCCTAAGATAAATAGTGGGGTCACTGATGTGACAGACTCGCTGTTGGAAATATGCCCTAGAGGCAATAATAAATTAGTTATTATTATATTTCCTTGTTCATGATAATCGTTTATTATCCATGCTATAATTGTATTGATTGGAAACTCAAATACATGTGTGGGTACATAGACAACACTGTGTCCCTAGTAAGCCTCTAGTTAACTAGCTCGTTGATCAAAAGATGGTGAAGGTTTCCTAGCCATGGACATAAGATGTCATTTGATAACGGGATCACATCATTAGGAGAATGATGTGATGGACAAGACCCAAACTATAAACGTAGCATATGATCGTGTCAGTTTATTGCTATTGTTTTCTGCATGTCAAGTATCTGTTCCTATGACCATGAGATCGTGCAACTCACTGACACCGGAGGAATACCTTGTGTGTATCAAACGTCGCAACGTAACTGGGTGACTATAAAGATGCTCTACAGGTATCTCCGAGGGTGTCTGTTGGGTTGGCATGGATCAAGACTGGGATTTGTTACTCCGTGTGACGGAGAGTTATCTCAGGGCCCACTCGGTAATACAACATCACAATGAGCCTTGCAAGCAATGTGACTAAAGTGTTAGCCACGAGATCTTGTATTACGGAACGAGTAAAGAGACTTGCCAGTAACGAGATTGAACTAGGTATAGAGATACCGACGATCGAATCTCGGGCAAGTAACATACCGAAGAACAAAGGGAACAGCATACGGGATTAACTGAATCCTTGACATAGAGGTTCGACCGATAAAGATCTTCGTAGAATATGTAGGAGCCAATATGAGCATCCAGGTCCCGCTATTGGTTATTGATCGTAGAGGTGTCTCGGTCATGTCTACATAGTTCTCGAACCCGCAGGGTCTACACACTTAACATTTGGTGACGATTAGTATAGTTGAGTTATTTTGTTGGTGACCGAAGGTTGTTCGGAGTCCCGGATAAGATCCCGGACATGACGAGGATCTCCGGAAGAGTCCGGAGGTAAAGATTGATATATGTGATAATAGTGTTTTGATCTCCGGAAGGGTTCCGGAATTCACCGGAAGGGGTTCCGGATGTTTACCGAAGTGTTCGGGTGCAGCAACACTTTATATGAGCCAAAGGGGTAAAGCCCACGAGGTATTGGAAAGTGCAAAAGGAAGTTTTGCTCCTGCCTTAAGCGGTACTACCGCTGGTAAGGCAGTACTACCGCGTAAGCGGTACTACCGCTTGTGTGAAGCGGTACTACCGCTCGTGAGCGGTACTACCGCTTGTACGCGATACTGCTGGAATCCGAGTTGGACTCTTTCCGTGCGGGCCAAACCGACCTTGTGCGGGCAAAACCGACCTTGTGGAGGCTTTCTCTCCAAGTTTAGACCCCAGGGCTCAACATATAAATAGAGAGGCAGGGCTAACACACGGGACACATCAAGATTTCCCAAGCCGTGTGCCGGCAACCCTAACCCTCTAGTTCCTCCCGTCATAATCTCCGTAGTGCTTGGCGAAGCCCTGCAGAGATTGTTCCTCACCACCATCACCACGCCGTCGTGCTGCCGGAACTCATCTACTACTTCATCATCGCTCGCTGGATCGAGGAGGTGAAGGCGTCATCAAGCCGTACGTGTGTTGAACGCGGAGGTGCCGTCCGTTCGGCACTAGTTCGTGATCGGATCGAGGGACGACTTGCGATTTGGATCGCGGAGACATTCGACTACATCAACCGCGTTTCTTAACGCTTCCGCTTAGCGATCTACAAGGGTATGTAGATTCACTCTCCCTCTCGTAGATGCTCATCACCATGGATAGATCTTGTGTGTGCGTAGGAAAATTTTTGTTTCCCATGCAACGTTTCCCAACAGTGGTATCAGAGCTAGGTCTATGCGTAGATGAGATCTCGAGTAGAACACAAAAGGGTTTTGTGGGCGTTGATATTCAGATTGCTTCCTCCCTTGGTCTTTTCTTGTTTCGGCGGTATTGTGGGATGAAGCGGCTCGGACCAACATTACTCGTATGCTTACGAGAGACCGGTTCCTTCAACTGACATGTAACTTCGTTGCATAAAGATGGCTAGCGGGTGTCTGTTTCTCCCACTTTAGTCGGATCGGATTTGACAAAGGCGGTCCTTGAGAAGGTTGAAAAGCAATTTTTATATCACCGTTGTGGTTTTTGCGTAGGTAAGAATCGTTCTTGCTAGATACCCGTAGCAGCCATGTAAAACTTGCAACAACAATTAGAGGACGTCTAACTTGTTTTTGCAGGGTATGTTGTGATGTGATATGGCCAAGTACATGATGAGATATATGTGATGTATGAGATGATCATGTGTTGTATAGAATATCACGACTTGCATGTCGATGAGTACGGCAACTGGCAGGAGCCATAGAGTTGTCTTTAATTATTTTCGCCGTTTTGCTTTACTTTATCGCTATGAGTTAGCAATAGTCGTGGAAGCAACAGTCGGCGCGACAACTTCATGGCAACACATTGATGGAGATCAAGATGATGGAGATCATGGTGTCATGCCGGTGACGATGGAGATCATGCCGGTGCTTTGAAGCTGGAGATCAAAAGCACAAGTTCATGGCCATATCATGTCACTTATGATTTGCATGTGATGTTAATCCTTTTATGCATATTATTTTGCTTAGGACGACGGTAGCATTATAAGGTGATCCCTCACTTAAATTTCAAGATAAAATTGTGTTCTCCCCGAGTGTGCACCGTTGCGAAAGTTCATCGTTTCGAGACACCACGTGATGATCGGGTGTGATAGACTCTACGTTCGCATACAACGGGTGCAAGCCAGTGTTGCACGTGCGGAACACTCGGGTTAAACTTGACGAGCCTAGCATGTACAGACATGGCCTCGGAACACAAGAGACCGAAAGGTCGAACATGAGTCATATAGTAGATATGATCAACATGAAGATGTTCACCATTGAAACCACCTCAACTCACGTGATGATCGGACTTGAGTTGGTGGATTTGGATCATGTGACACTCGAATGACTGGAGGGATGTCAATTTGAGTGGGAGTTTTTAAGTAATATGATTAACTAAGCTCATTATCTTGAACAATAGTCTAAGTTGTCTTTGCTATATTTATGTTGTAGATCATGGCTCGCGCAGTAGCACCCCTGAATTTTAATGCGTTCCTAGAGAAAGCTAAGTTGAAAGATGATGGAAGTAACTTTGTGGACTGGGCCCGTAATCTAAGGATTATCCTTACGGCTTCCCAGAAGGCTTATGTCCTTGATGCACCGCTTGGTGATCCACCCGCTCCAGTTGAGTCTCTAGACGTTGTGAACGCCTGGCAGGCTCGCTCTGATGATTACTCAATAGTTCAATGTGCAATTTTGTATGGCTTAGAACCGGGACTTCAAAGATGTTTTGAACGTCATGGAGCATATGAGATGTTCCAGGAGTTGAGGTTTATCTTTCAGAAGAATGCCCGGATCGAGAGGTATGAGACCTCCGATAAGTTCTATACTTGCAAGATGGAGGAGAACGGGTCTGTTAGTGATCACATACTCAGAATGTCTGGGTACTCCACCCGTCTGGCTGAATTGGGGATGCCCCTTCCGCCAGAGACTATCACTGACAGAGTTCTTCAATCATTGCCACCTAGCTACAAGAGCTTCGTGTTGAACTATAACATGCATGGGATGAACAAGTCAGTCGCCGACCTGTTTGCGATGCTGAAAGCCGCTGAGTCTGAAATTCAGAAGGAGCATCAAGTGTTGATGGTCAATAAAACCACTAGTTTCAAGAAAAATGGCAAGGGTAAGAAGGGTAACTCCAAGAAGAGTGGCAAAGCAGTTGCTCCTCCCGTGAAGAAACCCAAGGCTGGACCCAAACCAGAAAATGTGTGCTTTCATTGCAAGGGAACTGGACAGTGGAAGCGGTACTGCCCCAAGTATTTGGCTGACAAGAAGGCGGCCAACAACAAACAAGGTATATATGATATACATGTTATTGATGTGTACCTTACCAACTCTCGTTGTAGTGCCTGGGTATTTGATACCGGTGCGGTTGCTCACATTTGCAACTCTAAACAGGAACTGCAGAATAGACGAAGGCTGGCAAAGGATGAAGTGACGATGCGCGTGGGAAATGGTTCCAAGGTTGATGTGATCGCCGTCGGCACGCTCGCTCTTCGATTACCATCGGGATTAGTGATGAACCTGAATAAATGTTATTTGGTGCCTGCGTTAAGCATGAACATTATATCTGGATCTTGTTTATTGCGAGACGGTTACTCATTTAAATCAGAGAAAAATGGTTGTTCTATTTATATGAGTAATATCTTTTATGGTCATGCACCCGAAGTGAGGGGTTTATTCTTATTGAATCTCGATAGTAATGATACACATGTTCATAACATTGATGCCAAAAGATGTAGAATTGATAATGATAATACCACTTTCTTGTGGCACTGCCGTTTAGGTCATATTGGCACAAAACGCATGAGGAAGCTCCATGCTGATGGACTTTTGGAGTCACTTGATTTTGAATCACTTGACACATGCGAGCCATGCCTCATGGGCAAGATGACTAAAATGCCGTTCTCTGGAACAATGGAACGGGCAAGTGACTTATTGGAAATCATACATACTGATGTGTGCGGTCCGATGAGCATTGAGGCGCGCGGTGGTTATCGTTACTTTCTCACCTTCACTGATGACTTAAGTAGATATGGGTATATTTAGTTAATGAAACACAAGTCTGAAACATTTGAAAAGTTCAAACAATTTCAGAGTGAAGTTGAGAATCATCGTAACAAGAAGATTAAATTCCTACGATCTGATCGAGGAGGAGAATATCTGAGTTATGAGTTTGGCAGTCACTTAAGACAATGTGGAATTGTTTCACAACTGACACCGCCTGGAACACCACAGCGTAATGGTGTGTCCGAACGTCGTAATCGAACCTTATTGGATATGGTGCGATCTACGATGTCTCTTGCCGATTTGCCACTATCGTTTTGGGGTTATGCATTAGAGACAGCTGCATTCACTTTAAATTGGGCACCATCGAAATCCGTTGAGACGACGCCATATGAACTTTGGTTTGGCAAGAAGCCAAAGCTGTCGTTTCTTAAAGTTTGGGGATGTGACGCTTATGTCAAAAAGCGTCAGCCTGAAAAGCTGGAACCCAAAGCGGAGAAATGCGTCTTCATAGGATACCCAAAAGGGACAGTTGGGTATACCTTCTACCTCAGATCCGAAGGCAAAGTGTTTGTCGCTAAAAACGGAACGTTTCTTGAGAAAGAGTTTCTCTCGAAAGAATTGAGTGGGAGGAAGATAGAACTTGATGAGGTTGTTGAACCTTTACTTCAACCTAAGAGTAGCGCAGCGCAGAAAGATGTTTCTGTAGAGCCTACATCAGCTGAAGAGGAAGTTGATGATGATCATAAAGCTTCGGATCAAGTTGCTATCGAACCTCGTAGGTCGACAAGGACGCGTAATTCTCCTGAGTGGTATGGCAACCCTGTCTTAGAGGTCATGTTGTTGGACAACGATGAACCTACGAGCTATGGAGAAGCGATGATGGGCCCGGATTCCGAGAAGTGGTTCGAGGCCATGAAATCCGAGATGGGATCCATGTATGAAAACAAAGTGTGGAATTTGGAAGTATTACCTGAAGGGCCTAAGGCCATTCAGAACAAATGGATCTTTAAGAGGAAGACGGACGCAGACGGTAATGTCACCATCTATAAAGCTCGACTTGTGGCAAAGGGTTTTTCACAAGTTCAAGGAGTTGACTACGATGAAATATGCCCTAGAGGCAATAATAAATTAGTTATTATTATATTTCCTTGTTCATGATAATCGTTTATTATCCATGCTATAATTGTATTGATTGGAAACTCAAATACATGTGTGGGTACATAGACAACACTGTGTCCCTAGTAAGCCTCTAGTTAACTAGCTCGTTGATCAAAAGATGGTGAAGGTTTCCTAGCCATGGACATAAGATGTCATTTGATAACGGGATCACATCATTAGGAAAATGATGTGATGGACAAGACCCAAACTATAAACGTAGCATATGATCGTGTCAGTTTATTGCTATTGTTTTCTGCATGTCAAGTATCTGTTCCTATGACCATGAGATCGTGCAACTCACTGACTCCGGAGGAATACCTTGTGTGTATCAAATGTCGCAACGTAACTGGGTGACTATAAAGATGCTCTACAGGTATCTCCGAGGGTGTCTGTTGGGTTGGCATGGATCAAGACTGGGATTTGTTACTCCGTGTGACGGAGAGGTATCTCAGGGCCCACTCGGTAATACAACATCACAATGAGCCTTGCAAGCAATGTGACTAAAGTGTTAGCCACGAGATCTTGTATTACGGAACGAGTAAAGAGACTTGCCAGTAACGAGATTGAACTAGGTATAGAGATACCGACGATCGAATCTCGGGCAAGTAACATACCGAAGAACAAAGGGAACAACATACGGGATTAACTGAATCCTTGACATAGAGGTTTGACCGATAAAGATCTTCGTAGAATATGTAGGAGCCAATATGAGCATCCAGGTCCCGCTATTGGTTATTGATCGTATAGGTGTCTCGGTCATGTCTACATAGTTCTCGAACCCGCAGGGTCTACACACTTAACGTTTGGTGACGATTAGTATAGTTGAGTTATTTTGTTGGTGACCGAAGGTTGTTCGGAGTCCCGGATAAGATCCCGGACATGACGAGGATCTCCGGAAGAGTCCGGAGGTAAAGATTGATATATGTGATAATAGTGTTTTGATCTCCGGAAGGGTTCCGGAATTCACCGGAAGGGGTTCCGGATGTTTACCGAAGTGTTCGGGTGCAGCAACACTTTATATGAGCCAAAGGGGTAAAGCCCACGAGGTATTGGAAAGTGCAAAAGGAAGTTTTGCTGCTGCCTTAAGCGGTACTACCGCTGGTAAGGCAGTACTACCGCGTAAGCGGTACTACCGCTTGTGTGAAGCGGTACTACCGCTCAAGCGGTACTACCGCTCGTGAGCGGTACTACCGCTTGTACGCGATACTGCTGGAATCCGAGTTGGACTCTTTCCGTGCGGGCCAAACCGACCTTGTGCGGGCAAAACCGACCTTGTGGAGGCTTTCTCTCCAAGTTTAGACCCCAGGCTCAACATATAAATAGAGGGGCACGCCGTTTCCCATGCAACGTTTCCCAACACTCGCCTCCGCATGCGACGTCGCGGCACGCCGTGTCGTCGCCTGCCCTGGCTCGTTCCTGGCTCGGCTTATTCTTGAACTCTGCCATAGAAAAAAACATAAGTTCCACATCTGTAGTTATTGAAGTTATACTAACATTCGTCGTACGAAAATATGTTAGGCAAATAGAGGATTTTTTATGGGCTAGTCGAACAATTGCAAACGAGACATTTTTAAAAATGATATAGAAAAATGAATTATTGTAAAAAAAGAGTAGTTAAAAATAAGGGTCTAATTTAAAAAAACCCATAGAAGTTGTAAAAAATGAAGTTTCATATTCACAAGTTCAAAAAAAACTCACTACTGAAGTTTCGAACACAAGGAAAAAACAGGAAGTTCAGCATTGGAAGCTATTGAAGTTCTACTATTATTCGGAGTATGGAAAAATAGGTTATAGAAAAATAAGATGCATGTGTCCATGAGCCATATCCACAGTTACACACATGAGGACTGTGAAAAGAAAAAACCAGACACAACTTTTTTTATAACAACAGCAATAGAAGAGATTGTATTTCCGCATCACCTAAAAACATGTGAAAAATCATAGAAGTTCTAACACAAATGATATAGAAGTCCAACTTCTACAACAGAAGAAAAAAATTACGAGACAACAAATAAACATAAAAGATCACAATGCTGCATTATCTTACAATGTAAACGAAAAGCAGAAGTTCAAGTATGATTGCTATAGAAGTCCAGATTCTACATGAGGCGGCAGGGGGGGGGCGAATGGCCTGCACCTGCAAGAGTGCCTAGCCATGGGATCATGCATGGCTCGGAAGGTCCCGGGGGCGCGCCTGCTGCCGGCCTGTGAGCTGTCGAAGGCCTCGCCGGTCGCTCTACTTGGCATGTACAACACAGTGGAGTTGCTTGAGCCGGGCCGTCGGGAGATTCCGCAGCTGGTCCTCGCAGTCACACCCTGTGTTGTACCACTTTGCTATGCTTTGGTTTTACAAAATTTGGACCCATTTAAATTTTTTGCTTGCTTGTGATGTTGACTTGAGTGATAAGTTGCTTGATTGTTTGCTTGTGTTTTAATTCCCAAAAATTCTTCTTCTCTCTATGACCATCTCCTTGATCCAAACTCTTGCCCAATGATCATGCCATGTGTATAGGACCTAAAACTATTTTTGTCAAATATTATTTTGGCCAAAAAGCATTTATTCAAATTTGACTTTATAAAACCCCTGAATTGAGGTTTGTATTACAAGTCCTCAAATTAGGGAGATTATTTTGCCCCTAAGGCTTTATTTGAAACCTACCATATATAAGACCTCCCAAAACCACCAAATACTATTTTTAAAGATTATTTTCCTATTTTATTTAAAAGCTTTTTCTTAAGGCCAGAAATGGACTTTTATAGGGGAAAATTACTTTTATGCTTTCAATAAATTTGAGAAAATTTAGGGAAACTCAGTGGACATATATTTCCATATAAAAGAGTTTCAACACATGGTAATGTTCAAGATATTGGACAAAACCCTCCAAAACCCATTCTGTATATTTCAAGTGTTTGAAATATTTCTATAAGAAATATTCTCAAATAAATCCAGGAAAATGGCAGCAAGTCACACATGCTATATGTGATGATCTTGCAAAGTTTCATCTCAATCCCCATTGTTTTGATTCACCAAAATATTCCAAAACCCTCTCTGTCCGGAATCAAATTTGAGCAACTTTGTACTACCAAGTATTTCCCATTTGATCTCAAACTTTGTGGGCATGCTCTAATCCCCAAATAATGCCACAACACCAAGTGGTGCATCAAGGAGATTAGCTTAGCATAACTAGATCTACACAAACCCGATTCTGTTGATTTCTTGGGTTTAAAAAGTTTACATTGTCAACCTTGCTCAAATGAGCTCAAACCTGGTGATCCATCTCATTTTTACCCACTATTCAATCATGTTAATCCTCACAGTAAGTGGGTAAAATCTTCTTGACCGAACAGCCATCAAACACCTTTTTGTCATATAGTAAACCCCTGGTTTCACCCCTTCCACTCCTTAGTTTCACCCCAAATATTTACCACAACTCTACCTTGTGGTATTTTACCTCCAGTAACTCTAGCATGGGCTCAGCTCAATTATTGGCAGGTGAAAACCTATTTTTACCTCTCTAGACAGCCCCTTTATCTCCCTCCCTCTACCTCTCTCCTCCTTCCTTGACTTTCCAGGGTATCCCCCTTTGTTTACTTCCCCCTGGACCCCTCTAACACTAGTGGTCGCGCTCCCCCCTTGCATGACATTGCCAAATCATTAATTCGGGCGCTTTGGAGCGCGCTACAGTGCGCACCTGCACTGTAGCCTCCCCCATCCCGATGCTCCCGACCACCTCGGGCAAGGAGAGCACGCCCCCAGGCCCCCCTCGACATCCGCACCTCCATACCGGTCGTCTCCCCTCCTCCCTCTCTCTCCTGTTGTCCCCCCTCATGCGCGCACGGCACCGCTCAAGAGCTCCAATGGCTGAGCTCACACGTGCGGCACCCGAGCCCCTCTGCTTGTCCTCGACCCCACCAAGGCATCTCATGTGGTCCCCTAGCCGCGCCCATAGCCTCACCTCCGGCCACCACGGTCCAACGGCTCGCACGCGCGCCATGCCCTGCCTCCGCCCCATGCCTATATAAAGCCACCCCCGGCCTCCCTTTCGCCTCTGGTCGCCCCAACCTCCCCCAATCGATCTCCAGAACCACCGACGCAAGCCCTAGGAGCCCCTAAGTTCGAGTCAGGCCGGAGCTCCACCGTCTCGGGTCGCCGGCGCTCGCGTGGTAAGGACCCCCTCCGCCACTCCTCTCCGTCGATCTGGCACCTCGATGGCTCCCTGACCCTATTCCTCTTCTTTCCCGCTTCGATTGCACCACAGGGCAATGGGATCGAGATCGGTCCGAAGCGCCGCCACCCCTCCTCATCATCGCCGGTGACTCGGGCACCCCCGACGACCAACCCTGGTAGCCCTCGATCAGCGACTCCACCCCGAAGCCAGCGGTGCCATCAGCTCCTACCCTCGAGCCCCGCATCGCCGGTGGTGAGCTCCCGAGCCCCCTGCCGCGAGGAGGGAGATGACAAGCGGGCCTCGCCTATCATACTCTCGCCCCCCCTCTCTCTCTCTGGCCACCGAGGCCCGCCCGTCAGATTCAAACCTGACGAGCGCGCGCGCTCGGGTCACGTGGGACGTTTCGCCGGCTGGGCCGACTAGGCTAGCCCCTTCTGGCCCAATGGCACAGTACCGTTTCTCTTCTTCTCTTTTCAGTAAGACTCCAAAAATTCCCTAGCCTAATAAAATAATCCAAATCCAATGATTCAAATTTCTAAAAATTTGTAATATTCTGTACTATTTAATGATGCCACTTGTAAAAAAAATTGAAAACATTTTATGTACTGGTTTTATTTAAAACATAGATTTGAATATTTTAATCCCTGCTAAAATAGTTTTCAAAACTTTTTACACTTCAAAACCAGGATCTAGTATTTTTAGTATTTCTTGTTTTTAACCTAGTATTTTACAAAAATGGGTTTGACATTTTTGGAGTAGTTATTTTTCCCTCTTTTTGCTATGTTCTTATTTTTGCCCGTTAATATTGCGACGATAGATTGCATTGTTGACGAGGGAGTTGGACCAGAAGACTTTGATGACCCTGAGGACTTTGTTGAGCCAGGCAAGCAGCCCTTTGACCATGTCTAAGAAACCATTTTTTATTGCATGGCTTATAGCACTTTATATATTTCATATGTTGATCATGACATGATGGTGACCACCTTTATGGGTTGCCTCCGATACTTTTACCGTTGATACTTGCATGACATGAATCTACCTTCCACCTAGAGTTGTGTGGGTGGGAAAAAGTTAGGATGCTAACTAGATGCTACGCAAATGGGATGGGAATATGCATGGTGTCGGAAAGGAAAATATTTGAAAGACTTTTCGAAAACCCCATCGGGTTCCACTAATGTCCGAGGGAGATGAAGATGAGCTAGGTGACCACCTTACAAAGAACTGGTGTGCCAGAGCAAGTTGTGTGTGTGTGTTTTTCGAAAACGGATTAGATTTAAGAAGTGCTGATTGTCCCAACCTTACATGTGCAACCATAATACCCCTTATGGGATGGGCCTTTGTTGATTACTTTGGTTGATGCTAGCAGAGAGCCCGCATTACTAGTGGCGGGAGTGACGTGGTCACTCTCGAGACGGGGTCATGCCTGATAGGACGACCATGGGCTGTTTTTACAGACACCGGGCACACAGTTGCGTGACCTCGTGGATTATACGTGTGATGTATATCATGAGGGATGTCACCAACAAGTGGACTCTTTGTTTAGTATCGCCATGGGAAAGGCATTGTTCGGGTACTTACCTTGGGTATGAACAATACCGCGAGTCGTGGCTTGACACGGAAGTTTCCTGAGTCTTGTGGGTAAAGTGTGCAACCTCTGCAGAGTGTGAAACTATTCGAATAGCCGTGTCCACAGTGAAGGACAGTTGGGTGGTCCTGCTTAAACTATGTCCAGACGTTTTCACAAACTTGGTGTGCGTGTGTGCATGACACAAAGTTGATACACGAGCTAAGTCAGATGAGTTGACATGATGATTGAACATGAGATGTTCACCCCCTGCTTATGATGCTACTTGTACCTTGTTCATATGGGTACCGGCTACTTGTCGATGCGTGCTATCACAAATTACCTTGAACATGTCATTGCACTCAAAATTAGCCATTTGCAAATTTACCTACTTAGTGCTATATCATGCATTGTTATACGTTGTTCCAAAACATGGGTTGCTTGCAAGTACATTCAAAGTACTCATTGGCTTGCCACTGGTTATTTAATTGGCCAGGCATGGAAGAGCAGGAATATGGTGAAGAGTTCGTTGGAGACGAACATGTGAACTAGGACGCTTCCCAGTCAGAATGCCTGTAGGTTTAAGGCAGATGGCATGGGTTCACGCTTTCGTTCAAGATTTTCGCTGCTACTTATGTTTAAGTGTTTGGCCCTCACGACCCTGTCTATGTAAGACTTGACCGCAATGGTCTTTATTTGTGTAAGATGGTATGTATGGATGTAAGACTCTTGTTATTCAGTTTTTGTGTGTTCAGTGAGCATTGATTTCTGGGATCACTGTACAAGTGCATTCGGTGATCACGACTTATGAGTCGGGGTCCCCACAAAGCTGGTATCAGAGTCATCCTGACTGTAGGAAGCCTTAGTTAGCATGGACGTCAGTTAGGATAAAATCATCTTCAAAACTATGCCTAGTACCTATACTTAGGAGTTTCTGCACTCCTTACCTCTACTAGTCTACTTTCAAAAATTCTACTGACTCCTCTCCCCTAAACCTTGTAGATGGTCGTCGTACCCGAAGCCCTCCTAGCATCCAGCTTTCCCCTGCTCCTTGAGGATAGCCTGGAGAAGTGCCATTATCGCCGACCACCCATTTTTTTCTAACACGAGCATTGGATCGATGCCGTCACGAAGGAGTACCACGTTGATGTGGTCGTGAAGGAAAACGACTCCCCGACGAGTTGGTTCTTTGAAGGACCACAGATGGATACCCTGGCACTCGTAGTCGAGACAGCTGCACGCAAGGCACTTATCCACCTTCGAGACATCATCCCCGAGATGGTTGACGAGCCAGCTACTCGCCACCTCCCTTTCAAGAAGGATGAGATTGGCGAGAGTCAGACATTGATTCCATCCAAGGAGGATGGGATGCCACTCAGGTTTCAGACCTACTTCAGCCACTCCGCCGACAGTTTGGCCCACAACCTGATCAAGGAGTCTGTGAAGCTCTGCGAGGAACTTCACCGCACCCGAGAGCTGCTTCGTCAAGCCAAGACGCAGCCAGACAAGATCAAGAAGGATGGAGCCACTGAGGGATGACCAGCCGTCGCTTACAGAGGAGTAGTACCCCTAGGTAGTGATGCACCCACACGTCGTCATCGCATGTGTGCGAAGGAGTACCGTGCGCTCTTCACCGATCCACCGGCGAAGCGTCGTCAGGATATCCCTCCTCGTCATCCGACCCCTTTGACCGGAGACGATGGCCGTACAGATGACAATCCGGAGGAAGACCCAGAGGAGCATGAGTACAAGACCGAGCACTCCACCACCTGAGTCCGAGAACCCCTAGGTTAGGATAAGTCATGTACCCCTCATGGGAAGTCGAGTCTGTGTAATGGTTCATATGAAACCATGTGTGCTTGTTGTTTGTGTTCCGATGCAAGTCGGGCTTTTGCCTTAGGCAACATGTAAGCGACTTAATCGTCTATCTTATCTTAATGTTATGTGTTGGTCTTTCGACCTTTGTTTTACCACACTTGCACGATACCAACCCCCTTAGGCGCGTTTTCTCTATTTATTGGCTTTACCCTCTCGCCCATCCCAGTTATTTGACTTGGCTGCTCCAAACAGGATGGAGACCGCAACCCGCCAAAGCTCCTTCACCAACCCCGAAGCCGGGAACTCTAGCCAGCAACATGGGGCTGGTGGATCCGCCCAGGCTGAAGGACACCGGGAGCAGCCACAAGGCGACATTCCCCCGCCACCACCTCCACCGGAGAACATGACCATGGTCCAGTTTCTCCAAGTTCTCCGGGAGGAACGCCAAGCCAACACTGCCGCTATCCAGCAGATGGCCCAAGTCCTTGTGAAGAACCAGCAGCAAGGCAGGAACGGCAATGGCCGCTCCACTCTGTTTGAATTCATGAGGAATTCTCCCCCAACCTTCACCGAGACTGCTGAACCTCTAGATGCAGATGACTGGATCTGCACCATCGAGGACCTCCCTTCACTGGTTAATTGCAATGAGGATCGTGAGAAGGTGCTTTATGCCTCTGACTGCCTCGGAGGTACCACCAGAGATTGGTGGGATGGATTCAAGGTCGTGCAAGGCGATCGTGTGATCACCTAGGGCTAACTTCAAGGAAGGATTCCGCACCGCCCACATCCCTTCTGGGATCATGGCTACCAAGAAGAGAGAATTCCGAGCGCTGAAGCAAGGAAGTGGCTCTGTCAAGGAGTATATGCAGAAGTTCAACCTGCTGTCAAGGTATGCACCTGAAGATGTCAACACTGAGGCTGCCAAGATGGAACGCTTCATGGAAGGACTCCAGCAAGCCATGCAGTATCAGCTCATCGTCTGCTACTGTCGGACCTTTTTCGACCTGGTGAACAAGGCCCTCATGCTCTAAGACAAGCGTCGTGCCATGGACGACACTCGCAAGCACAAGATGATCAGCAAGGGTAGTTCCAGCAACCAGAAGCCTCGCGCATGGAGGTCAGCCCCAGCCAAGCCAACCTATCAGCCACAGCAGGCTAGACCTCCTGCACCTCGTCCGAGCTACCGGCCTCAGCAGTATGCCAATCCCAGGCCAGCTTACAACAACCCCAATAACAACAATGGCGGCAGGAACAACAACAAAAACTATGGTTAGGTCACTTGCTTTGGATGTGGTCAACCTGGACACATCTCTAAGCAGTGCCCCAACAAGAAGCCAGATGCACCGCGCCCCAATGCGCCAAACCAGGTCAAGGCCGTGGAGCACCACCAAGGAACCCAGATCCCCACCAAGGGCCGTGTGAATCACGTCACCGCTAAGGAAGCCCAGGAAGACCTGGACGTCATACTGGGTACGTTCCTCGTCAACTCAACTCCAACAATAGTATTGTTTGATTGTGGAGCTTCGCATTCTTTTGTTACCCAAAAGTTTGCACTAGAGAGTGGTATGAAGCCTACACCCCTGGGTAGTCATATGTTGATACAAACCCCAGGTTCAGTCATGAGGTCCAAGATAGGATGTAAGGGAGTTGGGATTGTCATCAACAGAGTAGAATTCCTAGCAGACCTTCCTACTTCTTGAGCATGCGTTGGTTTTCCCTTGAAGAGGAAAGGGTGATGCAGCAAAGTAGATAAGTATTTCCCTCGGTTGTTGAGAACCAAGGTATCAATCCTGTAGGAGATACAAGCAAGTCCCCAATAGATGTCCCTACACAAATAATCAAACACTTGCACCCAACGCTATAAAGGGGTTGTCAATCCCTTCACGGTTACTTGCAAGGATGAGATCTGATAGAGATAGATAGATAGGATTGCTAAAACGAAAAGTAAAACAAAAGTAAAAGAATGCAGCGAAGTATTTTTGGTATTTTTGGTTTATAGATCTGAAAATATAATATGGAAAATAGACCCGGGGGGCATAGGTTTCACTAGAGGCTTCTCTCATGAAGGAAAATAATACGGTGGGTGAACAAATTACTGTCGAGCAATTGATAGAAAAGCAAATAATTATGAAGATATCCAAGGCAATGATTATGCATATAGGCATCACGTCCGTGTCAAGTAGACCGAAACGATTCTACATCTACTACTATTACTCCACACATCGACCGACTCCTGCCTGCATCTAGAGTATTAAGTTCATGAAGAACAGAGTAACGCATTAGGTAAGATGACATGATGTAGAGGGATGAACTCAAGCAATATGATGAAAACCCCATCTTTTTATCCTCGATGGCAACAATACAAATACGTGCCTCGCTACCCCTACTTTGTCACTGGGTGAGGACACCGCAAGATTGAACCCAAAACTAAGCACTTCTCCCATTGCAAGAATTACCAATCTAGTTGGCCAAACCAAACCAATAACTCGAAGAGACTTGCAAAGATATGAAATCATGCATATAAGAATTCAGAGAAGATTCAAATAATATTCATAGATAAGCTGATCATAAACCCACAATTCATCGGATCTCAACAAACACACCGCAAAAGAGTATTACATCGGATAGATCTCCATGAAGATCATGAAGAACATGGTATTGAAGAACAAAGAGAGAGAAGAATCCATCTAGCTACTAGCTATGGACCCGAAGGTCTGTGGTAAACTACTCACGCATCATCGGAGGAGCAATGGAGTTGATGTAGATGCCCTCCGTGATCGAATCCCCCTCCGGCAGATTACCGAAAAAGGCTCCAAGATTGGATCTCACGGGAATAGAGGCTTCCGGTGGCGGAAAAGTATTTTCGTGGCTCTTTTTGGTATCCAGGGAATATTTGGGAATTTATAGGCCAAATAATAGGGTTAGGAGGGCTGCCAGGGGGCGCCCCCCCTAGGGCGTGCCCTGGTGGCTTGTGACTCCACGGCAGGTCTCCTGCCTTCATCTCCAAGTCTGCTGGGTTTCTTCTGGTCCAAGAAAAATCATTCCGAAGATTTTATTCCGTTTGGACTCCGTTTAATATTCCTTATCTGCAATACTCAAAAACAAGGAAAAAACTCAAACTGGCACTAGGCTCTAGATTAATAGGTTAGTCCCAAAAATAATATAAAATAGCATATTAATGCATATAAAACATCCAAAACAGATAATATAATAGCATGGAACAATCAAAAATTATAGATACGTTGGAGACGTATCAGACCTCATAGTTTTGGACTCGCCAGGCTTGGACGTCATCCTTGGAATGAATTGGTTAACCAAGAACCAAGGCTTCTTACACTGTGCCAAGAGGATTGTCACCATAACCAATAGCCAAGGAGTCGAAGTCTAGTATTTTCCAAACCCGGCCTTCGCTCAAGCCAGTCAGGTTAACTGTCTGTCGGGAATTGAGTTAGTCCAAGTGCTAGTAGTATGTGAGTACCCGGATGTATTTCCTGATGAGCTGCCCGGAATGCCTCTTGACAGCGACATTGAGTTCATCATTGAGCTAATGACCGGATTGGGACCCATATATAAGAATCCCTATAGAATGGGATCCACGGAGTTGGCTGGACTGAAGAAGCAACTAGCTGAGCAGCTCAGGAAAGGATTTATTCGCCCCAGTTCTTCTCCTTGGGGGTCACCTGTTCTATTTGTGTCAAAGAGGGACGTGACTATCTGACTCTGTATCGATTACCGTTCTCTCAATGAGGTCACAATAAAGAACAAGTACCCACTCCCCAAGATTGAAGACCTGTTCGATCACCTGAATGGTGCCAAGGTGGTTTCCAAGATCGACTGGGTACTACTGGTTGAAGATCAGACCCCAAGGCATTCCAAAGACGGTATTTGTAACCTGGTATGGCCTGTATGAATATAGGGTCATGTCATTTGGGTTAACCAATGCCCCAGCCTACTTCATGTACCTCATGAACAAAGTTTTCATGGAGTACTTGGACAAGTTTGTTGTCATCTTCATTGATGACATACTCGTCTTTTCCAAGTCTGAAGAAGAGCATGAGCAACACTAGAGATTGGTCCTAAACAAGCTTCGAGAGCACCAGCTTTATGCGAAGTTTAGCAAGTGCGAATTCTGGCTACACGAAGTTGGATTCTTGGGTCATGTGTTGACGGCAGAAGGATTGTTAGTGGATCCTGCCAAGATCAAAGTCGTGACTGAATGGCAATCCCCAAGCAATGTGAAGGAAGTCAGAAGCTTCCTCGGACTCGTGGGATACTACCGCAAGTTTGTTGAAGGATTCTCGAGCATTGCCAGACCCATGACTCGGCTCCTTAAGAAGGACAAGAAGTTCGAATGGACAGCAAAATGCGAAGAGAGCTTCCAAGAGCTCAAGAAGAGATTGCCACAGCCCCAGTTTTGGCCACCCCTGGTATTCGCAAGGAGTTTGTGATATATTGTGATGCATCAAGAACCGGGCTTGGAGGTGTTCTGATGCAAGAAGGCAGAGTCGTAGCATATCTTTCCAGATAGCTACGTCCTCACAAAGAGAACTACGCTACCCATGATCTCGAGTTGGCAGCTGTAGTTCATGCCTTGAAGACATGGCGACATTACCTTTTGGGAAAGCAATGTGAGATATACACAGACCACAAGAGTCTGAAATATATTTTCACTCAAAGGGAGTTGAACATGAGGCAACGCCGATGGTTGGAGTTGATCAAGGATTACGACCTCAATGTTCAATACCACCTCGAGAAGGCTAATGTGGTAGCAGACGCCTTAAGAAGAAAAGCTTGTTCCTTGAATGCTATGATTAAGGAAAGGCTACCCACTTTGTATGAAGAGCTTGAAAGCCTTGGCTTGGAACTAGTTGCACCTGGATTCCTAGCCAACCTCGAAGCAAATCCTACCTTGGTGGATGATATTAAGGACACTCAGAAGAGACACGAGAGTATCGAGGGTTTCAAGAGGAAGATCAAGGCAGGCAAGGACCCAGGATTCTCAGTGGATGAACAAGGAGTTGTATGGTTTGGGAATCGCATCTGCGTACCCAACAAAGTTGAGCTCAAGAATCTGATCTAGCAAGAATCCCACAACACTCCGTATTCCATCCACCCTGGAGGAACCAAGATGTACCAAGACCTCAAGGCAAGATTCTGGTGGCATGGCATGAAAAGAGAGATAGGCACATTTGTTGCTAAGTGTGACATATGCCAAAGAGTCAAAGCTAAGCATCAGCGACCCGCTGGACTGTTACAACCTCTCAAAATACCTGAATGGAAGTGGGACAAAGTCGGGATGGACTTCATCACTGGTTTGCCCAGGTCGAGCAAAGGACATGACTCCATTTGGGTCATTGTCGATCACCTGACCAAGGTAACCCACTTCATCCCTATCAAGACGACCTACAATGGGAGCCAACTAGCCAGTCTTTACATCGAGCGTATTGTGAGCCTCCACGGAGTTCCAAAGGAGATCGTGTCCGACCGAGGTACCCAGTTTACTTCAAGGTTTTGGAGGCAGTTTAAGGAGGCAATGAGAACCAAGCTATCCTTCAGGACTGCTTTTCATCCCCAGACAGGAGGACAGACTGAGCGAGTAAACCAGATACTCGAAGATATGGTTCGCGCATGTGTTCGGACGTATGGAGCCAAATGGGAAAATTGCCTACCATTCGCCGAATTCTTCTACAACAACATTTATCAATCCAGCCTTCAGCTACCAACATTCGAGGTGTTGTATGGACGCAAGTGTCGTACTCCCCTCAACTGGTCAGAGATCGGAGAAGGATTGGTCTTTGGACCACACATCCTCCGCGAAGCAGAAGAGCAAGTTCAACTCGTCCGAGAGTGCCTAGAGACTGCCAAGACAAGACAGAAGAACTACGCCAACACCCGCCGCCGAGAAGTGAGCTTCAACAACGGAGATCACGTTTATCTCCGCGTCACACCTCTCAAAGGACCCAAGTGTTTCCACGTCAAGGGAAAGCCTGCACCAAGATATATCGGCCCCTTCAAGATCACCGCAAGACGAGGAGAAGTTGCCTACCAGCTAGAGCTACCTTCCGAGCTATCGGATGTGCACAACGTGTTCGACGTGTCACAGCTCCGAAAGTGTCTCCAAGTTACCAACCGCCCCGACCTCTACAAGGACATCGATCAACAGGCCATCGACCTTCAGCCAGACCTCACTTATCGTGAGAGGCTAGTTCGTATTTTGGATGAAGCCAAGCGTTGCACCCGAAGCCGCACCATCAAGTACTTCAAGGTCCAATGGAGCAACCACATTGAAGCAGAAGCAACCTGGGAACATCAAGACTATCTTAGATCAGAGTTCCCTTATCTTTTTAGCGCTTAGCCTAGGAATCTCGGGGACGAGATTCTTGTAAGGGGGGAAGGTCTGTCACACCCTGTGTCGTACCACTTTGCTATGCTTTGGTTTTACAAAATTTGGACCCATTTAAAACTTTTGCTTGCTTGTGATGTTGACTTGAGTGATAAATTGCTTGATTGTGTTCTTGTGTTTTAATTCCCAAAAATTCTTCTTCTCTCTATGACCATCTCCTTGATCCAAACTCTTGCCCAATGATCATGCCATGTGTATAGGACCTAAAACTATTTTTGTCAAATATTATTTTGGCCAAAAAGCATTTATTCAAATTTGACTTTATAAAACCCCTGAATTGAGGTTTGTATTACAACTCCTCAAATTAGGGAGATTATTTTGCCCCTAAGGCTTTATTTGAAACCTACCATATATAAGACCTCCCAAAACCACCAAATACTATTTTTAAAGATTATTTTCCTATTTTATTTAAAAGCTTTTTCTTAAGGCCAGAAATGGACTTTTATAGGGGAAAATTACTTTTATGCTTTCAATAAATTTGAGAAAATTTAGGGAAACTCAGTGGACATATATTTCCATATAAAAGACTTTCAACACATGGTAATGTTCAAGATATTGGACAAAACCCTCCAAAACCCATTCCGTATATTTCAAGTGTTTGAAATATTTCTATAAGAAATATTCTCAAATAAATCCAGGAAAATTGCAGCAAGTCACACATGCTATATGTGATGATCTTGCAAAGTTTCATCTCAATCCCCATTGTTTTGATTCACCAAAATATTCCAAAACCCTCTTTGTCCAAAACCAAATTTGAGGAACTTTGTACTACCAAGTATTTCCATTTGATCTCAAACTTTGTGGGCATGCTCTAATCCCCAAATAATGCCACCACGCCAACTGGTGCATCAAGGAGATTAGCTTAGCATAACTAGATCTACACAAACCCGATTCTGTTGATTTCTAGGGTTTAAAAAGTTTACATTGTCAACCTTGCTCAAATGAGCTCAAACCTTGTGATCCATCTCATTTTTACCCACTATTCAATCATGTTAATCCTCACAGTAAGTGGGTAAACTATTCTTGACCAATCAACCATCAAACACCTTCTGGTCATATAGTAAAACCCCTGGTTTCACCCCTTCCACTCCTTAGTTTCACCCCAAATATTTACCACAGCTCCACCCTGTGGTATTTTACCTCCAGTAACTCTAGCATGGGCTCAACTCAATTATTGGCATGTGAAAACCTATTTTTACCTCTCTAGACAGCCCCTTTATCTCCCTCCCTCTACCTCTCTCCTCCTTCCTTGAATTTCCAGGGCATCCCCACTTTGTTTACTTCCCCCTGAACCCCTCTGACACTAGTGGCCGCGCTCCCCCCTTGCATGGCATTGCCAAGTCAGCAATTCGGGTGCTCTGGAGCGCGCTACAGTGCGCACCCACACTGTAGCCGCCCCCATCCCGATGCTCCCGACCACCTCGGGCAAGGAGAGCACGCCACCAGGTCCCCCTCGATGTCCGCACCTCCATACCGGTCATCTAACCTCCTCGCTCTCTCTCATGATGCCCCCCTCGCGCGCACACGGCACCGCCCGAGAGCTTCAATGGCTGAGCTCACACGCGCGGCACCCCGAGCCCCTCTGCTTGTCCTCGAGCCCCCTCCCCCAAGGCATCTCCTGTGGTCCCCTAGCCGCGCCCATGCCCTCACCTTCGGTCGCCACGATCCAACGGCTCGCGCCCGAGCCCTCCCGCGCACGCCATGCCCTGCCTCCGCCCCGTGCCTATATAAAGCCACCCCCGGCCTCCCTTTTGCCTCTAGTCGCCTCATCCTCCCCCCAATCGACCTCCAGAACCACCCACGCAAGCCCTAGTAGCCCCTGAGCTCGGGTCAGGCCGGAGCTCCGCCGCCTCGGGTCGCCGGCGCTCGCGCGGTAAGGACCCCCCCCCCCTCCGCCACTCCTCTCCATCAATCTGGCACTTGCGCGGCTCCCTGACCCCATTCCTCTTCTTTCCTACTTCGATTGCACCACAGGGCGACGTGATCGAGCTCGGTCCGAAGCGCCGCCGCCCCTCCTCATCATCGCTAGTGACTCGGGCACCCCCGACGACAAACTCCAGCAGCCCTCAATCAGTGACTCCACCCCGAAGGCAGCGGTGCCATCAGCTCCTCCCCTCGAGCACCGCATCACCGGCGCTGAGCTCCCAAGCCCCCTGCCGTGAGGAGGGGGATGACAGGCGGGCCCGGCCTGTCATACTCTCGCCTCTCTCTCTCTCTCTGGCCACCGGGGCCCGCCCGTCAGGTTCAAACATGACGAGCGCGCGAGCCTCGGGTCGCCTGGGTCGTTTCGCTGGCTGGGCCGACTAGGCTAGCCGCTTCTGGCCCAGTGGCACATTACTGTTTCTCTTTTTCTTTTTTCCAGTAAGACTCCGAAAATTCCCTAGCCCAATAAAATAATCAAAATTCGATGATTCTAATTTCTAAAAAAAATTAATATTCTGTACTATTTAATGATGCCACTTGTAAAAAAAATTGAAAACATTTTATGTACTGGTTTTATTTAAAACCTATATTTGAATATTTAATCACTGCTAAAATAGTTTTCAAAAAAAATTACACTTCAAAACCAGGAACTTGTATTTCTTGTTTTTAACCTAGTATTTACAAAAATGGGTTTGACATTTTTGGAGTAGTTATTTTCCCTGTTTTTGCTAAGTTCTTATTTTTGCCCGTTAATATTGTGACGATAGATTGCGTTGTTGACGAGGGAGTTGGACCAGAAGACTTTGAAGACCCCGAGGACTTTGTTAAGCCAAGCAAGCAGCCCTTTGACCATGTCTAAGAAACCAATTTTTATTGTAAGGCATATAGCACTTTATATATTTGATATGTTGATCATGACATGATGGTGACCACCTTTATGGGTTGCCTCCGATACTTTTACCGTTGATACTTGCATGACATGACTCTACCTTCCACTTAGAGTAGTGTGGGTGGGAAATAGTTAGGATGCTAACTAGATGCTACACAAATGGGTTGGGAATATGCATGGTGTCGGAAAGGAAAAGATTTTGAAGACTTTTCGAAAACCCCATCGGGGGCCAGTAATACCCTAGGGAGATGAAGATGAGCTAGGTGACCACTTGACAAAGAAGTGGTGTGCCGGAGCAAGTTGTGTGTGTGTGTTTTCGAAAACGGATTAGATTTAAGAAGTGTTGATTGTCCCAACCTTACATGTACAACCACGACACCCCTTATGGGACGGGGCTTTGTTGATTACTTTGGTTGATGCTAGCAGAGAGCCAGCATTACTAGTGGCGGGAGTGACGTGGTCATTCTCGAGACGGGGTCGTGCCTGATATGACGACCATGGGCTTTTTTTACAGACACCGGGCACACCGTTGCGTGCCCTCATGGATGATACGTGTGATGTATATCATGAGGGATGTCACCAATTAGTGGACTCTTTGTTTAGTATCGCCATGGGAAAGGCATTGTTCGGGTACTTACCTCGAGTATGAACAATACCGCGAGTCGTGGCTTGACACGGAAGTTTCCCGAGTCTTGTGGGTAAAGTGTGCAACCTCTACGAAGTGTGAAACTATTCGAATAGCCGTGTCCACGGTGAAGGACAGTTGGGTGGTCCTGCTTAAACTATGTCCAGACGTTTCCACAAACTTGGCGTGCATGTGTGGATGACACAAAGTTGATACACGAACCAAGTCAGATGACTTGACATGATGATTGAACATGATATGTACACCCCCTGCTTATGATGCTACTCGTACCTTGTTCATATGGCTACCGGGTACTTGTCGATGCATGCTATCACAAATTACCTTGAACATGTCATTGCACTCAAAATTAGCTTTCTACAAATTTACCTACTTAGTGCTATATCATGCATTGTTATACCTTGTTCCAAAACATACGTTGCTTGCGAGTACATTCAAATTACTCATTGGCTTGCCACTGGTTATTTAATTGGCCAGGCATGGAAGAGCAGGAATATGGTGAAGAGTTCGTCGGAGACGAACATGCGAACTAGGACGCTTCCCAGTCAGAATGCCTGTAGGTTTAAGGCAGATGGCATGGGTTCACGCTTTCGTTCAAGATTTCCACTGCAACTTATGTTGAAGTGTTTGGCCCTCACGGCCCTGTTTATGTAAGACTTGACTGCAATGGTCTTTATTTGTGGAAGACGGTATGTATGGATGTATGACTCTTGTTATTCAGTTTCTGTGTGTTCAGTGAGCATTGATCTCTGGGATTACTGTACACGTGCATTCGGTGATCACGACTTATGAGTCGGGGTCCCCATAGTCGCCCTCATCGGCAGAGTCGTCAACAGGTTCGTAACATGTCGCGGGGAGCTGTAATGGCAGAGGTGTCGTCCGTGGACTCTCCCTGTTCGTCCGTGGCAATGGCGCATACCGGCGGCCGAAGCGACCCTCGCCTCCTCACAAAATTTCACAGCAAGAAAATTAACGACATATGGACCCTCCCAACTGAAATTAATGATGTAGGAAGGCTTCAATTTAACTAAAATACGCGAATCCGCCACCAATTTTCATAGGAAAACAACAAAAATCGACAGAAGCGAATGCAACCACTCCCGCGGACGAAGAACACGACTCAAATCAAAATCCATGAGAAATAACCACAAAATGTCCATGAAACGCAGACCGAAACTCAATTCACATCATGTTAGAGGTCCGAGAGCAATCAGTGGATGCATTAAACCTGTAACAAACACGCGGTCATCACATCCCGAGAGCACACCGGACAACAAGTGAGATTCTGAAACAAAACTACCATTTAGATGCTAAAAAGTCTATCAGATCTATAGTAGGACCACAAAGAACCCGACCCAACAGAATTAATCGCTAATATAGCCACGGTTGCGAAGATAGGTTGAAGTTCGATTGTTCACAAAGGGCAGTTCAGGTAGAACAACTCAGGAAGTTCAGGGAGTTATCAGAATATTATTTTGATTCCATGATCAGAATAGTGTTTATATATATGTGTGTGTGTGTGTGTGTGTGTGTGTGTGTGTGTGTATGTGTGTGTGTGTATACATAAACAATATTCTGATCACGGGATGAGAATAATATTCTGATAACTACATAACCTGACGCAGCAATAGCACTTGAACTTCCCTGAGTGCTAGGTTGAACTTCCGCTAAAAAGTGTCCAAATGGGGCTTGCGATGTACCGATGGAAAGCTATGGACACTAGTATAACAGCCTAGGTCGAATTTTTGGCAAAATGTATATGGTTTAAGAGCAGTTTTGAAACCGTTTTTCTTCATACAAAAAAACGTGAATCGTATTTTTGAGCCTATTTCTAAACCGTTTATCGCAATGAGGCAAATGAGATAGTGTTGGATAGCTGCTGCAAATCCTCTCATTTCACATGTTGAACATTTTCCCAAATTTCCTACGGTTAAAGAGTAATTTCAAAAATGGCGGGCTTATAGAAACTGAACAGCCCGGATTGTATTTTTGGGTTAATTTAAAACGGCTAGTCCAATTGATGCAAATGATATGGCGTTGAAAAGCTGATGAAAATGCGCTTCTTTTTCGTACGGATAGTTTTTTCTAATTTTAACTATTTAAACGTAAATTTGAAAATGGTTGAAGCCCCGCCGAGTTTGTATTTTCGCGTTATTTTCTCAACGGTTTATCGAAATGCAGCAAATGATATGGCATTGTAAAGCTTGAAGAAATGCGAAACTTTTATATGTAGATTATTTTTTCCAATTCTTTACGGTTTTAAGTCAATTTTCAAAATGGCTAAAAACCTATTTAGGCCACAATTCTTACAAACTTTATCGAAATGGGGCAAATAATATACAGTTGAAAAGCTATGGAAAATGCGAAAAAAATCGTATTTATTGTTTGCTCTGATTCCAAGCCATTTTCAAGTAATTTCGAAAACAGCGAGATCGTGCGTTCTGCCTTTATCACGAAACAGAGTCTTCGAAAATGCACCGCGTGAAGAACCTGAACTTCTCGGCATGTGTGCTTGAACTTCACTCTGTTTTCATGTGCTTCACTCTGTTTTTCACGTGTTGTTTTTGCTCGTAAGTCTTCATCCACTCATTGGAATTGAGCAAATGATATACCGACGGAAAGCTGTTGTAAACACGCAACTTTTCTGTGTTGATTCTTTTTTCATACTGCGGCGGTTTAATAGATTTTCATCTGAAATTCATGCAGTGTAGTAGTTGATTCTTTTTTCATACTCGCGGCGGTTTAATAGATTATCAGTTCGGTTTTTGGATCTCAGAGGTCGCAAGCGACCTCGGATGAAGATGATCCCGAGAGCAAACTTAACCGTATCGACGAGACGAACAACTTTCATGTTGAATATTTTTTGATTCGGAGCCATCTTGTGGGCCGAAACGCTCGCGCAATAGCTGCAATTGGTGGCGCTACCCATCACACACATGTCTGATGGGACGCGCCACTTTTTTCCTGGTGGTAGGGCTGCACTTGAATGACTCTAACTTTTCCATACGGCTTTGGATTGAGATGTTTTTATATCAAAATCGACCGTCTCGACGAGACGAAGACAATCCGTGTAGAATATTTTCTCATATGAGGTCATCTTATGGGCTTAATCGGCCGAACAGTACTCTGAATATAAGATCTTAGTACTTTGAGCATAGTTTCGGACCTTGAAATGTGATCGGATAGTGATGACCTAAGCTTCAAAGTTTCTCATTTTTACTATACGGAACTTTCTCATGTTGAGTACTTTTTCATTTGAGGTCATCTTAATTAAGTGTTTAACCAAGCCAAAATCGGGTGACAACACCATTTTAAAACATGTATTTGAAGATCCAACGTCCCGGAATATAAACTTTAAACCGAGCACGGTGGTGCACGTGAACTTCTTGCAACAAAGATTTTAGGATTTTAGTTTTATACTCTTTTATACTCACGTGAAACGCATACCGTGTAGTATTGGAACTGCTCGCTGTTTTCACTTTGAACTTCTGTCACGAATTTTCGTTTGTAATTTCTCACTCATTCGTCGGTGTTATACAAATGATATTCCTTTTTTAACAAACCTCTCTCACAATAGTTTTCTAGCTTTCTCCGACCGAAGACTTAAACTTATAACAACAAAAAATTGGACATTGCTTTTTATTCATTTTTCTCATATTAAACACACACCATGTAGTACGTGAATTTTTCTTTGTTTTTATAATTTGAATTTTTATTTTATTTTTTGAAATCGAATTGCTCCCAAATAATAAATGAAACTTTTTATGGATTGAGAGAATTATTTTAAAACACAAAAAACAATTTATTTTTTGTGTTTTGAACATGAAAATACAAGGTGAACCTCTCTTGCAAGAATTTTTGAACTTTCCCGGGCAGAGCACGTGAACTTCTTTCAACAAACCTTTTAAGCTTTTATTTTTCTATTCTTTTATTCACCTGAAACGCATTCCTTGTAGTACTTGAACTTCTCGTTGTTTTCACTATGAACTTCTGTCACGTTTTTGTGTATACATCGAATTACACGTAATTGAAGGTCGGACGTCATTTTTTCCCATTTTAAAACATGTAATTGGAGGTCGTACATCCTGCAATATAAATTTTGAACCGTGCACAGAGGTGCACGTGAACTTCTTGCAACAAACCTTTTAAGATGTTAGTTTTTATTCTTTTATTCTCACGTGAAACGCATTCCGTGTAGTAGTTGAACTAGTCAGCGTTTTCATATTGAACTTCGGTCACGTATTTTTGTTCGTAATTCCTCACCCATTCCTCGGAGTTGCAAAAATGATGTACTATTAGAAACCTGATGAAAAGATGCAAGTTTTTCTAATATGGTGAAACTTTTCTTTTCGAACAGCATAAACCAATTTATTTCAACCGTTTTTTTTGGAATAGAGCATTGAGAGAATTATTTTAAAACACCAAAACAACATCTTTTTATGTGTTTTAAACATGTAAATACACGGTGAACCTCTCTCACGAGAATTTTTGAATTTTTTCGGGCCGAGCACTTTAATTTCTAGGAACCATTTTTTTTACTTTCCCTATTTTTTTGGATATGAAACACATATCGCGGAGTACGTGAACTTTTGGCGGTTATCACTTTGAACTGCTCTCTGTTTTCTAATCTTAACTCCTACAACACTCATCGAAATTGTGTATGTAAATCCTAGGATTTTTTATAAACTCTGGACCTCACTCTGTTTCTTGTGTGTTGTTTCTTGCACGAGCTATTTTGAACTTGTCGGGGAGCAGCACGTGGACTTCTATCAGCAAACCTTTTACTCTTTTAGTTTTATACTCTTTTTTGTCTTCTGAAACGCAACCAGTGTAGTACTTCAACTGCTCGGTGTTTTCACATTGAACTGCTCACTTCTTTTTTGCTCGTAACTCCTCAACCGCTCATCGGAACTTCTTGGTTTTATTCTTTTAATAAGGAGGAAAATCTGAGTTATTAATATACATCGAACTATTCTATTACTTAAAATTGAACTTCTTGCTTTTTATTTTTGCTAGGAGTGGTTTAATAAACATCCAACTGCTCTGCTATTTAAACCTGGAATTTTTATTTTATTTTTTAGAAACAAAGAAAATTTGTTTTTCTTTCGTTAAGAAACTTTGAACTTCTCTATTTTTGAAAATTTGAACTTCATAGTTTTTTTGTGTTCGCCTATTTATTTTTGGATACGTGTGTTTTGCCGTAAGCGAACTTTTTGAACTATCTGCGGCAGAGGGTATGAACTTCACATCCATATTTTTTTGTCTTCTACAAATGCTTGCTTTTTTGCTTTTAATTTTGAACTTTTATGTTCTATTGTATACAATTTCATGAAGTAGAAGGGAACTAGTAACAGAATGTGTGTGAGAGAGTGACTAGTTGGGGAAACCAACTATACATAATACATTTTTATTGGAAAAAACAAAGAATACCTTTTTGTCATGTATTTCCAATTTGAACTTCACTAACATAAAATTTTAGTCAATGTCTTTTTAGCGTTTTCCATATACAGTTGGACTTGCTGCTTTCTCAAATTTGAACTTCCTTAATTCTGTTGTAATATAGGCAGTATAATTGATGAAAAATCATTAGAGCATGGTACTAGATATGCATTATTAATAAGCGCAGACAAAAGTGTGGAATCAGCAATACATAGGAGGAGCAACATTTTCATCACCTAATTCTGTTGAAGGTACATAGTAAAAATTGCAGTCTCTGAACACACAAGATCTCAGAGCATCTGATATGTAAATAACAGAAGATGGTATACATGAAAATGTAACAGAGAGATTATCCTTGGAAGATTTGGCAGATAATTACTAGCGAACTTCAGCAGACGAATCACCCGCTGACCCAGGTGAGCAGGAGAGAAGCACGTTGTATCCTAGCCGATCCACAGCAATGGGGAAACACGCTGTTGGGGATTGTTGCTGGAGGCATTTCAGTTGGGTGGAAAAGCACCTGACAGAAAAAAGAAAAAAGAAGAACACATGCTCCAGTATAATCTGATGCGCCAGCTTCTTAGTCAAAACAATTAGTACTACTCCCATCTATTAACAACGGCCTGAGATGCTCATGTATAGGCTAGTGCAAGATAGTAGTACTAGGCATCCAATGTGATTGGAACAAACAAGATAAACAAGTGATTTAACAGAGAAACTACAGCCACCGGGATGAATATGAATAGCTCTATGTACCGGAGACCGGCCACCAGCAGAACAACATCAAGCGACACATGCAGCAGCAGATGATTTTTGGGAAAGGACCTGCATTTTTACATCAGCAACATATGCATATGCAACCGTATAGCCGCAGTAGAGCTTCACGGCCGCTCATTAAACTATTGTTCATTATGTCCTTGTTTGCCTAAATCCACAACCATAGGAGTTGATTCTTTGAAGGAAATGGGAGGCTAGATTGGAGGAGATTGAGGTGCAGAGCAATAGCTGCAGCAGAGAATAACGTGCGACAGGTGCCGCTCTAGTGAATTTGTATTGAAGAAAAATGCACAAGCGGTGAAGGCAGCGAGCAGGCACATCTAGGCTGAACTTTCATTCGGTCTGAAGTTGAACTTACTTTTGTGAATCTAAAGATGTAGTGGATGAAGAGAAGCAGCAACCAACTGATCTCTCCATAGTCCCTGCGGTGGAGGCAGCAAGAAGGCACAGGAAGGTGTGCTAGGAGGGAGAGGGGCCGCAGGGGTGGCGCGTGATGGGCCTTGAACGGCGAATGCAGAAGCAAACTGGCACGGAGCGCCGGGGTAAATCCATATGCACATGTAGGTGTCTAGGTGGGATAGCTCGCAGGGAGTCGGTGGTGATGCGTCTCCAACGTATCTATAATTTTTGCTTCTTCCATGCTGTTATATTAACAATCTTGGATGTTTTACAATCATTTTATAGCAAGTTTATATCATTTTTTGGGACTAACCTATTGACATAGTGCCAAAGTACCAGTTGTTGTTTTTGCTTGTTTTTTACTTCGCAGAAAATCGGTACCAAATGGAGCCCAAAACTCACGGAAATTTTTGGAGATTTTTTGTGGACCAGAAGAACCAGGATGGGCCAAACAACCACCAGAGAGGGGGGCCAAGGTGGCCACCCTCCACCAGGGCGCGCTAGAGGCCCCTGGCACGGCCTGGTGGAGCGTGCCCACCTCGGAACTCCCCTCAACCGACTATTCGCCCTATAAATTCCCAAATATTCAGAAAACCCTAGGGGAGTCGACGAAACACAATTCCAGCCTCCGCAAGTTCCAGAACATCGAGATCCAATCTAACACCATCACGGAGGGGTTCATCTTCCTCATAGGTGCCTCTCCGATGATTCGTGAGTAGTCCACCATAGGCCTACGGGTCCGTAGGCAGTAGCTAGATGGCTTCCTCTCTCTCTCTCTCTATGATTCTCAATACAATGGTCTCTTGGAGATCTATTTGATGTAATGACTTTTGCGGTGTGTTTGTTGGGATCCGATGAATTTTGAGTTCATGATCCGTTTCTATCCATGAATATGATTTGAGTCTTCTTTGATCTCTTATTTGCATGATTACTTATAGCCTCGTATTTCTTCTTCAAATCTTTGGTTTAGTTAGGCCAACTAGATCGATTTTTGTTGCCATGGGAAGAGGTGCTTTGTGATGGGTTCAATCTTGTGGTTTTCTTTCCCAGTGACAGAAGGGGCAGCAAGACACGCATGTATCATTGCCATTAAGGATAACACGATGGGGTCTATTCCTACATGAATAGATCTTGTCTACATCATGTCATCGTTCTTATTGCATTACTCTGTTTTCCCATGAACTTAATACACTAGATGCATGCTGGATAGCAGTCGATGTGTGGAGTAATAGAAGTAGATGCAGAATCGTTTCGGTGTACTTATCTTGGACGTGATGCCTATATAATGATCATTGCCTAGATATCGTCATGATTATTTGATCTTCTATCAATTACCCAACACTAATTTGTTCACCCACCGTGCGCTATACTCAAGAGAGAAGCCACTAGTGAAACCTACGGCCCCAGGGTCTACTTTTCCAACATATTGCTTTCCGATCTACTATTTGCCTTTTTTTAGATCTATTAATCCAAAAAACCCAAAAATACCTTGCTGCACTTTTTGTTTACTTATTTTATTTTGTGTTCTTGCGAGATCTATTTGCCAAAACTATCATTACCTAATCTATCTTTTTACCGTTGAGAGCTTGACAACCTCTCTTTCGCGTCGGGTTGCAAGTATTTGTTATTTGTGTGTAGGTGTTGTTTACGTGGGTGCGTGATCTTCCTCTACGGATTGATACCTTGGTTTCATAATTGAGGGAAATACTTACCGCCGCTGTGCCGCATCATCCCTTCCTCTTTGGGAAAATACCGACGCAGTCTCAAGCCACGCCAGGCGGCTGCATGCGGAGAGTGTCGGGTAGCTAGCTGGGGATGTGCCCGCAAGTGGCAAGCGCTGGCGGCACGTAGTTCAACAAGGGGCGGCGATGCGTGAGGAGCCGCACCATCGCGCGTAGGTGGTCGGTGACGGTGACATAAGGGAGCCGGGTAGTTGCGCGCAGGTGTCCGAGGCGACGGCGCGCAGGGAGTGGGGTGGCTGCATGCAGGTGGTCGAAGGGGCGGCGCGAGGAGTCGGGCGGCTACGTGCAGGTCGCTGGGGAGGCAGTGCGTGGGGGGTCGGAGGGCTGCGTGCAGGTCGCCGAGGAGGCGGCGTGTCGGGGGTGGTGCGCGCAGGTGGCCAGGGCGACGGTGCGCGGGGGTTCGCATAGGTGGCCGGGGCGGCGGCGCACGGGGACTTTGGCAGGGGCGGCAAGTGGAGAAATTGGAGAAGAAGACCCTCGCCGGATATTTCGAGAACTGGTTCGGGAGTTCGGGTGGATATCTATCGGCCCTATATAGGGGGAGGAGTTATCATAATAATATTCTGATCCTAGGATCATAAGAGTGTTACTCTCTCTCTCTCTCTACATGTATATATATATATGGAAATTCCATACTACTACCGGGGTAATTACCCCCTACCTCGTTGGTATCCACGTGTCCTTGTAGCGTGTAGGTACGAGCAATCCAGCCGACGTGGGAGGTAGCGTTCGTGGGCGGAACCCGTTAACCCAGAAGCTGGGTTAATTGTGTGGTGGAGATTATTATTTTTAGATAAATTAGTCCCTGGTTTTTAGGTGGGTTGGTACGTTCAACAGATTCGGTAATCATGGGTGAACGGTTCATCCGAGACGCCAAATACAACAGCCCGCCCACCACGTAATCAACATATGCTCGTGCATGGCGTGTACTCCCTATCGATCGAATGCATTAGCTAGATGTATATATATACATACTCTGTTGTAAATGACGTTCACCATAGTCCTTGTATATGTACGTGCAAAAAAAATAGAAGTCATTGTAGTATACTACATACGGACGTGGAGTTTCTGCTCCCGAGTTCATTTGAGCTCGGTGAATAGTAAAATTAAAAAGAAATTGAAAAACGTTCAAAAAATTCTGAATTTTTTTGGTGAACAACATTGACAAATGTTCTAAGAGCATGCAAAAATTTGGCCTGAAATAACATTCAAAGTATCGATTTTGTTTTTTCTCACACCTTATAGGAATGTTATTTCAGAGTATCGATTTTGTTTTTTTGCCACGCCTTATAGTATTGTTATTTCAGGCCAAATTTTTGCGTGCTCTGTGAACTTTTGTCAGTGTTGTTCACAAAAAAAATTCATTTTTTTATTTTACTGTTCACCGAGCTCATTTGAGCTCGGGAGCAGAAGGACACTTTCCACTACATACTCCTTTTATATGTGTATATACTCCATACTACGACCTATCACTCTCACATACTCCATACTACCACCTACCAGCTGCACGAGTACTACATATATGGCTGCTACTAAGAGCATCTCTAGCAGACCCCGTATAACTGGTCAAACCCGTAAATTTTTTGCGTTTTACGGTTCTGGTCGAAAAAAGTGTGCAGAACAGAAACCGTAAAAGTGGTCCAACCCGTAAATTTTTTAAGGGGCACGGAAAATCCACGCCCGAAACCCTTATATCTAAAGGTTGGAAGGCCGAACCGAAGGGGCCCCGTATATCGGTCAAACCTCGTCGGGGCAAACACACCACCGCGGAGTTTGTCAGAATCCGCCCTAAACTCGTCGGAATTCATCACACCACACTGGAAAAGGCCGCTGGACGCCGCGATCGATCGTCGCCGGTTCGAATTGGACGAGCTCGACCTCGCCGTGGACTCCCATGACCTTAGCCTGGTCACCGGAATCCTCCCGGCGCGGCCGTCAAAGGGGCACGGCTCGTCCGGCGCGGCTGGCAACGGAGCAGGGCGCAACCGGCGGGCGATGGGGCACGGCCGGCGAGGCTGGGCGCGGTCGGCATGGTGATGGGGTGCGGCCGGCGGGGACGGGGCGCGACCGGCGGGCGACGGGGCACGGCCGATGAGCGACGGGGCGCGGCCGAAGGGGTTGGGCACGGCCGGCGTGGCCGGCTGGAGGAAGGGGCGGCGGCGGCCGGACTGGAGAAAGGAGCTCTTTATCTCAGTTTTACAGTTTGTTTTATAGTTTCTGTTCGGACGTAGCTAAAATGGACCCTTAAAATGCCTTTTTCGACCCATATTTCAGTTTTACAGTTTGTGGTTTTAAGGGGTCTGCTAGAGATGCTCTAAAACTAGTACTTTTTACGTCATCGTTTGAATGAGACCGATGAGAACGACTTTGTACTTCATAGTACATACTATGTACTCCTTACTTTGAAAAATAACTCTATTTAATTCAGACGATACTCCATACTTTCTTTTGGAAAAAAATATACTTCATACTCTATAGATACTCCCTGTTTCGTTTTAGCAAAATATATATACTCCATACTCATTTCTGTAAACTACATACTCCATACTCTATGTGCTAGGTATGCATGCCTACTCTTAGTTACGCCAACTAAATCTTATCCACCCAACCGGCCGGATGCATCGGCCAAAGATTAGCAGGTTGTTGAACAATACGTGTGGCTATTCAGGGTAAATGAGATGCTAATGGATCTTTTCGAGTCCATTTACCCGATTAGGCTGGAGCTACACATGGACACGTGGTGGCTAGATAGTTAGGGGGTAACTATATATATAAACACTATTTTGATTGTGGGATGAGAATAATTTTCTAATAACTACATAACCTACCGTAACAGTAGCACTTGAACTTCCCCGAGTGCTAGGTTGAAGTTCCGCTAAATAGTGTCCAAATGGGGCTTGCGATATACCGTTGCAAAGCTATGGACACTAGTATAACAGCCTAGGTTGAATTTTTGGCAAAATGTACATGGTTTAAGAGCAGGTTTGAAAACCGTTTTTCTTCATACAAAAAAAACGTGAACCGTATTTTCGAGCCTATTTCTAAACCATTTATCGTAATGAGGCAAATGAGATGGCGTTGGATAGATGCTGCGAATCCGCTTCTTTTTCGTAGAGAAGGTTTTTTCCAATTCTAAACTATTTAAACGTAATTTTGAAAATGGCTGAAGTCCCACCAAGTTCATATTTTCGCGTTATTTTCTCAACGGTTTATCGGAATGCAGCAAATGATATGGCGTTGGAAAGCTTGAAGAAATGCGAAACCTTTTTATGTATATTTTTTCCAATTCTTTACGATTTTAAGTCAATTGTGAAAATGGCGAAAAACGTTTTTTGACTGTAATTTCTACAAACTTTATCGGAATGGGGCACATAATATACCGTTGAAAAGCAACGGAAAATGCGAAACTTTTTCATGTAGATGGTTTCCTCTGATTCCTAGCCGTTTTCAAGCAATTTAGAAAACAGCGAGATCATGTGTTGTGCCTTTTCTCGCGAAACAGAGTCTTTGAAAATGCACCACGTGAAGAACTTGAACTTCATCAGTACGTCTACCTGAACTTCACTCTGTTTATTCACGTGCTGTCTTTTGCTCGTAGCTCTCCATCCACTCACCGAAATTGAGCAAGTGATATACCGATGGAAAGCTGTTGTAAACACGCAACTTTTCCGTCTTAATCATTTTTTCATACTCGCAACGGTTTAAAAGATTTTCATCTGAAATTCATTCAGTGTAGTAGCTCAACTTCCTGCTGTTTTCACGTTGAACTTATGTCGTGTATTTTCGTTTGTAATTTCTCTCCCATTCATCAGTGTTACACAAATGATATTCCTTTTTGTAGAAACCTCTTTCAAAATAATTTTCTAACTTTCTCCGACCGATGACTTGAACTTATAGCAACAAAATGATTAGACCTTGCCTTTTTATTCATCTTTCTCATATTAAACGCACACCATGTAGTGAACTTTCTCCATTTTTATAATTTGAATTTTTGATTTTCTTTTTGAGATCGAATTGCTTCCAAATAATAACTGAATTTCTTTGTGGACTGAGATAATTATTTTAAAACACAAAAAACATTTTGTGTGTGTTTTTGAACATGGAAATACAAGGTGAACCTCTCCCGCACTTGAACTTCTTACAACAACCATTTTAGGCTTTTAGTTTTTATCCTTTTATTCTCATCTGAAACGCATTTCGTGTAGTAGTTGAACTGCTCGCTGTTTTCACATTGAACTTCGGTTACGTATTTTTTTTATAATTCCTCACCCGTTCCTCGGAGTTGCACAAATGATGCACCATTAGAAACCTGTTGAAAAGACGCAAGTTTTTCTAATAAGGTTAAACTTTTATTTTCAAACAAGATACACCAATTTGTTTTAATCTTTTATTTTGGAATAAAGCATTGAGAGAATTATTTTAAAACAACATCTTTTTGATTGTTTTTAAACATGTAAATACACGATGCACCTTTCTCACAAGAATATTTGAACTTACCCGGGCCGAGCACTTGAACTTCTAGCAACCAATTTTTAATAAATCCTAGGCTTGTATATACTCTGAATTTCTCTGTTATTTCAACTTGAACTACACATTTTTTTATTTTTGTAGTAAAGAATTGTTTTTTATTTTTAAATAAACATCGAATTTGACTGTTTTTTCAATATGAAATTCATGGTTGATTCTTTAATAACTTTCTGGAAAACGGGGAATTCTTTTAATTTTTTTTTAGTTGTTCCTTTTATTTTAATTTGAACTTCATTTCATTCCTTAGTAACGAAATAAAATTGAAATTATGTACTTTTGAAATTTGAACTTTAACTAGTATGATGTCTGTAGAATGTAAGTAGCACTAGCAGTACCAATGCATATTCTTTTCCAAAAAAATACTAGTATATTTTATACACAAGGTTGTGCTTGTTTTAACACCACACGCTCTTGGTCATTATCTGTACATCTTCTCTCCTAGAACTAATCACCACTACATATTTATTCTTTGTTCTCTCTCCTCCGTGTAGCTTTGTCTCTAGTAATGCATAGGAGGATAGCAACCGAACCCACGAGCTAGAGATGATTATTTTCACTTCGGGTTCAGACGCCCGCATGACCATGGTCAGACCAAGTCGGGTGGATCTTGGTGACGCTGAGCACCAGCGGCGTGATCCTCGGCCGTGTACACCCTACACTCCATTCCTGTAGGAGAACGACGTATCTCTTGACCTGCTACTTCTTCAGAGTTTGACCTGCTACTTCTTCAGAGTCTGGCCCGCTTCTTCTTCATATAAGATGGAGCACAACATCCTGGCCATCGACGAGGCTACATGTGGGATGTAGAGGCCCAACCGAATGGGGAGAGGAGCTAGACGACATTGAGGTCGACCGGAATTGGAGGATATGCAGGGGCTGCGGTGGAGATTGACCGAGGCTACGTATCAGGAACGAATCTGACTGAAGCAGCTGGCCGATGAACTACACGTGGCGGCGCACTCGGCCTGCAGGAGCATGAGGGGAGACCTGGATGGGGTCTGCTCCGTGGGTGGTCCGACCGTGGGAGGCGCAGCAGACCTGCAGGAACATGGGTTCTGCTCTCCGTGTGGAGATCCAACCGCTGGAGGCCCGTGGGGAGCGGCGGCGGGGCCGGGGGCGGCTGCAGTTGGTGTTTCGGGACCATGAGGGCGGCGGCGGGTGGAGCGCCGGAGCCAGGGGCCGGTGGCAGAGCCAGGGGCCGCGGCGGGTGGCACGCGCCGGAGCCATGACCGGTGGCGGGCGACACGGCGGAGCCAGGGGCGGCGGCGGGTGAAGCGCCGGAGCCAGGGGCCGGTGGCGGATCCAGGGCGGCGGCGGATGGCGCGCCAGATCAAGGGGCCGGTGACGGATGGCCCGGCAGAGCTAGGGGCGGCGGCCGGAGGTGGCTTGGTGGTTCAGGGAAGAGAGGTGGTGCGGGTGGATCGGGGCAGAGTGATGTGGGTTGTGCGGGACAGGGTGGTGCCGTCTAGTTCGGGAACATCTGCACTGTGCCTTATAGGCGCGTTGTTATCACAATATTGTTCTGATCTTAGGATCAAAATAGTGCTACTATATATATATATATACATAAACACTATTTTGATCATGGGATTAGAATATTATTCTGATCACGGGTTGAACTTCCTGAGTTACACAACCTGAACTTCCCTCTGTAGGAACCCGACCTTCGGGCTATCTTCGCAACCGTGTCTCCCCGCGCGAATTATTCTGGTCAGTCGTGTTCTATGTGATGTAAGTGTAATCTGGAAACGGTTTTTAGCAACTAAATGCCCGTTTTAAATAGGAATCTCGCTCTTTGGCGAATTTGCTCTCGGGACGTGATGAACTTGCGTCTGTTGCAATTTTATTGCCTGAGTTGTTCGACCTGAACTTCCCTTGGTGAGAGGTTGAACTTCCCGTAACATTGTCCAAATGAGGCTTCCAATATACCGTTGGAAAGCTGTGGACACGACGGTCACGGCCTAAGTTGATTTTTTGTCAAAATCTAAATGGTTTAAGAGCAGTTTTGAAAACCGTTTTTCTTCAAACAAAAAAAAACGTGAATCGTATTTTCGAGTCTATTTATAAACCGTTTATCGGAATGAGGCAAATGAGATGGCGTTGGATAGCTGCTGCAAATTCGCTTCTTTTTCGTACAGAAAGTTTTTTCCAATTTTAAACTATTTAAACGTAATTTTGAAAATGGCCGAAGTCCCACCGAGTTCATATTTTCGCATTATTTTCCCAACGGTTTTACGGAATGCAGCAAATGATATGGCGTTGGAAAGCTTGAAGAAATGCGAAACTTTTTTATGTAGATTGTTTTTTCCAATTCATTACGGTTTTAAGTCAATTTCGAAAATGAAAAATGTTTTTTGGCTGTAATTTCTACAAACTTTATCGGAATGGGGCAAATAATATACCGTTGAAAAGCTACGGAAAATGCGCAACTTTTTCATGTAGATGGTTTTGTCTGATTCCTAGCCATTTTCAAGCAATTTTGAAAATAGCGAGATCACACGTTGTGTCTTTTATCGCGAAACAGAGTCTTTGAAAATGCACCGCGTGAAGAACTTGAACTTCATCAGCACGCCTACCTGAAATTCACTCTGTTTCTTCACGTGCTATTTTTTGCTCGTAGCTCTCTATGACGCCCCAAATTTCGACCGTACACTAATCAAACACGTAATACGTACGACCAAGATTAGGGACTCACTGATCGATATCACAACACAACACTAGACACAAATTAAGGTCATACAGCATCATATTACAAGCCAGGGGCCTCGAGGGCTCGAATACAAAGCTCGACAAAGCCCGAGTCAGCGCAAGCAAATAATATCTGAGTACAGACATAAGTTAAACAAGTTTTGCCTTAAGAAGGCTAACACAAATATAATCAGCGGATCGAAAGAGGCGAGGCCTCCTGCCTGGGAACCTCGTAACTACTCCTAAGCATCGGCATTCTCCACGTAGTAGTAGGCTCCAGCGGTGGTGTAGTAGTCGTCTCCGGCGTACTCCATCTCCTGGGCTCCATCGTCTGAACGTAGAATCGTATCGAGGGGGAAAGAGAAAGCAAAGCAGCGGTGAGTACTCATCCAAAGTACTCGCAAGACTGACATCAGAGCTATGCTAAATATGCATCAGTATCAAGGAAAGGGGGTTATATCTGGACTGACTGCAAAAAGCAAGAATAGGGAGAAAGGCCTAGTCCTATTGAAGACTAGCATCTTGAGCATCTTGCAGCATTAGAAGAGAGTAGAATGGTATCTCATATATAATCATATTATTGTAGCAATTTTATTAAGTAACCACGCCCATAGATCCTTCCTCGACTCCCTGCGAGGAAGCAATCCCGGAGCCACATTCATTTCAAATTTAAATCACAGTTATAGTTGTATAAGGTCAAGGTACAACTCCAAGTCGTCCTGTTACCGTGGACACGGCTATTCGAATAGATTATTCATCCCTACAGGGGTGCACCGCATTTCCAACACGGCTGATCACCTCCGGCCGGACATACTTTCCTGGGTCATGCCCGGCCTCGGGATAGCAGAACGTCGTCGCCCCACCTAGGCTCAACGAAGACGCCAAACCGCCGGTCTAAATCCTAAGCACACAGGGGTCGTGGGCCCACTTTCCCTACGCGCTCCTGCACGATGCGAACGCGGCCGGAAGCAGACCTAGCACACTCCAGTCCAAGAGCTGTACCGTCCAGTCCAATCCGGCGCGCGCCGCTCCATTGCTGACGTCTGAAGAGCTTCGGCTGATACAACAACGCTGAGTGCCCATAAATTTCCCACGTGATGGTTTGGTGCGCAATAAGGCCAACGACCAACTCAGATCAAATACCCAACCCATTAGCATTTTATTAATGCGGGGCAAGCGCGACCCATGAAGTGTGGTCCCGTCGCCCCGTCTCGAGGATGCGTGGCAAGGGCCTCTCCTGCCCGTCCACGCCTCATCATCATCAAACCGTGGGTACCCCGCAGGGCCGACCCATCACCAACATGTTTTTGTAACCAGGTCATAGTAACTGTGTGTATAAAACATCAAGACGGAACCTGAGGAATCACCCTCAAAGGGCCCCGCTTGATGAAACCGTCAAGGTGGACTTAGAGGAATCACCCTCGAGCGTCCCACACTTGAGGGGTTGCACGACAGAGTCATCGTCGGGAGTGGTGAAGGAGGAATCACCCTCGATAACCATGACCGACTAGCTGCACTACAGAGCTAGCATCATGAGTACTTCACGAGGTGTCACCCTCGGTACTCGATAGTAGCGCTGCAGAGTCATACCACTAAGGGGTGTGCGGTGATGTGAGGGGCCTGGCTCGTCGGTCGGTTGACCGAGTCTTCGAGTCTTCGGGTCGTTGAGTTGTCGATGAAGAAGCAAGGGCAACTGGGACTAAGGGGTCACTGGGGATTCATTGATCAACCTATACTAAGCAGTTGATATGATTGCAGGTATAGTAGCAGTTTACCAAAAACAGGCTATGCATCAAAATAGGTGCTAACTAATACAGTAGAAAAATCTAATGCAAGAACGAGAGGGAAAGAAATGGGCGATATCGGAATGCTCAAGGGGGGTTGCTTGCCTTGCTGCTCTGCTGCAAAGGCCTGATCGTCAACGGCGTAGTCGTACCCGGCAGCACCGTCAGTCTCGGGGTCTACCGGAGAGAAGAGGGGGGAAGAAACAATAAATATAAAGCACAGATGCAACACGATGCATGACATGGCAATACGCAGAGCTAGGCATCAACTAACGCAGTATTACACGTCGCAGACGGGTCGGAAGAATATCTGACGATATTTTCCGGGTCTCGGGCTACTACCAGACAGATGAAACGGACGGAAAAGTTCCATGTTCGCTATGCTAGGGACGTGTGGCGGACAAACGGACTGCATATTCGGATTTGTCTCGTCGTTCTGAGCAACTTTCATGTACAAAGTATTTGCATCCGAGTTACGGCTTATTTTATATGATTTTTCAAAGTTTTACTGAATTTCTGGAATTAATTTAATTATTAAATTCGAATTATCCGAAACAGTGTAGGCTGACGTCATGATGACGTCAGCATGACATCAACGGTCAACAGGACCAGTGGGTCCCACCTGTCATAGACTGGTTAGTTAATTAACAGATTAATTAGTTCATTAAGTTAATTAAACTTAATTAGTTAATTTAAACATAATTAATTAAGTTAATTAATTATTAAATTAATTAATTAATATTTATTTTTATTTATCATTATTTACTTTTCTTTTTAATTCCTTTTTTTTAAACGTTCGGGGGGCGGGGCCCCCCTGTCAGTGGCACAGCCGGACATGTCCGGGCTGTGCCCGATTCGGGGCCGGACACATCCGGGCGCACAATGCGCGCGCGCGAGCGGCAGCAAGCCGCAGTGGCAGGGCGGCGGGGGCTAGCGGCGGTGGCGTGGCCGCGGCGAGGGCGCGGCGGGGCGCAGTGACGGACGGTCGCGGGGGCGCGGGTGCGGGCCGGCGGCGCCAGCGGGGAGGGTGTGGGGCGCGGCGGTGGCGCGCGGCAGGGGGAGGCGCGGGGCCGCGGCGAGGTGATGCGAGCGGCGAGGCAGCGCGGGAGCGGGCGCGAGCGCGCGTGCGCGAAGGGGGCCGGGCGCGGCGTGAACGGGGCACGGCGACAAGGCGGCCGGGAGCCGCGGTGGCCGGCGCGGTGGAGGTCAGGGGCGTGGGGGTAGGCCCGGCCGGAGGGGAAGAGGGAGGGGATGGGAGGAGCCCGGGAGGGCTCACCGGGAGGGGAGGAGCGGCGATGGCAGCGGGCGCGAGGGAGGGCGGCGGCCGGCGCGGTGCGGGGTGGTGCTGGTGGAGCGCCGGCGTCGGCGCCGTCGGGTCGCGGGGGCAGCCCCCGATCCGATCCAAACGGGGGGGGGGGGAGAGAGATAGATAGTGGATCGGGGGGGAAGTGAGGCGAGGGGGGGCTAGGGTTTCGGCCGCTGGTGGCTTAGTAGCCACTGGCTGGGCCGGCCTGATTGGCCCGGTGGCCAGCTGGGCCGGGGGGGTTTCATTTTTTTTCATTTTGCTTTGCTTTTCAATTAGTTTTTGTTATTAATTATTTTAGTTACAATAATGCATTTGTTAATTATGTGAGTTGGCCCAATATTACAACTGCAATATTTCACAGTGCCATAAAAGTTTGAGAACACTTTTGAATTGTTTTGAAAGCTGCCAAATTCAAAAGGGCATTTAATAAATATTTTGGCCCCTGTTAAAATTGATTTGAGGCATTAAATTACATGATAAAATGTTGGTTACAATTTTATAATTACCAGGGGATTATTTGCAACCCATTCGTGATTTTTATTTCCTGATTTGCAAAACTTTTAAATCCACTTTTCAAATGAATTTGAATTGCAAAAGAATTTGAATCAGAGGTTGATTCCAAAGGTATGCTGGATTTAAAAGCATTAGCTTAATCTTGGCCATCACTGTAGCTTAATTACATTGATCACTATAGCATTGATCCAGGGGTGTTACAACTCTCCCCTACTAAAAAGAATTCTCGTCCCGAGAATTAAGAAGTAGAAGGAAAGAGCCCGGGGTGTTCTGCACGAAGATGATCTTCGCGTTACCAAGTAGCCTCATCTTCAGAATGATTTGCCCACTGCACCTTGAAGAACTTGGTAACCTTCTGACGAGTCCGACGTTCAGTTTCATCGAGAATGCGGACTAGTTGCTCTTTGTAAGAGAGGTCTTGTTGCAGCTCCAGCATATCATGATCCACTGCTCGGATAGGATCCTTGAAGCAGCGACGAAGTTGTGACACATGGAACACATCGTGAACCTGAGAAAGGTTTGGCGGTAGTTCCAGTTGGTATGCCACCTTACCACGCCTTTCGAGAACAGTGAAGGGACCAATGTATCGAGGAGCCAGCTTGCCCTTGATCCCAAAATGGTGTGTACCTCTCATTGGAGTGACTCGAAGATAAGCCTTTTCGCCAGGTTGATAGACCATATCTTTGTGATGACGGTCATACTGACTCTTCTGACGAGACTGGGCAGCCTTCAGATTTGCATGAATAATGCGAACTTGATCTTCAGCTTGCTGAATAATATCCGGACCGATAAGTGTACGTTCCCCAGTTTCTGACCAATTCAGAGGAGTCCGACACTTACGTCCATATAACACTTCAAAAGGAGCCATCTTCAGACTAGCTTGATAGCTATTGTTGTAGGAGAACTCAGCATACGGGAGAGATTCCTCCCACTTCTTGCCGAAAGAAATGACACAAGCCCGAAGCATGTCTTCGAGAATCTGGTTGACTCTTTCAACTTGTCCCTGGGATTGAGGGTGAAAAGCGGTGCTGAAGGACAAATGAGCTCCCATAGCTTCCTGGAAACTTGCCCAGAATCTTGAAGTGAATAAGCTGCCATGGTCTGAACTGATAACCAGTGGAATACCGTGAAGTGAAACAATTCTGGACATGTAGAGAGTTGCCAGCTAACTAGCAGTGATCATTTCTTTGATGGCTAGAAAATGTGCAACTTTGGAAAGTCGGTCAATGAAGACAAGAATAGCATCATTACCCTGTTGCGATCTGGGAAAACCAGTAATGAAGTCCATTTCAACATGATCCCATTTCCATTCAGGAACCATAATAGGTTGCAGAGTTCCGGCAGGCCTTTGATGTTCGGCTTTGATACGACGGCAAACATCACATTCAGCAACATAGCGAGCAATGTCTTGCTTCATGTTAGACCACCAGAATCTTTGACGAATGTCTTGGTACATCTTGGTACTACCAGGATGAATAGACAACGGAGTGTCATGTGCTTCCTTCATGACCTCCTGAGTCAAATCATTGTTTTCCTCCTTACTCGGTACCACTAGGCGGCCCTTGAAGTACAAAGCGCCATCCTCAGCAATAGTGAAGGGTGAGGGCTTTCCTTCTGCGAGATCGAATTTAATCTTCTCGACTTCATTGTCACACTTCTGGTTCCACTTGATGACGTCCACAAGATCTGGTTTAGCAACCAGGGTATTAAGAGAACCCTGGGAAACAACGTGGAGGTTCATTTTGTAGGACCCTTCAGGAGGGGGAGCGAGATAACCCTGAGGAACAATATGGAGGTTCAGCTTGCGAAATTCTTCCTGAAGAAGGGGGTGAACCTTATGAACCTGGAGGTGATTGCAATAAGACTTGTGGCTCAAGGCATCCGCCATTACATTAGCCTTGCCTGGGGTATAAGAAATACCCACATTGTAGTCTGCTATGCGCTCCATCCATCTCTGTTGACGGAGATTCAAATCTGGCTGAGTAAACAGGTACTTCAGACTTTGGTGACCGGTGTAAATCTCGCAACGATTACCAACAAGGTATTGTCGCCACTCTTTCAGTGCATGAATTACCGCAGCAAGTTCAAGGTCATGAACTGGGTAGTTCTCTTCATGAGGACGCAATTGACGAGATGCATAAGCAACCACTTTGCGCTCTTGCATTAAGACACAACCCATTCCTTGACGTGAAGCGTCACAATAAATGACGAAGTCCTTACGAGTATCCGGAGGAGCAAGCACTGGAGCAGACGTCAGTTTGTCCTTAAGTGCCTGAAAGCTCTCCTGACATTTTTCTGTCCACTCATATTTAACACCTTTGTGAAGCAAATTGGTTAAGGGTTTTGCAATCTTGGAGAAGTTCTCGACGAATCGACGGCAATAGCTGGCGAGTCTGACAAAACTTCTGACTTGCTTGACATTCTTCGGGGGAGTCCAGTCAAGAATAGCCTGAACTCGTTCAGGGTTGACCGCAATACCATCCTTGGAAATCACATGACCAAGGTAGGTTACTTCGTCCATCCAGAACTCAAACTTTGAATACTTTGCATAAAGTTGATGTTCTCGAAGCCTCTCCAGTATAAGACGAAGATGTTCAGCATGCTCTTCTTTATTCTTGGAGAAAACCAGGATATCATCCAGATAAACTACGACGAATTTATCGAGGTAATCCATGAATATATAGTTCATCAGGCGAGAGAAGGTTGCTGGAGCATTGGTTAAGCCGAAGGACATGACGGTGTACTCGTATGAACCATAGCGAGTAACAAATGCAGTCTTGGGAATATCCTCTTCACGAACCCGGATCTGATGGTAACCCAACCTCAATTCGAGTTTTGAATACACTGATGAACCAGCAAGTTGATCATACAGATCGTTGATCCGAGGAAGCGGATATTTGTTTTGAATCGTTGCTTGGTTGATAGGACGATAATCTTGGACCAAGCGATTCGTACCATCTTTCTTCTTGACAAAGAGAGAAGATGCTCCCCAAGCAGAGGAACTTGGACGAATGAAACCCAGACGAAGCGAATTGTCAATTTCTTGCTTAAGTTCTAGGAGTTCATGTGGTGGCATTTTATATGGTCGCTTGGCTATAGGAGTGGTACCAGGTACCAAGTCGATGACAAACTCGACAGCTCTAGCAGGGGGAATCCCTGGAAGTTCTTCCGGAAAAACATCTTGTAAATCCCGGACAACTGGAATGTTTTCGATCCCTTCAAGAGGTGACTCATTTAATGCATTCAGGGCATATAGTCGGGCTTCAGCATCTCGAACAAGATGAGCATGGTAGTTGACTATCTCATTCAAAGGATGCAGAAGGTGGACAGTTTTGGTGGCACAAACGAGGGAAGCAGTATGTGCTTTCAACCAATCCATTCCCAGAATAAGGTCGATCTTGGAAGACTTCAATATAATGGGGGAAGCATGGAATTCCAGTCCTTCTATTTCAATGGGGACATCTGGACAAACCATGGAGGTTTGACATTGGCCAGTGGGGGTGTTTACCACTATTGGAATGCTCATCTCCTCGTACTTAATGCCATGCATGTATGCAAAATCTTCAGACATAAAAGAATGCGATGCTCCTGTATCAAACAATACAGAAGCTGGTACGGAGTTAACAAGGAGTGTACCCATCACAGTAGCAGGCTGGTCTTGAACTTCATTCATATCAACATTGTTAGCTTGAGCACGACCCTGAGCAGGCCTGGCATTGTTGTTGCGGGGCTGATTGGAAGGCAGTGCAAGTTGATTCTGATTCTGCCTGCATTCTCTAGCACGGAGTCCTGGATGACCACACTTGAAACACAGCCCATCCTCAGGATGAGAAGGGGGAACAGGAGCTCGTGGTGGCGGAGCTGGGAGCCTCAGCTGCCTAGGTGGGGGTGGAGGCAGACGAGGTGCAGCATAGGATGGCCTCGGAGCAGGAGGCGGTTCATGGTACATGTTATGGGGGATCCAGATCTTACGCTTCTGACCAGATGAGCCCGAAGATGAGCCCATGTCACGATTGCGCTTGTTGTTGTCCTTGTAGTCCTGCAGACCTGTTTCCACTAGAATAGACTTGTTCACCAAGGTGGCAAAGTTATCGAAGTCTTGAACAAGGAGTGCCAGCTTGATATCTGGGTGGAGGCCTTCACGGAACTTCTCCTGTCTACGAGCATCAGTTGCAACGTCTTCTTCAGCATAGCGAGATAAGTCCAGAAATTCCCGTTGATAAGCATCCACAGTCTTGTTGCCCTGGACTAGGTTGCGGAATTCACGCTTCTTCTTGTCCATCAGTCCCTGGGGAATGTGATGAGCATGGAACGCAGCTTGGAACTCCGGCCAGGTGATGATTGTTCCAACAGGCTGTGAGCGCCTGTGGCTGTCCCACCATTGAGCAGCGGGACCCTTTAGAAAGTACGAGGCAAAGGTGACATAGCTAGTCACTGGGGCGCCTGAAGACTCCAGCTCATAAGTGATGTCAAGGAGCCAGTCATCTGCGTCAAGCGGCTGAGTTGAGCTGCGGTAGATCGCAGGGTTGAGACTCATGAAGTCTTGCAGAGTCATTGGGGCTGGCTGCTGATTCATGTTCGGCCTCGGGAACTGGTCCATAAGCCCTTGCATAAACTGGCGATTCAGTTCAAACTGTTGCATCATACCAGCCATGTATTCCGGTGGTGGTGGTGGTTGAGGCGCCCCACGACCACGACCAGCTGGCCTAACCATTCTGTCAAATTTTTAACAGTGGTAGTTTAGCATTGGCTAATTGCAAAGACAATGAACCATTCATGAAGTAAATTGCACAAAGAGGGAAGTGCAATAGATACGACATAGTAGTTCAAATTCGGCATACAGATCCATACATAGGTCTATTACAAACCATAAGTGCGTTATAAAATAGACGATAGGTCCGGCATGAAATTAACCTAGATAACTAGGCGGCACGCAGGCACGCGGTGGAGGGATACAACAACAAGTCATAGCGATATGCTACATCAACGTCGGGGACAACGATAGAATTAAGCCATCATCTGGAAGTAGGGGCTCTCCGGGAGGAAGAAGTTACGAGAACCTAGAGTTAGAGTTAGCCAAATCTTTAACCCGAACGAGAAGAGAGATCAGAACCCAGAGTATAGACGAGGAATAAAAGATCCTAATACCACCCGATTGAGATGTGGGCCCGTAAGCCACACAACTATGTTAGTAAAAGTTTTTCAATGACTAGACTCAACTTCGGCCAAGGAGTGGGAAAGGGGGCTACCTACAGACAGTCGGCTCTGATACCAACTTGTGACGCCCCCAATTTCGACCGTACGCTAATCAAACACGCAATACGTACGACCAAGATTAGGGACTCACTGATCGATATCACAACACAACACTAGACACAAATTAAAGTCATACAGCTTCATATTACAAGCCAGGGGCCTAGAGGGCTCGAATACAAAGCTAAACAAAGCACGAGTCAGCGGAAGCAAATAATATCTGAGTACAGACATAAGTTAAACAAGTTTTGCCTTAAGAAGGCTAACACAAACATAAGCAGCGGCTCGAAAGAGGAGAGGCCTCCTGCCTGGGAACCTCCTAACTACTCCTAAGCGTTGGCATTCTCCACGTAGTAGTAGGCTCCAACGGTGGTGTAGTAGTCGTCTCCGGCGTACTCCATCTCCTGGGCTCCATCGTCTGAACGCAGAATCGTATCGAGGGGGAAAGAGAAAGCAAAGCAGCGGTGAGTACTCATCCAAAGTACTCACAAGACTAACATCAGAACTATGCTAAGTATGCATCAGTATCAAGGAAAGGGGGTTATATCTGGACTGACTCCAGAAAGCAAGAATAAGGAGAAAGGCCTAGTCCTATCAAAGATTAGCATCTTCAGCATCTTGCAGCATTAGAAGAGAGTAGAATGGTATCTCATATATAATCATATTATTGTAGCAATTTTATTAAGTAACCACGCCCAGAGATCCTTCCTCGAGTCCCTGCGAGGAAGCAATCCCGGAGCCACATTCATTTCAAATTTAAATCACAGTTACAGTTGTATAAGGTCAAGGTACAACTCCAAGTCGTCATGTTACCGTGGACACGGCTATTCGAATAGTTTATTCATCCCTGTAGGGGTGCACCGCATTTCCAACACGCCTGATCACCTCCGGCCGGACACACTTTCCTGGGTCATGCGCGGCCTCGGGATAACAGCACATCGTCGCCCCACCTAGGCTCAACGAAGAGGCCAGCCCACCGGTTTAAATCCTAAGCACACAGGGGTCGTGGGCCCACTTGCCCTACGCGCTCCTGCACGATGCGAACGCGGCCGGAAGCAGACCTAGCACACTCCAGTCCAAGAGCTGTACCGTCCAGTCCAATCCGGCGCGCCGCAACATTGCTGACGTCCGAAGAGCTTCGGCTGATACAACGACGCTGAGTGCCCATAACTTTCCCACATGATGGTTTGGTGCGCAATAAGGCCAACGACCAACTCAGATCAAATACCCAACCCATTAGCATTTTATTAATGCGGGGCAAGCACGACCCATGAAGTGCGGTCCCGTCGCCCCGTCTCGAGGATGTGTGGCAAGGGCCTCTCCTGCCCGTCCACGCCTCATCATCATCAAACCGTGGGTACCCCGCAGGGCCGACCCATCACCAACATGTTTCTGTAACCAGGTCATAGTAACTGTGTGTATAAAACATCAAGACGGAACCTGAGGAATCACCCTCAAAGGGCCCCGCTTGATGAAACTGTCAAGGTGGACTTAGAGGAATCACCCTCGAGGGTCCCACACTTGAGGGGTTGCACGACAGAGTCATCGCCGGGAGTAGTGAAGGAGGAATCACCCTCGATAACCATGACCGACTAGCTGCACTACAAAGCTAGCATCATGAGTACTTCACGAGGTGTCGCCCTCGGTACTCGATAGTAGCGCTGCAGAGTCGTACCACTAAGGGGTGTGCGGTGATGTGAGGGGCCTGGCTCGTCGGTCGGTTGACCGAGTCTTCGAGTCTTCGGGTCGTCGAGTCGTCGATGAAGAAGCAGGGGCAACTGGGACTAAGGGGTCACTGGGGATTCATTGATCAACCTATACTAAGCAGTTGATATGATTGCAGGTATAGTAGCAGTTTACCAAAAACAGGCTATGCATCAGAATAGGAGCTAACTAATACAGTAGCAAAATCTAATGCAAGAACGAGAGGGAAAGAAATGGGCGATATCGGAATGCTCAAGGGGGGTTGCTTGCCTTGCTACTCTGCTGCAAAGGCCTGATCGTCAACGGCGTAGTCGTACCCGGCAGCTCCGTCAGTCTCGGGGTCTACCGGAGAGAAGAGGGGGGAAAAACAATAAATATAAAGCACAGATGCAACACGATGCATGGCATGGCAAAATGCAGAGCTAGGCATGCACTAACGCAGTATTACACGTCGCAAACGGGTCGGAAGAATATCTGACGATATTTTCCGGGTCTCGGGCTACTACCGGACAGATGAAACGGATGGAAAAGTTCCATGTTCGCTATGCTAGGGACGTGTGGCTGACGAACGGACTACGTATTCGGATTCATCTCGTCGTTCTGAGCAACTTTCATGTACAAAGTATTTGCATCCGAGTTACGGTTTATTTTATATGATTTTTCAAAGTTTTACTCAATTTCTGGAATTAATTTAATTATTAAATTCGAATTATCCGAAACAGTGTAGGCTGACGTCATGATGACATCAGCATGACATCAGCAGTCAACAGGACCAGTGGGTCCCACCTGTCATAGACTGGTTTGTTAATTAACAGATTAATTAGTTCATTATGTTAATTAAACTTAATTAGTTAATTTAAACAGAATTAATTAAGTTAATTAATTACTAAATTAATTAATTAACTAATTAATTAATATTTATTTTTATTTATCATTATTTACTTTTCTTTTTAATTCCTTTTTTTAAACGTTCTGGGGGCGGGGGCCCCCTGTCAGTGGCACAGCCGGACATGTCCGGGCTGTGCCCGATTCGGGGTCGGACACATCCGGGCAAACAATGCGCGCACGCGAGCGGCAGGGCGGCGGGGGCTAGCGATGGTGGCGTGGCCGCGGCGAGGGCGCGGCGGGGCGCAGCGACGGACGGCCGCGGGGGCGCGGGTGCGGGCCGGCAGCGCCAGTGGGGAGGGTGCGGGGCGCGGCGGTGGCGCGCGGCAGGGGGAGGCGCGGGGCCGCGGCGAGGTGAGGCGAGCGGCGAGGTAGTGCGGGAGCGGGCGCGAGCGCGCGTGCGCGAAGGGGGTCGGGCGCGGCGTGAACGGTGCGCGGCGACAGGGTGGCCGGGGGCCGCGGTAGCCGGCGCGCGTGCGCGAAGGGGGTCGGGCGCGGCGTGAACGGTTCGCGGCGACAGGGTGGCCGGGGGCCGCGGTAGCCGACGCGGTGGAGGTCGGGGGCGTGGGGGTAGGCCCGGCCGGAGGGGAAGAGGGAGGGGATGGGAGGAGCCCGGGAGGGCTCACCGGGAGGGGAGGAGCGGCGATGGCAGCGGGCGCGAGGGAGGACGGCGGCCGGCGCGGTGCGGGGTGGTGCCGGTTAAGAGCCGGCGTCGGCGCCGTCGGGTCGCGGGGGCAGCCCCCGATCCGATCCAGACGGGGGGGGGAGAGAGATAGTGGATCGGGGGGGAAGTGAGGCGAGGGGGGGCTAGGGTTTCGGCCGCTGGTGGCTTAGTAGCCACCGGCTGGGCCGGCTTGATTGGCCCGGTGGCCAGCTGGGCCGGGGGGGTTTCATTTTTTTTCATTTTGCTTTTCTTTTCAATTAGTTTTTGTTATTAATTATTTTAGTTACAATAATGCATTTGTTAATTATGTGAGTTGGCCCAATATTACAACTGCAATATTTCACAGTGCCATAAAAGTTTGAGAACACTTTTGAATTGTTTTGAAAGCTGCCAAATTCAAAAGGGCATTTAATAAATATTTTGGCCCCTGTTAAAATTGATTTGAGGCATTAAATTACATGATAAAATGTTGGTTACAATTTTATAATTACCAGGGGATTATTTGCAACCCATTCGTGATTTTTATTTCCTGATTTGCAAAACTTTTAAATCCACTTTTCAAATGAATTTGAATTGCAAAAGAATTTGAATCAGAGGTTGATTCCAAAGGTGATCACACATGGATTAGCAAAAGCATTAGCTTAATCTTGGCCATCACTGTAGCTTAATTACATTGATCACTGTAGCATTGATCCAGGGGTGTTATACTCTCCATCCACTCACCGGAATTGAGCAAATGATATACCGATGGAAAGCTGCTGTAAACATGCAACTTTTCCGTCTTGATCATTTTTTTCATACTCGCGACGGTTTAAAAGATTTTCATCCGAAATTCATTTAGCGTAGTAGTTGAACTTCCTGCTGTTTCCACGTTGAACTTCTGTCGCGTATTTTTGTTTGTAATTTCTCACCATTCGTCGGTGTAACACAAATGATGTTCCTTTTTGTACAATCCTCTCTCACAATATTTTTCTAACTTTCTCCAACCGAGAACTTGAACTTATAGCAAGAAAAAAATTGGACCTTGCCTTTTTATTCATTTTTCTTACTCACAAGAATGGGTGAGAAATACATAGTGAACCACACTCACAAGAAGTTTTGAACCTTCCCGTGTCGAGCACCTGAACTTCTAGCGACAAATTTTGTATCCTTTGTCTTTTTATTCTTTTTTATTATATGAAAACACACACCATGCAACACGTGAACTTCTGGCTGTTTTCACTTTGAACTTCTGTGTTATTTTAATTTGAACTTCACGTTTTCTATTTTTGAGTAAAGAATTCTAGTAACGAGAAAAAAAATCTGAGTTTTTCATAAACTTCGAACTTCTCTTCTGTTTTAATTGGAACTTCTTCATTTTATTATTTAGTAACAAGAAAAAATCTGAGTAGTTTATATACTTCGAATTTCTCTGTTATTTTTTTAAATGTAGAGAAGTTCAATTTTTTTGAAAGTACGTCGATGTTTACTTAAAAATCATTTATTTAAGAAATATTGGACCATTCGTTATATAATTTGAGTTTTTTATACACATCAAACTTTCCCAGGCACAGCACGTGAACTTCTTTCAACAAACCTTTTAAGCTTTTATTTTTCTATTTTTTTATTCTCATCTGAAACGCATTCCGTGTAATACTTGAACTTCTCGTTATTTTCAGTATGAACTTCTGTCACATTCTTCCTTGAAGTTCTCACTTTTCCTAGTTTAGTAATGAAAAAAATTCGGGTTGGTTTACATGTCGAACTACTCCATTATTTTAATTTGAACTTCTTAGATTTTTTATTTTGAACTTCTATGTATTTATTTTAGAAACGGGGAAAATAAAACTAATATGGTTTTCGTGTAAGGAATTTCACGAGTTTAATTTGAACTTCTCAACTTTTTTATATGAACTTCTTCATTTTACTCTTTAGTAACGAGAAAAAAAAGATGAGTTTTTCAAAAAATTCGAACTTCTCTGCTATTTTAATTTGACCTTCTCGTCTTTTTTTATTCGAACTTCATTTTATTATTTAGTAACGAGAAAAAATCTGAGTTTTTCATAAACTTCGAACTTCTCTTAAGTTTTAATTTAAACTTCTCATCTTTTTTTATTTGAACTTCTTCATTTATTGTTTAGTAACGAGAAAAAAATCTGAGTTTTTTACATACTTTGAACTTCGCTGTTATTTTAATTTGAACATCTTAGTCTTATTCTCATGAATGATTTTTTTAAAAATAAGCATCAAACATTTTTTTTAAATTGAACTTCGTAGTTTTATTTTTCCTAGAAACGGAAAAAGAATAAGTTTTTCGTTTACATCGAACTACTCCTTTATTTTAATTTGAACTTCTTCATTTTTATTCTTTAGTAACAAGGAAAATATGAGTTTTTTATAAATATTGAACTTCTCTATGTTTGTAATTTGGACTTCTTGGTTTATTTCTTTTAGTATCGAAATATCCTAGTTTGGTAATAAATATTGGACCGTTCGTTATTTAAATTTGAACTTCTAGAGTTTTTCTAATTTAAAAACGATGAGAGTCCTTTTTATAAATATCGAACTTCTCTATTTTTTGATTTTAGAATTAACACAAAACACATGTTGTGCATAGCAACACAAAGGGAAATGAAAACATAAAGTAGAGAAAATCCTTGCATGGCAAGTCTGAATTTTTTATGGCACATGAACCAAAGTCTCTCTTTGTCACTGTTCTAGCAACCAACATAACTCATCAAATGGTCAGCAGCAGCAGGATGCCAGGCTTGCCCAGCTATACATTTCATTACAATACTACAAAGAGTGAGTGAGTGAGTGAGTGAGTGAGAGGGAGATGATCTTCCTACTGATGCTTGATGCAACGCCCATAAACACGCTGGGCTCTGCCTTTCTTCCTGTTAATCCTCCGGTACGGTGGTGGATCTAGTATCTATATATGACGCCGGTGTGGCCTTTGCGTGCTATCAGCGAGCGACAGTGACACCCTTAGCATAGCTTGTTGTCGTTGTTGCCAGCCCAGTGGGGATGTCTGAAGCAGTGAAGCATGCATCCCACTTGAGATCCATGCTTTCGCCTTGCCTTTTTGTTGATGTTCGTTCAGGATTTAGGATCATGTCTTTGCTTGTGAGGAGGGTACCAGCTGTGTTGGTTGTGGTACGATCGTCGACGGCTTACAATCGCCAGTGAACTTGGCACTTGGAGTTCTTTTCCAGGCACGGTGCACGCGCACACAGAGAGCGCCTAACAAACTTGAACAGAGAAGGGACGGTCACCGTCGTGGGCACATGTAGTTCGGCTCATTCAGATGGGGAAGAAGGCGGTGTGGGGAACTGCGCCGGATCAGGGAGGGGAGCACTCGGCCCCGCGGCGCTAGCCGAACGATGTCGGGCTTGGGCGGCAGGGAAGGAGCTCCAAGGCGGCGGCTGAGAATCTCGGCCACGCGGCGGAGCGAGGATACCAGGGTGCGGGGGTGGGCGTGGCGGCGGGGATCCAGTGCGCCTAGGCCACGCTGGTGATGCCGGAGGACAGTGGGTTGGCGCCGCGCGGCCATCGCAGCAGGTGGATCCAGGATTGGCGACAGATGTATCCCAGGGCGGGGTGGCGAAGAGGTTGAAGCAGGGGGAGGCGAACGCCGCAGTCAAAGCAGGGGAGGGAGGGAGGCGGCTATGGCGGGGTATCCTGGTCGGCAGCGGCGCGCTTCACCGGGGTTCGGGCCGGCGCCGGCGGGGGGTGGATTGGGCGCCTCCGCGCTGGGTAGTTGCGGGAGGGCGGGGTGCCAGGCGGAGCAGGATTTTTTCTTTTGCGCGAGTTCGGGAACGTCCCTCGCGCCCTATATAGGGCGATCATGATCAGAATAACTATTCTGATCCTAGGATCACAATAGTGCTACTCTCTCTATATATAGGTAAATTATCTGGGGCATCTAGGTGCTGGCACCTAACCCGTTATAGCAAGTCATATTCCTTAGTGCATGACGTGCAATTCATGAAGTAATGACTTTCCAAGTTCTGTTTACATGCATTACAACCATCAACGGTCAATAATTGCTTTCCAGAAATAATATAGTACTGGACCCTGACAACGATTACTTTCCAAAACGAAATTACATAGTGTTTTTCTATAATAATGCACACTGTTATAGGTTGATTCAAAAGTATTTTGAACTCGTCCACCTCTCGTTGAATCCTAGAAAATAAATGGCATGCGCACATATATACCCAAGATATTTCTGGTTATGTATGCATCATTTATGTTTCTCACATTTTGACCGTAGTTTTATATATACATACCCAATGGTATGTATATACCTAATGAAATAGAAAATATATGTATATACCCTCTATTTTGCTAAGGTATGAGAACGATCAAATAATACGAAACGTCATCCCAAAAGGTTTGTATGTATAATTAGGGCGTTCTTATGTATTTTTCTATTTTTTTACATTTGAAGGTGTCAAGTATATTTTTTAAAGGCGGGGCCACACTTTTTGATGACTAATCTTCCTATACAAATTAAGGTGATCAAATAATCTAAAATGTGATCCTAATTATTTTTTACTTTTATTAGGAATGTATGATGCATCCTGATCCCAACGTACTCATTATCAGATTAGAACATATGATTTTCTTATAAATGATATACCTCAAGTGCAAATATGCCTAGTGTGTATGCACACGTATATACCCGACTATGTGAAAAAGAATAAGGAAATGTTCTAGGTATCTCGTCAACGTATATAAAGTAAAATATGACTACATATATATACCTGGCTGCGTGAAATACAAACATCGATAGGTATCTGATACCCAAAGCATGAAATGGTTGGGAAAGAAAATACTATATTAATTTGGAATAATAAAAATGTTGTATGTATCAAGCCAACGATGCAACATCCGATCATACACAAATGAAAAGAATGTATATATACTCAAGGTCATGGTCGTTTAAGGCAAGATCTAATAGTTTTTCGCGAAACCCTAAAAACCCCAGCGGCGATTAGGGCTAGGCGACTTTGACGGCGCCCACAGATCCAATCGGCGGTGCGCGACCTGATCCCGGCGGCCATGGCAACATCAAGCATGGGCAAGGGGAAGCAAGGCAGCAGCGCTCTCTCACCGCGCGCGGCTCGGGCGCAGCTGGAGGAAGCACTAGGCAAGCTCGACATCTCTGAAGAAGAGGCGACGCCTCTGATCATCAACGACACGGATGAAGGTGCAACACCAAAGTGGCTCCTGGCGGGCAAGGTCTTGTACCGGAACCTACTGCACATCCAGACGATCACCAATGCCCTCCGCCCAGCATGGGGTAATCCTAAGGGCTTGGCTTTTCGTCCCTTGGGAGAAAACATGTTTGATGCAGAATTTGAATCCAAGAGAGACAGGGACCGCATCTGGGACGGATCCCCATGGCATATCAGCAAGCATGCAGTCATCCTGGAGGAATTCGAGTCGCACATCCTGCCATCGGAGCTCAAGTTCGATCGGCTGCCAGTGTGGGCTAGGGTTGTAAACCTCCCTTACAACCTAAAAACGAACACCAGGGGCCTAGTATCGCGCAGCAAATTGATGCCAAGGCCTCCGTGGTGGAGATTGATCCTGTGGGAGGGTTTCTCACAGCAAGAGTCACGATTGCAGTGGAGAAGCCCCTACGCAGATGGATCCTTATTGAGTCGACCAAGAGGAACAGAATAGACTGCTACGATATCCGGTACGAGAACATCCCACACTTCTGCTTCTCATGTGGCCGGCTGGGACATTCAGACTTGTTTTGCCCGACACCGGGGACTCGTGACGAGAAGGGGGCTCTACCCTTCAAACCGAGCCTCGGGGCACCGGAGGACAGGAAGAAAGCAAACTCGGGTGAGTACTCAGCGAAGGAGAGACAATACCCACCTCATAGCACTCGGGAATCTCATTCGTCTAGCACTAAGCATTCAAAGGGAACGGAGGTTACCTCTCCTGCAAAACATACGCGCCAAAACAAGCGCAAAGGGGGACCTCAGAACTCGCAAGTTTATCGCCCGGTTGCCTCCACAATCCTAGCTACCACTGAAAAGGGGGAGGCACCAACGGACCAAGACGCCGGGGCGAATGCAGCCCAAGTTACAGAGCAAGAAGCGGATGACCTGGAGGAGACCTTCCCGGAGAGGGTCCCAAAGAAGAACAGGCCTACCCCCCCCCCCCGTCCTCAGAGCCCTCGGCAGCGGCTGCTAGTCAGCCCTGCCCGAGCCAATGAGCACCATGTCTTGGAATTGCCGAGGGCTTGGGAACCCTTGGACAGTTCGAGAGCTTCACAAGCTGGTGAAGCAAGAAGGGCCCGCCCTGCTTTTTGTCATGGAGACGAAGATCAGGGGAAGGAGAGTGGAGGAACGGAAAACCGCATTGGGGTTTTCAGGTTGTTTTGCCGTCGATAGCGACGGGCTTAGTGGTGGCATCAGCCTTTTCTGGTCCAAGGATGTCAATGTAACTTTGCAAAATTATAGTGCTTCCCATATTGATGTTACTGTGAGACAAGGAAATAAAAGTTGGTGTTTCACGGGCTTCTATGGGGAGCCTCGGGTGGAAAATAGACACCATAGCTAGCGCTTTTTGCGCACATTATTTGTTGTCCCTCATGACGCATGGATTTGCATTGGAGACTTCAATGAAATTCTGCAGGGGGACGAGCAGTTTGGAGTTAACCCACGACCGGAAGGGCAGATGCGAGCTTTTCGGGATGTGGTTGATGATTGTGCACTCCAGGAGTTGGGGTGGAAAGGTGTACCATTCACATGGGATAACAAGCAACAGGGAACCAGGAATGTTAAGGCGAGGCTGGACCGTGCCCTCGTCAATCAACAATTTCTTCATCTGTTCGAGTTCTCCAGGGTCAAACACTTCAGCAGTATAGAATCTGATCATTGCTTTATACTAGATGAACTGAAGGACACTATGTCGTCTGGATGGACGCGAGCACCACGCCTGTTCCGCTATGAAAATGTGTGGCAATCGCACCCTGATTATGATGATATGGTGAGGCGTATATGGCAGACAGGACCGGGACAACAAGGCCTGAGAGGACTGGCTGACGCTCTGTTAGCAGTTCGGACTGACTTGGGCTCTTGGGGACAAGGGGGGTTCGGCAACTTGGTGAAGAAAGTCCTCAAGCTTCAACATCGACTTGATCGTCTGAGACATGCCTCGTTGGGCCGAGGACCAACGGAGGAGGAGAAAGCGGTAGCATCATAGTTGTGTGAAGCCCTACGTCAACAGCAAATATGGCTCAAGCAGCGATCCCGTGTTACTTGGCTGAAAGAGGGCGACATGAATACAAGTTATTTCCAGGCCCAGGCTGCCCATCACAAGCGCATTAATCGGATCACATCGTTAGAGCGATCAGATGGGCAAATTTGCAGAGATCCCACCAAACTCAAGCATGAAATAACGAGCTTCTACCAGGAGTTGTATCAGTCGCAAGGGTATCGCCCGATGGACGAGCTACTGAATTGTGTTCAACCCCGTGTCACCGCGGCCATGAACACATTTATCGAGAAGGAGTTTGTGGCGGAGGAAGTGAGGAAGGCTTTCTTCGAGATGGCACCATAGAAATCCCCTGGTGTGGACGGCTTCACAGCAAATTTCTATCAACGACATTGGGACATTGTTGGTGAGGATGTGACTGCGGCAGACCGGCAGTATTAGGTTTTCTTAACGGAGGCGAGCTACCTCTTGGCCTGAACGATGCAGCGATCACTTTAATTCCAAAGGTGCCTCACCCTCAGAAAATCTCCCAGTATAGGCCTATCGCGCTATGCCCGATGCTCTACAAGATTGCAGTCAAAGTAATAGCAAATAGAGTTCGGGTGATTCTTGATGAGGTTATCGGAGAAGAACAAAGCGCGTTTGTCCCGGGTCGTTTGATCACAGACAACATTCTTGTTGCATACGAGACCATTCGTGCGATCAAGAGAAGGAAGAGAGGTAACAATGCTTGTTGTGCCATCAAGCTTGACATGCTTAAAGCTATTGATCGAGTAGAATGGCACTATCTTGAGGCAATGCTATTCAAGCTCGGCTTCGGTGATCGTTTTATCAGCTTGATAATGAAGTGTGTGACCTCGGTGCGGTTCACGATCAAGGTCAATGGCAAGCTCCTCCCGTACTTCAGTCCTATGAGGGGGCTACGTCAGGGATGCCCAGTCTCACCGTACCTTTTCCTCATTTGTGCTCAAGGGCTAACTTCGTTGCTGGATCACTTTAATGGAGCACATGTGAATAGAGGCATTCGGGTGAGTATACACGCACATTGGGTAAATCATTTGCTATTTGCTGACGACAGTCTTATCTTCGTGAGTGCAAAAATCCATAGTGCGATCAGGCTCAATGAGGTTCTCCATATATATGCTGAGTGTTCTGGACAGGCGGTAAACAAGGAGAAGAGCTCAATACTTTTCAGTGCAAATGCAGATGTGCCACTTCGAGAATCCCTGAAACTTGCTTTGGGGATTTCAGTGGAAGCCTTCTCAGAGGGGTACCTGGGCCTGCCTACTGCTATTGGAAGAATTACGAGCGGAACGTTCATGCATATTAATGAACGTATTCGCAGCAAGGTCCGAGGCTGGTCGGAACGGAACCTAGCCTGCGTTGGCCGTGAGGTACTGCTGAAATCAATTGTACAATCAATCCCTACCTTTAGTATGAGTTGTTTTCAGCTGACTAAACAGGTGTGCATGGGAATCTCTTCATGCATGGCCAAGTTCTAGTGGGCGAGCTCCATTGACAAGCGCTCTCTCCACTAGCTCTCTTGGGACAAACTGGCGTCTCCAAAAATCAAAGGAGGGATGGGCTTCAAGGACCTTCCTCTGTTCAACCTCGCCATGTTGGGTAAACAAGGGTGGAGGCTCCTCACACACCCGACATCCCTCTGCGCGAGAGTACTGAAAGGGAAATACTTCCCTAACACGGATTTTCTACATGCTACGGTCCCGGCAAGTGCTTCTGCGACTTGGAGAGCAATTGTGGCATGCCGAGAAGCATTGGAGATGGGGCTGATCCATAGGATTTGAGATGGCACCAGCACATCAATTTGGAATGATCCATGGATCCCCAGCACTACAACCCTGAAGCCAACTGGAAGGCTGGGAACTGCACCACTTACGCATGTTTCAGAGTTTATAGATCCATACACTGGCTCGTGGGACATCGAGCTGGTTCATCAAAACTTCCTTCACCACGAGGCCAAAGCCATACTCAATATCCCGTGAGCCAAACCGGTGGGGAGGATAGCCTAGCTTGGGCTCTTGAAAAATCAGGCATCTACACTGTTAAATACGCGTATCGATCTCTCGTGACCCATAACGAGCTCCGTACTCTAGGGGAAGGGACGATCACAGAATCTTCAACGACAAATAAACAGGTGTGGACTGCCTTATGAAAATTACATGTGGTGACCAAGGTTAGAGTTTTTTGGTGGAGAGTTCTTCGTGGGATTCTTCCGGACTCAAAGACTTAGCAGCACCGTCATATCAACCCACTTGGCATCTGTGAGGTATGCCATTCTACGGAGGAAAATTTGATGCACGCATTGGTCGAAGGCGTTCATGCGAAGGCGTTTCGGATGACAGCAAAGGATAGGTTTGATCTTCACCTCCCGAGACTTCATCCACATACTTGGGCGTAAGACATCTTGCTCGACCCAATGTTCACATATGATACCAGATGCATGATCATTTCCATAATGCATGCAATATGGTCTTCGCGAAACAGGTGGACCCATGACAGGGATGGCTATGATCCGGTGCAGGCCATCAAATGGGTACATGAAACTCTCGCTATCCTAGAGTTACCAAAGAAGCGCATGTCATCGGGCGCTCAAGGATGGCGGCCGCCTGAGCCGGGCTGGATCACCATCAACATAGATGGCTGAATTTTCCCTGACCTCCCGACTGGAGGAGCTGGTGGTGTGGCTCGATCTCATCTAGCTTTCCTTGGAGCATGGAGTAAGCCTCTGCTGGGCATTTCAGATCCTTTTGTCGCTGAGCTACTTGCCCTCCGGCAAGGGGCGATCTTTGCACAACTACGTGGCTACTCACATGTGATAATGGAGGTTGATTGCTTAGCTTGTCAACCTATGGAACTCGCGCCGCAACTCTCATTCGATTGCAGCGCCTATCTTGAATGAAGTGGAGGAGATCACTCTTAGTTTTTCATCGTTTGTGGTTTGGCATATTAGCAGGGACATTAATCTATCAGCTCATCTTTCTGCTCAGCGTGCCTGTACGCTGGAGGGTACTGATAGCTGGGTTGCTCTTTGCCTAGATTTTCTAGTTAGCAGCCTAAGAGCTGATTGTAATAGAACCATATTTCCTTGAATATACCCCCCCCCCCTTCGATGCAAAAAAAAATTGTCGTTTAAGGCACACTAATAAGGCATTAATTTCTACTTTTCTCTCTCCAACTGTTTTCTCTCTCCAATTTATAATACTGACGTCTCTCAATAAGGAATGACAACATGCATGGCATTATTTTGCTTTCCAAATAAAAGTTACCATGCATGGCGTGTTGGACCAGGGCATTGTTTCCAAATTATGTAATTATTTCCAAATCAGTATTTGTGATGGATTGACCCGCATGCAATCGAATGGTGGAGAGGCAAGGAGCTTGGCCACCTAGGTGCCCCAAACACGTCTCTCTCTCTCTCTCTCTCTCTCTCTCTAAACACTATTCTAATCACGAAATGAGAATAATATTGAAAGTGCGTTAGTGAATAGGCAATTTTTACAAATTCGTCACTTGAGGAAATACTAGTTGAGGAATTAGCTAAGTGACGAACTACTCGCAGCGGAATAAGTACTCAAGTGCATGCGAAACATAGCAATAGCATAGTCATCATGATGAAATGAAACGTACACAGAGCATGAGTAGCGTGAACAGGATAAGCAGGCAGAAGATACGATGACTGAAGAATTTGGGGTGAGGAAATTGAGAAAGTCTTCAGTCAAATTCTTCAAACAGTAACAGTCAATTTCATCAATAGATATACGAGGAAATGAAAGGGTTGAGGAAATAGAACCAGGGGCTCGATGAAGACAATGATTTGATGACCCAGTTCCAACTGCTGTGACAGTCGTACGTCTGGTTCGGAGCGGCCTGGTATTTAAACCAGAGGACACACAGTCCCAGGACACACAGTCCTTACCGTATTCTCCTTGAGCTAAGGTCACATAGTCCTCGCCCAACACTCGTGGTAAGTCTTCAGGGTAGACTTCCAAAACACTCACAAACTGGTCACCCGGCAATCCACAATTTACTGCTGGATGCTCTAGACCACGGTCACCCGGCGATCCCCAATTGACTGCAGGATGCACTAGACCATGACGCCTAACCGTCTGGAAGATACACAGTCTTCAAAGGTAAAAAGCGTCGGTTCCACACAGGAACAATTTCTTCAGTGATGCTCAATCACTTTGGCTTTGGTGGTTTGGTTTTGGGGTTTTTCCTCACTGATGATTTTCGCTCAAAGTCCTCGAGGAATGGGATGCTCTCAAATGACAAGTGTCAAGTTCTCTCTCGGAGCAACCAACCAGGTAGTGGTTGTGGGGGGCGGCTATTTATAGCCAGGGTGCAACCCGACATGATAAGACATAAATGCCCCCCCCAATCATATGACCGTTAGGTGGATAGAATATCTGGACAGCTGGGGCAAAGCACAGCAACGGTCGAAATTTGAACTATCAAATCCCTCAGGGCTTATCATTCTCCTCACTTGTAAGCAATTCGCACTGGCGAAATCCTAACTCCTAAGTCAGACCAATTTCCTCAGAGACCATAAGAACATCGTCTCTGTCTCTGAAGAACTTGACTGAACTGCAAGAGGCTTCCAAAGGCTTCACTCGAAGGATTGGGTTATGTTGAGGCTTTTGAGTTGAGCATCAGATGGAAATTTTTCCTTAGGTTTACCTCGACCCCCTTTAACAGTACGGTGTTTCCTATGACTCAAAGAAAGGAAATGAAACAGTAAAAACAAAGTCTTCATGCTTCATTGTCCTCGTTCATATCTTCAAGGTCACACCATCTTCTTCATTTTCAAAGTCTTCAGGGAACATCAAAGTCTACATCAAAGTCTTCAGCAAAGTTTTCACCAAAGTCTTCACCTTGAAGACATTCATTTTTAGGGGTCGTTATTCTTCGAATATACCAAACTCCTCATCGACTTATAGAGCATGTGTACACTCACAAACATATTAGTCCCTTAACCTATAAGTCTTCAATACACCAAAATCACTAAGGGGCACTAGACGCACTTACAATCTCCCCCTTTTTGGTGATTGATGACAAATAGGTTAAGTTTTCAACGGGGATAAACATATGAAGTGTAAGTACTGAGTTTGAGGAATTTGATTGCAAGATATAGAGGAACTCCCCCTGAAGATGTGCATATTTGAGGAATTTGCTTTGGACTGCAAATGCACATGGCAGGATAAGATCTTGGAGATCTCCCCCTATATCTTGTAATCCATACACGCATTTTATATATATCATGAGGAAATTGAAATGCATGATGGAAAATGGGGTGAGGTAATTCAGCATGCGTGCATTAAGATACTTAAGGAAATAAGCATGCAGAAAGCAGTTCAGAAGTATCAGACCACCATCGGACTTAAGTTTACAACTCAATCAACAAAAGCTTCAGAAGAGCGAGAGTTGTAACTTAAACAAAAACACAGCCCATATATAAAGACCCGCTTGAAGACTAACTCAAATTTCTCCCCCTTTGTCATCAAGTGACCAAAAAGGACGAAATTGAGGACTAGCGCCCCTGAAGAATTTCATCTTGAAGGTGGTGGAGGAGCGCCAGCGTTGTCGGGGTCGGTTGGTGGAGCAGGGCCCGCAGCAGTGTCGTCAATATCCTCATTGGAGTCTGTATCGCGTGATGAAGAAAATGAACTTGTCACTAGCTAAGGAACTTGAACTTTCTTCCACTTCTTCTTGGGCGGATAAGACCAGTCAAAGTCCCGCTGAAATTCCATCTCCGCAAGTTCTTCAGGAGTATAAAGATGTTCAAGGGTAGCCCAGGTGCGGTCAAAGACTTCATGCAGGTAGTAATGGTTTTTCCTCACCACATTGTGAGTGACTGTCATGTCCTGAAGAAGTGCACCAAACTGCTGTTTGACCCATTTGTGATTGCGATCCACCTTTTGGTGAAGACTGAGGAGAAGCTCACGATCAGTTATCACCCTTGGAGCAGCTTCTCGAGGTTTTTGAGCTGTGGCCCCGCCAACAGAGTCTTGAGAAGCAGTGTCATCATTGGTGGAGTAAGAGGCAGCAGGGCGAAATTGACCATTCAAAGGCCGAGATCCTTCATCAATAACAGTTTTGCCTTTCCCATCCATTGAAGAAAATGTGTCCTTGAGGACTTCAATTGGTGGCAGAAAACTGAAATGATTTTGAAAGTCAGCTTCATAAGGCATTGAGGATCTTGCCCTGATGAACTTCATGATCCATGGAGCATAAGGCTTCAGTTCAAAAGGTGACAGTGTAGTGTTGGCCAATGTCCTCAAGAAGAAGTCATGAAGATTTATGGGAATGCCATGAATTATGTTGAAGAGCAGATTCTTCATTACTCCAACCACCTCTTCTTCTTCATTGTTGTGGCCTTTGATGGGGCTGAAGGTTTTGGTCATAATGCGATAGACAGTGCGAGGCACATACAATAAATCCTGCACCAAAAATGTTGTTCTGGGTGCTTGACCAGGCTTCAAAGGCTTCATCAGAACTTGCATGAGGTGATTGGGAAGCTCAGGTTCATCATATAGGCATCTGGCTTCAGCTGAGGGAATACTGACAGGGACGACCCGAAGCAATTCAGAGGCAGGCGCAGTAAAGTGAGTGTTGCCTGTCATCCAGTCAAGTATCCAAGTGATGATGTCTTGTGCATCACCAGAGATGTGAAGAGTGGCGTAGAATTGAAGAATGAGTTCTTCATTCCAATCACAGATGTCAACGCAGAAGGGCAGTAATCCAGCATCATGAAGAACACTAAGTACTGGAGTGAAGCATGGGATGTTTTCCATATCAGCATGAGGAATTGAATAGTGTTGGAAAACCTTGTCCTTCTGGAATAGCACAGCTCCATAGAAATTAGCCTGAGTAGGCGTCCAGAATCTCTTATGACGTGACCTTTGGGAGTCATAAGGATTTGCTCCTGTGAAGAAGTGATGCTCATCATAGAAATTTTCTTTGATGAATTTGGGCCACTTCTTGAAAGGCATAGCTGGCTTTGGTTGAAGATTTGGCTTGAAGCGCCCATGAATCTCCTTTGGCATAACAGCAACAATGTCAGTTTGAGGAACAGAAGGAGCAGATTCTTCAGCAGTCTTGGTTGGGGCAGTTTCCTCATCCACAGTTAATTCAGCAGAGGTAGCATGAGTTTCTTCAGGCACTGACTTAGCTGGTATTTCTTCAGTCGCAGCTGGAGACTGGGGAATTTTGGTGAGAGGAGTGGTAAGAGGAGAGTTTGGGTTCAGTTTCCCAATAGTCATCATTGATAACAGGTGTAGTGTTACCAATGTCCACCTCCTCTTCCATTTCAGTAGTCAATTGAGGCTGGGGAGATTCAAGTACTGGAGTTGGAGCATTTTCCTCCATTTGAATTTCTTCATCAATTGGCTCAGAAGCAGCAGACTGATTTTCTTCAGGTTCATCATTTGGGATTTCATAATCCTCACCAAATGGAACCAGATCATAGGCTGGGACTGTAGAAAGTGGAGTTGCATCGATTGGCTCAGTTGAAGAGCATGGTAGTGTCTTCACTTTCTTAGGAGCTGAGGACTCTGCAGATGCTGAGGCCTTCCTTTTCTTCGCTCATGTTGCAACAGTTTCTTCAGGCACGCCTGTTGCGGTCGCCCTAGCAGTTTCCTCAGGCACATCAGTTTCTTCGGCTGTCCTGGTAGTTTCTTCAGGTTGTGGAGCAGAGGAGCTGGGCTGAGGATTTGAGGGGTGAGCATGTGCTGCAGCCCTAGTGTTGTGATATGTGATGACTTTGTCAGCCATCTTGATGAATCTGTCCTTGGCTCCTTGCCAATTTGAGAGATGGCTATTGTACTTCTCATTGAGGCCTTTGATATCTCTCTGGACAAAGATGAGTTGATCAGGCGTCAGGTTGAGGACATTTTCCTTCATGAACTTCTCTTTCTTCAGTTTAGCTATCTTGGTTCTCCTGATCTGCTCATGCTTCCATTTTCCTTCACCAATGAAAGCAACTAGAACATGACTTGGGCCCGGAGGAAGCTTCAAATCATCGATAGGCGTGTTTGGGTCCTGGTGCCACAAGTCAATGAAGTCCAGCACGATCTTCGGATCAAGTAGAAGGGGAATTGAGGTGCCCTTGGCTTGGGCCACTCTTTCTTGCTTATTCATCACAATTGCAGCTAATTCTTCATCATCTGCATCATCATCCTCAGATTCTGAGGGAACTTGAAAGGCCACTTTCTTCTCATGAGGACTTGGATGTTTTCCTCGGCCAGATGTGGTTTTCCTTTTCAGCTGAGTGGGACTGCTTGAGGAATGTCCTTGGACTGATGAAGTTGTTGATGTCCCTGAGGCAATTGAGAACCCTGCTGTCCTTTGACATGTATCAAGGTGCACCGGCGTTGAGGACTTGGCAGCGGCAGCAGAAGATTGTGCAGCCATTGAAGGAGCCTTTGATGATTTTGCCTGAGGCATTTGCTGTGAGGAACTGGGGGCAGAAGACATTGGGGTTGAGGATTTCGACTTGACGGCCGATTTCTTTGCCATTGCCTTCTTGGGTGCAGAAGCACTGGCAGAAGCCTTGGCTAAGGCAGCAGCAGCAGAGTCTTCATTGAATTTCCTCACTGCCTCTTTTGCTTGCCTAGCCAATTTTGCCTGGCGTCTTTCCCATTCATGCGGAAAGTCCTCACCAGTTTTGAGGCTTGTTAGATCAGCACGTTGTCCTGCCGCCAAAGGTGCTCTTCTGCATGGAGGCTTGATCGCAAATTTCTTCATGTACTTGGGGGTAACATAGCGATATTCTCTCCATTCCTTCATCCATCTCCTTTCAATCCTCTGAATGCGAACTTTGCGTTGTCGTTTGGTCTCCTTGCCATGAGTTGCTTCATCAGGTGTATAGTATTCCTCATAGAGATCGTTAGGAATCTCAAAAGCAGTTTGCACTTCAGGTCTCTTCCCTCCTTTCTGAGGTCTTTTGCCATCAGCCATTTTCTTCGGCAGGGGATTTTGCACTTTTGAGGATTCTGAAGAGGTGTGTAATTTTTCTTCAAGGAATGCTGCAAATGAGTTAAGTTGATGAGAACCTAGTGATTCATCAGCTGACATTTTGTACCTGTGAATAGAGTGTAGGTGCGAAGAATTTGAAGAGGTCATATGCGTTCTCAGAAATTTTTGCAAAAGTATCAAGTTTGAGGAATTTGACCAGAGATGTCTTGATGAATTTCACTAAGTGTTCTTGTCTCAGGTTCCAGAGTTGTGCAGATTATGAGATCCACACAATTGAGGAATCATGAAGAATATTGTTACTTAGGGAAATTTCTCAAGTGAACATGTTTGATTGGATCTAGAGAGATGGATTCTTAAAGAATAAACTCAGTTTGAAGTTTTTGTGAGAATCATGAAGATCAAAAATGCGGTAAAATAGGATTTTATTTACCGTAAGAGAAGAACACGACGAACAGAGAAGTGAAGTGAAGGAGTTCGTCAGTTCAGATCTCCCACGCCCTAGCTTGGCTGAGGGAGACAGCTACAGCGGCGGCGGGTTGAAGACTTCCGCGGCCGATGCGAGTACGACGACGGCGAGGTCGAAGCAGTGAAGCTCTTCCTCTCCGGCGACGATGAAGTTAGCGGCGGCGGGTTGAAGACTTCCACGGCCGATGCAAGTACGACGACGGTGAGGTCGAGGCAGTGAAGCTCTTCCTCTCCGGCGACGATGAAGTTAGCGACGGCGCTAGGTCTGGAGCTCGGGAGAGATGGGAGTGAGGAGTAACCCGAGCAAGTGGAAGGGAGGGGTTATTTATAGCGGTAGTAAAAACCAACTGGCCCGAAGATTTTGGACCAGTATGCCCCTGACCCTTGCCATCCACGCGACATGTGTCACCCACGTACTGTGTAGTGGACATAGTGGGGGATCGTCGGTTATCCAGTCGTGGGAATCAGAACGGTTTGAGCGGCAATCGCCAAAAATTTGAAATTGAATATTTTAAAGTTTCGTTCGCAAATTCTTCAGCTATCAAGGACACAGTGAAGACTTTGAACGGGTTTCAAAGTAGAACGCATATGAAGAATTTGTGAACAGACTAGGTTGAGCTTAGCATAGAGGGGTAACGGGTCCGATCACATTCACTTAGATAAAAATCAACTTGAAGAAATAGCTATAAGTGAATGTTGTTGAGGACATTGAAAAACTCAATATATATATATATATATATATATATATATATATAGTCAATGAAGAAAAACTCATGTGAGGAACATCAGTTGAAAAGTTTGAAGAATTTGAAGGTTGAGGAATTTGCAAACTTGAAGAAACACTACAGGAATCAGGCACTTTGCCATCTGCCATGGCAGATGGCAAAGGCATGGTCGGCGGATGGCAAAGGCTTTGCCATCTGCCAGCAGACGGCAAACAGTTTGGCTGAAACCCAGCCGGGAAAGGCTACTTTGCCGTCTGCTGGCAGATGGCAAAGAGCCTGCAGCCTTTGCCATCAGCTGGCAGATGGCAAAGCCTCTGAACGGGGTTAGCCACGTTAGAAGGCTAACGGCGTGCTTTGCCGTCTGCCAACAGATGGCAAAGGCTGCAGGCTCTTTGCCGACTACTAGCAGATGGCAAATACTAGAATCTTTGCCATCTGCTGGCAGATGGCAAAGGCTGCAGGCTCTTTGCCATCTGCCAGCAGATGGCAAAGATTCTGCAGCCTTTGCCATCTGCTGGCAGATGGCAAAGAGACCAAATAGGCCCTTCCCAGTTCGTGCAGGTAGCTGACACGTGGCCTCTTTGCCATCTGCCAGCAGATGGCAAAGCTCTTTGCCATCTGCCAGCAGATGGCAAAGTGCCTATATTGCCCCATTTAATTTTGTTTTTTCTTATATCAATTCATCTTCACAGAAAATCAAACACACACACACACACACATATATATATATATAACCAATATAGCATATTCAACACATATTACCAATAGTCATGAACACATATATATCCAACACATCCATGAACACATATCCAACACATCCATGAACACATATCCAACACATGTTACCAATAGTAGCAAGTTTCATCCATACATATACATAGTTTCATCAATATTACACAGTTTCATCCATAGGTAGCAAGTTTCACAAAGTCAAAACAAAAACTAAAGACAAGCACTCCATCAACCCAAGCTTCCGTGATCTAGAGCAAATCTGTAAAATGGGAAAGAAGAAAGTTAGAAGAAAAAGACTAGAAGAAGAAGATTATTATGATGCAATTAAAATGTGAAGACTATTATGATGCAACTTATATCTGTAAAATATGTCATTTTGGAGCTAAGTATGATTATTATGTCATTTTTGAGCTAGCTAAGCATACTAAGTCATTTTGGTGTAAAAAATGCTAAGTAAGGTCATTTTGGAGCTAAGTAAGGTTATTATGTCATTTTGGAGCTAGCTAAGCATATGAAGTCATTTAGGAGCTAAAATATGTCATTTCTTAAGCATATTATATCATTTTAGAGCTAGCTAAGCATATTAAGACATTTTGGAGGAAAAGATGCTAAGTATAGGTCATTTTAGAGCTATCATAGGTTAAATAGGTCATTTTTAAGCTAGCTAAGCATATTAAGTCATTTTGGAGGAAAAAATGCTAAGTATAGGTCATTTTAGAGCTATCCTAGGTTAAATAGGTCATTTTGGAGCTAATTAAGCTTATTATGTCATTTTTGAGCTAGCTAAGCATATTGAGTCATTTTGGAGGAAAAAATGCTAAGTATAGGTCATTTAGAGCTATCCTAGGTTAAATAGGTCATTTTGGAGCTAATTAAGGTTATTATGTCATTTTGGAGCTAGCTAAGCATATGAAGTCATTTAGGAGGTAAAATATGTCATTTCTTAAGCATATTATGTCATTTTAGAGCTAGCTAAGCATATTAAGTCATTTTGGAGGAAAAGATGCTAAGTACATAGGTCATTTTAGAGCTATCCTAGGTTAAATAGGTCATTTTTAAGCTAGCTAAGCATATTAAGTCATTTTGGAGGAAAAAATGCTAAGTATAGGTCATTTCAGAGCTATCCTAGGTTAAATAGGTCATTTTGGAGCTAATTAAGTTTATTATGTCATTTTTGAGCTAGCATATTGAGTCATTTTGGAGGAAAAAATGCGAAGTATAGGTCATTTTAGAGCTATCCTAGGTTAAATAGGTCATTTTGGAGCTAAGTAAGGTTATTATGTCATTTTGGAGCTAGCTAATCATATGAAGTCATTTAGGAGCTAAAATATGTCATTTCTTAAGCATATTATGTCATTTTAGAGCTAGCTAAGCATATTAAGTCATTTTGGAGGAAAAGATGCTAAGTATAGGTCATTTTAGAGCTATCATAGGTTAAATAGGTCATTTTTAAGCTAGCTAAGCATATTAAGTCATTTTGGAGGAAAAAAATGCTAAGTATATGTCATTTTAGAGCTATCCTAGGTTAAATATGTCATTTTGGAGCTAATTAAGCTTATTATGTCATTTTTGAGCTAGCTAAGCATATTGAGTCATGTTGGAGGAAAAAATGCTAAGTATAGGTCATTTTAGAGCTATCCTAGGTTAAATAGGTCATTTTGGAGCTAAGTAAGGTTATTATGTCATTTTGGAGCTAGCTAAGCATATGAAGTCATTTAGGAGGTAAAATATGTCATTTCTTAAGCATATTATGTCATTTTAGAGCTAGCTAAGCATATTAAGTCATTTTGGAGGAAAAGATGCTAAGTACATAGGTCATTTTAGAGCTATCCTAGGTTAAATAGGTCATTTTTAAGCTAGCTAAGCATATTAAGTCATTTTGGAGGAAAAAATGCTAAGTATAGGTCATTTCAGAGCTATCCTAGGTTAAATAGGTCATTTTGGAGCTAATTAAGTTTATTATGTCATTTTTGAGCTAGCTAAGCATATTGAGTCATTTTGGAGGAAAAAATGCTAAGTATAGGTCATTTTAGAGCTATCCTAGGTTAAATAGGTCATTTTGGAGCTAAGTAAGGTTATTATGTCATTTTGGAGCTAGCTAATCATATGAAGTCATTTAGGAGCTAAAATATGTCATTTCTTAAGCATATTATGTCATTTTAGAGCTAGCTAAGCATATTAAGTCATTTTGGAGGAAAAGATGCTAAGTATAGGTCATTTTAGAGCTATCCTAGGTTAAATAGGTCATTTTTAAGCTAGCTAAGCATATTAAGTCATTTTGGAGGAAAAAAATGCTAAGTATAGGTCATTTTAGAGCTATCCTAGGTTAAATAGGTCATTTTGGAGCTAATTAAGCTTATTATGTCATTTTTGAGCTAGCTAGCATATTGAGTCATTTTGGAGGAAAAAATGCTAAGTATAGGTCATTTTAGAGCTATCCTAGGTTAAATAGGTCATTTTGGAGCTAATTAAGGTTATTATGCCATTTTTTAGGTAGAAAAAAGCTAAGTATAGGTCATTTTAGAGCTATCCTAGGTTAAATAGGTCATTTTGGAGCTAAGTATGGTTATTATGTCTTTTTTGAGCTAGCTAAGCATATAAATTCATTTTTGGAGGAATAAATGCTAAGTATAGGTCATTTTAGAGCTATCCTAGGTTAAATAGGTCATTTTTTAGCTAATTAAGATTGTTATATCTTTTTTTAGCTAGCTAAGCATATAAATTCATTTTGGAGGAATAAATGCTAAGTACAGGTCATTTTGGAGCTAATTAAGGTTATTATGTCATTTTGGAGGAAATAATGCTAAGTGCGGGTCATTTTAGAGCTAAATAGGTCATTTCTGAAGCTAAGCTAAATATAGGTCATTTGAGAGCTATCCGTGGTAAAATTGGTCATTTTGGAGCTAAGTAAGGTTATAATGTCATATTCGAGGAAACTAAGCTAAGTATACGGCATTTTGGAGATAAATAGGTCATTTCTTAAGCTAAGTATGCATTTGTAGGACCCCGATCCTAAGTCACACAGATCTAGCATGTAACATATCATATCGCTTTGCGGTCTCACGCACGGTAACCCACAGCTGCCACCTTACCTTGGCCGGGACCGTTTGCGATTATTGACTCACGTATATGATTATGTCGCTAGTATCCATATGGCAGAGAACCCGGGCCGACATGACTAGTCATAGAACCAAGGTGGCACAAACGTACAGGGACAGGCATACATGACCCAGCAATGCACGTGTCGGTCATCAGCGAGTGCAACCAAGTCGTAGCAAGCTACAAGGACTTCGGTGATACACCGCGTGACATTTCCCCGTAGAGACAGACACAGGAGCAAAGAAGGACACATGCCGGTCAATCCATGTGTTCCGGAGCAGTAGCGAACTACCATGGCTTAGTGGAAGCACTAGGAGGCATTTCCCTGTATGGAAGGCTACCAAAGGCACACGACTAGGTGTCGAATCCCACACATACAACGCATACTGATGATTGAAGACACCTATAGCTAGCAAGTTTCATCGGCACGAAGACTGGAACAGAGCAAATGAAGAGGGAGAGGAGGAGATGTCATTTGTGCTCACCCACGAACGCAGGGGCGGAGTTCGTCGAACGCACGGGGAGGTCGTCGAACACTAGACCCTCGCAGCGACGAAACAACTGCACATTTAAATCACCCGATCAACACAAATATATATGATGTTCAAATTAGATTGCTAAGAAGTTCTCATATTAATGAAAAGAAAAGATCCCTTCTTTATTTTATTTATGCTCAGTACTCGGTTAACATGGCAGCAGTACAGTCCATGAAGTAAGAAAAAAGCTATTTGTTACTTCTTTTACACTGATGCCAATAACTGTGTTCATGCGTGATGAAGATGTGGGTGGTTTAATAACTATTACTGGATATGCCAAGACTATGGTAAAGAAGATTAAGTACAAATTCTCTATCATGGTTTTGGCCAGTATGATTCCCTACAGATTCCAGCACATAGGGGTCCAAGGACAAGAATGTAGAATTTGAGAGTTCGAGATTCAGAAGGTAAGGCCAAAGTATTCTGCTTTCCAGTTTTCCCATGTCGATATATTGTTCAGACTGAGTGAGACAACAAGAGTAATTGTTCCCAGCTGACAAGTATTTTGGTTTCCAGTTTTGTTATATATCGCTACTTCTTCCTTCTGTACTTTTGAATAGGAATCATACCTGAAGATCTCTTTGTGTGGTTTGGTTTTATCATTTTGTTATATATCGGAAGAAGCCACGTAAATAAACATGGAATGCAACTTGAGTGGACTCATGCCAAGGCACTGCACTCTGCTACCACTAAGGTATGTTCAAAAAAAATTAGTGAAAATATATTCTGACAGCCACTTGGCTTCTCACCCTTACTGATCAAATTTATTCTAACTTATTTTGATCAAACAAATGGATGAATTACATCTAACTAAATTAATATGTTTCCGTTGATTTTATTATAAGCATGCCTCGGGTGCCCTTTTAGGTTAGACATAACCTGCAGAAGGAGGGAGGAGCTACTAATGCAGAGTGTCCTAAGGTTGTGAGGCTGTGAACATGAAAATGTTAATTATTGCTGCTGCATTGTTCAGAGACTGCCACAAATAATTAAAGTAATGAACGACATCCCTATTTTGTACTGCCAATTATTGCTCCTATCCGAAATTCATATTTGGGATGCACTTCCATGTTTGTGAGACGGTATGCAAGGGATACATATACATTGTGATGCCGACAAGTTATCTTAAAAATTTATAACTTGCAACATTTTACTTTGACAGTACTGTTTCTTGTGTTGATAAACTAATACAAAAACTTGCGACTCCCGATGCTTTTAGTTGAACCCACATTCCAGATAATTCTAAGGTAACACTTACATCATGCAAAATGGAGGTAGAAATCAAAGAACTATGTAAACCCAGGGAAAAGGAAAGAAACAGCATAAACAAAGTTTTCATGCACTCTAGGGAGCTGGGTGACATGACGACATGTCACCCACCATGGCAATAGTTAGATGATGGTAAGTATTAGCTAATGAAGCAGTCACAGACACATGTATCAGTGAGAAACAGACGAGATGTGGGCCTCTACATACTCATCACACTACTTCTCCAAATCCCAAAAGCCAAGTTCAAATATCTTCTCCCATTCCCTAATTTCTACTTGGCTACCACAGCGGCCACTGCACTTCTCCTTACCTCTCTCTTGCATGTCCAATATCCACTCTCCATCCCCTGTCACACTAGCGTCTTCTCAACCACCTCTTGCACACCCCAACCACCTCCCCTGCTACCACCACATTATCTCCTGATATTTCTGCCTTGCGCCTCCAGCTCCTATAATGCCCAATGGCTCACCTTGCTAGAGATGGAGAGAGGAGAGGAAGCGACAGCAGCAGAAGTCAGCTGGATAGAGGCAGCAGCATATGTCGGCGGAAGTGACATGGGGAGGGGTGACAGCGGTAGCCTTGACCACCAGGACCCTTTAACCCTCCTCCAGGCTCCAGATCTGACAAGCTCAGGCGCGCAAAGCTCCAAGGGAAGGGCAAAGGCTCCCATCATCTGCCTACAGCAGACTGGAAAACATGGCAATGCAAACGCAATGCCTTGACAACCCTGACCTTAATTTTGTATCAAACAAATGCCAGAAAGCCAAAAGCTACAAAACTGATCCGGTGATTTTGTTGGTATAACTGGACTGCATCAATGGCATATACTAGTGATCTATTCACGTTCAATTCAGAACATGCAAATGAATCTCAACAATAAATCTTGTTGGTGCACCAAATAATTGCAATTCAAATAATGTCATCATAGCATGAACAGAAAAAAAGAAACATATCGTAGCAGAAATACCACAAAGGAACATAAACAGTATAATTTGGAGTAATCCTCCAAGAACGGCAACCGCACGTACAGCTCGAAGCTGAGACAAAGTTGAAACACCATTTATTTAGTTAACTGCATATTGACATTGGTACAAATATCTAATAAATGTATTAAAAAACAAAGATGGATACTTTTGCTGTAGAGAATTCAAGTCCCAGAGCAAAAAGGAGAAATATCACACCAAACTGAGCTACTGTCTCAACCTGGAAGAAAAAGCAGAAATCATATTATTGACTATGCAAAATAAACACAATCACATGTACTCATTACGAAATGTTCTTGTAAACTTGGGTAGGGTACGAAAACAGAAGTGCAGAAACAAGTCAAAAGTACACTCATTTCTACGCTTAAGATTAATTGCATATAATATAACAGGCATGATCTAATCGTCTGATGAAGCAGTGAAATAGCTGAACAAAAGCGCATGCAAGTTTTCATTTAACAATGATGTTATTTTTTTGGAACTTCAAAGGACTGTCATATATTAATAGGTCATTTAATAAGGACAGTAATCTTATTTGCTTCAAAATGGAACGGTGGTATATCTACAAATTGAAAACGTAACCGAATACAAAATTGAGAAAGTGATAGGATCAAATACGGAATTGAGAAATATGATAGGATAGTCGGATGCAAGTCGAAGTAGATGTAGCTCATGAGTGTATCACAAATGACTAAATCACTAAATGAATGTCGGCTGGGACCCAGCACTCAGGGGTTTATGCAAAACTCAAACGAGTTCTATTAGTTACACCACAACAATTGTTTCACAAAGTTAGTCAGGTATCATAAGCAAATATTAGTTTTTGATTCATAATCTAACCTAGCACAGTAAAACCATTCAAGATATTGTAGTCAGTATTAGGAAAACGTCAACTACTTTAATTTCACTAAGTCAAAAGGCCAGTAGGCCGAATAATTGGTCAACAGGCGCAAAACCTACAGAATGATATATGGAATGATAACTGAATGCTTTGAAATAACAATACACTGCGGAAGCTGGTGAAGCTTCGTCATTAACAATGGTGTAACCTCTGTCCAAATGTCAACTCCACCCAAGACACCGATGATATCAAATATTTTCCACGCGTGCAATACATACTCAGTCGTATGACCTAACTGGTTAAAATAAAAATTGCCCCCTACATTCCCAGATCCCGTACGTCTCCAGGCGTCTCCAGGCGCAGCTTCTCTTCCCCGCAGGGAAGAGCCACCCGAGCCGCTAGGGCCGGCGGGCCGAGGCAGGAAGGAAGGAGGGGGCTCGCCGGGCCGAGGCAGGAAGGAGGGAGGTAGGGGAAGGAAAGGGGGGGTAGGAGGAGGCGGAGTAGCTACCTCTCCCGGCGGCGGCGGCGTGGTAGACCGGGGCGGCGGCGTGGTAGACCGGGGCGGCGGCGAGGTAGACCGGGGCGGCGGCGTGGTAGACCGGGGTGGCGGCGCGGCCAGGCTCGGTGGCGGGGAGGGGCGGGGGAGGGGCAGGCTGCGGTGGCGGGGGAGGGGCGGGCTGCGGTGGCGTTGGAGGGGTGGGCTGGCGGCGGTGCTGGGCGGTGGCGGGGACGGCGGGGCTTGGGTGGTGGGTGGGTGAGGTGGGGGGGAGAGAGAGAGAGGGGTGGGGCTGGGCTGGGAGAGAGAGAGGGGGGTGGGGCCGGGCTGGAAGAGAGAGAGAGAGGGGTGGGGCCGGGCTGGGAGAGAGTGGAGATAGCCCCACCTCTTTGCCATCACCCAGCAGATGGCAAAGCCCCAGCTCTTTGCCATCAGCCAGCAGATGGCAAAGCCCCACCTCTTTGCCATCAGCCAGCAGATGGCAAAGTTCTTTGCCATCTGCTGTCTGATGGCAAAGAGGTGGGGCTAGTGCGCCGTTACAACGCCGTCGTCCGCTGGACCCCACCAACCTCTTTGCCGTCTGCCAGCAGACGGCAAAGATTCTTTGCCATCTGCTGGCAGATGGCAAAGAATTGGCTGATGGCAACCAGGTTCTTTGCCGTCTGTCAGTTCTTTGCCATCTGTTTTTTGTAAGCAGATGGCAAAGACGTTCTTTGCCATCCGCTGGCAGACGGCAAAGAGCTGACTGATGGCAAATTCCCTGTTTCCAGTAGTGAAATTGATAATTTGAAGAATTTGCAAAATGATGAAAAACTCAAACTTGAAGAATTTCAACTGTTGTTGGTGGCGTTACCCACCGTATAAGAATGATGATTTCAGACACCGCGTACAATTGTCGTAGGGTTATGAGAATCAAATTCTTCATTAATTTCTTCACACTTAGAGTGTTAGTCTTCATTGATTGAAGAAAAACGTTACTTCGTGTGTTGCACATCAAAGTCATCAATTTTGCATAAGTGTTAGGATGTGTGTCCTTTCAAAGAACATTCAAAGATTCTAAAATATTTAGCTCACACCGCAACTTGCAAAATCTCTTCTCATCCAAGGGCTTTGTGAAGATATCAGCCAGTTGTTCTTCAGTCTTCACGTGGTCGAGGAAGATATCGCCCTTCATCACATGGTCACGAAGAAAATGATGACGAATCTGGATGTGCTTGGTCTTAGTGTGTTGAACAGGGTTGTGAGCAATCTTGATGGCACTCTCATTGTCGCAGTAGAGAGAGACATTCTTCACATTGATGCCGTAGTCCTTGAGGGTTTGCTTCATCCATAGCAATTGAGCACAGCAAGAACCAGCAGCAATGTACTCAGCTTCAGCAGTGGATAGTGACACGCAGTTCTGCTTCTTTAAGGACCAACAGACTAAGGATCGTCTGAGGAAATGACATGTTCCTGACGTTGACTTGCGGTCCACACGATCACCAGCATAATCAGAATCAGAATATCCAATGAGGTCAAGATCTGAGCCCTTGGGGTACCATAATCCTAGTGTTGGAGTGTGAGCTAGATATCGAAGAATATGTTTCACAGCCTTATGGTGTGATTCCTTTGGTTTTGCTTGAAATCGGGCACACGTGCAAACACTAAGCATAATATCTGGCCTAGATGCACATAGGTACAATAAAGAACCAATCATGGAGCGGTATTCCTTCTTATCGAAATCTTTACCACTTTCATCAGAGCAGAGTTGAGCCGATGTGGGCATAGGAATCTTGACGCCTTTGCAATCCTGCATGCCGAATTTCTTCAGGACATCCTTGAGGTATTTCTCTTGAGATATGAAGATGCCATTGCGTTGTTGACGAATTTGAAGCCCTAAGAAGAATTTTAGCTCTCCCATCATAGACATTTGATATTCTTCACCCATCATATAGGCAAATTCGTCGCTGTAATGTTTGTCAGTACATCCAAAAATAATATCGTCCACATATATTTGGCACACAAATAATTCATCATCATATGATTTTGTGAAAAGAGTTGGGTCAAGTGAATCGGGTTTGAAGCCTTTCTTCATGAGGAATTCCTTCAATGTTTCATACCACGCCCGAGGGGCTTGCTTGAGGCCATAGAGGGCCTTGTTGAGTCTGAAGACTTTGTCAGGATACTTAGGATCTTCAAAACCTGGGGGTTGAGCAACATATACTTCTTCCTCAAGCTTACCATTGAGGAATGCACTTTTCACATCCATTTGATATAAGATGATATTATGATGGTTAGCATAAGCAAGTAATATGTGAATAGCTTCAAGTCTAGCAACAGGTGCAAAAGTTTCATCAAAGTCAATTCCCTCAACCTGAGTGTAGCCCTGCGCCACAAGACGGGCCTTATTCCTCACTACCTGACCAAGTTCATCTTGATTGTTGCGGTAGTTCCACTTGGTACCTATGATATTGTGCTTGCGAGGATCAGGGCGTTTGACAAGTTCCCACACGTTGTTGAGCTTGAATTGATGCAATTCCTCTTGCATGGCTTGAATCCACTCAGGCTCCAAGAATGCTTCATCAACTTTGGTGGGCTCTGTGATAGAGACAAAAGCAAAGTGCCCACAAAAGTTAGACAAATGTGAAACTTTTGAGCGTGTGAGGGGACCTGGTGCATTAATTTCGTTGAGAATTTTCTTGATCTGCACTTCATTTGCAAGTCGTGGATGAGCAGGTTGAAGACTTTGTTGAGGCTGTGCATTTTCTTCGGCACCATTTGTTGGAAATATGCCCTAGAGGCAATAATAAATTGGTTATTATTATATTTCCTTGTTCATGATAATCGTTTATTATCCATGCTATAATTGTATTGATTGGAAACTCAAATACATGTGTGGGTACATAGACAACACTGTGTCCCTAGTAAGCCTCTAGTTGACTAGCTCGTTGATCAAAGATGGTTAAGGTTTCCTAGCCATTGACATGAGATGTCATTTGATAACGGGATCACATCATTAGGAGAATGATGTGATGGACAAGACCCAAACTGTAAACGTAGCATTTGATCGTGTCAGTTTATTGCTATTGTTTTCTGCATGTCAAGTATCTGTTCCTTTGACCATGAGATCATACAACTCACTGACACCGGAGGAATACCTTGTGTGTATCAAACGTCGCAACGTAACTGGGTGACTATAAAGGTGCTCTACAGGTATCTCCGAGGGTGTCTGTTGGGTTGGCATGGATCAAGACTGGGATTTGTTACTCCGTATGACGGAGAGGTATCTCAGGGCCCACTCGGTAATACAACATCACAATGAGCCTTGCAAGCAATGTGACTAAAAGTGTTAGCCACGAGATCTTGTATTACGGAACGAGTAAAGAGACTTGCCGGTAACGAGATTGAACTAGGTATAGTGATACCGACGATCGAATCTCGGGCAAGTAACATACCGAAGAACAAAGGGAACAGCATACGGGATTAACTGAATCCTTGACATAGAGGTTCGACCGATAAAGATCTTCGTAGAATATGTAGGAGCCAATATGGGCATCCAGGTCCCGCTATTGGTTATTGGCCGTAGAGGTGTCTCGGTCATGTCTACATAGTTCTCGAACCCGCAGGGTCTACACACTTAACGTTTGGTGACGATTAGTATAATTGAGTTATTATGTTGGTGACCGAAAGTTGTTCGGAGTCCCGGATAAGATCCCGGACATGACGAGGATCTCCGGAATAGTCCGGAGGTAAAGATTGATATATGTGATAATAGTGTTTTGATCTCTGGAAGGGTTCCGGAGTTCACCGGAAGGGGTTCCGGATGTTTACCGAAGTGTTCGGGTGCAGCAACACTTTATATGAGCCAAAGGGATAAAGCCCACAAGGTATTGGAAAGTGCAAAAGTAGTTTTGCTGCCGCGTAAGCGGTACTACCGCTTGGTGAAGCGGTACTACCGCCCGAGCGGTACTACCGCTTGTGTGAAGCGGTACTACCGCCAAAGCGGTACTACCGCTTGTGTGAAGCGGTACTACCGCTTGTGCGCGGCTGTGCACGGTTCGGCAGGGATCCGAGTTGGACTCTTTCCCTGCGGGCCAAACCGACCTTGTGCGGGCAAAACCGACCCGGAGGAGGCTTTTACTCCAAGTTTAGACCCCAAGGCTCAACATATAAATAGAGGGGCAGGGCTAGCACACGGGACACATCAAGATTTCCCAAGCCGTGTGCCGGCAACCCTAGCCCTCTAGTTCCTCCGTCATAATCTCCGTAGCGCTTGGCGAAGCCCTGCAGAGATTGTTCCTCACCACCATCACCACGCCGTCGTGCTGCTGGAACTCAACCACTACTTCACCATCGCTCGCTGGATCGAGGAGGTGAAGGCGTCATCAAGCCGTACGTGTGTTGAACGCGGAGGTGCCGTCCGTTCGGCACTAGATCGGAAGGATCGTGATTGGATCGCGGGACGCTCGGCGATTTGGATCGCGAAGACGTTCGACTACATCAACCGCGTTTATTAACGCTTCCGCTTAGCGATCTACAAGGGTATGTAGATTCACTCTCCCTCTCGTAGATGCTCATCACCATGGATAGATCTTATGTGTGCGTAGGAAAATTTTTGTTTCCCATGCAACGTTCCCCAACACCATTGTCTTCAGGTGTATCAGTATGAATGTCTTCAGCGTTGGGTACAACTTCTTTAGAGAGTATTTGTTCTTTAGTAGGGATCACATCTTCAGTGGCCTTGAACCTAATGGATTCCTCAGGAGGCATTTCATCTAGCACAGGAGGCAGGTGCTCTCTTTGCGAGCCGTTAGTTTCATCGAACCGCACATCTACAGTTTCAACAACCTTGTTGTGATAGGTGTTGAAGACTCTGTAGGTGTGCGAGTCCTTTCCGTAACCAAGCATAAAACCTTCATGTGCTTTTGGTGCAAATTTAGAACTGTGGTGAGGATCTCTCATCTAGCATTTTGCACCGAAAACTTTGAAATAACTCACACTGGGTTTCTTGTCAGTGAGGAGTTCATATGAAGTCTTCTTGAGGAATTTGTGAAGATATACCCTGTTGATGATGTGGCAAGCAGTGTTGATTGCCACAGGCCAGAAGCGACGAGGGGTCTTGTATTCATCAAGCATGGTGCGAGCCATCTCAACAAGAGTCCTGTTCTTGCCCTCCACAACGCCATTCTGCTGAGGAGTATAAGGGGCAGATAGCTCATGAGTAATACCAAGTACATCAAGATAATCATCAAGACCAGTGTTCTTGAACTCAGTCCCATTATCACTCCTGATGTGCTTGATTTTGACGCCGAAGTTCGTCGAGGCCCTTGAAGAAAATCGTCTCAAGACATTCTGCACTTCAGATTTGTACAGGATAATGTGCACCCAAGTATAGCGAGAGAAATCATCAACAATAACAAAGCCATATAAGCATGGAGAATTTGTTAGTGTGGCATAGTGAGTAGGACCAAAGAGATCCATGTGAAGCAATTCAAAAGGACGAGTGGTTGTCATGATAGTCTTGGATGGATGCTTGGATCTGGTCATCTTTCCAGACGTGCTTTTTCTTCACGAGCGTGTGCAAGTTCCTCATGCCAGCGTGTCCAAGTCGTCGATGCCATAGCCAGCCTTCTGAAGCTTTTGCAAGTAGACATGTGGCCGGCAGTGGACCTGTAGAGAAATCAACAATATACAAGTCTCCTCTCCTAAAGCCTTCGAAGACTTGGGATTTGTCAGATTCCATGATGACAACACAACGATATTTGCCAAAGATGACAACCATATCAAGATCACAAAGCATTGAGACAGACATGAGGTTGAATCCAAGGGACTCAACAAGCATCACCTTATCCATGTGTCGATCCTTCGAGATTGCAACCTTACCTAGGCCCAATACCTTGCTTTTTCCTTTATTAGCGTAGGTGATATGCTTCAGATGAGAGGGAGCCAGTGGAATGTTCATCAATAGGTTCTTGTCACCAGTCATGTGGTTGGTGCATCCACTGTCGAGGACCCACTCAGTTGCTTTGGGTGTTTCATCCTGCAGATGAATTAGTACATCTTACGAACGCATATGCTTCAGAGTGAAGAATATGACTTTAAATTCATCAGATTGAATTTCATCGCATAGTATAGTAAGCAATGTAATGTGAGGACGTGAGAAATGAATAATTCATTTCTTCATGAATAGCTTGCGTCCTTTCAAGCATTTCCTCAGGTCTCCAGCAAATTCATCAGACGTTCAAGTTCGTTTGGAGACCTGACCCTGCATAAGAGATTAGTTCGATTTCTTCACCACCCACATCTGGAGGGGTGGCAAAGAGTTCATCATTCTACGAGCTCCATATGAGAAGGGTCGCATAGAAGCAAGTGCACTTCGTTTCACAGGACGGGGGTTAGAGTACTCATATGAATAAGCAGAGAAATTCTTCGAGGACTTATGAACATAATGATTTGAAGAATTATGCACATATTCATGACCCTTAGATTTTCCGTGTGAAACAGAGGCATTAGCACGAGAATGATATGATTTTTGACCGTATGAGGAATTTGGTCCATGTGAGGACTTTGGTCTTTGTGAAGACTTTGGTCCAATTGAAGAATTTGATCTGGGGTTCCTATTCTTCACAGGTGGTGTCATGAGGACATTTACTTGAAGATTTTCCAAGCTGCTCTTGGGAACCCAGATTTTCTTCAGAGGGGAACCATTCCTGCAGTTAGTTCCAACATATCTAGCAAATACTTCACCATTCTGATTTTTGAACAGTTTATAGTTGGAGTCAATTGACTCATCAGAGGAATATGAAGATTCACAAGTGAAACCAGATAAAGTGGATGGATCTACAGGAGGTCCTTTTGCAGCAACCCAAGAGGTTTTGGGATACTGCTCAGGTTTCCAATAGGATCCATCAGCATTGAGTTTCATCTCAAAAGCAATACCCTCTTTCCTAGGGTTCCTGATCAGAATCTGCTTTTTAAGCACAACACAAAGGGTTTGATGCCCTTTGAGGCTTTTGTATATGCCTGTCACATACAATTCCTTCAACCCTGCATTTTCGTCAGTGATACTTGTGGTATCCTCAGATGTGGAAGTTGTGACCACGGAAATAGTTGAAGAATTTGCAGCAATAGAAGCATTTGAACTTTTAGGTGAAGAATGAGCAGTTTCACGTTCGATGCATTTCAAACAAGGTGGAACGAAATCTTCCTGAGCGGTACCGATCTGTTGAGCAAGCAAGGAGTCATTATCCCTTTGAAGATCTTCACGAGACACCCTTAGTTTCTCAAGATCTTGCTTTCTTTGAAGAAATTCATAAGAAAACTTCTCATGATCGACTAAGAGATCCTCATGACGACTTTGAAGGTTATCATACTTGGACTGAAGACTTTGAAGGTCCTTAGTCAAAATTTGAGTATGATCCACTTCCTCATTCAACAGATCATCACTTTTGTCTAGCTGTTTCTAAAGCTTTTCAATGACACTTTGTTGTTTAGTAGCAATATTAGCAAGTTTGGAATAGCTAAGTTTAGTGTAATCCTCAGATTCACCATCACTTGATTCAGAAGAGGAATGGTAAGAGAGTACCTTTGATCCTTTTGCCATGAGACACATAGATGAGGAAGATGAAGTTGGATCAGTCTTCTGCGTTTTGAGGAAGTTCTTGTATTCGATGAACCAGGGATCTTGACGAGTGCGATAGCCTTCATGAACATCAGAGAGCCTGTCCCAGATGAGCTTTGCATTGTGAAGATGGTAGATGCTTTTGAACATGACCTTTGACAATCTAGAGCAGATGATATTCTTCGCCTGGGCGTCCAGCTGTGTGTACTTAAGAATGTCATCAGCATTTGCCATCTTGTAGAGATCAGTCAGTCCAATCTCAGTAACAGTCCATGGCTCGCTGTTCTTCGATATGAGGTGTTTCTGCATGAGGACTTTCTATTTGGGATAGCCAGATCCATCAAAGACGGGACATGCTGTGGTTGCCTGGGCACTGCTTGCCATGAAGCAATAAGTGGGAGCATAGTCATCATTGCTGACGTCAGAGTCGTTTGAGTTGCCATTTTTCTCATCGTTGAAGATGGACTTGCTGACGAAAGCAGTAGCAAGAGCCAGGCTTGCCACACCAGAGTACGACTCCTCCTCAGATTCCTCCTCTTCCTCATATTCTTCAGATTCTTCTTCAGAATCCATTTCCTTGCTAATAAGTGCCCGAGCTTTCCTTAAGTTGTTCTTTCTGTGCGATGAGGACTTTGAAGATGAGGACTTTGCAGATGAGGACTTTGCAGATGAGGACTTTGAAGATTTCTTCTTTCTCTTCGTGTCATCAGAACTGTCATCCTTGTATTTCTTCTTTCTTGATTCTTTTTCCCAGAGAGGACAATCAGAGATAAAGTGACCAGATTTCTTGCATTTGTGACAAGTTCTCTTCTTGTAGTCGCTTGAAGAATCTGATTTCTTCATGCCACTTTTTGATGATTTTCCAAACCGACCTCTCCTTGAGAACTTCTGGAATTTCCTCACAAGCATTGCTAGCTCCTGACTTAGTTCTTCAGGATCACCAAGACTACTATCAGATTCTTCATCTTCAGATGAGGAAATTGCCTTAGCCTTCAGAGCACGAGATCTTCCATAACTTGGCCCGTAGAGGTCTCTCTTCTCAGCTTGTTGGAATTCATGAGTATTGAGTCTCTCAAGAATATCAGCAGGATCTAGTGACTTGTAGTCTCCACGTTCTTGGATCATCAAAGCAAGTGTATCGAATGAGGAATCAAGAGATCTCAGTAGTTTCTTCACCACCTCATGGTCGGTGATGTCAGTGGCACCAAGAGCCTGTAGCTCATTGGAGATATCAGTGAGGCGATCGAAGGTTTGCTGAACATTTTCGTTGTCGAGTCTTTTGAAGCGGTTGAAGAGATTGCGAAGAACATCAACCCGAGAGTCACGTTGAGTTGAAATGCCTTCATTGACTTTGGATAGCCTATCCCAGATAAGTTTAGCAGTCTCCAAAGCACTCACTCTGTCATACTGACCTTTGCTCAGATGGCCACATATGATATTCTTCGCTTGAGAGTCGAGTTGCTTGAATCTCTTCACATCAGCAGCGTTGATAGTGGGAGTGACAAAGGGAACACCATTTTCCACAACATACCAGAGATCTTTGTCAATTGCCTCAAGATGCATGTGCATCTTGTTCTTCCAGTAGGGGTAGTCCGTCCCATCGAAGGTAGGACACCCAGCTGAGACCTTAATCATGCCTGCAGTCGACATAACTAAAACTCCAGGTGGTTAAACCAAAATCACACAGAACAAGGGAGTACCTTGCTTTGATACCAATTGAAAGTACGTTATATCGACTAGAGGGGGGTGAATAGGCGATTTTTACAAATTCGTCACTTGAGGAAATACTAGCTGAGGAATTAGCTAAGTGACGAACTACTCGCAGCGGAATAAGTACTCAAGTGCATGCGAAACATAGCAATAGCATAGTCATGATGATGAAATGAGACATACACAGAGCATGAGTATGAGTAGCGTGAACAGGATAAGCAGGCAGAAGATACGATGACTGAAGAATTTGGGGTGAGGAAATTGAGAAAGTCTTCAGTCAAATTCTTCAAACAGTAATAGTCAATTTCATCAACAGATATACGAGGAAATGAAAGGGTTGAGGAAATAGAACCAGGGGCTCGATGAAGACAATGATTTGATGACCAAGTTACAACTGCTGTGACAGTCGTACGTCTGGTTCGGAGCGGCCTGGTATTTAAACCAGAGGACACACAGTCCCAGGACACACGGTCCTTACCGTATTCTCCTTGAGCTAAGGTCACACAGTCCTCGCCCAACACTAGTGGTAAGTCTTCAGGGTAGACTTCCAAAACCCTCACAAACTAGTCACCCGACAATCCACAATTTACTGTTGGATGCTCTAGACCACGGTCACCCGGCGATCCCCAATAGACTGCAGGATGCACTAGACCATGATGCCTAACCGTCTGGAAGATACACAGTCTTCAAAGGTAAAAAGCGTCGGTTCCACACAGGAACAATTTCTTCAGTGATGCTCAATCACTTTGGGTTTGGTGGTTTGGTTTTGGGGTTTTTCCTCACTGATGATTTTTGCTCAAAGTCCTCGAGGAATGAAATGCTCTCAAATGACAAGTGTCAAGTTCTCTCTCAGAGCAGCCAACCAGCTATTGGTTGTGGGGGGCGACTATTTATAGCCAGGGTGCAACCCGACATGATAAGACATAAATGCCCCCCCCCCAATCATATGACCGTTAGGTGGATAGAATATCTGGACAGCTGGCGCAAAGCACAGCAACGGTCGGAATTTGAACTGTCAAATCCCTCAGGGCTTATCATTTTCCTCACTTGTAGGCAATTCACACTGGCGAAATCCTAACTCCTTAGTCAGACCAATTTCCTCAGAGACCAGAAGAACATCGTCTCTATCTCTAAAGAACTTGACTGAACTGCAAGAGGTTTCCAAAGGCTTCACTCGAAGGATTGGATTATGTTGAGGCTTTTGAGTTGAGCATCAGATGGAAATTTTTCCTTAGTATTACCTCGACTGTTGGGGAACGTTGCATGGGAAACAAAAAATTTCCTTCGCACATGCAAGATCTATCCATGGTGATGAGCATCTACGAGAGGGAGAGTGGATCTACATACCCTTGTAGATCGCTAAGCGGAAGCGTTAAGAAACGCGGTTGATGTAGTCGAACGTCTTCGCGATCCAAATCGCCGAGCGTCCCGCGATCCCATCACGATCCGTCCAGCGATCCAATCACAATCTGTCCCGCGATCCCATCATGATCCATCCCGCGATCAAATCACGAACCGTCTCGCAATCCTGATCACGGTCCTTCCGATCTAGCGCCGAACGGACGGCACCTCCGCGTTCAGCACACATACAGTTCGATGACGATCTCTGCCTTCTTGATCCAGCAAGAGGGAGCGGAGAGGTAGAGGAGTTCTCCGGCAGCGCGACGGTGCGGCGGCGGCGGTGGTGGAACTATTCCGGCAGGGCTTCGCCTAAACACTGTCGAAACTAGACTAGAGGAGAAAACGATCTAGAGGAAGTAGAGGGAGCACGTGGCAATTAGGGTTAGCTCTCCCCTCTAAATCATCTAGTATATATAGGAGGGAGGGTGGGGAGGAGGCAGCCTTAAACCCTCAAGGGCTGGCCGAAATTGGAGGTGGAGGAGTCCTACTCCAATCCTATTAGGAGTAGGATTCCTCCTCTCCACTTGGAAACCATTTCCACCTTTCCCCCTTTGGGTTTTTCCCACCTCTAGCCGCATGGGCCTTAGTGGGGGCTTGACCAGCCCACTAAGGGCTGGCTTGACTCCTCCCATAGCCCATGAGGCCCTTTGGGTCGAGACACCCCTCCCTATGGTCCCCGGTACCCCTCCCGACACTCCCGGTACACTACCGAAATACCCGAAACTTTTCCGGTGAACAAAACAGGACTTCCTATATATCAATCTTTACCTCCGGACCATTTCGGAGCACCTCGTGACGTCCAGGATCTCAATCAGGACTCCGAACAACCTTCGGTCACCACCATACATAACTCTACTATACCGAAACGTCACCGAACCTTAAGTGTGCAAACCCCGCGGGTTCGAGAACTATGTCGACATGACCGAGACACCTCTACGGTCAATAACCAATAGCGGGACCTGGATGCCCATATTGGTTCCTACATATTCTACGAAGATCTTTATCGGTTGAACCTCTATGTCAAGGATTCAGTTAATCCCGTATGCTGTTCCCTTTGTTCTTCGGTATGTTACTTGCCCGAGATTCGATCGTCGGTATCTCTATACCTAGTTCAATCTCATTACCGGCAAGTCTCTTTACTTGTTCCGTAATACAAGATCCTATGGCTAACACTTTAGTCACATTGCTTGCAAGGCTTGTTGTGATGTTGTATTACCGAGTGGGCCCTGAGATACCTCTCCGTCACACGGAATAACAAATCCCAGTCTTGATCCATGCCAGCTCAACAGACACCCTCAGAGATACCTGTAGAGCATCTTTATAGTCACCCAGTTACGTTGCGACGTTTGATACACACAAGGTATTCCTCCAGTGTCAGTGAGTTGCATGATCTCATGGTCATAGGAACAGATACTTGACATGCAGAAAACAATAGCAATAAACTGACACGATCATATGCTATGTTCATAGTTTGGGTCTTGTCCATCACATGATTCTCCTAATGATGTGATCCCGTTATCAAATGACATCTCATGTCTATGGCTAGGAAACCTTGACCATCTTTGATCAACGAGCTAGTCTATTAGAGGCATACTAGGGACACAGTGTTGTCTATGTACCCACACATGTATTTGAGTTTCCAATCAATACAATTATAGCATGGATAATAAACGATTATCATGAACAAGGAAATATGATAATAACTAAATTATTATTGCCTCTAGGGCATATTTCCAACAGTTTCCCACTTGCACTAGAGTCAATAATCTAGTTCACATCACCATGTGTTTTACATTGTTATGAATCTAACACCCAATGAGTTCTGGGGTTCGATCATGCTTTGCATGTGAGAGAGGTCTTTAGTCAACGGTCTGCAACATTCAGATCCGTGTGTTCTTTGCAAATCTATATGTCATACTGCAGATGCTACCACGCTCCACTTGGAGCTATTCCAAATGGTTGCTCCACTATACGTATCCTGACTGCTACTCAGAGTCGTCCGGATAGGTGTCAAAGCTTGCATCGACGTAACCCTTTACGACGAACTCTTTATCACCTCCATAATCGAGAAATATTTCCTTAGTCCTCTAGTTACTAAGGATAATCTTGACCGCTGTCCAGTGATCCACTCCTGGACCACTCTTGTACCCCTTGACAGACTCATGGCAAGCCACACACTAGGTGCGGTACACAGCATGGCATACTATACAGAGCCTATGGATAAGGCATAGGGGACGACCTTCATCCTTTCTCTTTCTTCTGCCGTGGTCGAGCTTTGAGTCTCACTCAACTCCACACCTTACAAATCAGGCAAGAACTCTTTCTTTGACTGATCCATTTTGAACTCTTTCAAAATCTTGTCAAGGTATGTACTCATTGAAAGTCTTATCAGACGTCTTGATCTATCTCTATAGATCTTGATGCCCAATATTTAAATAGCTTCATTCCAGGTTTTTCTTTGAAAAACTCCTTTCAAACAACCCTTTATGCTTTCTAGAAATTCTACATCATTTCCGATCAACAATATGTCATTCACATATACTTATCAGAAATTCTATAGTGCTCCCACTCACTTTATTGTAAATACAATTTTCTCATAAACTTTGTATAGACTCAAAAACTTTGATCACCTCATCAAAGCGTATATTCATACTCTGAGATGCTTGCTCCAGTCCATAGAAGGATCGCTGGAGTTTGCATACATTTTAGCATCCTTAGGACTGACAAAACCTTCCGGTTGTATCACATACAACCTTTCCTCACGGATACCGTTAAGGAAACAATGTTTTGACATCCATCTGCCAGATTTCATAATCGAAAAATGCAGCAACTGCTAACATAATTCCAACAGACTTAAGCATCGCTACGGGTGAGAAAGTCTCATCGTAGTCAACTCCTTGAACTTGTGAAAAACCCTTTGCCACAAGTCGAGCTTTATAGATGGTGACATTACCGTCCGCGTCCGTCTTCCTTTTAAAGATCCATTTGTTCTGAATGGCCTTTCGCCCTTCAGGTAATACTTCCAAAGCCCATACTTTGTTTTCATACATGGATCCCATCTCGGATTTCATGGCCTCTAACCATTTCTCGGAATCCGGGCCCATCATCGCTTCTCCATAGCTCGTAGGTTCATCGTTGTCCAACAACATGACCTCTAAGACAGTGTTGCCGTACCACTCAGGAGCAGTACGCGTCCTTGTTGACCTACGAGGTTCGATAGTAACTTGATCCGAAGCTTCATGATCATCAACATTAACTTCCCCTTCAACTAACGTAGGCTCCACAGGAACAACTTTCTGCGCTGCGCTACTCTCTGGTTGAAACAAAGGTTTAACAACCTCATCAAGTTCTATCTTCCTCTCACTCAATTCTTTCGAAAGAAACTCTTTCTCGAGAAAGGACCCGTTTTAGAAACAAACACTTTGTGCTTGGATCTAAGATAGAAGGTTTACCCAACTGTTACGTTAGGGTATTCTATGAAGATGCATTTGTCCGCTTTGGGTTCGAGCTCATCAGGTGAAAACCCTTTTTCACATAAGTGTCGCAGCCCCAAACATTAAGAAATGACAGCTTAGGTTTCCGCCAAACCAAAATTCATACGGTGTCATCTCAACGGACTTAGATGGTGCCCCTTTTAAAGTGAATGTGGTTGTCTCTAATGCATAACCCTAAAACGATAGTGGTAAATCGATAAGAGACATCATAGTTCGCACCATATCCAATAGAGCACGACTACGACGTTCGCACACACCATCACACTATGGTGTTCCAGGTGGCGTGAGTTGTGAAACAACTTCCACATTGTCTTAAGTTGTATACCAAACTCGTAACTCAGATGTTCACCTCCATGATCATATCGTAGACATTTTATCTTCTTGTCACGATGATCTCAAACTTCACTCTGATTTTGTTTGAACTTTTCAAACGTTACAAACTTGTGTTTCATTAAGTAAATATCCCCATATCTACTCTAATCATCAGTGAAGGTAGGAAAATAACGGTATCCACCGCACGCTACAACACTCATTGGACCGAATACATCAACATGTATTATTTCCAATAAGTTACTTGCCCGCTCCATCATACCGGAAAACGGGGTCTTAGTCATCTTGCCCATGAGGCATGGTCCGCATGTCTCAACCGATTCGAAATCGAATGAGTCCAAAGATCCATCAGCATGGAGTTTCTTCATGCGTTTTACACCAATATGACATTTAGCGGCAGTGCCACAAGTATGTGGTACTATCATTATTAACTCTGTATCTTTTGGCATCAATATTATGAACATGTGTATCACTACGATCAAGATTCAATAAACCATTCTCATTGGGTGCATGACCATTGAAGGTTTTATTCATGTAAATAGAATAACCATTATTCTCTAACTTAAATGAATAACCGTATTGCAATAAACATGATCTAATCACGTTTATGCTCAACGCAAACACCAAATAACATTTATTTAGGTTCATCACTAATTCCGAAGGTAGAGAGAGCGTGCGATGGTAATCACATCAACCTTGGAAACACTTCCAACACTCATCGTCACCTCACCCTTAGCTAGCCTCCGTTTATTCCGTAGCTTTTATTTCGAGTTACTAACATTTAGCAACCGAACCGGTATCTAATACCCAGGTGCTACTAGGAATACTAGTAAGGTACACATCAATAGCACGTATATCAAATATACTTCTGTCGACGTTGCCAGCCTTCTTATCTACCAAGTATCTAGGGCAGTTCCGCTTCAGCGACCGTTCTCCTCATAATAGAAGCACTCAGTCTCGGGTTTGGGTTCAACCTTGGGTTTCTTTACTGGAGCAGCAACTGGCTTGCCATCCATGAAGTATCCCTCCTTGCCCTTGCCCTTCTCGAAACTAGTGGTTTTACTAACCATCAACACTTGATGCTCCTTCTTGATTTCTACCTTCGCGGTGTCAAACATCGCGAATAGCTCAGGGATCATTATTTCCAACCCTGGCATTTTATAGTTCACCACGAAGCACTAGTAGCTTAGTGACAGTGACTTGGAGAACTATATCAATCACTATCTTATCTGGAAGATCAACTCCCACTCGATTCAAGTGATTGTAGCACCCAGACAATCTGAGCACATGCTCACTGATTGAGCTATTCTCCTTCATCTTGCAGGCAAAGAATCTTGTTGGAGGTCTCATACCTCTCAACACGGGCACGAGCCTGAGATCCCAAGAACATCTCATATGTTCTGTGACGTTCAAAACATTTTGGAGCCTCAATTCTAAGTAGTAATGCATGACGCACTGAACTATTAAGTAGTCATCGGAACGTGCCTGTCAGATGTTCACAACATCTACAGACGACGCTAGAGGGGGTGGCGCACCGAGCGGTGCTTTAAGGACATAAGCCTTCTGTGCAGCAATGAGGACAATCCTCAGATCACGGGACCCAGTCCGCATTATTGCTACCATCATCTTTCAACTCTATTTCTCTAGGAACATATAAAAATTCAAGGGAGCTACAGCGCGAGCTAGTAATCTACAACATAATTTGCAAAGACATTTTGACTATGTTCATGATAATGATTTTAGTTAATCATATTACTTAAAAACTCCCACTCAAATTGACATCCCTCTGGTTATTCGAGTGTCACATGATCCAAATCCACCAACTCAAGTCCGATCATCACGTGAGTTGAGGTGGTTTCAATGGTGAACATCTTCATGTTGATCATATCTACTATATGACTCATGTTTGACCTTTCGGTCTCTTGTGTTCCGAGGCCATGTCTGTACATGCTAGGCTCGTCAAGTTTAACCCGAGTGTTCCGCACATGCAACACTGGATTGCACCCGTTGTATGCGAACGTAGAGTCTATCACACCCGATCATCACGTGGTGTCTCGAAACGACGAACTTTCGCAACGGTGCACACTCGGGGAGAACAAAATTTATCTTGAAATTTAAGTGAGGGATCACCTTATAATGCTACCGTCGTCCTAAGCAAAATAAGATGCATAAAAGGATTAACATCACATGCAAATCATAAGTGACATGATATGGCCATGAACTTGTGCTTTTGATCTCCATCTTCAAAGCACCGGCATGATCTCCATCGTCACCGGCATAACACCATGATCTCCATCATCTTGATCTCCATCAATGTGTCGCCATGAGGTTGTCACGCCGACTGTTGCTTCCACGACTATTGCTAACTCATAGCGATAAAGTAAAGCAAAAACGGCGAAAATAATTAAAGACAACCCTATGGCTCCTGTCGGTTGCCGTACTCATCGACATGCAAGTCGTGATATTCTATACAATACATGATCATCTCATACATCACATATATCTCATCATGTAATTGGCCATATCACATCACAACATACCCTGCAAAAACAAGTTAGACGTCCTCTAATTGTTGTTGGAAGTTTTACGTGGCTGCTACGGGTATCTAGCCAGAACAATTCTTACCTACGCAAAAACCACAACGGTGATACAAAAATTGCTATTCAACCTTCCCAAGGACCGCCTTTGTCAAATCCGATCCGACTAAAGTGGGAGAAACAGACACCCGCCAGACATCTTTATGCAACGAAGTTACATGTCAGTTGATGGAACCGGTCTTTCGTAAGCGTACGAGTAATGTTGGTCCGGGCCGCTTCATCCCACAATACCGCTGAATCAAGAAAAGACCAAGGGAGGAAGCAATCTGAATATCAACGCCCACAAACTCCTTTGTGTTCTACTCGAGATCTCATCTACACATAGACCTAGCTCTGATACCACTGTTGGGGAACGTTGCATGGGAAACAAAAAATTTCCTACGCACACGCAAGATCTATCCATGGTGATGAGCATCTACGAGAGGGAGAGTGGATCTACATACCCTTGTAGATCGCTAAGCAAAAGCGTTAAGAAACGCGGTTGATGTAGTCGAACGTCTTCGCAATCCAAATCGCCGAGCGTCCCGCGATCCCATCACGATCCGTCCCGCGATCAAATCACGATCCGTCCCGCGATCCCATCATGATCCGTCCCGCGATCAAATCACGAACCGTCTCGCGATCCTGATCACGGTCCTTCCGATCTAGCGCCGAACAGACGGCACCTCCGCGTTCAGCACACATACAGTTCGATGACGATCTCCTCCTTCTTGATCCAGCAAGAGGGAGCGGAGAGGTAGATGAGTTCTCCGGCAGCGCGACGGCGCGGCGGCGGCGGAGGTGGAACTATTCCGGCAGGGCTTCGCCTAAACACTGCCGAAACTAGACTAGAGGAGAAAATGATCTAGAGGAAGTAGAGGGAGCACGTGGCAATTAGGGTTAGCTCTCCCCTCTAAATCCTCTAGTATATATAGGAGGAAGGGAGGGGAGGAGGCAGCCTCAAACCCTCAAGGGCTGGCCGAAATTGGAGGTGGAGGAGTCCTACTCCAATCCTATTAGGAGTAGGATTCCTCCTCTCCACTTGGAAACCCTTTCCACCTTTCCCCCTTTGGGTTTTTCCCACCCCTAGCCGCATGGGACTTAGTGGGGGGCTCGACCAGCCCACTAAGGGCTGGCTTGACTCCTCCCACAGCGCATGAGGCCCTTTGGGTCGAGACACCCCTCCCGATGGTCCCCGGCACCCCTCCCGGCACTCCCGGTACACTACCGAAATACCCGAAACTTTTCCGGTGACCAAAACGGGACTTCCTATATATCAATCTTTACCTCCGGACCATTCCGAAGCTCCTCGTGACGTCCAGGATATCATTCGGGACTCCGAACAACCTTTGGTCACCACCATACATAACTCTACTATACCGAAACGTCACCGAACCTTAAGTGTGCAGACCCTACGGGTTCGAGAACTATGTAGACATGACCGAGACACCTCTACAGTCAATAACCAATAGCGGGACCTGGATGCCCATATTGGTTCCTACATATTCTACGAAGATCTTTATCGGTTGAACCTCTATGTCAAGGATTCGGTTAATCCCGTATGTTGTTCCCTTTGTTCTTCGGTATGTTACTTGCCCGAGATTCGATCGTCGGTATCTCTATACCTAGTTCAATCTCGTTACCGGCAAGTCTCTTTACTCGTTCCGTAATACATGATCCCGTGGCTAACACTTTAGTCACATTGCTTGCAAGGGTTGTTGTGATGTTGTATTACCGAGTGGGCCCTGAGATACCTCTCCGTCACACGGAATAACAAATCCCAGTCTTGATCCATGCCAGCTCAACAGACACCCTCGAAGATACCTGTAGAGCATCTTTATAGTCACCCGGTTACGTTGCGACGTTTGATACACACAAGGTATTCATCCGGTGTCAGTGAGTTGCATGATCTCATGGTCATAGGAACAGATACTTGACATGCAGAAAACAATAGCAATAAACTGACACGATCATATGCTATGTTCATAGTTTGGGTCTTGTCCATCACATCATTCTCCTAATGATGTGATCCCGTTATCAAATGACATCTCATGTCTAAGGCTAGGAAACCTTAACCATCTTTGATCAACGAGCTAGTCTATTAGAGGCATACTAGGGACACAGTGTTCTCTATGTACCCACACATGTATTTGAGTTTCCAATCAATACAATTATAGCATGGATAATAAACGATTATCATGAACAAGGAAATATGATAATAACTAAATTATTATTGCCTCTAGGGCATATTTCCAACATCGACCCCCTTTAACAGTACGGTGTTTCCTATGACTCAAGAAAAAGGAAATGAAACAGTAAAAACAAATTCTTCACGCTTCATTGTCCTCGTTCATATCTTCAAGGTCACACCATCTTCTTCATTTTCAAAGTCTTCAGGGAACATCAAAGTCTTCAGCAAAGGTTTCACCAAAGTCTTCACCTTGAAGACATTCATTTTTAGGGGTCGATATTCTTCGAATATACCAAACTCCTCATCGACTTATAGAGCCTGTGTACACTCACAAACATATTAGTCCCTTAACCTATAAGTCTTCAATACACCAAAATCACTAAGGGGCACTAGATGCACTTACAAATATTCTGATAACTACCTGACTCGTTCCAACAGTAGCACTTGAACTTCCCCAAGTGCTAGGTTGAACTTACGCCAAAAGTGCCCAAATGGGGCTTGCGATATATCGTTGGAAAGCTATGGACACCAGTACAACAACCTAGGTCAAATTTTTAGCAAAATGTACACGGTTTAAGAGCAGTTTTGAAAACCATTTTTTTCATACAAAAAACGTGAATGGTATTTTCGAGCCTATTTCTAAACCGTTTATCAGAATGAGGCAAATGAGATGGCGTTGGATAGCTGCTACAAATCCGCTCATTTCACATGTTGGACGTTTTCCCAAATTCCCTACGATTAAAGAGGAATTTAAAAAATGACGAAATTTTAGAAACCGAACAGCCGGGTTCGTACTTCGGGGTTAATTTGAAAACGGCTAGTATGATTGATGCAAATGACATGGCCTTGAAAACCTTATGGAAATGTGCATCTTTTCATATAAAAAGTTTGTTCCAACTATGAACGGTTTAAAAGTAATTTAGAAAACGGCACAAGCTGTAACGAGTTCATATTTTCGCGTTATTTTTTTAACGGTTTGTCGGAATGTAGCAAACGATATGGTGTTGCAAAGCTTGAAAAAATGCGAAACTTGTATATGTAGATTGTTTTTTCCAATTATTTATGCTTTTAAGTCAATTTTGAAAATGGCTAAAAATGTTTTTTCGCCATAATTTCTACAAACTTTATCGGAATGGGGCAAATAATATACCATTGAAAAGCTACAGAAAATGCGAAACTTTTTCATGTAGATGGTTTTCTCTGATTCCTAGCCGTTTTCAAGCAATTTTGAAAACTGTGAGATCATGCATTCTGCCTTTATCGTGAAACACGGCCTTCGAAAATGCACCGCGTGAAGAACTTGAACTTCTTCGGCACAGCTACTTGAACTTCACTCTGTTCTTCACGTGGTGTTTTTTGCTTGTAGCTGTCCATCCACTCACCAGAATTGAGCAAGTGATATACCGATGGAAAGCTGTTGTAAATACATAATTTTTCCATGTTGATCATTTTTTCATACTCGCGACGGTTTAAAAGATTTTTGTTTGAAATTCATTCGGTGTAGTAGTTGAACTTTCTGCTCTTTCATGTTGAACTTCTGTGACGTATTTTTGTTTGTAATTTCTCATCCATTAGTTCGTGTTACACAAATGATATTCGTTTTGTATAAACCTCTCTCACAATAATTTGTTTAACTTTCTCCGACCGAGGACTTGAACTTATAGCAACAAAAAATTTGGACCTTGCTTTTTTATTCATTTTTCTCATATTAAGCACACACCATGTAGTACGTGAACTTTCTCCGTTTTTATAATTTGAATTTTTTATTCTATTTTTGAAATCGAATTGCTCCCAAATAATAATTGAACTTCTTTGTGGATTGAGAGAATTATTTTAAAACACAAAAAACAATTTCTTTCTTGTGTTTTTGAACATGGAAATACAAGGTGAACCTCTCTTGCAAGAATTTTTGAACTTCCCCGGGCAGAGCAAGCGAACTGCTTTCAACAAACCTTTTAATATTTTATTTATCTATTCTTTTATTTCTCACCCGAAACGCATTCCTTGTAGTACTTGAACTTTTCACTATGATCTCGTGTCACGTTTTTGTTAGAAGTTCTCACTTTTCCTAATTTAATAAAGAAAAAATCCACATTTTTTCATTACTTGGTAAAAAGATTAGATGCTACGACTATGGGCCAATTGAAAAGTTATATTTTTTTCTTCATCACACATTTCCTATCCACTCACCACCACACATCCTCTCCCCATCTTCTTTTTCTTCCTTGCCACAATAAATCCAAAGAAGCAACAACGCCACACACAACTACAATCTCATAAAAAATGTGTAACGGAATAAGAAAATTATTTTAAAACACCAAAAACATATATTTTTTGTGTGTTTTTGAACATGTAAAAACATGGCGAACCTCTCTCACAAGAGTTTTTTTACTTTCATGGGTCAAGAACTTGAACTTCTAGCAATAAAAAATTTAGACTTTGCATTTTTATTCTTTTATTCTCATAAAAAATGCACATCGTGCAGTACATGAACTTCTGGCATTTATCAGTTTGAACTTCTCTCTATTTCGCTTTAGTAACAGAAAAAATCTGAGTTTTTTGTAGATATCAAAGTGCTCTAATTTTTAAATTTTGGAACACACATGTTTACAAACTGAAACAAAATATGTGGCCACTAAGAAGATTATTGATGTGCTTCGTTACTTAATTTTGAACTTCTAGGGGTCATGCTAGAAATGGAGAAAATCTGTTTTTATATAAAAATTAGAAGTGCTCTATTATTTCAATTTGACCTTCTTGGTTTTATTTTTAGAAACAAAAAAATCATTTCTTCTATTCATGTAATTTCATTCCCGTAACTTCAGAGACAAATATGAAACAATAGCAATGGATGAATTGGGCTCCTCTTAGCAAAGTAGTAGGCTCCTCTTAGACTTTTGTTTTGTTGTGAACAATAGAATTGAAAAATATAAGTTTAGAGCTGGTCCGTGTGCACTTGATGAAATGTATCCCTTTTCTCTGGTCTGTATTCACCCGGTAGTAACCAACTAACCATGTGCTTATCCTCTCATACACTGCACATTTGTTATCCACACCACGATGCTTTTTTGACCCTTTTACGTTCTGATCACGGGCTGCCTTTGCTCTCTTCCTGGTACACCCAAATCTGCAGCAAGTTCAAAGAAAGAAAACGCTAATAAGAGTTAGTCGTTGGGTGCCATAGTCTTACATGGGGAGAGGCGTCAGGGGAGTACTACGCACAACTGTTTTGGAGATGCGCCAAGGAAGCCACCGAGCGCCGTGCACGACAGCAAGAGAGGCTGGACGAAAGTTCGAAGAAATGAGAAATTGAAGGTCACAGGTGGCAGCTTGCTCGAGATTGTAGTGGGAAGGGAAGGTCAGAGAGGTTGGCAGGGAAGGTCGCTCATCGTGGATGGCTTCTGATGACGCAATAAGCAAAGAACTTGCCGGAGGAGCACGGAAGATTAGACGGGGACATGTGGTGGACATCCAGCTTGGATTCTAGCGCGGAGGATGTGTGAGATGGAGAGGACAACCGCTGCAGTTTTTTTAGAAGCCCGGGGATGCGCCCGCAGATGGATGTGGCCGGTGATGCGCTGTTGACCCGGGCGGCAGCACAAGCAGGAAACGAGCGGCGATGAGCATATGGTGAAGGCAGCGGCGCGCAGGGAGCCAACCGATCACACATAGGTGGCCAGTAGCGGTGGCGCGCAGGGACCTGGGCCGCGGCACATAGGTGGTCAGAGGCGGAGGCGGACACGAGGGAGGAGGCGCGCTGGCCGTGGGAAAGGAGCCGCACCTTCTGTGAGGGTACAAGGATGCCGGCCATGAGGTAGGAGGCTCGCCGGCCATGGCAGAGGGGTCATCGCCGGCGGGTGGATCGGGATGCGGTAGCTGCTTCGACCAGAGATCCAGAATGGCGTCGGGGAAGAAGGTAGAGGAGGAGGGAGGAGAAGGGGAGGTGTGCAGGGGCGGGACATGGGGATGGTGCGCGGCGGCGGGGGTGCCTAGGGATGGCGCACGGCGGCGAGGATGGCTGGGGTGTGGACGCGGCGGGGGTTACAGGGTGGAGACACGGGAGAGTGGGAGGTTGGGGAAGGGAGCCACGGCCGAGGTGGGATTTTTTATTAGGTGGTCGGTTCGGTTTTCAGATCTCGGGAGGACCTCCGCGCGCCCTAGGCGCTGTGATTAGAATAACTATTCTGATCCTAGGATCAGAATAGTATTCTGATAACGATCGGCCCTATAGGGCGCGACGGACACGCTCCTGATCTCTGAACCCGCAGCGAAACAAAAGAGAAAAAGCCCAAACAAAAAAATCACCCACGTTCCCCATCTCTCCCCACTCTTCCCGATTCCCAGCCGGCTCCATCCCTGCCGCCGCGCGCCTCCCCCTCCTCCCAACGCCCGATGAGCCTCCCGCTGCTCCCCCGGATGGCACGCCTCCCTCTTCATCTCAACGGTCGGCGTGCCTCCCCCTGCTCCCCACGGCCTTCCCTTCTTCCACCCGGCGACGACCTCCCCCCCCCCCGGTTCCACCCCGGCGATGGCATCTCCTCCTCTGTGCGCCATCCTCCACAATCGTCGCCCCCGCCGCCAACCAGTACCACTGCCCCCACCCCGTCACCAACGGCCACCACAGCCACCGCCCCGCCCAGAACTGGCGCCGCCCACTCGGCGCCCAACGGACACCGCCTCCTCCCCAACCACCGTCACCTCCCGGATCCGCTGCCACCAGCTCCCCACCAGATCGCGTCATGCGCCTCCATCCACACACTCGTCACCGTCCCCCACATGCCCACCTCCTTTCTATCCCTCCATTGTGCACTTCCCACCAGATCTCGCCGTCGGGGCTTCGAATCTTATGGCCCGGAGCTGCCATGCGTCGGATCTCACAGGCTTTCCCATGTTCCTGTCGTTACCACCCATGCTCGCAACCCCACAGCTGCGACGCGCCACGGGCACTAGCGGTCTACTCCTTGATGACCCACAAGTATAGGGGATCTATCGTAGTCCTTTCGATAAGTAAGAGTGTCGAACCCAACGAGGAGCAGAAGGAAATGACAAGCGGTTTTCAGCAAGGTATTCTCTGCAAGCACTGAAATTATCGGTAACAGATAGTTGTGTGATAAGATAATTCGTAACGGATAACAAGTAACGAGTGGAACAAAGGTGCAGCAAGGTGGCTCAATCCTTTTTGTAGCAAAGGACAAGCCTGGACAAACTCTTATATAAAGCAAAGCGCTCCCGAGGACACATGGGAATTACTGTCAAGCTAGTTTTCATCATGCTCATATGATTCGCGTTCGTTACTTTGATAGTTTGATATGTGGGTGGACCGGTGCTTGGGTGCTGTCCTTACTTGGACAAGCCTCCCACTTATGATTAACCCCTCTCGCAAGCATCCGCAACTACGAAAGAAGAATTAAGATAAATCTAACCATAGCATGAAACATATGGATCCAAATCAGCCCCTTACGAAGCAACTCATAAACTAGGGTTTAAGCTTCTGTCACTCTAGCAACCCATCATCTACTTATTACTTCCCAATGCCTTACCCTAGGCCCAAACAATGGTGAAGTGTCATGTAGTCGACGTTCACATAACACCACTAGAGGAAAGACAACATACATCTCATCAAAATATCGAACGAATACCAAACTCACATGATTACTTATAACAAGACTTCTCCCATGTCCTCAGGAACAAATGTAACTACTCACAAAGGATATTCATGTTCATAATCAGAGGAGTATTAATTATCATTAAGGATCTGAACATATGATATTCCACCAAATAAACCAACTAGCATCAACTACAAGGAGTAATCAACACTACTAGCAACCCACAGGTACCAATCTAAGGTTTTGAGACAAAGATCAGATACAAGAGATGAACTAGGGTTTGGAGAGGAGATGGTGCTGGTGAAGATGTTGATGGAGATTGACCCCCTCTCGATGAGAGGATCATTGGTGATGACGATGGCTTCGATTTCCCCCTCCGGGAGGGAAGTTTCCCCGGCAGAACGGCTCTGCCGGAGCCCTAGATTGCTTCTGCCCAGGTTCCGCCTCGAGACGGCGGCGCTTCGTCCCGAAAGCTCTCTCTTGATTTTTTCCAGGTCAAAACACATCATATAGCAGAAGATGGGTACCGGAGGCCTGCCAGGTGGCCCACAAGCCACAGGGGCGTGCCCAGGGGGGTAGGACGCGCCCCCAGGCTTGTGGCTGCCTGGTGGGTCCCCTCTGGTATCTTCTTCGCCCAATATTTTTTATATATTCCAAAACAATTCTCCGTAGATTTTCAGGACTTTTGGAGTTGTGCAGAATAGATCTCTCATATTTGCTCCTTTTCCAGCCCAGAATTCCAGCTGCCGGCATTCTCCCCCTTCATGTAAACCTTGTAAAATAAGAGAGAAAAGGCATAAGTATTGTACCATAATGTGTAATAACAGCCCATAATGCAATAAATATCAGTATTAAAGCATGATGCAAAATGGACGTATCAACTCCCCCAAGCTTAGACCTCGCTTGTCCTCAAGCGAAAGCCGACATCGATAATCATGTCCACATGTTTAGAGATATAGGTGTCGATAAAATAAAATACGGACATGAAGGCATCATGATCATCTTTAGAACAGCAACATATATTGACATATAATTTCTTATGCTAAAGTGACAATTCATTCACAGTATGAATCAGAAACTTTATTGAAAACTAACAAACTATGATCTCGGTCATTGAAGCAATTGCAATTTATCATAACATCGGAAAGAGTCAATATAAGAGCTTTTCAGCAAGTTCACATACTCAACTATCATTTAGTCTTTTACAATTGCTAACACTCACGCGATACTTATGAGATCAAAGTTTCAATCGGACACAGAGAAAGATAGGGGCTTATAGTTTCGCCTCCTAACTATTTACCTCAAGGGTAATGTCAACAATAATAGTTTATGATAACCTACATCCGAGTGGATATATATGTCTAGATCATTCCCCAACACATGACGCTTGCCAAGAGAAAAAGGCGATAAAAAGGAAGTGGTGAAGATCACCAAGACTCTTGCATAAAGGTAAGTACTAGAAAGTAAAAGTAAAAGATAGGCCCTTCGCAGAGGGAAGCAGAGGTTGTCATGCGATTTAATGGTTGGATGCATAATATCTTAATGCAAAAGAACGTCACTTTATATTGCCGCTTGTGATAAAGAACTTTATTATGCAGTCCGTCGCTTTTATTTCTTCCATATCACAAGTTCGTATAAAGTTTGTTTTCCTCACACTAATAGATCATACATATTTAGAGAGCAATTTTTTATTGCTTTCACCGATGACAACTTACTTGAAGGATCTTACTCAATCCATAGGTAGGTATGGTGGACTCTCATGGCAAAACTGGTTTAAGGGTGTTTGGATGCACAAGTAGTATCTCTACTTGATGCGGAAGTTTTGGCTAGTATGAGGTGGAAGCAAGCGTCGCATGTTAGAGGATCCATGACAATATAACTTCTATTCGGAAATAAGCAAACATAAATCATTATGTTGTCTTCCTTGTCCAACATCAACTTTTTAGCATATAATATTTTGATGAGTGCTCACAATCACAAAAGATGTCCAAGATAGTATATTTATATGTGAGACCTCTCTCTCTTTATTACTTCCTATTAATTGCAACAATGACCAAAACTATGTTTGTCAACTAACAACAAGTTTCATGCGACATACTTCTTATATGTGAAGTCGTCACTTCCCATAAGATCATTATATAATATTTTTACTTCTTTAACTCTTTATTTCTTTTTCTCCAGACCATAGCAAGAAAGCAAAGCCCTCAATTCAAACTAATCTTTATTATATAACTCTCGGACTCAATTACATAGAGGGAACATAAGGCAATACTCAAGGCTAGATCATACTAAAAACTTTTATTCTACTAGATAAAGATGTAACCAAAAGTATCGAACTAAGCAAAACGATAAAGATAAAGGTGTGATGATGATACGATACTGGGACACCTCCCCCAAGCTTGGCACAAGCCAAGGGGAGTGCCAATACCCATGTGTTTATGTCTCTTTCTTCGGCGGTGGTGATCCAATATTCTTGGCAATAATACCCTTTAGAATGTGATTTTCTTCCTCTAGTTTATTGACTTGTTGTCTGAGATCCATTATTTCCTTACGGAGTTTGCCCGTGACGGCCAGAGCTCCGATCACCCATGGATGCTTCCTAGCTGCGGGGGAAAAGCAACACTCTTTTTCATGTTATCATAAGAGAAAAATCGAGCATTAGGAGGTGTGACCGAATCCGGTATTGCTGAGCTCTGGAGTTCCTCAAGCGGAACTCCTGGTTGAAGGCGGGAAGTAGCTTCTTGGTCCTCCTCCATGGCGTCTACTCTTTTAAGGTCAGCCTCCATCTCTTCCTCCATTGACCACCCAAAGGGTTCACCTTGGCTGTAGGCCCTTGGTTCCTGTGCCGGGTGAGAGACACGACTCTCCCCGACCGACTCTTGTGAAGACAACTTGCTCCAAATCTGCTGTAGAATTAGCTAAAAACAAGAACAGAGGATTTTTCCGTGGTACAGTGGTCAAAACCTTTGGGAGATTATATAATGAATTTTTTACCGACCAAAAGAAGTATTCTACAAGGAAACGGAGTCCGGAGGGCACACGAGGTGGCCACAAGCAACATGGACGCGCACAGGGGGGTAGGGCGCGCCCTCACGGCTTGTCGCCTCCTCGTGTACTATTCGGACTACTTTAAATTTTCCTAATTTTTTAAATATTCCAAAACGGAGAAAAATTGCTGTTGGAAAAGTTTTGGAGTCGGTTTACTTACCGTACCACATACCTACTCCTTTTCGGAGTCTGAAACGTTCTGGTAGACATCCCTTATGTACTCCTCCGGGGTTATGGTATTAATAATATTGGTTTCTACATTTAGGGGAGTACCTAAGATATAATATTTGATTCTCTGCCCGTTTACTACCTTCGGATTTGTGCCTTCGGCGTTGTTGATCTTGATGGCACCGGAACGATATACTTCCTCGATAATGTAAGGACCTTCCCATTTAGAGAGAAGCTTTCCTGCAAAAAATCTTAAACGAGAATTGTATAGCAAGACATGGTCACCTACATTGAATTCACGCTTTTGTATCCTTTTATCATGCCATCTCTTAACTTTTTCTTTAAACAACTTGGCATTCTCATAGGCCTGGGTTCTCCATTCATCAAGTGAGCTAATGTCAAATAACCTCTTCTCACCAGCAAGTTTGAAATCATAGTTGAGCTCTTTAATTACCCAATAAGCTTTATGTTCTAGTTCAAGCGGTAAGTGACATGCTTTTTCATAAACCATTTTATACGTAGACATACCCATAGGGTTTTTATATGCAGTTCTATAAGCCCATAATGCATCATCAAGTTTCTTAGACCAATTCTTTCTAGATCTATTAACAGTCTTTTGCAAGATCAATTTAATTTCTCTATTGCTCAATTCTACTTGACCACTAGACTGAGGATGATATGGAGATGCAATTCTATGGTTGACATCATACTTAGCAAGCAATTTACGGAAAGCACCATGAATAAAGTGTGAGCCACCATCAGTCATTAAGTATCTAGGGACTCCAAACCTTGGGAAAATAACTTCTTTAAGCATTTTAATGGAAGTGTTATGATCAACACTACTAGTTGGAATGGCTTCTACCCACTTAGTAACATAATCAACAGCATCCAAAATATGTGTATACCCATTGGAGGAAGGAAAAGGTCCCATATAATCAAAGCCCCAAACATCAAATGGTTCAATAACAAGTGAATAGTTCATAGGCATTTCCTGACGTCTACTAATATTACCAATTCTTTGACACTCATCACAAGACAAGACATAATTATGAGCATCCTTGAAGAGAGTAGGCCAATAAAAACCAGACTGTAGTACCTTGTGTGCACTTCTATCTCCAGCATGGTGTCCTCCGTAGGCCTCGGAGTGACACTTACGTAGGATCTGTTCCTGTTCATACTCAGGTACACAATGTCTAATAACACCATCTACTCCTTCTTTATAAAGGTGTGGGTCATCCCAAAAGTAATGTCTTAAATCATAGAAGAACTTTTTCTTTTGCTGGTATGTGAAACTAGGTGGTATAAATTTAGCAACAATGTAATTAGCATAATCAGCATACCATGGAGTATTACGAGAAGCATTTATGACAGCTAATTGTTCATCACAAAAGCAATCATCAATAGGTAGTGGCTCATCAAGAACATTTTCTAACCTAGACAAGTTGTCTGCTACGGGGTTCTCAGCTCCCTTTCTATCAATAATATGCAAATCAAATTCTTGTAGCAAAAGAACCCATCTAATAAGTCTAGGTTTAGCATCTTTCTTTTCCATAAGATATTTAATAGCAGCATGATCAGTGTGAACAGTTACTTTGGAATCAACAATATAAGATCTGAACTTATCACAAGCAAACACAACTGCTAAAAATTCCTTTTCAGTGGTAGCATAGTTTCTTTGAGCACTGTCTAGAGTTTTACTAGCATAATGGATAACATTTAATTTCTTATCAACTCTTTGTCCTAGAACAGCACCAACGGCATAATCACTAGCATCACACATGATTTCAAAGGGTAGGTTCCAATTAGGTGATTGAACAACAGGTGCAGAAATCAAGGCTTTCTTAAGGATTTCAAATGCTTCTACGCAATCATCATCAAAAACAAAAGGAACATCTTTTTGCAAGAAATTAGTGAGAGGCCTAGAAATTTTAGAGAAGTCTTTAATAAATCTCCTATAGAAACCAGCATGACCGAGGAAACTTCTTATACCTTTGATATCCGTAGGACACGGCATTTTTTCAATAGCATCAACTTTAGCTTTATCCACCTCAATACCTCTTTCGGAGATTTTGTGCCCCAAGACAATACCTTCATTAACCATAAAGTGGCACTTTTCCCAATTCAAGACAAGATTAGTTTCTTCACATCTCTGCAAAACTCGATCAAGGTTGCTTAAGCAATCATCAAAAGAATTTCTATAAACGGAGAAATCATCCATGAAAACCTCAACAATCTTTTCACAAAAGTCAGAGAATATAGCAGTCATACATCTTTGAAAGGTAGCAGGTGCATTGCATAAACCAAAAGGCATACGTCTATAAGCAAAGGTACCGAAAGGGCAAGTAAAAGTAGTTTTTTCTTGATCCTCTTTTGACACAGGTATTTGAGAGAAACCAGAGTAACCATCTAGAAAGCAGAAGTGTGTATGTTTGGATAATCTTTCTAGCATTTGATCAATAAAAGGTAAAGGGTGATGGTCTTTTCTAGTAGCTTTATTTAATTTTCTAAAATCAATTACCATTCTATAACCTGTAACAATTCTTTGTGGGATCAATTCATTTTTATCATTAGGAACAACGGTAATACCTCCCTTCTTAGGGACACAATGAACAGGACTTACCCATCTACTATCAGCAATAGGATAAATTATACCTACCTCCAGAAGCTTTAATATTTCATTTCTTACCACTTCTTTCATTTTAGGATTTAACCGTCGTTGGTGATCAACAGCTGGTTTAGCATCAGGCTCCATATTAATTTTATGCTGACATAAAGTGGGACTAATGCCCTTAAGATCATCAAGAGTATATCCAATAGCGGCACGGTGCTTCCTCGGAGTTTTCAATAATCTCTTTTCTTCATGCTCTGAAAGGTTAGCACTAATAATAACAGGATATATCTTCTTTTCATCAAGATAGACATATTTTAGAGTATCAGGTAATTGTTTAAGCTCAAACACGGGGTCACCCTTGGGTGGAGGAGGATCCCCAAGAATCTCAACGGGCAAGTTGTGTTTCAAAATAGGATGTTGATCAAAGAAAATCTTATCTATTTCATTCCTTTCATTCATATGCATATTGTTTTCATGGTCTAGCAAATATTGTTCTAAGGGATCAGTAGGAGGCACAGCAATAGAAGCAAGACCAACAATTTCATCTTTACTAGGCAATTCTTTGTCATGGGGTTGTCTACGAAATTTAGAGAAATTGAACTCATGAGACACATCCCCAAAACTTACAGTAACAGTTTCTTTCTCGCAATCTATCTTAGCATTAACGGTGTTCAAGAAAGGTCTACCAAATATAATGGGACAAAAATCATCCTGTGGGGAACCAAGAACAAGAAAATCAGTAGGGTATTTTACTTTCCCACACAAGACTTCAACATCTCTAACAATCCCAATTGGTGATATAGTATCTCTATTAGCAAGCTTGATAGTAACATCAATATCTTCTATTTCAGCAGGTGCAATATCATTCATAATTTCTTGGTATAAAGTAAAGGGAATTGCACTCACACTAGCACTCACATCACATAAGCCAAGATAACAATGATCTCCTATTTTAACAGAAACAACAGGCATGCCAACAATAGGTCTATGTTTATCTTTAGTATCAGGTCTAGCAATTCTAGCAGCTTCATCACAGAAATAAATAACATGCACATCAATATTATCGACCAAGAGATCTTTAACCATAGCAATACTAGATTCAACTTTAATTTGTTCAGGGGGTGTAGGTGTTCTAGTATAACTCTTACGAACCACAGCTGAAGCTTTGGCATGATCCTTTATTCTAACATGGAAAGGTGGTTTTTCAATATAAGCAGTAGGAACAACAGGATCAACATTATAAGTAATGGTTTCTTCTACAACTTTAATAGGTTCTACTACTTTCACTTAAATGGGAGGATTGTATTTAAACCACTTATTCTAGGGGAGATCAACATGAGTAGCAAAAGATTCACAAAAGGAAGCTACTATCTCAGAATCAAGTCCATATTTAGTGCTAAATTCACGAAAAGCATCGGTATCCATAAAAGATTTAACACAATCAAACTTAAGGTTTATACCTGACTCCTTACCTTCGTCGAGCTCCCAATCTTCAGAGTTGCGTTTAATTCTTTCCAATAAGTCCCATTTGAATTCAATAGTCTTCTTCATAAAAGAACCAGTACAAGAAGTATCGAGCATGGATTGATTATTACGAGAAAGCCGAGCATAAAAATTCTGAGTAATAATTTCTCTCGAGAGCTCATGATTGGGGCATGAATATAACATTGACTTAAGCCTCCCCCAAGCTTGAGCGATACTTTCTCCTTCACAAGGCCAACAATTATAAATATAATTCCGATCACGATGAACCAGATGCATAGGATAAAACTTCTGATGAAATTCCATTTTCAATCGGTTGTAGTTCCATGATCCAGTATCGTCACATAGCCTATACCATGTCAATGCCTTCTCCTTCAAAGATAAAGGGAAGACCTTCTTCTTGACTTCATCCTCGGGCAAACCTGCAAGCTTAAATAATCCACAAACTTCATCCACATAGATTAGGTGCATATCCGGATGTAATGTTCCATCTCCTGCATAAGGATTAGCTAGCAGTTTCTTTATCATACTCAAAGGAATTTCATAATAAATATTTTCAGTAGGTTGAGGGGCAACTCTTTGCTCTTCCGGTCGGGGTGAAGATACCCCGAACAAACCCCTCAAAGGATTATTTTCCATAGTAACAAGTGACAGTGAATTTCAGCACACTATATAAATATTTCCTTACCAAATTCCACACACCAAAGGCGCTTCACTTCCCGACAATGGCGCCAGAAAAGAGTCTTGATGACCCACAAGTATAGGGGATCTATCGTAGTCCTTTCGATAAGTAAGAGTGTCGAACCCAAAGAGGAGCAGAAGGAAATGACAAGCGGTTTTCAGCAAGGTATTCTCTGCAAGCACTGAAATTATCGGTAACAGATAGTTGTGTGATAAGATAGTTCGTAACGGATAACAAGTAACGAGTGTAACAAAGGTGCAGCAAGGTGGCCCAATCCTTTTTTTAGCAAAGGACAAGCCTGGACAAACTCTTATATAAAGCAAAGCGCTCCCGAGGACACATGGGAATTACTGTCAAGCTAGTTTTCATCATGCTCATATGATTCGCGTTCGTTACTTTGATAGTTTGATATGTGGGTGGACCGGTGCTTGGGTGCTGTCCTTACTTGGACAAGCCTCCCACTTATGATTAACCCCTCTCGCAAGCATCCGCAACTACGAAAGAAGAATTAAGATAAATCTAACCATAGCATGAAATATATGGATCCAAATCAGCCCCTTACGAAGCAACTCATAAACTAGGGTTTAAGCTTCTGTCACTCTAGCAACCCATCATCTACTTATTACTTCCCAATGCCTTCCCCTAGGCCCAAACAATGGTGAAGTGTCATGTAGTCGACGTTCACATAACACCACTAGAGGAAAGACAACATACATCTCATCAAAATATCGAACGAATACCAAACTCACATGATTACTTATAACAAGACTTCTCCCATGTCCTCAGGAACAAACGTAACTACTCACAAAGCATATTCATGTTCATAATCAGAGGAGTATTAATTATCTTTAAGGATCTGAACATATGATCTTCCACCGAATAAACCAACTAGCATCAACAAGGAGTAATCAACACTACTAGCAACCCACATGTACCAATCTGAGGTTTTTAGACAAAGATCGGATACAAGAGATGAACTAGGGTTTGGAGAGGAGATGGTGCTAGTGAAGATGTTGATGGAGATTGACCCCCTCTCAATGAGAGGATCGTTGGTGATGACAATGGCTTCGATTTCCCCCTCCGGGAGGGAAGTTTCCCCGGCAGAACGGCTCTGCCAGAGCCCTAGGTTGCTTCTGCCCAGGTTCCGCCTTGAGACGGCGGCGCTTTGTCCCGAAAGCTCTCTCTTGATTTTTTTCCAGGTCAAAACACATCATATAGCAGAAGATGGGAACCGGAGGCCTGCCAAGTGGCCCACAAGCCACAGGGGCGCGCCCCCCAGGCTTGTGGCTGCCTGGTGGGTCCCCTCTGGTATCTTCTTCGCCCAATATTTTTTATATATTCCAAAACAATTCTCCGTAGATTTTCAGGACTTTTGGAGTTGTGCAGAATAGGTCTCTCATATTTGCTCCTTTTCCAACCCAGAATTCCAGCTGCCGGCATTCTCCCCCTTCATGTAAACCTTGTAAAATAAGAGAGAAAAGGCATAAGTATTGTACCATAATGTGTAATAACAGCCCATAATGCAATAAATATCAGTATTAAAGCATGATGCAAAATGGACGTATCACTCCTCTTGACCCTCAACCCAACAATGGACCGCCGACAACCGGGCATGTTCTCCTCCAAATCCTCGTGGACGTGTGTCCCAATGGCGCAGGGACGACCGAGGCGATGCGAGCATATGTGTTGTGCTGGAAAGAACAATGTGTTGTTCTGCAGAAAAATCCATTTGTCTTAATGGCAATGGACTTTTTTTCCTCCTCTACTCCGTCCATCTAGCACCAGATGTCGTCAAACGAGAAAAATGAAAATGTTTGTGAGATCATCTTTTGGTTTGTGTTGTGAAACGGTGAAGTTCACACCTTGTCATTATGAAAGGTTCAATGTGTTAAGAAGCTACGGTATTTGCTACTACACATATGTAATACAGTTGGTGAGTGGCGTGCGTGCATGTGTGTAGATTTGTTTTGTTTCTTAATTAGAGAAGTTCAAGGTTTATAAAAACATAGGATTTAGAAGTTCAAAACTGTTCATAAACGGTGAAAATTTTGAAAACATGGTCTACAAGAAAAAAATGATTCTCAAACAATTTAGTCGTCCTAGAGGCTCAGAAATGCTACAAGAAAAAATAAATAGAGAAGTTCAAATTTAAAAGACGAAGAGTTTCAATGTTTATTACAAACCCAAAGAAGGTGAAATTCAAAAAAACAAAGCATCTCAAACAATTTTAGAAATATTTTATCCATTTTAAAAAAAACTAGAAGTTCAAATTAAAATAATGCGGTTCAATTTTTATTAAAACAAGGATTTCCCCGCTACTAACAAATAAAACTAAGAAGTTCAAATTAAAAAAATGATGAAGTTCGATGTCTATAAAAATTCAAAATTTTAAAAGAGGTTCAGGTGCTCGGCGCGGGGGAGTTCAAAAACTTCTTTTGAGAGAGGCTCACTATGTATTGACATGTTCAAAAAACACAAAAATGTTGTTTGCGTGTTTTTAAGTAATTCTCTCAATCCATGAAAAATTGGTGTACGTTGTTTGAAAAGAAAATTTTAACCTTATTAGAAAAAGTTGTTTCTTTTCAACAGGTTTTTTTAATGGTATATTATATGTGCAACTCCGAGGAGGACTTGAGGAATCACGAACAAAAAAACGTGACAGAAGTTCATAGTGAAAACAACGAGAAGTTCAAGTACTACAAGAAATGCGTTTCAGGTGAGAATAAAAGAATGCAAAAATTAAAGCTTAAAAGGTTTGTTGCTAGAAGTTCAAGGGCTCTGCTCGGGGAAGTTCAAAAATTCTTACGAGAAAGCTTCACCTTGTATTTCCATGTTCAAAAATCACAAAAAGATGTTGTTTTTGGTGTTTTAAAATAATTCTCCCAATCCACAAAGAAGTTCGGTTATTTTTTGGGAGCAATTCTACTTCAAAAATAAAATAAAAATTCAAATTATAAAAAGAGAGAAAGTTCACGTACTACATGGTGCGTGTTTAATGTGAGAAAGATGAATAAAAAGGCAAGATCCAATTTTTTTGTTGCTATAAGTTCAAGTCCTCGGTGGAAGAAAGTTAGAAAATTATCGTGAGAGAGGTTTGTACAAAAAGGAATAACATTTGTGTAACACCGACGAATGAGTGAGAAATTACAAACGAAAATATGCTACAGAAGTTCAAACGAAAATACCGACGAATGAGTGAGAAATTACAAACGAAAATACCGACGAATGAGTGAGCCGTACCGCCACCATCTTCCCCGCGCGGCCCCGCCGCCGCCATCAGCCTCGCGGCCCCTTCACCATGCGTCGGTCAAACGGGTCACCACCAGACCTCCGAGCGCCGGCGTCGTCAGGCCTCTGAGTGCCGACATCTGATGCCCCCGGCAACCGCCATGTATGCGGGGAGACCGAGAGGTCGCCGTATCCACGCTGGACGACCGCAAAGTTCTCCGGAGGAGCTCCGCCGATGGGGTGGAGCTCGCCCGCCTCCCCATCCACAGCGTCCATGCCGTTCAATGCAGCAAACCCATCCCGTTCAACTTCCTACAGTGCAGCAAACCCATGTTGTTTCTGGTTAGGCATTTGGTAGATGCAGGGCATGCCTCTCTACTTCATCTAATCTCTCAACCGCTAGCGTTAGTTGTCATTATTTTTGTTGCTCAACCGTCGACGTTGAAGCCTTGTTGGATCTGCAGAAGAAATGATCGCGGTGTTTGACGCTGTTGTGGCAGACGTCGGCAGCTGCTTGACGAATTGCATCATGTACCTCCCTAGAACGTGCAGCCACTTGAGCATGAAACTTCAGTGACCCCTGCAAATTCAGATTTTTGCAGTGTTAGTTCAGTTCAAAGTTTGTCCATGGCTTCAATTTGTGTGTTAAAAAGTTCAGTGCAAAATTGTGCGTGACTATCTTTTTACCCAGCTAAAGAAGTTCATGAAGTTCTTTGCAAAAAGTTCGTGTATGCCAAAATTGATAGGTAGCCATATAGAGGAGTTGATGCTTGCTTGAGTTTTCTCAGTTGCCCGTTTTATTTCAGTGTGGTGGAGAACATGGCGTAGGTAAGTTGTTATGTGTGGATATGCATACATGTGTATATATATTCCAATTCTGCATGCATATCTACTCCAGATGAAACAGAGATACTACATGTAGTTATGTATTTCTGTTTAAAAAATTCACTGAAAAACCAGCTCTATTGAGTGCTGCATGTACATCAGTACAATGCGAGCAAAACCTGAAAAAAAATTCTCCTCGCCTCTACACCGTCCTTCTCAAGCACCATGTGCCTAGGGCTGGAAATTCTCAAGCACCATGTGCCCAGGGTTGTGTTTGTGTGCTCCTGTTCTGGTGTGCGTTGTGAAAAATGAGGAAGTTCAGCCTTATCCTTGTGAAGGTTCAATGTGTGTACCAGTTACAGAAATTCACAAATTTGAAAAAAATATACTTTAGTTGTGTGTGACGATTATATGGGGTGTACTAAATACATTTTGTGAATGAGAAGCTCATAATTTCCGCCACTGGTACATAAAAATTATTCGCTTTCGAAAAAAATGCACCTTGGTTGTCCAAATAAACAAATAAAGACATGAACACAACAAATATTTGTTCATGAATGAACCTTGAGAATCCAAGGTTTTACAAATATGTTCCATTCTCGAACATGATGTAACTAAAGTGAATAGTTACAAAAATATGAGAAAACGCCAACAATGTACACTTATTTAAAAAAAGTAGAAGTTCAAATTAAAATAGCAGAGCAGTTCGAGATTTACTATAAAACTAGGATCTTTCCCCTTTACAAAAATAAACCAAGAAATCCAAATTAAAAAGCAGATTAGGTCAAAAATGATGAAATTTTTGAATATTTCCTATTTTTAGGAAAAATCTAAAGGTTCAAATTTAAATAATGGAGAAGTTCAATGTTTATTACACTACCAAAAATGTCAAATTTAAAAAAACGAGCGGTTCAAAAAGTTTATAAAAATGGATTTTCCCTCTTTTCAGAAAAGACCTAGAAGTTCAAATTTGAATAATTGAGTGGTTCAATATTTATTATATAATTACGACTTTTCCTGTTACTTATGAATAACACCAAGAAGTCCTAACCAAAAAATGAAGTTAATTGATCTTTAAAAAAACTCAGATTTTTCCCAATACTACAAATTAAAACCAAGAAATTCAATTTAAAAAACGGAGTAGTTCAATGTATATAAAAAACTCAGGTTTTCTCATTACTAAAGAACAAAACCAAGAAGTTCAATTGGAAAAAGGAGAGCAGTTTGATATTTATTTGAAAAAACAGATTTTTTGAGTTACTAAAGCATAAACCAATAAGTTCAAGTCGAACTAACGAAGAAATTCGATGTTGCTGACAAAACTACAATTTTCACATTTCTAAAAATACACAAAGAAGTTCAAATAAAAAAGTAAGTGTGGTTTGATGTCTATAGAAAACTCAGATTTTTTCCGTTACTAAAGCGAAAGAGAGAGAAGTTCAAACTAATAAGTGCCGGAAGTTCATGTACTACATGGCGTGCATTTCGTATGAGAAAAAAAGAATAAAAATGCAAAGTCTACATTTTTGTTGCTAGACATTCAAGTGCTCGGCCCGACAAAGTTCAAAAATTCTTGTGAGAGAGGTACACCGTGTATTTACATGTTTAAAAAACATAGAAAAAGATGTTGTTTTTGTTGTTTTAAAATAATTCTCTCAATGCTCTCTTCCAAAATAAATGGTTGAAACAAATTCGTGTATGTTGTTCGAAAACAAAAGTTTAACCATATTAGAAAAACTTGCGTCTTTTCAATAGGTTTCTAATGGTACATCATTTGTGCAACTCCGAGGAACGGGTGAGGAATTACGGAAAAAAAATGTGACACAAGTTCGTAGTGAAAACAACGAGAAGTTCAAGTACTAAAAAGAATGTGTTTCAGGTGAGAATAAAAGAAACAAAAAATAAAAGCTTAAAAGGTTTGTTGCTAGAAGTTCAAGGGCTCTGCCCGGGGAAGTTCAAAAATTCTTACGAGAGAGCTTCACCTTGTATTTCCATGTTCAAAAATCACAAAAAGATGTTGTTTTTGGTGTTTTAAATTAATTCTCTCAATCCACAAAGAAGTTCAGTTATTATTTGGGAGCAATTCTATTTCAAAAAATAAAATCAAAAATTCAAATTATAAAAATAGAGAAAGTACACGTACTACATGGTGCGTGTTTAATGTGAGAAAGATGAATAAAAAGGCAAGTTACAATTATTTTGTTGCTATAAGTTCAAGTCCTCGGTCGGAGAAAGTTAGAAAATTATTGTGAGAGATGTTTGTACAAAAAGAAATATCATTTGTGTAACACCGACGAATGGGTGAGAAATTACAAAAGAAAATATGCGAGAGAAGTTCAACGCGTGAACACAGCAGGAAGTTCAGGTACTACACTGAATGAATTTCCGATGAAAATCTTTTAAACCGTCGCGAGTATGAAAAAAATGATCAAGATGGAAAAGTTGCGTGTTTACAGCAGCTTTCCATCGGTATATCACTTGCTCAATTCCGGTGAGTGGATGGAGAGCTACGAGCAAGAAACAACACGTGAAGAAACAGAGTGAAGTTCAGGTAGACGTGCTGATGAAATTCAAGTTCTTCACGCGGTGCATTTTCGAAGACTTTGTTTCGCGATAAAAGGCACAACGCATGATCTTGATGTTTTCAAAATTGCTTGAAAACGACTAGGAATCAAAGAAAACCATCTACATGAAAAAGTTTCGCATTTTCCGTAGCTTTTCAACGGTATATTATTTGCCCCATTCCGAGAAATTTTGTAGAAATTATGGCCAAAAAACGTTTTTCACCATTTTCAAAATTGACTTGAAACCATAAGGAATTGGGAAAAACAATCTACATAAAAAAGTTTCGCATTTCTTCAAGCTTTCCAACGCCGTATCATTTGCTGCATTCCGATAAACTGTTGAGAAAATAACGCGAAAATACGAACTCGGTGGGACTTCGGCCATTTTCAAATTTACGTTTAAATAGTTTAGAATTGAAAAAAAAAATCTCTACAAAAAAGAAGCGGATTTGCAGCAGCTATCCAACGCCATCTCATTTGCCTCATTCTAATAAACGGTTTAGAAATAGGCTCGAAAATACGATTCACGTTTTTTTTATGAAGAAAAACGGTTTTCAAAACTGCTCTTAAACCGTGTACATTTTGCCTAAAATTCAACCTAGGCTGTTATACTGGTGTCCATATCTTTGCAACGGTATATCGCAAGCCCCATTTGGACACTTTTTAGCGGAAGTTCAACCTAACACTTGGGGAAGTTCAAGTGCTACTACTGCGGCAGGTTCTGTAGTTATCAGAATATTATTCTCATCCCGTGATCAGAATAGTGTTTATGTATGTATGTATGTATATATATATATATATATATTGTTCCCCTCCCCCCAACCCCACCCCCACACACACATGACACGTAGCAGGGTGACGTTCCAGCGTTGTCACTCGAATGGATGATATATAGCGGCCCATCGGTATATAAGCGTGTCATCAAAAACCGCACAATGGACGCATGCATAGTCCACACACACACACACACACACACACACACACACACACACACAGAGAGAGACGCACACACGCACACGCACACACCGTCACCCATCCTTGGCCTTCCAGCGTTGTCAGTAAAAGGCATGACAAACCCTAAGGGCCCACCGATAGGTTTGTCGTCGGAAACCGAACAATGTAGGCACATGGTCCACACAAAGGCATGGGTTCACACATGAAAGGACGTGGATGTCGCCTAGAGGGGGGGTGAATAGGCGCTTTAAAATAATTACGGTTTAGGCTTGAACAAATGCGGAATAAAACTAACGTTTAATAAGTCAAGCACAAAACCTAAAATAACTAGGCTCACCTATGTGCACCAACAACTTATGCTAAGCAAGATAAACAACTAAGTGATAGCAAGATATATAGAAAGAAACAATATGGCTATCACAAAGTAAAGTGCATAAGTAAAGGGCTCGGGTAAGAGATAACCGAGGCACACGGAGACGACGATGTATCCCGAAGTTCACACCCTTGCGGATGCTAATCTCCGTTCGGAGCGGTGTGGAGGCACAATGCTCCCCAAGATGCCACTAAGGCCACCGTAATCTCCTCACGCCCTCGCACAATGCAAGATGCCGTGATTCCACTAAGGGACCCTTGAGGGCGGTCACCGAACCCATACAAACTAGGTTGGGGCAATCTCCACAACTTAATTGGAGGCTCCCAACAACACCACGAAGCTTCACCACAATGGACTATGGCTCCGAGGTGACCTCAAATGCTCGGGGCAATCTCCACAACCTAATTGGAGACCCCGACGCTTGCCCGGAGCTTTGCACCACAATGACTGAGCTCCGAGGCAACACAAGCTGTCTAGGGCGCCAAGGCACCCAAGAGGAACAAGCTCTAGGGTGCTCAAACACCCAAGAGTAATAAGCTTCTCAAACTTCACTTCCACGTATCATCGTGGAGAACTCAAACCTATGCACCAAATGCAATGGCAAGGGCACATGGAGTGCCCAAGTCCTTCTCTCCCAAATCCCTCCACAACAACTAATGCTATGGAAGAAGATGAGAGGAAGAACGAAGAAGAACACGAAGAACTCCAAGATCTAGATCCAAGGGGTTCCCCTCACATAGAGGAGAAAGTGATTGGTGGAAATGTGGATCTAGATCTCCTCTCTCTTTTCCCTCAAGAACTAGCAAGAATCATTAGAGGGATTGAGAGTTAGCAAGCTCGAAGAAGGTCAACAATGGGGGGCAAACTCGAGCTCAAGAGATAAGGTTCAATGGGGAAGAAGACCCCCTCTTATAGGTGGGGAAAAATCCAACCGTTATCCTCACAGCCCGCACAGAGCGGTACTACCGCTAGGGCGGTAGTAGCCATATGAAACACTACTGCAACGAGGCAACAGGGCGGTAGTACTGCCGGAGCGGTACTACCGCCTGCCCTCGCGGTACTACCGCGGGGTAGTATTCAACGGTCACTCAGGTGCAGCACACGGCAGAAGACACCGTGAGGCAGCGGTACTACCGCTCGGGGTAGCGGTACTACCGCGCGTCCATGGATGTAAAAAATTACTTCTGGGCTACATCCGCTGGAGCTAGCTTCGAGAAAATATCCGGCACGGTAGTACCGGAAGTAATTTGCGGTACTACCGCCCGAGGGGCGGAAGTAAAAAATTACTTCCGTGCAACAACCGTAGGTGTACGCTACAGGTGCTGGAGACAGCGGTACTACCGCTGGCACCTTGCGGTACTACCTCTCCGAGGAGCGGTACTACCTAGCCACTGTACTGCAGCACCTTGCTGCCTTCAACTACTCAGCTAGGAAAACGGAAGGATACAGTAAAACTAGAACTGCCATAACTTCTGCAAATGAGCTCCGAATTGAGCAAACTCAACCTTGCTGCCTTCAACTACTCAGCTAAGAAGAGGCAGTATAAAAATGCCAATGGTATAGAGATGTGAAACCTCTTTCAATGAAGAATCGGCAAAAACTCCAACATCGAAAACATCATAGAAGATGCATATGGACTCTGTTTTCGATGAACTTGAGCTTGTCAGGAAGCTGACCATAAGCTCAAGAAACCTCAAAGAGAAAAACCAACCAAGAACCAAGAAAGATGATGATGCCAAGAATGCAATGGTTTGAGCTCTCAACAAATGATACGATCAAGCTACTCACTTGAGAGCCCCCTTGATAGTACAGCTATCTATCCAACCCAGTCTCCCAACTACCACTATGAGACCGGTAAAATAGAAAACCCTATCAAGGTCAAACCTTAGCCTTGCGCATAGTCCACTTGAGCTAGATGATGACGATCTTGACTTCCTCAAGATGGACCACCTTTCTTGATTGCGTTGGCTTGATGAAGACTAGATGGTTGCTCCCCCATACTCCACTATGGGTGAGCCACTCTTCGGCACATCTTCACAAGTCCATTGTCACCACAATGGACGGCAAGCTTCAAGCATGATCTCTCCGTGATGCTTCACTTGAACTTGCACACCGCAACCTTGATGACGATCACCACTTGATGTCATCCTCCATGGCTTGTATGGGATCTTCTTATTGATGCTCGCCCATGGAAACATACCTAACCCCACAAAGAACACTCACAGGGAACATGGGTTAGTACACAAAGCGTAATGGACAATGCTTACCATACCATGGGATCACTTGATCCCTCTCGGTACATCTTGTACGCTTTGTGTGTTGATCAACTTGATTCACTCTTTGACTTAGTCTTGATCAACCTTGTATCTTATCTTCTCTATGACCAATCTTTGGATAAAACCTTGAATACCACCTTGGTCACCATATAAACTCCTTGAAACCAACAGATGGACTTCAAGAAGTGCCTATGGACAAATCCTACGAATATAACTTAAGGCAACCATTAGTCCATAGGGATTGTCATCAATTATCCAAAACCACACATGGAGAAATGTGCTCTTACAACACACGCGTACGCGCGCACCCCCCCCCACACACACACACGCGCGCGCACACACCATCACCCATCCTTTGCCTTCCAGCATTGTCAATAAAAGGCATGACACACCCTAAGGGCCCACTAATAGGTTTGTCGTCGGAAACCGCACAATGTACACATGGTCCACACACAAGCATATGGGTTTACACACACACACACGCGCGCGCGCGCGCGCGCACACACACACACACACACACACACACACACATCGTCACCCATCGTTGGCCTTCCAGCATTGTCAGTAAAAGGCATGGCAGATCTTAAGGGCCCACCGATAGGTTTGTCATCAGAAACCGCACAATGTAGGCACATGGTCCACACAGAGGCATTGGTACACACACACACACACACTCAATCCTTGACATTTTCAAAACAGCAAAAGAAGCAAAAGAAAATCATGGATATTTTCGAAACAAGGATCAGATTTATTTAGCGGGAATGACATATCACACACACACACACACACACACTCGATCCTTGACATTTTCAAAACAGCAAAAGAAGCAAAAAAATCATGGATGTTTTCAAAACAAGGATCTCAAGATTTATTTAGCAGGAATGACATATCACTACAGGCATTTTTATTTATGCATATAGTGATCATATCACATCGCCTAAATGAACCTTGAAATCTAGCAACTTCCCAACCGGTCGCCCATCCTTGACTACTCCACCGAAAGCACGCTTAACTTCCGAGTTCCATTCGAATGGGTTATGGGATGGAAAGCCGCGTCTTGCTGGTAACGGTTGCCTCCTATCATATACAAGGCGTGCCCCGATGGGCACCTGGTGGGACCAGACACACATCGCAGACGTTTCTGGTAGTACTGGAAACCGTGTGCGATGGTGGCGTGGGGGCTGATGATGACGTCTTGCTGATGCTCGATGGCGTGATGCCGCTTTTGCCTGCTCTCTGGCCTGCTCCGTCTCGTCCTCCTCGTCTAGTAGGTTGATGATGGGGCCGGTGCTTCGGCGGGAAACCGATTGGGGGAGTGGCGGGAGACCGATTGGGGGAGTGGCGGGAGAAGCGTGTTTGGATAGAACATCATTTTAATACAAATTGGATAACTTCTGAAAGAAGGAAGCTCGAGCTAGCACGACACGCGCACACCGTGCTTACACACGCACAAGCTTCATACGGGCGTATAGAACTGCTTTAAATTATTCATGGTTCGTTTAGCTTTTTGTATACTACACTAATCAAGTTTGTAGACATTTAATGTGCATAATTCAAATTTGAACTAAAGGAACATGCTTCGTGTCACCAAAATGGGTTGAAAAAGGTATTTGTGTCCTTGGGTTCCTTGTTTAGGTCCCATGCAAATGAACGTGAATGGATTGCAAACATCTCGAAGTCATGACGAGGCCACAAACATTGAGAAACTTGGCTATTAAATCATCATAAATCCACAACTCGTCTAAAATTCTTGAAACTTACCCCGGTGTCATGACACGACACTTATACGACATGATAATTTTTTGTCCAATGTGGGACAAGTCTCTTGCACACCAAAACTTCTCTCAAGAACCATCGTGGTTTCGATACGGAACATGTCACCTCTGTGGAGGGAACGACATTCGATGTCTCTTCTTGCGTTGATATTTTTTCTCATGCAACATAGGCTAATACAAGTGCAATGCTAAAATGTGAAATTATTGAAACTGGTGTCTCGACACGACACTTATAGGACATGGTATATAAGTTTTGGGACAAACCTCTTACAAATTGGAGCTTCCCACGACAAGCATGGTGGTTTCGACATGGAACATGTCACCTTTGTGGTCGAAACAACATATGAGTTTTCTAGGCATGCACTTAATGTGAAGAACTTAAGTTTGAATTACAAGCATGGGCTCCAGCGCACCAAAATGGATTAAAAATCATTGTGTGTCATTGGGTCCATGTTTAGATCCCATGCACTGATGGTCACTGAATTACAAACATCTCGGTGTCGTGACTAGACCGCAAACATTGACAATCTTGGTTTCAAAGTCCGAGAGAACCCAAAGCTCGCCATGAATTCACGAAACTTACACAGTGTCATGCCATGGCACATCTACGGTGTGCATTTTGTTTTCTGACGAATTTGGGACAAATATTGGGACATGCATCTTACAAGCCAAAGCTTATTCAAGAAGCCTTGTGATTTCGATAGGGAACATGTCACCTTTGTTGGTGAAACTACATTCAATGAGTCGTTAGTCCACCGATTCGGCCCCTTTTATACATTAATTGAGTTTTCTAGGGATTTAATATGTGCAGTTCAAATTTTGAACTAGAGGCACATGCTCTGACCTTGTGGTTTCGATAGGGAACATGACACCTTCTGTGACGAAACTACATTCAATGTGTCCTCTAGTGCACCAATTCGGCCCTTTCTATGCATCAATTGAGTTTTCTAGGGCCCTTTTCATACGAATGTGAATGAATTAGAAACATTTAGGCATGATAGCTCGGCCGCAATCATTGATAATATTGGTTTATTGAATTCCTGTACATACAAAACTTGTATGATAACCATTTGGTGCCACGCGTCAATTTTTTACTCCCTCCGTTTCTTTTTGAAATTGACAAAATTTTATATGCTAACTAAAAAGAAACAAAGGGAGTACTTGATATGGGGGAGCCGTGCGTGTAGCTGCATGTTGATGATAGGACGCATGTGAGCTTTCCACCGTGCAGGCTCGACGGGACGCGTGCGAGCTGTCCGCCGCGCAGGCTTGACAGGATGCGTGAGAGCTGTCCGTCGTGCATGCTTGATGGGACGCATGAGAGTCTACTGCGCATGCTCATCGGGAAGCGATACTTTGACCTCCACCCCCCCGCTCGCCTCGCTCCCAACTTCTGAATTAATGGCATCCTACCCACTATTTTATCATGTGGTTAATCGCTTGGACAGAGGGACTAGTTTGCTTGTGATCACTGTTTTGTTCGTGCCTAGCCGAGAACTTTGACGTTTCGTCTGTTTTCGACTCGTATACATGTACAAACGAACGAAATAATATAACAACAACTTAGCAACGGCAAAGATAATAATTTTCTTACATATGCATGACAATAAAAAATGCCACATGTGGCAACTCCCCAAAGACACAGGGGCAAAAGAAGAAGGAAGAGGTTGAAGAAGGAAGACAAAGGAAACAATCTGGCCCGCTGCTATCTAATTCTTCATGGATTGCTGGGCGCGGAGTTCCTCAGTCTCCGTCTTCATCGCCTCCACGACCTCCATCTCCTGTCGCCTCTCATCTGACATCTTCCGCATTGCAGCCATGGCGCGGGCTCTTTGCTCGAAAGCGTTGACGGCCTGCGTCGTGTACGCATGAAGTTCCTTCACACGCTACACGGATTCCTTCAACAGCCCCTCCCGCTCGATGTAGAGCTTCGCCAAGTCTTTCAAAAGTTCCTCGGAGAGTTCTTTCAGCCTCCCCTCCGAGGCACTTTTCTTCTTGAGGAGTTTCTTCCAGGCGTCGTTCTCCTCCATAAGTTTCTCCACGAGGCCGGTCGCCTTGTCAACCGAGGCGTCGCTCTTCTCCAGCAGCTTCACCAGGTCATCGATCATGGCGTCCTTCCTATCGAGCTCAGCGCGCATGTCGTCGCTGGCCTCGGAGAGTTCTTTCAGCCTCCCCTCTGAGGCACTTTTCTTCTCGAGGAGTTTCTTCCAGGCATCGTTCTCCTCCATAAGTTTCTCCACGAGGCCGGTCGCCCTGTCAACTGAGGCGTCGCTCTTCTCCAGCAGCTTCACCAGGTCATCGATCATGGTGTCCTTCCTATCAAGCTCAGCGCATGTCGTCGTTGGCTGAGGAATCAAAGACTACCAAATTGTCCAGTTCGCCTCCGAGGCGAATGCGCTTGTGACTCTGAGAGCCGTTGCCTCTTCGCGAAAGATCCTCCCGGGCGTCTGTGGCACCACCGGACATCTCTGCTGCGACCAAAGCGGTGTGGCTGGAGCTCTCTCGCACTTCCGCGACGCGGCGGCGGGACCTCTCGGTTGCTTCCGCGGCTTTGGACTTTCTTCCCTGGTTATATCTCGACCCAGAACCCCCCCCCCCCCCACCGGCCATGGCAGATGGAATGAAGGACTAACAAAGAAAGGCCTATTTTTTTGGTGGTGGGGGTGAAGAATGTGCGGTAATTTTCGAGTACGAGTTTGTGTTTTTATAGCCTACTACAGTAAATAGCTGCTAAGTGAGAACACGTTTAGGTTTGGTAGGTGTGAACTGATTTGCGAAAAAAATAGCGCGTGGTAATTTGGAATGTGAAAGGAAACAAGCTCAATATTCATTGATGGTTTTAGTTCCCAAGCACGGAATGCTTTATGGTTTTTAGAAACCGTTTGGGAACGGGCTCATCGAGAAGACGCTCGGCCCTACCTCTGTGAGAGGTGGGCCCTGCCTATGCTGTGAGTGCAGGTTTGATTAGATGGGACGCGTGCGAGGAGTCCTCCGCGCAGGCTCAAAGGGATGCGTGCGAGCAGTCCGCCGCGTAGGCGCAGCTGGCTCACCGGGAATCAAGCCCTTTGACCTCGGACTACCACCCACAGCCCTATTCTCTCCCAAGTTCTCCATCAGTGCTACACCTTCTCCTCCGATCTTATCTATTTGGGCCACCGCCGCGGATCACCTCCTTTTTCGATGGACGACGAGGCGGCCAACAAGCGGGGGCGGGTGGAGGCTGAACCACATGAGCCTTCGGCGAGCGTGGACTTCATCAGCAGCATCCCCGACGAGATATTGGTAACCATCATGTCCCTCCTCCCCATCAAATCTGCCGTGTAGACCACCATCCTCTCCAGGCGGTGGCGCCCCCTATGGCACTCCACCCCCATTGACCTCCTCGATGACGACAAGCTCTGCAGCGGGGATTGCAAACGCCTGGACGCATTGTCCCACATCCTCGCCATGCACACTGCGCCCGTCAGACGCCTTGCCATCGTCACTTTCCGTTCAAACTGCAAGGCCGAACCCAAGTTTCACGACTGGTTCTTATCCCCCGCCCTAGATCAGCTCGAGGAGCTCAACTTTGATACTGGACATGGACGCTCGCTGCCTCCGTCCGTCCTCCGCCTCGCGCCCACGCTGCGCCGAGCTACCTTCATGCGGTGCCTTTTCCCCAAGATTAATGCCGCGCACGCTCTTCATCTCCCTAAACTGAAGCACCTCGAGCTCATTGGCGTCAGCATCTCGAAGTCGGATTTGGAGCGCATGCTCGGCGGCTGTACAACGCTCGAGTACCTTCGTCTTTCGATGATGTTTGGGTTCAATAGCCTCCACATCGCTACGACGAATCTCCGTACGATTTATGTGCATGGCTGGTGCCGCAACACGCTGTGAGCTGGGGAGTTTCATGATATGGTCATTGAGAATGCGCCTTTCCTAGAGAGATTGTTTGTACTTGATAAAGAAGGTCGAACAAGAATCAGGGTCATTAGCGCACCGAAATTGACAGTGTTGGGGTATTCGTGTGCTGAATTCTCTGAACTTGTTACAGCTGGATCCATACCTGTTCAGGTACAAAAATCTTCTTCTCATTCTTATTATTGTACATCACATTTTATCTTGTTTTTGTTGATCTATGTTCGGCTGTCATCCAGAAAATGATTCCCACAAGCCTCGCATTGTCTCTGCGCATAGTGAAGATCTTGGCACTACAATCTATCGGCCCCAATCTGGATGAAGCTGTTAAGTTACTTATATGCTTTCCATGCACAGAGAAGCTATACGTCGAGGTGATGTTCCTTTCCTGTTAATTCTTAACCACAACGGAGTTCAATTTGTTGGTACTTTTACCCATGATTACAATGAAATGTGTACTATATTTTTTTTTGAGATGTTAATCATGAATGATCGAAGATGGCATGTCAATCTATTAGTGTATTTTATAAATCATGCAAATCAAAGAGGCCCGTAGTGTTCGATACTGCATCTAAGCACTGATATGTTGTCTTCGTTTGCAGATACAAGCAGGAGTTGGAGCGGAAAAGGTGGCCCAAGATAACAATCCCATCGAATGCCTTGAATTCCATCTCACGGAAATTACTTTGAACGAGTATCGAGGCACCAATCCAGAGATTCAATTTGACAGTTTCTTTGTTCAGAAAGCAAGGGTGCTCAAGGTAATGAGGTTTGCACTATATTTAGTGCGCCACGATGGATGGTTTACTGACCAGCGGAGGCATCTACAACGGAATGGAAAAGGCTCTGCAGAAGCTGATTTTTACTTTGGAAGTTCATATGACAGATTATTCGGAAGCGATTCTATCGAGCCGATATATGACTTCTCGGTGGATGATCCCTTCGCCAAAATGTTTCATCCCATGGATCCTGAAGATTGATTTTGATTTCTAATGTCATTTTGTACCTTGTAATCTTTGAATTTGGGCCTCGTTATGCTGGAATTTGAACCTTGTAATATTGATGGTATCTGTGATACAATATTTGAAATTGCATTGTGTTCTTTTTTGTTTATGCAATCATGTTCTTATAAGTACATATGTTGTTATTCTGTAGGCGCAGCATTGATGTTGTGCAGACCGAGCAAATCACAGTACACACGGACTAAACTACGAAACCCGTCGGTGATGATTTCATCAATCGCTGACACTTGTATACCAACAAGCGTTTCCCCACAACACACACAGGTTATTAGCACCAATCGTCTGTGTTATATCTGGTCTTCGCACACGATTCTCATTACTCACATGTTTGATATATATCGCACACATCTTGTTATGCCGAATCATTTGTGTTCTGTTGTATCAACGCACATAGTTTATCTGAGTGAACTGTATGCCGTACTTCGCACACGTATGTAGTTTTGGTAACCATTTCTGTTATCTTCTCTAATCACAAATAGTTCATAAGAACAAATTGTCTGTCGTAGATCGCACACGCAACTACTTTCTGAATCGTATTTGATGGATCCACCTTCGCACACAGTTCGTGCCATTAGCGACGGAGCTTGAACTATACCTTTTGCGATTCATTCATCGCACACAGTTTCGTCGAAGGGTCTCTGATTGATGTGTCGTGTTTGGACCATGCATGCCGTAGACACACCCTGTCCGTTCGTGGTGTACACCAAACATCCGATCTGGACGGAGAACTCCAACATCATGGACCTGTTACTTGACGAGGACAAGTACAGAGTGGTCTGGTTCGACCTCGCGTCCCACCACGTGCTCTGTTCTCGCGTCCCTGCGCGTGCTCTGCTCTTGCGCCCCTGCGCGTGCTCTGCTCTCGCGCCCCTCCACGCGCGCTCTGCCAGCGGTTGGGGCCGGCCCACGATCACGTTCGGGGCTCCATATGCATGCGGTTGCGCCACGCGCGTCGCCCCATGCAGTTACGTGCTCCATGACTGAATCACGCGCTGCAAAAACTGCCATCCGGACGTGTCGGTTTTCCAGGACGTCCGGCCCCCATTTATACCCACGGCCATTAACCATAGTCTCTTCACGCTTTCGATCGCGCCCCACAACACAATAAGCGCACCCTGGACGACGCATACAGAGAGGATGTCCAGCGGCGCTCCAATGGAGTCCGGCGTGCATCATGTGGAGACCCACATGAGGAAGACGGACCTCACGGTGGTGTACACCAACGACCCGGGCATGGTGGAGGACTCCATCGGCACTATGGAGCGGTTGCTTGATGCGGATGACAAGTACAAAGTGGTCGGCTTCGACCTCGCTTACACCGGCGGTCGTGTCGGGCATGATCAGAAGGTTGTCGTCGCCCAGTTGTGCGTCGGCCATCACGTCCTCCTCTACCACTACTGCCTGGCCACAGTGCCTTGCGATCATTTCACCAGGTTTGTCAACAGCCCCAACTACAGGTTCGCTGCGGTGGACACCACCGACGATCCAAAGGTGCTCAAGACTTCGGGCTTGGCCTGCCAGAAGCTTGTCGACATCCGCGGCCACTACAAGGTCTGGGGAAGCAAGAAGCACATGGACTCCCATGTTGACCTGGCCGAGGCCATCATCGACCCCTACTACGCTGACATGAAGGCTGAGTGCGACAAGAACAAGCCTGTCTGGCACAGGGGCTGGGTGAAGAAACTGGATGAATATCATCTCCAGACTGTGGCCAAGCAAGCGTACACATGCTACGAGATGTTCAGGCGGATCGTTGACATGAGGAAGTGCCTCCTACCTGAAGACAATGAGGGATCGAGCCACAAGCAGAGCGCTGGCGGCAAGCGTCACAAGAAGTAGATGATTTAATGATCGTTTTTCAATTCTCATACTCCCTCTATGCAGAAATATTCGTAGTTTTAGAGGGATAAGTTTATTATGCATGTAATAGTTTATTAAGGTGTGCGCCAATGTTATGTGTGTATTGAATGCTTAATTTGGTTATGCAATCATGTTCTTCTAAATAGAGCATAGATGTTTGTGGGCAGATTGAGAAAATCACATCGCATACGGAATAAACAACCAAATCCGTCGGTGATGATTTCATCAATCCCTGACAGTTCTTTATCCGGAACCGTTTTCCCACAACACATCCGAGTGGCCTGTGTACATCACACTCATCTTGATCTGAGAAACCGTTTGTGTTATTTTTGCTTATCGCACACAGTTCATCCCAGTGGCCTGTATGCGGTCTATCACACACATCTTGATCTATGTAACCGTTTATGTTATTTTACCTCATCACAAACAGTTCATCCGAGTGACATGTATGGCGTCTATCACACACGTGATCATCTGGACAATCGTTTGTGTTCTGCTTGATCAGCGCATACAGTTTATCGGGGTGAACTGTATGTCGTACATCGCACACACTTGTATTTTTATAAGCGTTTGTGTTATATTACCCAATCGCAAACAGTTTATCTAGGCCAACTGTTTGCCAAACATCACACACGCAACTATTTTTTAGATCGTATTTGATGGATACACCATCGCACACAGCTAACGTCATTAGCGACGGAGCTATAACTATACCGTTTGCGATTTGGTCATCGCACACAGTTTTATCGAAGGGTCTCTGATTGATGTGTCGCGTTAGTAGCATCCTGCACTAGTGCATCAACACCGCGTGTCATGCATCTAATCGGCTCTATCTCCGCAGAGGCTTGAACAAGACTCCTTATGAAATTCTTACCGGTAACAAGCCCAATCTCAAGTACTTCAGGGTATTCGGGTGTAAGTGTTTCATTCTCAAGAAAGGTGTTCGTTTGTCTAAATTTGAACCTAGAGCTCAAGAGGGCATATTTGTTGGTTATGCTACAAACTCTCGCGCTTACCGTGTTCTCAACAAGTCCACTGGGCTCATTGAGGAGACATGTAACGTTGAGTTTGATGAAAATAACGGCTCCCAAGTGGAGCAAAGTGGTCTTTGTGATGTAGGTGATGAAATTCCTCCCCAAGCCATAAGAAGAATGGGTGTGTGACACTTCCTACCCGTTGAGGAACCCCTTGTGGCCGAAGGAGAAGGACAATGTTCCACTCAAGTGGAACCATCACCAATGCACGACCCACACGCTTCCGAAGAAAAAAATGAAGGCCCTCAACCGCGTGGACAAGATCAAGGGCAAGATCAATCTCATGATGATGGTGTCTCACCAAGTGATGCCCAAGATCAAGTTCACATTCCCGAGCAAGCTCAAGATCAAGACCTCATTCAAGATCAAGAGCAAGCTCATGACGGCGCTCAAGAACATCAAGATGATGCTCCTCAAAATGTTGTCCCTCAACTTTCCATGGATGAGATCTTAGAGAGACGAGCCGCCAAGAATGCCGCCAAGCTTGAACGTAAACAACATTTGTTAGAGAACGTCTATGGCAGCTTGAAGAGAGGGGTAACCACTCGTAGACAATTAACAAACTTTTGTGAACAACACGCGTTTGTTTCTTGCATTGAACCCCTCAAGGTACAAGAAGCGCTCGAGGACATGGAGTGGGTTGAAGCCATGCACGATGAACTCAATAATTTCGAGCGGAACAAAGTGTGGCGTTTGGTGCCAAGACCAAAGGAGAATCACAATGTCATTGGAACCAAATGGATCTTCAAGAACAAGCAAGATGCGATCGGTGTTGTCATTCGCAACAAGGCAAGATTGGTGTCACAAGGCTACTCCCAATTCGAGGGTATCGACTACGGTGAAACCTTTGCTCCCGTTGCTCGTCTTGAATCTATTCGCATGTTGATTGCTTATGCATCTCATCATGATTTTAAATTATATCAAATGGATGTGAAAAGTGCATTTCTTAATGGTCCGCTTAAGGAGTTGGTATATGTCAAGCAACCCCCGGGATTCGAGGATCCCAAGTTCCCCAATCATGTATACATTCTCGATAAGGCTCTCTATGGCCTTAAACAAGCCCCACGTGTGTGGTATGATCACCTTACCGAGATGTTGCAAGACCGTGGGTTTGAAATTGGGAAAATCGATCCCACTCTTTTTACAAAGAAGGTTAAAGGGAACTTGTTCATATGCCAACTATATGTTGATGATATTATATTTGGCTCTCCTAACAAAGATTTTAATGATGAGTTTGCCGCACTAATGACCAAAGAATTTGAGATGTCCATGATGGGAGAGTTGAAGTACTTCCTTGGATTTGAAGTCAAGCAACGAAGTCAAGGAACTTTCATCAACCAAGCTAAATACACTCAAGACATGCTCAAATGGTTCAACATGAATGAACTCAATCCGCCCAAGGCCAACACTCCTATGCCTCGCAAATGCTATCTTGATAGTGATCCCAATGGTAAAGCTGTGGATCAAAAGGTATATCGCTCCATGATTGGATCCTTGCTTTATCTTTGTGCATCTAGACCGGATATTATGTTGGCTGTGGGAATTTGTGCTCATTTTCAATCCGCACCTAAGGAAAGTCACTATGTGGCAGTCAAGCGAATCTTTCGATATTTGGCTCATACCCCAAACTTTGGCTTATGGTACCCCAAAGGTGCATCTTTTTATCTCATAGGATACACGGACTCTGATTGGGCGGGAGACCGTGTGAGAGGAAGTCAACTTCTGGAGGCTGCCAATTCCTTGGCCGCTCTCTGGTAAGTTGGTCTTCAAAGAAACAAAATTGTGTTTCTCTCTCGTTCACCAAGGCCGAGTATGTAGCCGCCGCAAGCTGCTGTGCACAACTTCTCTGGATGAGGCAAACTTTAAAGGATTATGGTGTCATGTGTGACAAAGTGCCTCTTTATTATGATAATGAAAGTGCAATCAAGATCTCCAGCAACCCGGTTCAACATTGCAAGATGAAGCACATTGAGATTCGTCACCACTTCATCTGGGAGCACATCAAGCGTGGGGAGATCAATCTTATTCATCTCTATACTAATGAACAGCTTGTAGATATCTTCACAAAGCCATTAGATGAAGCAAGATTTCGCGAGTTAAGGCATGAGCTAAATATCATTGATTCGAGCAATGTGGTTTGAAAACGTGCACACCCCACCTCACTCATCATAGTATCTTGTCTAGATGTAGGCATGGACACAGGGGGAGTATTGTTCTCTCAATGAACTCTCCCTCCCCCTATTATGCATAAATCGATCAAGTCTTTCACTTTGACCAGGTTGATTGGTACTAGTGCTTCAAAGACGAGTTTTGGTCATGGGCCCAAGGTTAAAATCTTCGCGGTGCCATACCAATTGACTCAAACATAGGTGGCTTCAGCCACTGCCCCCTCCTAGTGAGACATTTGCTGTTTTAGAGCTTCTTCACTTACGACGTAAATCTCAGTCGTGTTTCTCTTCGTTTGTGTCTATCTTTACTCCCTTGGAGTTTTTCCTCTTGAGTCTTTGTTGGGATGTTTGGGTGTTCACCGTCTTTATCGCTGTTTGCAAAATCTTTTTGGGGAAGGGGTTGTCACTGTGAAAGAAGCGGTACTACCGCTTGGCCATGGACGGTACTACCACGCAAGCGGTACTACCGCTCATGACCACAGTACTACCGCTTCGAGAAACGTCTGGGGGTTCAGAGATGGGCAGGGGGAGTTCTAACTTCCCCCATACCCATTCTCTCCTCCTCCCTCTCGTTCCCCTTTGAACAGGCGACCGCAACGACCCCGGAGGCTGGCTCCGGATCTCCCTCTCTGTGCCGTTCCTCGTTCTTCCAACCGGAGGGGCTCATCCCCCTCTCCTCCTTGCGCCATGGACTCCGGTATTGCCCTCATTCTTTTTTCCATTGGATGTGTATTTTCACATCTAGTTCTAGGGCAATGCATGAGCCTTTTTCTTCATCTTTAGTGGATTCTATGCGTGAGTAGGTTGGGATTTGTTTCCATGTTTATTGTACTCTTGTGTTTCATCATTAGTGTGAGATTTTTCTCATCGGTTCTTCCGTTCCCGTGCCGCGGAAGTAGTTCCGCCACCCGGGCGGCAGTACCGCTGCCATATGCCTGGTACTACTGCGCAAGCGGAAGTACCGCTCCCGCAGCGCGGTACTACCTTTGGTTCTCCAGAACCCATCTTTTTGTTTGTTTCTTTTTCCGAGGCCTTTTCATTTCTTACATTTTTGTTTGTGGCTTGGTGTTCACTTGTGTTTTGTCTCCTTCCGCTATTTTGTTTTGAGTTCCAGGTTATGGTACCTCCGCTCCTCCTCGTCGCGTGAATCCTAGCAGGACTACTGGTTCCAAGCGATTCCGTACATCTGAGGCTGTCGGAGCAAGTTCCAGTACTCATCAACCTCAGCAACAGGTGAAGCGGTCTGTCAGCAAGAAGAAGGCTCCCAAAGGCCCTGATGAGATGACAAATGCTGAATTTGTGGAGTTCCGCAAGCGTAACCCATACCGTCAACCTCAGGATGAGGCAATGGTTGGTCATCCCTTCTCGAACAAGGATCAATCTATCATTCTTGCAGGGGTCCTGAAGAACAAAACCAATCTATTTGTGCCTGATGCCAAATCCATCGACATGAAGCACATGGGTAACAATCCCCACGCTGCCTACTTTGCTGAAGCCCGGGCTCTGTGTGCTCAATGGGGTCTGTTTCCCATCATCAGTTTCAACAAGGATTTCGATTGCGAGGTTGTGGCTCAATTTTATGCCATAATTCACTTTCACGCGGATGAGAAACTCAACTTGACTTGGATGACTGGTGACAGAGTTCTGCGCTCCGACTGGAAGACTTTCATGAACTCTTTGGGCTACGAAGATCGTGGTCTGGATGAGCCTATTGGCCTGAGGCCACACACTGAGGAAAGGGCAATTCACAAGAACAAGCTTATTCGTTATTCCAAAGTTGTCAAGACTGCCAAGGGTACTCGCACTGAGCTCATTCCTTTCCTGGACATTATGCATCGCATCTTCCGCAACATTCTGTTTCCTCGGGTTGGGAACAAGGATCAGATTCACTCTTATCTTGTGAATCTTCTGCTGTTGTGCTTCAAGGAGAAAGGCCATGATTCTACTTTGGATGTCTCCCACATCATGTGGAAGGAGCTCCGGTCTGCTATTCTTGACAGGAAGGTGCCCATCTATGGTCCTTATCTGTTCAAACTCATTGAGGATACCTGGGCTGCTACGTTCCCTAGTGAACTCATAGTGACTGATCATATGGTGTCTCATGGTATTCTAAAACTCCGTGTGAAGGAGAACTGGGGAGTTGCACCTTCGGTTCCAGAGATAGCTCCCACTGACTCTGACGATGAGCCTGAGCCGGACTACACTGATGACACTTATGCTCCTCCTTCTGAGCACGTCCCGTCTTGGGAAGCCAAGCTATAGATGAAGATGAAGAACCTTCTCTGCTTTCAGGTCAAAGGACAGTACAAGGCTCATGTAGAAGCCAAGAAAGGTCACAGACGTGACAAGATCATCTTGAGGAAGGTGGGACTGACTGTTGACACTGGGTCTGAGGACCGGATTACTGATGAGGAGGTTTGGGTCAAGAAGAATTGTCCGTGGGCTGTGTCAGATGAGGATGTTCCTGCTGCCACTGATGAGGAGGATGATGAGGAGGAGGACTAATCACTTTGGGCTTGCCATCACCTTGTCTCATTTTTAGTTCTCTTTGCCCCTTTTGGTGTCTTGATGCCAAAGTGGGAGAGAGTTAGGGATTTGCTTTCGTATGCTTGCTGAGTCACGGGTGTTTTATATGCGGGTGTTTCCTCTCTCTCTCATGAACTCGTTTATTGCTTGCTTTGGTTTATGTTTGTCCAAGACTCGTGTGAACTAATGTATGGTGTAAGACATATGCTACCCCTTCTATCCTATTATGTCTACTATCTTTATATTGTGAGATTATGTGTCTCATATGCTTGCTTACTTACTTTTCTCATCTTCGGTTTATGCAAGTATATGGCCGTGTCTATAAAATATAGGGGGAGTGTTGATCCTAGTGTGTGCGCTTTGCATTCCAAAAGCATATTCAAATAGTGTACACATCTAGGGGGAGCCTGTCTATATTTTATAGGTATTGGGATTGCCTAACCCTCTGTTAAATCCTAATGGCAAATCTTGTGTTGTCATCAACCCACCAAAAAGGGGGAGATTGTAAGAGCATAATTTTCCCTAAGTGGTTTTGGTGGTTGATGACAGTATGTTTGCGGACTAATCGTGTGCATTGAGCTTTCAGAGGTTATCAGGTGGCACGAGACGATTATTCTACCCCTCAGATGCTAAACAAGAAGACGGAGTTTTTCGTATGATTTAGTGGTGGACTTGAGTCATAGGAAAATCCGTACTATCAAGAGAGGGTCCGCATTTCGAAAGGTTGGGAGAATCACTCACGTACACATTCGTCTCCTCCTTTCCTTCCCGGCACTTTGGAGATGTTCCCTGCCTTTAGAACCAGGTGCACCATCATAAGCGGTAGTACCGCTACCATGGGCGGTAGTACCGCTCCAGCGGTAGTGCCGCCCTGCGGTACCGCGTCTAGTACCGCTTGTGTTTATGCTTCTGATGTCCTCGGGCATTTGCCTCTTTGTAAGCGGAAGTACCGCTGGGAGTAGAGCGGTAGTACCGCTTGGGCGGTACTGCCGCCCTCCACTACCGACCCTACTTCCGCTTATGATCTTCCTTCTGGTGTTTTCGGCCCCGAGTGATTTATTGGGCGACAGTTCATAGCGGTAGTACCGCTCTGAGCGGCACCACTGTTCTGCCCCTCCGTATCTACTCGACTAGGCTGTCTATTACCGGTAAGCGGAAGTACTGCTTGCGGGAGCGGTAGTACCGCTCCGGCGGAACTACCGCCTCCCTGACGTCTGTCAATTAACAGCACAACCCGGTACTTCCGTGCAAGCAGAAGTACCGCTCACCCGAGCGGTACTATCGCTTATGCACGACTTATGGGCAGAAAACGGTCATATTTCCAACCACTATATAAGTGGGTCTTCTTCCCCAAGGAGACTTACCTCTTATCCTTCCAAAAGCTCCATTGTTGCCTTCTAAGCTCATTCTTGCCCTATCTCTTTCCCTAGCCATCGATTCTTGTTGATGTTCTAGGGTTTGGAGGAGAAGGCCTCGATCTACACTTCCACCAAGAGATATTTGATTCCCCCACTAATCCCTTGCGGATCTTGTTACTCTTGGGTGTTTGAGCACCCTAGACGGAAGTGGTCAACTCGAAGCCACATTCCATTGTGGTGAAGCTTCGTGGTTTCGTTGGGAGCCTCCAATTGAGTTGTGGAGATTGCCCCAACCTTGTTTGTAAAGGTTCGGTTGCCACCTTCAACTGCACCACTAGTGGAATCACGGCACCTTGCATTGTGTGAGGGCGCGAGGAGAATACGGTGGCCCTAGTGGCATCTTGGGGAGCATTGTGCCTCCACACCGCTCTAACGGAGACGTACTTCCCCTCAAAGGGAAGGAACTTCGGTAACACATCCTCGTCTCCATCAGTTCCACTTGTGGTTATCTCTAACCTTTACTTACACAAGCATTACTTATATTGTTCCATTTACTTGCTTGTGTTGTAGTTGTTGTTAGCATCACATAGGTTGCTCCCCTAGTTGCATATCTAGTGAACCTATTTGTTGCCTAACTTAATTTGTAAAGAAAAACTTAAATTTGGTAGTTGCCTATTCCCCCCCCCTCTAGTCAACCGTATCGATCCTTTCACACGTGATGTGCCCTCCAGCCCAGGCACGAACCAGCTAATAAACGGGCCTGCCCATGGCACCGTTTAGCCCGCTAGGTTACTTTTTTTCAGTTTGCTGGGTTGTTTTTAGACCTATTATGCTATATTTTAGTATATATATATGTATATAAAAATTAAGTAAATAAATAAACGGGTCATGCCGTGCCGGCCCGCATGCCCAGCCTCCGAGCCCAGGCACGACCCAAGGCGTACTGATGGGCTGGCCTGGTTGGCTCGGCCCGTTTGGCCACCTTTGACTGGAAACCGGATCCTCTAACATAGGGAAGGAAAGTTAGAGAAGCTACAATACCCTAAATTGCCTTCTTTCAATTCATATGATTAAGGCTAAAATGATTTAAATTAATTTGCAAATTATTGATTTACTGCGTACATTTATAATAATTACATACAAATATAAATTTAAATTATTTATATCTATAGTAAATACCTACACTAAATAACCTGCTAACACTTCGTAACTTCCCTTCTTCATTTTACACTAGGCTAGCACTGTAGCACCGTGACTTTTCTTGTCTAAGAGCATCTCTAGCAGACCCCGTAAACTGGTCAAACCCGTAAAAAAGGTATGTTTACAGTTTTGGTCGGAAAAACGGCGCAGAGCAGACCCCGTAAAACTTGTTAGACCCGTAAACTTTTTAAGGGGCACGGTAAATCCATCCGTGAAAACCTTATATGTACGGTTTCGAAGGCATTATACACCGTTCAATCCGTAAACCGGTCAAACCTCGTCGGAGGAGATGCGCCGCCGCGGAATGGCCGGAATCTACTTGGAACTCACCGGAATCTGTCGCCGCACGTCGGAAGAAGCCGCCGCATGCGGGAATTTGCCGCCGCCGGTCCTAATTGCGGTAGGTTCGACCTCTACCGCCGAGGCGAGGCCGTCCATGGGCAGGGCGGAGCAGGCCACCGGCGGCCCGAATCAGGGTGGAACGGCACCGGAGAAGAGCGGGGCAGGGGTGGGGGAGCTCGCGCGGCCATGAAGGGGAATGCGCGCGCGGCGGCGGGCAGTGTCGGGCTCAAATCGGGGACGGGCGGGCGCGCCAAGGAGCACGCGGTCGGGACGGGCGACGCGGAGCTCCTCCACTGCATGCGTGGCCGCCTGGCCCGGAACGGGCGGCGCCAGGGCGAGGCAGGGGCGAGCAAGGAGGTGCCGAGGCGCCAGGGCGAGGCATGCCGTGGCCGGAGACGGACTCGCCGGGACGGGAAGAAAGAAGGAAAAAAATGGCTATAGTGGGATACAGTTTTATTTACGGTGTATGTTCTTTCCGGCGCAATTTCGCACCATAAAAACGGTTTACAGTGCCCCTTATACGCGTTTTTAGAGGTCGACTTTTACTGAGTTTTCTAGAGATGCTCTAAGAGCATCTCCAGCCGTGTCCCCAACAGGGCCCCCCAAGGCCCTTTTTTATCGCCGGTGGGCGAAAATCGGCCCAGTCGCGCCCCCAGGAGCCCAAAAATCGCCGGTTGGGGCCGATTTTGGCGCCGGCGTACCCATGCCGAACCCGGCGCGCTGGGGGGCGCCTGGGGGCGCCGGGCGAAACGTTTTTTGGCGCGAAAACGGGTGGGTTCGCCGAGTCAACGACCGCGCGGGCTTCGTCGTCCTCATGGCCTCGTTTTCCCGCGGGGAATCAATGCAAAGGCTGCCGGCCGGTCAGCCTTCCATTGATGCGGCGGGTTCACGAGGCGGCGTTCACGGGCGGCGCAGTCAGTGCGGGCGACGCGCGTCCACACCTTGCACTCCACGCGGCCGCACGGTGCCGACCCTCCTCGCCCTATAAAAGCCGACCCTCCCTCGCCGGTGGCATCCACTCCTCGCCTCGCCACACCACCTGCCTCGCCGTCGACGCGCACCTAGGCAAACTTCTCTCCCCCTCTCCGCGGCGAACTTCTCTCCCCCCTCTCTCTCCCAATGGCGGCGCGCTACCCAGGCGACGGTGCGGCCCATAACGGCTTCGGTCGCCGACACCTCCACGAGGACGAGGCCCGCCTCCTGTACGAGGTGGAGTACCCGACGCCGCCGGACATGCGGGTGCCGGGCTCATGGAGGCTCAGCGCCGGAGGGGTCTCGGTACCTCCGGCGCCCACCGGCACAGAGCAGCGCGCCGAGATCGGCAGGATCCGGTCGTCGCTCTCGGAGGAGGTGCGCCGCCAGCCCAGGTACGCGTCGGACAACAACGCCCTCTGGACGGCCTACTTCGATCGCCGTCACGAGGAGCAGCTCGCCTCCACCAACGGCGCCCTAGTCCGCGGGCGCTTCAACTCCGAGGGGCGCCGGGCGTGGTGGGGCGTCCCCGGCCGCACGCTCGACGCCGTCCTTGAGCACATCGAGGGCGGCAACGAGCCGCGCCTCGCGTACCCAGAGGAGACGTCCTTCTCCCGCCGGAGGGGCTCCTCGTGGCAGCCACGGCGCATGGATGCGTCGTCGTCGTCCTCCTCCCACTCTTCCAGCGCGCGCACGCCGCTCGTCGCCGTGAAGGCCGAGCCCGGCGAGACGCCGCTCCGGCGCAGCGGGCGCAGCGGTGGTGGCATCAGCATCAACGAGGGCCGCCGCCGCGAGCCCTCACCTTCGCGCGACCACCTCCGCCTTGTCAGGCCGAAGACGGAGCCTGGCACGGCGTCGGCGATCAAGAAGGAGCATCTCGCCATGGCCGCCGATGACGAGACCGCCCTGAAGCGGGCGCGGGACGATTACGTCTGGGAGGAGATGGAGCGGCAGCGCCGTGCCCTCGAGGAGATCGAGGCTCGTCATCGCGGCCGGGAGGAGGCCGGCCTCATCATCCTCGACGACGACGACGAGGAGGAGGTGCCCGGGCCCTCCAACCCCGAGCTGCACCGTCTCGGCGACCCAGGGCAGGACTGCAGCAGGGAAGGCGGCCGCGGCGCGCAGGACGACGACGGCAACGACGACGACGATGATGGGGACGACGGCGGCGACTACACCACTTTCTACAAGCTCCTCGGCATGTAGAAAGCGGCGGCGGCGGCGACGGGACGGCGGCGACGGCGACAAGGGCGTAGACTAGTTTTTTTTCTTCTGTTTTTGCATTATATGAATGAAATCGCCCGAACTTTTACGGATTTGGTTAAATGTTTCCTAAATTTGACGTTATGTGGCCGTTTTTGGGCCTATTATGCGCCGGTACTGGGCCGAAAGCGGCAGCTTAGGGGCGACCATGGGGCGACGGCTGGGAACCCGATCCCCAGGCCGATTTTAGCGCCGGCTGGCCCCCAGGCGGCGGCTATTTCGGGCCCTTGGAGGGCCGAACGGCTGGAAATGCTCTAAGTTACGGGATCCGGTTCCCTTTGACTGGTGCTTCTCTCATCCCCATTCGCCGTCGGGGTTTTCTCAAAAAACAAAAAACAAAAAAACTTCGCCGTCGGGCACGCCACGCCTGATCCCTAGCCAGTAGCCAGCGCGATGATAACCCATCACACATCCCTGCTCCGCCTCCGCGCACCCCTCCCCGCTGGCCTCCGCCATGGGACTTCACACGCCTTGCTTTTCACAGCGCCCGCTTACTCTCCTCCTCCGCCGCCCCTCCGCCTGCTACCTCTTCGCGTCGCCGCTGGAGGAGCCTCACCGGTAATCCCCTAACGAAACCCTCTCTGTCCTATGCTTCGTTCCAACTCAAGTGGCTCGCGCCGCCGCAGGTAGGTCCTGATGGAGGCAATCGCGCGACGCCTCCTCCGCTCGGAGCCGCGGCGCTGGACTTCGCGCGGAGCAACTTCCTCCCGCTAGGTAAGCTTCCCGTTTCCACGCGATCTCAGTCTGGTTCCTAGTTGCATTGCATACTCTACTGATGTGTAATTTCATACTCCGAATTCCTGTGTGCAATGTAATGCGCGTGTTACGGATAGTTGTGAGTTAATTCAGGTACATTTCATTTTCAAAAAACAATCAGCTGCAATTGAAATGCAGGTATTAACTCCAGGTTGTGTGTAGCTTTGCTTGATACGATGCTGACACTTGTCTGCAGAACGGAAAATTGGCGTAGATGCATTTGCTTCCCAAATGCAGCAAGTTTGGATGTTTCTCCTTTTCTCTTTCTCAACAAGACACAGCAATTTTGGTTGTTTGAATGTGAACCAAGTACTGCTTGGTATTGTAACATTAAGGTCAAGGTATACAGATTGGATACTTCATTTGCACCATGTTGCTTTGAAGACGTTATCACTATAGTTTGTGCGCATCTCAGGTCATCAACTTAAGAGGATTGATTATTATCTTTCTTATCTTAGCTCTAATTGGTGGGATGACTTTGGGACTCCTGGATCCAACTCTTGGGTGCCTTGCTCACAAATATTCCCTGTCAAAATACAGCACTTTTGGGATATTTGTTATCTCAGGTTTGGTTTCTTAACCTAGTACACATGGTGCTATATTTTCCTACAGTAATGGCTTTCTCTTGCATAGGGTTGACTCTGCGTACTAAGGAGCTTGGCGCAGCGTTACAAGCTTGGCCTGCTGGACTCTTTGGACTAGTATGACTTAGTGTTTAGTCCTCGTTTGTTGCACTTGTTGATGTACTACTGCTCTGGCCGAAAATGATAGTATGAACATGGGTACATATGAACCCACTTTCAATACTTAGTGATAATATCATATTTCCAAGTTCCGAAAACCTACAAAGAAATCATGCAAATGGGTAACGGGCAGAAACTTACCTATGTATTTTTTTTACAAAAAAACTATGATCATTTGCAACTTGTGTAAAAGTAAAAAAATGTGAAAGATAGAATAACCGTGGCTATAGCTATTTCGCAAAAAAAAAACGTGACTATAGCTTCCTCATTTTCACATTTCTGCGCAGGTCACAAATTGTTATAATTTTCTATAAAATTTTACATGGGTAGTTTCTACCTGATACCTATATGCCTGATTATTTTGGGTAAGTTTTTGGAACTTAGAAATACAATTTTTCACTCAATTTTAGAAATTCAGATATTCTGTGGTTTTAGCTGTGTCTACTGTTGAAGTATATGTGGATTGCCCAACCTTAACCATCAGTTTGGACTTCGGTTCAACTGGTTGGTGCATGAAACTTAATATGGTATTAGAGCCAAGAGGTCTCATGTTCAAGACCCGGCTAACGCGCTATTTATGAAAATAGTTGCGGCCTACATCGATCTCATGTCTAAGACTTGGAGGAGCGATGTGAGAGAATATATTGCCTGCCCTTGTCCATCAGTTCGGACTTTTGGATGAACTGGGGCATCAATTTAATATGGTAGAAGAGCTAAGAAGCTGAACCACAGATGAGATGGGGTGTTGAAGTATATGTGGATTGCCTAACCTTCTCCATTAGTTCGGACTTTTGGTTCTACGGGTTGGTGCATAAAACTTTATCTACGACTTCAGTTAAAAAAAACTCTACCTATGTTGAGAATAGTTCTTACTCCCTGCGTTATGATCTTGATGTTATTGCAGATCACATTTCATGCTAGCATCTGTGTTGTTTACTTGGGGTCCAATGTTGCCATTACGATTTTATGCAACTGTTAGTTCCCCTATTTTGCTGACATCTTTTGTTGCTACGTGTCTCATCTCAGGGCTCAATTCTGCTGTTCACACCTTTTCTTGCACAATTTCTTGTGCAAATTCAGTTCTTCCCTCGTGAATTTATCACTGGTACAAGCCTCATCATCATGCTTATTTGTATTATTCTCATAAGGATTTCTCAAATTTTTATCCTGTCATTTCTTGTTGCAATGTGGCAGCCCATGCCTTTGTAACTACAACTTGTTTGTTTGATGTTCACAACACATCTTGTAGGGTTGGCTATGTTTTGTTGCATGCCAACAACATTATCAAGTGGAGTCACACTAACACAGGTACTACTCACCTCTAATCATAATCCATTAACATCTACTACTTTTTTTTTGGATAGCTAGTTCCATTCAAATCTAACACAATTTTACCATTGCTGGATAGCTTGCTGGCGGCAACTCTGCACTTGCTCTTGCAATGACAGTCATATCCAATCTACTGGGCATTATGTTTGTAAGCACAACTTTGTTATGATATTAGCCTTTACTTTCCACAGACTAACTTCCCCTGCTTAGTAAAACTTGATCATGTTTCTTTGATCATAAATTAGGTACCTTTGTCTCTTGCAAAGTACATTGGCACTGGAGCTGGAGTGGCTTTGCCTACTAAGGAACTTTTGAGAAGTCTGGTCAACACCCTTTTAATCCCCCTTATTTTAGGCAAGGTGTGTAGCTATTCATATCTCTGCATTTCAATACAATGTATCGTCTTCATCATTAGCAGCAGAATAAAAATTGAATAAATTGCGGTTGACACCACTAATGTTGACTCAAGTTGCACAAAACACTAGTGTTAGATGATCTATACATGTAAGACAATGTAAGCTGATACTGAATTGCAGGCTGCACCTGCTGGGAAACAACTAGGCTAAGATTGCATAATTTCAAAAGGAATTTTACTGCATAACCAAAGAAACACTACAAGTCGTCGGGTTATCACTAGATACACAGAGTAGCATAAGCAGAGTCGATGAAGTGCGTCGTGGTGGTCCTAATCATACTACCCTATTGGGGAATGCATCCGGCTGAATCAAATGTGCTTGCTAATTGCGGTCGTAATAGTAAACATTGCTAAGCATGCAATTATTATTCTCTCCGTGTGACACTACCTAGCTTCTGCTTAACTTTCTTGATGTCGTACAGAAAACATTGCCAGTGCTGGTTGCTGTGGTTGAGCAGCTTGGAGGTGCTCTTGGGGAGCCCGGACTTCTGGTCATCCCATGTGTTGCTGCGCACATTAACCAGGTACTTATAGCGCAAGCAGCAATATTGCTCTTTGCATTTGCCAGGAGTCATTGCTGATGTATCATATGAATCGTTTTGCAGATCATCATCGATTCTATCCTAGTAAATTGGTGGCGCCAAAGAGATCAACGATCTACTAGTGCAAAATAGCTTCAGAATTTGAATTTGATCCAAGTGCAAAGATCTACCCGGTGAGGCTTGACAAATCCATGGTGAAATAGGTTAATTGGACTTGGTAGACCGCTTGGTGCACGGCGTGATCAGGATCCTTGTGATCTTAGAACCACTTTAGTTCGAAGTCTCCATCAATATGGAGTAGGATACTGCCAACCAGTGGCGAATCTACTAGGGGGGCTTTAACAGGCTTGAGCCCCCCCTCTAGCCCTGCAAAATTAATTTTTACTACTAGCCTTAAGGCCCAACCCAGCCATTTTTCAGCTCAGTCCAACACATGTTTGCACTACATAGGCAGCCCAGCCCCCCCTCCATTTTTTTTAAGATTCGCCACTGCTGCCAACTATCCGAACCATGAACATCGTCGCGCCCCTTATGCTTGCAATCTCTAAACTCAAACTCTTACTTGCAAGTTATTTTTGCCTATAACTTGTAATGTGTTGGCTTGCTTGTTTAGTTTTAAGAATCTACTAGATAATTGCCTATAACTTCCAACTTATAAAACTGGGTGTAGAATTTTTCAATAGGACTATCCATCCCTTATCTAGTCTTTAAACACTTGATCACAACAATTGCTCTGACAAACAGCACCATAACCATGCACACGCCGGTTAAATCTATATGTTCCTGGTGAGGCGAAGATCGTGATTGTCTAGTATTCGAGATCATTGTGGATGTTGTTTTTCTTGCGGGATGGCAGCTCCACTATTGTGCAGACATGGTAGAGCTGGAGCTCGTGGAGACCGAGGAAGGCCTTGCCCTGGCCCTCCATTGGATGCCCACAATTTTCTTACGCCGAAGATGTTTGCTCTAATTCGAGTTGGGGCTCCACATTACTCGAACTATGCGACGAGAGTGAAAATCATCCGTGACATGATTAGCAAATGGGACGCAAGTGTTCTGAATGTTTGCCGTGAAACGAACTTGGTGAGTCGCTAGCAAGGCTAGCTGGAGTATAGGGAAGATACAAGTTTCTTCACAACAGCATAATACGGCGAAAGTACAAGTTTGTATTACAAGTTACTTTTTTCATGCTGATTTGCCTTTTTAAAAATATAAGTGGAAACACTGAAAACTGTATAAGAACATTTTTAAACCTATACATACAATTATATACTTGAAACTTGATTTTTCGCACGTACAATTCATAACTAATAGTCAACCAACCTATTAATCTACCAGTTTATGAGAGAGAATCATGTTTATACTAAACACTTGGCTTTCATCATGGTATCTGGTTGTACCTAATTATAAAAGTCTCGTGATGGTAAACACTACAAAATGCAAAAAAACATCATGTGGGATCTAGTTTACTCAATAATTCTCAACTTACTATCCAGTACTAAAAAAACATGTTCATTGACGAAGCTTGCTTTCCGTGGTTAAAAAGTTGCGCTTAAATAATAATCATCGGAGCATGCCCATGTGAGATATAGTTAGAGAGATCTCCTCGCAAGTAACGCAACCATGAAAGATGATTAGCACTTGGACGCATGGTTTGAAAGCAATGCATTTAAAAATTTTAGGAGAAAATTACATGACAATTATGTCATTTTATTTCTTTGTATGTGTCTATGTGGTTTTATGGTGCATGCGGAGAAGTGTGGTGTCTAGGACTTGGTCCGAAAAGTGAAAAGCACACATTCACCATTTAGCATTTATTTACGAAAATAAAATATTCCGATTTGCTAGAGGGAACAGATGCACCCCTTTTGAGTTGGGTGATAACCTAAGATTTGTAACTCCATGATACTATCAATGATACTCCGTACTAGAGTTCTCCTATTTGTCGCTCTGAGCATTAAAATGGCGGAAAAGTGCACAAGGGGTTTGCCATAATGGGTCAGCCAAGTTGACACCACGGAGCCCTCCCGTCCTCCACTTTTCCCAGCGAATTTTCACTAGCCTTTTCATGTTTCCATCGATTTTTCTGTTGGGTTATTTTGTTCTTCACCTAGATTTTTTAAATACGAACATTTTCTAAGAGCCTAAGATTTTTATTTTTATTTTTATATGTTATTGACTTAGAAAAAGGTAAAATAAAAAAGGAATAATATAGGAAACTAAAAAGGAAAACAAAACAAAAATAGAAAATGAAGAACAAAAAATGTATTAAACCAAGGAAAAACTGACAAAATAGAAACCAAACGGAAACCAGAACCAAAAGAACTCTGACCAAAAATACAATTGTTTAACAAAAAAACAACAACAAACAAAACTGTCAACACATGGGATGGCATGCTCACCTCCCGTTGCGATTACGGGATTATACGTTGTAATGAGCAACGAATTGCGATCGATACCATGCTAGTTAGGTTACTAATACAATCGTTAATGGGTCATATTTAAGAAGTGATGCATGGGTTGTCCATCTCGTCTTTCTTAGGTTAACAACATGTTTGGTGGAAGGGAATTAGTGATAGGAGAGTTTGAGGGGTACGAGACATATGCTTCATTGTTTGGTTGAGGGGCAAGGAGATAAGGGAGTTCAGGAAGGAAGAGGAAAGTTAATTAAGGACACTAATTTCCACGTACCCCTTTCGTAATCCCCTAATTAATTCATGTAGGATGAATAAATTCACACTAGTAAATTTCTACCACACACCAAACATAGGTTCAAGGGAACATTGTTCATATGTCTTAATTCAACAACTCACTTATTTAGTGGTGGCACATGTGGCAGGAGCATAACACTGCATTTTTTTTATTTTCTATTTTACTTGGTTTTCCTTTTTATGTTCTACCTTTTCCTTTTTCAGTTGTCTTGTTATTAGTTTGCTTTTTTCTTTCTCGGTTTTCCAATTTTCCCTTCTCTCTTTTTTCTTTTTTTTCTTTTTGGGGTTCTCCTTTTTTCCCTCCTATTTTTTCCATTTTCTATTTCTGTTATGGTTTACTTGCTCTTTTGTAAGAAACATATTAATTTCTCATTCATGAATATACAAACATTTTTTTATTAAATGCATGAACACTTTTAAAAATTACATTAATATGTTTTAAAACTACATAAATACTTTTAAAAACTATTTGTGCATTATAAAATTTCATAAGCACTTTATTTAAACTTTTTAAAAAGTTTTAAATTACATGTAAATATTTTTTAAAAACTTTAATTGAATGGAAGTTTTTTTAATTTACATGAAACATTTATTAAAATATGAAATATTCTTATGTTTAATGATTTTTTTTTTCAAATTGCGTAAGAACGGTTTGAAATACATGACGTTTTTATTATTATATGGATAATTTCTGAAAATACATAATTTTTTTATAAAAATATATGTTAAAATGCGTGAACACTTTTTAAATTGCATGGGTATTTTTTAATACGTGAATAGTTTTGAAAAATGCATATTTTTTTATAACTACGCTTTTGATGTGTGCATATTTTTTGGGGAGATCGTGTGCGTATTTTATAACACATGATTATTTGTATATTACTTAACAGAATTCCAGAAAAAAAAAGAACCACTGTTCGTTGTCGTTGGGCTGCACCGCGTGCGGCATTTTCAGGCAGCGCTGTGGGCGGCCCCGTGCTTAGAGCATCTCCAGCTGTTGGCCCCCCCAGGGGGCCGAAATAGCGCCGCCTGGGGCTGAGCCGGCGCTAAAATCGGCCTGGGGGGCTCGTTTTCCCAGCCGCCGCCCCACGGGCGCCCCCCCAACCGGCGATTTCGGCCCAGTATGGGCGCAGATTCGGTCCAAATTCGGCCCAGATTCGACGCTATTTCGGCATTACTTTGACAAACTCGGCACTCTTTCGGCTTTAAAATCAACAAAATCGGCACTCTTTCGGCATAAATTCAACAAAAAACTAAATGTTTCGTACCAAAGTTCATCATAAAAATTAATACAAAATCAAATAGTTCAATGAAGCAAGTTCCAACATAAATTAAAACAAATCGAGCTAGGCGTTGCCCTTGAGCCTCCATAGGTGCTCCACCAGATCGTCTTGCAGTTCTTGATGCACTTGTGGGTCTCGGATCTCCTAGCGCATATGGAGAGTCGGCGAAGTAGTCGGCGTAGAGCATGCAATACCCCTTCATCCGATGCCTCTGCTTGCTCTTGCGCCGGCCCGGCGCCGAGCCACCTCGCCGGGGCTTGTCATTGTTGACGAACAGGCCGGCCAGCGAGGCGAGTATCATGAGGCGCTCCTCGTCGGCGGTGTCGGCCTCGGCTTCTTCCTCCAACAAGGCCGCGAACGCCTCCTCGTCGTCCGAGTCCATGGCCGAGCAGGCAAATCGACGAACACCTTGTCGGCGTGACGGGCAAGCAGCCGCCGGCGCCCTGCCGGCATGGTTTGGGCCGGAGGACGGCGATGGGCGAGGGTCGGGGGAAGCGAAATCCGGCGAGGGGGGGCGAAGTGGGGCCTTCTAGCGGCGGCGCAGTGGCCGTGAACACGCGAGGGGCGCCGGGGTCGGCATTGGGGAGAACGCGGGGGAGTGGCTCGGGCGAGGAAAAGGACGAGATTCGCCTGATAGTGGTGTCCCACACGCCGGTTTGTTACCGCCGGAGCCCCCAAGAGGCCCCCAGCGCGCTGGGTTTGGCCTGGGTTCGCCGGCCAAAAAAGGGCTCTAACCGGCAAAAAACGGGTCCTGCGCGCGCGATTGGGCCGATTTTTCGGCACCTACGGTAAAAAGACGCCCGGGAGGACTGTTGGGGGCGTGGGTGCTCTTAACGCTCGCACGAAGCAGCGTATAGCAACGCCCTTTGTCTCTTTCCAATCCCATTTGCAGTTCGTTCCCTTCCCCGGCGAGCCCACCGCCGCAGCGCCATCTCGCGTGCCACCGAGGCGCCGGAGTTTGATTATGGCTTCCGAGGGTGGCGAGGGAGGAGAAGGGTGGGAGGCGGCGGTGCGAGCGGAGGTGGGCGGTGCGAGCTGGTGGGACGATCCAGACGGCGCCGACCTGCACGCCAGGTTCAAGGCCTTCACGGGGCAGCGCGGCGACTGGCCCGAGCCCAAGCTCCACTTCTGGAAGGACCTCCTCCTGCGCGTCGCCCGGCGCCTCCGCCTCTGCTCCGCCCCCGCCCACTTGGTAAGTCAACTGCGAGGGTTCGTTTGTTTTCTCTTCTGAGACCATGACGGCGACGGCGACTGCTGCAGGTGACGAGCGTTTGGTTTGCCCGCCCCGGAGGAATCACGCCGCTCTGCTTGCCGCAAGTTCTGGTCAGTTTCTACAACAACCTCACCGTATGTACAGCGTGTGCCATCGCCGTGAGCTAGTGACAATTTATTTCTGGACATTTCAGGAAGAGATGCGTGCCGATGGGGAGATACTGCTTAAATCCGAGCTAATTGTTCCGACCGCAGGCGGCTTGTATCAGCTGGTCAGGAGGGTGAGCCAGATGGCTATCTCAAGGCGTCCGATTGTACAGGAGGACATCCTTGTGTTTAGATCGTTAGTTGAGGTATAAATTCCTTTTTCTGGCATCGTTGTTAGAGTGCCAGTATGCCGATTTGATGCCCTGCTATTGAGTTGCAGGAACGGTTTGAAGACATTGCCACGCTGCTGAGAGGCTCCCATTGGACATCAACATGTGTCATTACTATGACCAAATTCAATAGCTTCTTTTACGGACGGGAGGATGCTCATGCAGCGTTATGTTACTTGACGCAGCGTGGGAAAGCACGGTATCTTGCGATCAGGAAGGAAGACCCTGTTGAGGTTCATGATTTTTTGTTCCATTTTCTGTGGCTTTGTTGCAGTGAGTTCCCTCACGTGTTAATACTTAAGTTGGGTGGCTAGCTTCAGGGTGTGAAGTTTCCACTTGTCTCTGCTCATGCTCCTGCCGTATCGAAGTTTGACTGTGATACCTTACACTTAGTTTGGCAAGAAGAGAAATTGCAGCAGCAGTTTGATGTGCTTGATCGCCGATGGGAAATGTTAGTCTACTTATTGATTTGCCATCTACAATTTGCATGACTCTTACGTGTTGTGGTAGAAGTCCTATGTAGATTGCATAGACCTAAGCCTACACATTTCAACATTTGCTATTGTAGGTCAGTTTTACAACTAATGTATTTCAGATGACTGACTAGTACTGGTCCCATCACACATACTCCCTCCGTCCGGGTTTATTAGCCCTCCTCATATTTTGAGCCAAAGTTTGACCATACATTTGCGTAATAAAATATGATTTATATGTAGGAAAAGTGATATCAAAACTTCATTCGGATACAAATCCGACAATATAATTTCTATGACATAGCACATATATTTTGCAAACCAAATATTTGGTCAAAGTTTAACCCAAAATAAAAGGGGGGCCTAATAAACCCGGACGGAGGTAGTAGTTGTCAAGGTCTTCATGACTGTTAGGGGTCATTACTGTAGTTATTGTGATGACAATTTGTTCCAATGTTTACATGAATGCTAATTGAACCATTAATTTTTTCTAGTTGCCAAACATGATCAGCCTATTTCAAGAAAATAATGGACCTTGGAGATATGATTCGTAGTAACGCCACAGCTCCTTATAGGATGTCTATCCCACAAGTCGCACAAAATCACACCGTTGGGCTGAATCCATACCTTTTTCGGGTGGGGGAGAGGGGTGGTGGGGGTGTTAGGTGTGTCCTTCTAATTATGATTTCCATCCATACTCAAGTTTCAGATGTCTGATTCTGTCTTTTTGTCAAATACACAATCCAATTCTCCTTCACTTGCTGCATCATTTGTGATATATCTGCTTATGTTCTGCTTTTGTAACTTAAGAGATGAGTGTGTACGTTCCTGTATGGTGTTTTTATTACTGTTTTTGGTGCTACATGATTTGCCTTTCCACATTTTTGAATTATGTCATAGCTACAAGTATTGTTGATAATTCAGCATTAGTGAGATCTGAAATAAGTAAAGAATTAGGGAAGCCTACATTAAGTGGCAAGTCCATGATCATGCTTTGATTCTGAAGCTTCATTATTTTTATTTTGGTTGAATTGTTGAATGGTAATGCTAGAATTTGTATTAAATATCCATATTTTTATAGTTCAAGGAGAGCGGCGTTGATGTCCTTCAAGGCCGGAGACAAACAGGAGGCTTTTCGTTATGTGAGGCAGTCTAAATTATTGTCAGAAAGCAGGAACAAATGTACACAACTATTAGAGAGGGTTGAAGAAGTTATAAGCCTAATTGCTAGTGCTGAATCAACCAAACAGGTACTGTAATTTTACAAGAGACAAATGTCCAATCATAGATAGTCATGTAACCAAAAATGGACATGTTATATAAATAATTAACTCTTTACATGCGGTATCTTCTATTAGGTTTATGAAGCAATCCAAATTGGTATGAAGGCAATGAAGGAGCATAATGTCAGCATAGAGGACATTAATACCCACCTAAAGGAGGTCAATGACCTTGTTGCAGCGCAAAGAAAAATTAACGTTGCCTTAGGTAAGTTGTCAACTTGGAATTTCCAGCTTCCAGTTGAGGAAGTTTATCTTGTAGACATGAGATAGTTTTTTCCTTTTTTTTCTGTATGTGCTTTCTTTATACACAGGGAGAAATAATATGCAATTTGTCATGAGTTCAGTTATATGCAAAGCTCTGCATAGTCATAAGTTTGACATTTTTTGGGCTCATTCTTCCGTTTTCAACCAACCTGAAATATAGTCTAAGTCTTGCACATATCTGAACATTTAAAGCCCAACCCAGTCCAAATTTGATCCAACCCAAGTTCCGAAATCTAACTTAACCAGGCCAACCCAATACTGACCGGACTCTTCATTTTGCACCAAACCCAACCCGTCTGAATGGCTATGAAACCTAGTTTCAGATTATTGTGTTTTGATTTGATCATCCGTTGACACGACACATATTTGAGTTCCATGTGCAGTCACTTTTAGAGATGAAATGGATATGAATTATTTCCCCGGACCCTGCGCAAGCGGGAGCTACATGCACCGGGCTGCCCTTTTTAGGTATTCATTTCTGCGCAAGTCATCATGTTCTTAGTTGTACTTACTAGTTAGTGTGTACAGCACTGTCCCAATCTTGTTTACGCTGTAAGAATAATATTTTCCATGGTAAAACCATGCATACAGTGACTTGTATAATTTTATTATCTGGGTTTAGCCTCATAATGTATTTGGTTTAAATTTCTGTGCCCTACATACTATATATATAGGCCTTTGGGCAACGGAAGCAATTTTTTCTTTTCTTAATTTGTGACAAATCAGTGGATCTTTATATGTAGGTAGTGTTTTTATGTTCTGTTCCAATTGTTATGCAGAATCAGCACCTTTGGATTCATTGGCTGGTGAAGAAGATATAGAAGAGGAATTCAGAAACCTGGAAGCAGAATTGGAGGATAAGATTTCTCCTGTGCATGTTGAAGAACCAGAACCAGTTTTACATGCAAATGCCGATTCACCTGATGAAACTGTTGAGTCACTGAGCAATAACCTGTCAAGCATGAAACTTGGAGCCATGTAATGATCTTTTTAAAACTTGTTGCATGTGACATGTGCATCATGTACATCAACGTGTCTTGTATGCCTTCTGATAACTAATACTAGTAGTGATCTAAGCGCTCTTATATTTCTTTACGGAGGGAGTACTATACATGGAGCGATTGCATAATTTCAGGGTTGCTTTAACCCATTGAGATAAAAAAAGTTGTTCACGGCAAAAAAAAAGTTGCTTTAGCCCATTTATTAGATCTCTCTTTCGTAAAGATGGTCGGTTTGAAAGAATACTTATCGTTCATGTCAGGATATTTGACCATATTTATTGATTTTCTTATAAACCAATAATGATTAGATTAGAGATTTTTTTTCAAAACTGGCACCGTTTTTAGAGCAATTTCGAAAACTAGCAGTGCTAACACGTTTATTTCAAAAATAGCACCCCGTCGGTCGTTCGTTGACCGAAGAAGGCCTTTTCGGCCAGCAGAATACCGAAGAGGCCTCTTCGGTTACGCGTGGGCCGAAGAGTGCGAGAGGTGGGCCGAAGACGGGCCTTTTCGGCTAAACCAGAGGCCGAAAAGTTTTTCGGCTAACCAGCGGCCGAAGACGGGCCTTTTCGGCCAACCAACGACCGAAGAGGTCGTTGATAACGCCCGACCGAGCTTCTTCTTCCTCTGGCTGTTCTTCTCTCGTTCTCTCTCTCGTTCTCTCTGTAACCTCGCCCCCCTCCCCTCGCTGATCTCTTCGTTTCTCCACCCATTTTCGAATCCAAACCACAGAAACGGTAGATCGTAGCCATCTCCACCGGCCTACGGTCATTTTTTTCCTATGGGATAGCTATTTTGGGAGTCATGGTGGGGTGAGGAGGAGGAGGAGGAGGCGGTTTGGCTGGTGAGGAGGAGGTGCAGCTTCTTGCCGCTTAGGGGGTGGCGTTGGTGTTGTCCGTTGGTGCAAGTTCTCCGTGAGGTGGCCACACGCGTCGAAGGTATAATCCCGCGTCACATTTTTTTTAGTGTTAATTGGTTTGTGATGTCATTTTAGCGGTTAGTTAGTGTAGCGGGTAATAATTTTGTTCGTTGTGATTAATGAGCTGGAAGTGTCTGACAAGTTAAAATGTCTGAATCAGTAAATTTGACTGTTTACTATGGCCCTGGCAATGTTCGATATAATGAGTTGGGGGTTGATCTTAGCGAGTATAAAAAATGTGTCATGACACTTCCACACCCGGACAGACTGGACATTAGACAGTTGAAGTACTGGTTGACAACTAGTTTTGGGCTGGATCCTGGGGTATGTTCCGTCAGTATTCAAGCATTGTGGACCAAATCGTGTAAAAATGTGAAGTGGGAGTTGATGCTAATAGATAGGAGACAGAAGTGGTTGACCCTGTTAAGGCGTTGCAGAGACCAAAAAATCCACCCATATGCCCTAGTTCAACCTGTGGCGAAGGAGGAGAATACCGGACAACCAGAGGGGGGTATGTGTTGGAAATATGCCCTAGAGGCAATAATAAATTGGTTATTATTATATTTCCTTGTTCATGATAATCGTTTATTATCCATGCTATAATTGTATTGATTGGAAACTCAAATACATGTGTGGGTACATAGACAACACTGTGTCCCTAGTAAGCCTCTAGTTGACTAGCTCGTTGATCAAAGATGGTTAAGGTTTCCTAGCCATTAACATGAGATGTCATTTGATAACGGGATCACATCATTAGGAGAATGATGTGATGGACAAGACCCAAACTGTAAACGTAGCATTTGATCGTGTCAGTTTATTGCTATTGTTTTCTGCATGTCAAGTATCTGTTCCTTTGACCATGAGATCATGCAACTCACTGACACCGGAGGAATACCTTGTGTGTATCAAACGTCGCAACGTAACTGGGTGACTATAAAGGTGCTCTACAGGTATCTCCGAGGGTGTCTGTTGGGTTGGCATGGATCAAGACTGGGATTTGTTACTCCGTATGACGGAGAGGTATCTCAGGGCCCACTCGGTAATACAACATCACAATGAGCCTTGCAAGCAATGTGACTAAAGTGTTAGCCACGAGATCTTGTATTACGGAACGAGTAAAGAGACTTGTCGGTAACGAGATTGAACTAGGTATAGAGATACCGACGATCGAATCTCGGGTAAGTAACATACCGAAGAACAAAGGGAACAGCATACGGGATTAACTGAATCCTTGACATAGAGGTTCGACCGATAAAGATCTTCGTAGAATATGTAGGAGCCAATATGGGCATCCAGGTCCCGCTATTGGTTATTGGCCGTAGAGGTGTCTCGGTCATGTCTACATAGTTCTCGAACCCGCAGGGTCTACACACTTAACGTTTGGTGACGATTAGTATAATTGAGTTATTATGTTGGTGACCGAAAGTTGTTCGGAGTCCCGGATAAGATCCCGGACATGACGAGGATCTCCGGAATAGTCCGGAGGTAAAGATTGATATATGTGATAATAGTGTTTTGATCTCCGGAAGAGTTCCGAAGTTCACCGGAAGAGGTTCCGGATGTTTACCGAAGTGTTCGGGTGCAGCAACACTTTATATGGGCCAAGGGATAAAAGCCCACGAGGTATTGGAAAGTGCAAAAGTAGTTTTGCTGCCGCGTAAGCGGTACTACCGCTTGGTGAAGCGGTACTACCGCCCGAGCGGTACTACCGCTTGTGTGAAGCGGTACTACCGCCCAAGCGGTACTACCGCTTGTGTGAAGCGGTACTACCGCTTGTGCGCGGCTGTGCACGGTTCGGCAGGGATCCGAGTTGGACTCTTTCCCTGCGGGCCAAACCGACCTTGTGCGGGCAAAACCGACCCGGAGGAGGCTTTTACTCCAAGTTTAGACCCCAAGGCTCAACATATAAATAGAGGGGCAGGGCTAGCACACGGGACACATCAGGATTTCCCAAGCCGTGTGCCGGCAACCCTAGCCCTCTAGTTCCTCCGTCATAATCTCCGTAGCGCTTGGCGAAGCCCTGCAGAGATTGTTTCTCACCACCATCACCACGCCGTCGTGCTGCTGGAACTCAACCACTACTTCACCATCGCTCGCTGGATCGAGGAGGTGAAGGCGTCATCAAGCCGTACGTGTGTTGAACGCGGAGGTGCCGTCCGTTCGGCACTAGATCGGAAGGATCGTGATTGGATCGCGGGACGCTCGGCGATTTGGATCGCGAAGACGTTCGACTACATCAACCGCGTTTATTAATGCTTCCGCTTAGCGATCTACAAGGGTATGTAGATTCACTCTTCCTCTCGTAGATGCTCATCACCATGGATAGATCTTGTGTGTGCGTAGGAAAATTTTGTTTCCCATGCAACGTTTCCCAACAGTGGCATCATGAGCCAGGTCTATGCGTAGATGAGATCTCGAGTAGAACACAAACGAGTTGTGGGCGTGGGTGTATACATATTGCTTGCCGTTACTAGTTGATACTTGATTCAGCGGTATTGTGAGATGAAGCGGCCCGGACCGACATTACGCGTACGCTTACGCGAGACTGGTTTTACCGCTGCGTGCACTTGTTGCATAAAGGTGACTGGCGGGTGTCTGTCTCTCTCACTTTAGTTGAATCGGTTCAATGAAGAGGGTTCTTTTAGAAGATCAAAAAGCAATCACTACACCACGTTGTGGTTTTGCGTAGGTAAGAACGGTTCTTGCAAACCCGTAGCAGCCACGTAAAATTTGCAACAACAATTAGAGGACGTCTAACTTGTTTTTGCAGGGTATGTTGTGATGTGATATGGCCAATTACATGATGAGATATATGTGATGTATGAGATGATCATGTTTTGTATAGAATATCACGACTTGCATGTCGATGAGTACGGCAACTGGCAGGAGCCATAGAGTTGTCTTTAATTATTGTATGACCTGCGTGTCAATCATTAAGCGCTATGTAATGCTTTACTTTATCGCTAAACGTTAGCTATAGTCGTGGAAGCAACAGTCAGCGCGACAACCTTATGGCGACACGTTGATGGAGATCAAGATGATGGAGATCATGGTGTCATGCCGGTGACGATGGAGATCATGCCGGTGCTTTGGAGATGGAGATCAAAAGCACAAGTTCATGGCCATATCATGTCACTTATGATTTGCATGTGATGTTAATCCTTTTATGCATCTTATTTTGCTTAGGACGACGGTAGCATTATAAGGTGATCCCTCACTTAAATTTCAAGATAAATTGTGTTCTCCCCAAGTGTGCACCGTTGCGAAAGTTCGTCGTTTCGAGACACGCCGTGATGATCGGGTGTGATAGACTCTACGTTCGCATACAACGGGTGTAAGCCATGTTACACGTGCGGAACACTCGGGTTAAACTTGACGAGCCTAGCATGTACAGACATGGCCTCGGAACACAAGAGACCGAAAGGTCGAACATGAGTCATATAGTAGATATGATCAACATGAAGATGTTCACCATTGAAACCACCTCAACTCACGTGATGATCGGACTTGAGTTGGTGGATTTGGATCATGTTACACTCGAATGATCGGAGGGATGTCAATTTGAGTGGGAGTTTTTTAAATATGATTAACTAAACTCATTATCTAAGAACAATAGTCTAAGTTGTCTTTGCTATATTTATGTTGTAGATCATGGCTCGCGCAGTAGCACCCCTGAATTTTAATGCGTTCCTAGAGAAAGCTAAGTTGAAAGATGATGGAAGTAACTTTGTGGACTGGGCCCGTAATCTAAGGATTATCCTTACGGCTTCCCAGAAGGCTTATGTCCTTGATGCACCGCTTGGTGATCCACCCGCTCCAGTTGAGTCTCTAGACGTTGTGAACGCCTGGCAGGCTCGTTCTGATGATTACTCAATAGTTCAATGTGCAATGTTGTATGGCTTAGAACCGGGACTTCAAAGACGTTTTGAACGTCATGGAGCATATGAGATGTTCCAGGAGTTGAAGTTTATCTTTCAGAAGAATGCCCGGATCGAGAGATATGAGATCTCCGATAAGTTCTATGCTTGCAAGATGGAGGAGAACGGGTCTATCAGTGATCACGTGCTCAGAATGTCTGGGTACTCCACCCGTCTGGCTGAGTTAGGGATGCCCCTTCCGCCAGAGGCTATCACTGACAGAGTTCTTCAATCATTGCCACCTAGCTACAAGAGCTTCGTGTTGAACTATAACATGCACGGGATGAACAAGTCAGTCGCCGAGCTGTTTGCGATGCTGAAAGCCGCTGAGTCTGAAATTCAGAAGGAGCATCAAGTGTTGATGGTCAATAAAACCACTAGTTTCAAGAAAAATGGCAAGGGTAAGAAGGGTAACTCCAAGAAGAGTGGCAAAGCAGTTGCTCCTCTCGTGAAGAAACCCAAGGCTGGACCCAAACCAGAAACTGTGTGTTTTCATTGCAAGGGAACTGGACACTGGAAGCGGAATTGCCCCAAGTATTTGGCTGACAAGAAGGCGGCCAACAACAAACAAGGTATATATGATATACATGTTATTGATGTGTACCTTACCAACTCTCGTTGTAGTGCCTGGGTATTTGATACCGGTGCGGTTGCTCATATTTGCAACTCAAAACAGGAACTGCGGAATAGACGGAGGCTGGCAAAGGACGAAGTGACGATGCGCGTGGGAAATGGTTCCAAGGTTGATGTGATCGCCGTCGGCACGCTCGCTCTTCGATTACCGTCGGGATTAGTGATTAACCTAAATAAGTGTTATTTGGTGCCTACGTTAAGCATGAACATTATATCTGGATCTTGTTTATTGCGAGACGGTTACTCATTTAAATCAGAGAATAATGGTTGTTCTATTTATATGAGTAATATCTTTTATGGTCATGCACCCAATGTGAGGGGTTTATTCTTGTTGAATCTCGATAGTAATGATACACATGTTCATAACATTGATGCCAAAAGATGTAGAATTGATAATGATAATACCACTTTCTTGTGGCACTGCCGTTTAGGTCATATTGGCGTAAAACGCATGAGGAAGCTCCATGCTGATGGACTTTTGGAGTCACTTGATTTTGAATCACTTGACACATGTGAGCCATGCCTCATGGGCAAGATGACTAAAACGCCGTTCTCTGGAATAATGGAACGGGCAAATGACTTATTGGAAATCATACATACTGATGTGTGCGGTCCGATGAGTATTGAAGCGCGCAGTGGTTATCGTTACTTTCTCACCTTCACTGATGACTTAAGTAGATATGGGTATATTTACTTAATGAAACACAAGTCTGAAACATTTGAAAAGTTCAAACAATTTCAGAGTGAAGTTGAGAATCATCGTAACAAGAAGATTAAATTCCTACGATCTGATCGAGGAGGAGAATATCTGAGTTATGAGTTTGGCAGTCACTTAAGACAGTGTGGAATTGTTTCACAATTAACACCGCCTGGAACACCACAGCGTAATGGTGTGTCCGAACGTCGTAATCGAACCTTATTGGATATGGTGCGATCTATGATGTCTCTTGCCGATTTGCCACTATCGTTTTGGGGTTATGCATTAGAGACAGCTGCATTCACTTTAAATAGGGCACCATCGAAATCCGTTGAGACGACGCCATATGAACTTTGGTTTGGCAAGAAGCCAAAGCTGTCGTTTCTTAAAGTTTGGGGATGTGATGCTTATGTCAAAAAGCTTCAGCCTGAAAAGCTGGAACCCAAAGCGGAGAAATGCGTCTTCATAGGATACCCAAAAGAGACAGTTGGGTATACCTTCTACCTCAGATCCGAAGGCAAAGTGTTTGTCGCTAAAAACGGAACATTTCTTGAGAAAGAGTTTCTCTCGAAAGAATTGAGTGGGAGGAAGATAGAACTTGATGAGGTTGTTGAACCTTTACTTCAACCTGAGAGTAGCGCAGCGCAGAAAGTTGTTTCTGTGGAGCCTACATTAGCTGAAGAGGAAGTTAATGATGATAATCATGAAGCTTTGGATCAAGTTGCTATCGAACCTCGTAGGTCGACAAGGACGCGTACTGCTCCTGAGTGGTACGGCAACCCTGTCTTAGAGGTCATGTTGTTAAACAACGATGAACCTACGAGCTATGGAGAAGCGATGATGGGCCCGGATTCCGAGAAGTGGTTAGAGGCCATGAAATCCGAGATGGGATCCATGTATGAAAACAAAGTCTGGACTTTGGAAGTATTACCTGAAGGGCGTAAGGCCATTCAGAACAAATGGATCTTTAAGAGGAAGACGGACGCGGACGGTAATGTCACCGTCTATAAAGCTCGACTTGTGGCAAAGGGTTTTTCACAAGTTCAAGGAGTTGACTACGATGAGACCTTCTCACCCGTAGCGATGCTTAAGTCCGTCAGAATCATGTTAGCAATAGCTGCCTTTTTCGATTATGAAATTTGGCAGATGGATGTCAAAACAGCGTTCCTTAACGGTTACCTTAAGGAAGAGTTGTATATGATGCAACCAGAAGGTTTTGTCGATCCAGAGAATGCTGACAAAGTTTGCAAACTCCAGCGATCCATTTATGGACTGGTGCAAGCATCTCGGAGTTGGAATCTTCGTTTTGATGAGGTGATCAAAGCGTTCGAGTTTATACAAGTTTACGGAGAAGCTTGTATTTACAAGAAAGTGAGTGGGAGCTCTATAGCGTTTCTAATATTATATGTGGATGACATATTGCTGATTGGAAACAATATAGAAATGCTGGAAAGCGTAAAGGAATATTTGAACAAGAGTTTTTCAATGAAGGACCTAGGAGAAGCTGCTTTCATATTAGGCATCAAGATCTATAGAGATAGATCAAGACGCTTAATAGGACTTTCACAAAGCACATACCTTGATAAGATTTTGAAGAAGTTCAAAATGGATCAGTCCAAGAAGGGGTTCTTGCCTGTTTTGCAAGGTGTGAAGTTGAGTAAGACTCAATGCCCAGTGACTGCAGAAGATAGAGAAAAGATGAGTGTCATCCCCTATGCTTCGGCCATAGGCTCTATCATGTATGCAATGCTGTGCACAAGACCCGATGTCAGCCTTGCCATAAGTATGGTCGCAAGGTTTCAAAGTGATCCAGGAATGGAACACTGGACGGCGGTCAAGAATATCCTGAAGTACCTGAAAAGGACTAAGGACATGTTTCTCGTTTATGGAGGTGATCAAGAGCTCGTCGTAAAGGGTTACATCGATGCAAGCTTTGACACTGATCCGGATGACTCAAAGTCGCAAACCGGATACGTATTTATTCTAAATGGGGGTGCGGTTAGCTGGTGCAGTTCCAAGCAAAGCGTGGTAGCTGATTCTACATGCGAAGCGGAGTACATCGCTGCCTCGGAGGCGGCGAAGCGGAGTACATCGCTGCCTTGGTGAAGCGGTACTACCGCCCGAGCGGTACTACCGCTTGTGTGAAGCGGTACTACCGCCCAAGCGGTACTACCGCTTGTGTGAAGCGGTACTACCGCTTGTGCGCGGCTGTGCACGGTTCGGCAGGGATCCGAGTTGGACTCTTTCCCTGCGGGCCAAACCGACCTTGTGCGGGCAAAACCGACCCGGAGGAGGCTTTTACTCCAAGTTTAGACCCCAAGGCTCAACATATAAATAGAGGGGCAGGGCTAGCACACGGGACACATCAGGATTTCCCAAGCCGTGTGCCGGCAACCCTAGCCCTCTAGTTCCTCCGTCATAATCTCCGTAGCGCTTGGCGAAGCCCTGCAGAGATTGTTTCTCACCACCATCACCACGCCGTCGTGCTGCTGGAACTCAACCACTACTTCACCATCGCTCGCTGGATCGAGGAGGTGAAGGCGTCATCAAGCCGTACGTGTGTTGAACGCGGAGGTGCCGTCCGTTCGGCACTAGATCGGAAGGATCGTGATTGGATCGCGGGACGCTCGGCGATTTGGATCGCGAAGACGTTCGACTACATCAACCGCGTTTATTAACGCTTCCGCTTAGCGATCTACAAGGGTATGTAGATTCACTCTTCCTCTCGTAGATACTCATCACCATGGATAGATCTTGTGTGTGCGTAGGAAAATTTTGTTTCCCATGCAACGTTTCCCAACAGTATGAACCCGGGCAGGGCAGTCAAGTGGCTATCGATATTTATTTATCCGGGTCACAGCCAATGGATGTGGATGCTAGCCAACCCGAGGAAGAGCCAGATTACGTGCCACACAATTTGTGTGGTAACGATACTGGGCAGAGTAGTCGGTCGCTAATATTAGTTGGTTCTGGTTTTGCTGATGGGGATGAGGAAGGGGAGGAAATGCAGAGGGTGATGGAGGAAGAGGACGAGGATGGACTGGCTGAGGATCTGGATTCTGAAAATTCCGAGGATGAAGTGGAGGTACCGATTCCTGCCGCATGGGATCAGGACCTATCGACCGGTCTCACGGTCAACGATGGCCATGAGACTCCATGGCAGTATCATCTGAACCAAGTCCAGATAGGTTCTATGCATGATACAAAGAAGAAATTGAAATATGCGGTGGTAAAGTGGGCTATGTCCACGCAAAGGGTTTTCCGGACACACATATCAAATCGAACAAACTATACCGTGAAATGTGTTGAAACAGGTTGTCCTGGGAAGGTGCACGGGCACGTGCCGAAGTATAACATCCACTGGGTTGTCACCGATGTTGTTCCACATACTTGTGTGAGGAAAAACCTTCTGGTGAATCATCCGAACCTGTCTTCAACTCTCATTGCGCAACTCATGTATACTGAGATAGTGGAGAAGAAAGACATGGAAGCAAAACACATCCAGACAGCAGTGAAGGTCAGATGGAATTATGTCATTCCTTACGGGAAGGCTTGGAGGGCTAAGCAGAAGGCTATGGAGGAAAGGTTTGGGACGTTCTTGGACTCATATGATAATGTTGTGCGGCTCCTTCAAGTATTGAAGGAGAGGAATCCCGGCACTTATGTTAACGTACAACACACAAGATTGGCGAGTATACCAGATTTGAAGGTGTTGAAGAGAGTATTCTTTTCTTTTGCTATTTGCATCGAAGCTTTCCGGCATTGTCCTCCTGTGATGTTTGTGGATGGCACATTCCTGACTGGTCAGTACGGACGGCAAATCTTTACTGCTATTGGTGTTGACGGGAACAATCAAATCATCCCACTTGCCATGGCATTCGTGAAGGGTGAGAACTTTCCAAGCTGGATATGGTTCTTGAGGCAAGTGAAAATTGCCATCGTGAAGGACCGACCGAACGTGTGTGTCATTCATGACAGACATGCTGGTATATTGAAGGCCGTGAAGACACTGAGGGATCCAACTAAGAACGAATCAACACCATGGAAGGACCTGCAGAGCCGGTGGTGCATGCGCCATCTAGGGGCAAATTTTTTCTCACAGTTCAAGAACAAGCGGTTGATGAACTTGTTCAAAAAATTATGCAAGCAGAATCAGCCACGGAAATACAATTTTATTTGGTCAAAACTAGATGAGTTTACTAAGAAGCAGGTTAAAGCCAGACAGAAAATGGAACAAGATCAGGTTAAATTAGCAATAATCATCGCGGAGCTAGAGCAGCCTATAGCTCTTTGTGACTTGCCAGAAATTGACCCTCCTGGCACTAAGAGGCCGAATGGCAGGGCAATAAAGAATTTTACTCAGTGGATAGAGAAAGAGCCTCCCGTGAATTGGTCTCTCCTGCATGACACCCATGGAGCTAGGTATGGCCACATGACAACCAACCTTGCTGAGGTGTATAACTTTGTACTTAGAGGGAATAGAGCATTGCCACTCACAACTATTGTGGAGGCTGTATTCCATGGCACTTTGAGATATTTCAGAGAAAGGCTCGAGTTAGCAAAGAAGCATATTGCAGATCATCCGAAGACACCTTATTGTAGCCGTGTCATGGAGTACATGGCAAAGAAGATAGAGAAAGCAAAGAAGCACACTGTCAGACTCATAGGTAATCAAGAAAGGAGGTATGAGGTTCAGCTACCTACCGATGGTTTTGGTACGTCAAATGAGGTGAAGACGCATGAGGTAAAAATTGGAACGGAATTTTATCCAACGTGTGAATGTACATGCAACAAACCGAAGTTGTTGCACCTTCCTTGCTCACATGTGTTGGCTGCGTGCGGCCAGATTCAGTTGGATGCCATCTCCTTCGTGTCCCCATACTATTTGAAAGAGTCAGTACGCAACACATGGACCGGTGAGACGACAGGGTTTAGAGTCGTCGGCAATTTCAACAAGGTAAATGATGATGAGAGAGTATACATCCCGGATCCTGATCTTCGGCGAACCAGTAGGGGTAGACGTAAGGTGCGTCGAATCCGTAATGATATGGACCAATCTGAAGCTGGTGGAGCAACCAGACAGTGTTTGCTATGCGCGAATTATGGGCATAGGATGAAATATTGTCCCGACCTTAACAAAGACGGTGCGTCCACATCGACGAGTGCGACAACAGGAGCAAGAGGCGGACGTGGTCGAGGCAGTCGAGGCCGAAGGGGACGACGAGGAAGAAATAACTCAGAAGCTATATAATGAGTCAGACTATGTTTTAATTTGTGATATGTCGGACTATGTTTTAATTTGTGATATGTCGGACTATGTTTTAATTTGTAATATGTCGGACTATGTTTTAATGACTATGTTTTAATTTGTGATATGTCGGACTATGTTTTAATTTGTAATATGTCGGACTATGTTTTATTTTCTAATATGTCGAACTATGTTTTAATTTCAGATATGTCTTCGTATGCGTTGCTTAAAGATACGATCGATAAAAAACACCGGGCCGCACTTATGCAAGCGGGCAAGAATTTAGATGTGTTGATCCCTCGCACCCCAAAGTCTAACTGGATGATACACCCTGAATGGGTTGATAGGTATGTTTGCATATCATGTTTTAATTCGTAATAGGTAATATTTGATGCCCGCTAACTGTTTGCTGTACATTCTTTTTATTTTGTAGGTTAATGTGGGCTGGACTGCTACCCTTGGCACGGCTGGTTGAGGGTACATTGGATGAGTGGGTTGATCATCCGGAGTTGGATGAAGCTGGTGAACCAATGCAGCTACGCAAGAGGCAAAACAAACGCTTCTCTTACGACAGGTCACTCCTTACCTGCTTAGTAGATAGATGGAGACCGGAGACACATACGTTTCACTTTCCCTGGGGAGAGATGGCACCTACTCTACAGGATGTGTCTTACTTGTTGGGATTACCGTTGGCCGGTGCTGCCATAGGTCCTTTAGTGGCAGAACCTGGCTGGCTAGCTACTATGCAGGCCCGTTTTCTAGCTGCGGTGCCAACTGCTGTGGCCTTAGAGAACGATCCTCATGGGCCTCGTTTTAAGTGGTTGAGCCAGTTTCAGGTAACCTTCTCGGTCAGCTAAATTAATGTTGTTTTTATAGTTGTCCTCACTACATAGAATAATACAAGTCGTTTGGGTTATATGTAGATTGTCGCGTTAGGATACCCCGGAGTTCAGTTGTCCGAGGCACAGGTTGATCGGTCCCTAGAGGCATATATTCTTTGGTTGTTCGGGAAGACGATGTTCACGGAGAACCACGTGACCACTATCGATGCGCGCCTCATCAGCATTGCACGAGAGATAGCTGACGCTCGTTGCCCAGGGGACATTATGCAGAGGAGTTTTGGTTCTGCTGTGTTGGCAGCTATGTACAGAGGCCTGTGCAAAGGTTGCATGTTGAGCTCCCATAGATCAGGTCTGGTTGGATGTCCACTATTGTTGCAGCTCTGGTCATATGAGAGGTTCCCTATAGGACGACCCTATGTCTGCGTTGATAAACCATTTGGGTTGGTAGACATAGCAGGGGCTTATGTGCCACATATCGGCGACTTGCCTACTGTGGGATCTGTTTGGGCGCGCAGAGAGGTAATTTTGTATTACGTAACATTTCATTAGATTATTTCTTGCCATGCAATACTATTACTAATGTTTATTTGTTGTCATGCACAGAGACAGTATGCGGGTATGCAGGTGAAGAGCTGCTACCCGTCCTTCACGTCGCAGTTTGATGCTTTGCACGAGGATGTTGTTATCTGGGAGCCCTACTCGCATCATGCTATAACATCTAGGTATCCAGTTGGGATATCTGCCTTGTGCACTAGAGATCGGCACTACTAGATGACCAAGGCGAGATTGGTGTTCGACGTGACGGTGGAGGAGATGGCTCTTCATAGGGTGATGAGACAGTTCGGTCTATGCCAAGAGCCTGACATTCCTGTTATTCCACACATACCGGACCACGTGCACAAGTAAGTAATTCTATTTTAGTTGTCAGCACTGCTTTCAGAATTTTGCTTACCACGTTACCCGGATTTTAATGTCAGGTTGAGCCGCGTAGAAGGGAACAAGTCCATGGATTTCTGGCTTCGGAACATTGGCCCTTATGTTCTAGAATGGACGACCGCGCCAACACATATCTGGGATGAGGTTCGACCCTTTGACTGGGACAAGTTCGTGTTGTATCTGCAGCGTTACAGGCATCCAACGAGGATCTACTTGGTTCCATGTGCTGCTCCTGATCAGATTGAAGCGCCTCTGACCAGCGATATGTACCCAACTTCCTCTATTATGGGAACCAGACACCACGCGGTACGTACCCAACTTCCTCTATTATGGTTCTAATATGTGTACTCATGTCATAACCTGAACATTTACAATTGGCTAACTCTTCAATGTACAAAGTGACTTGACAGTCGAGGCGCGAGAGGAGGTTTCCGCTTTAATGCGGCGGGTTGACAGGGGGGATACTATCCCACAGCCAGATCTTCGGACATGGTTGAAGCGTTTTGATGAGAAGCTACGAGGGATTTACGCAGCAGTGACATGTAGAAGATCTTCGGACGTTGCGGTACCTCGTCCAGCACTTCGTCCGCCACGTCCATCTGTGCATCATTCAGAGTCACGACACATGGCTTCACCGGCGCCACCTCCTTCACAACCATAAATCTGAATTATTTACAGCAAGCCTGAGGTAAGATTCACCTTTATGCAGTTGCTTCTGCCATCTGCCATGCAACCTGAGAAGTTCTTTCCGTATCTCCTCAAATGTCCTGGGAGGCCACCCACTCCTAGCTAATGAGTGAGCCAACTCATTCATTATGGTGTCACTACTGATGAGTTCCTCCCATGGAACTACTCTATCGTTGATCTTGACATTGGCGGCTAGACGGAGAAGACGATCGGACATACCAGTGTGAAAACTACGATCAAAAGGATAATGGGACATCTCCACGAAACTACACTTGCCTGCTCACCCACCTTACTGCCGAGGGGGTTTTATAGGTTCAGAAGAGAAGATGGCGGGAAAGAATGGCAGGAGAGAAAGGCGGGAAAGAAAATGGCGGGAAAGTAGGGTGGGAAAGAAAATGGCGGGAAAGTAGGGCGGGAAAGAAAATGGCGGGAAAGTAGGGCGGGAAAGAAAATGGCAGGAAAGAAGGGCGGGAAATAAAATTGAAAATAACATGCATAAAATAAGATACATTAAACTGTTGAAATTAAGATGCATAAAAAATAACATGCATAAAATAAGATACATAAAAATTAACATGTTCAAATTAAGATACAACTTGCTGCGAATTTTAAGATACAACTTGCTGCAATGCGAACGTTAGGATACAATAACATAAATCTACTGAGTCCAACGTGGATATTTTCCTTTTCCATCACCAGCTTCTTCTGCTGCCTTGGCTGCACGAGCCCTTTCTTTCTTTATCTGCCTCTCAGCCTCACGGGCCTCCTGTCGTTGTCGTTGAACCTCCGCCAGTCGAAGTCCCTCTTCTCGGTTTTTCTTCTTCATCTCATCAAGAAAAGCCCTCTGCTTCACACAGTACTCTTGCCACTCTCTCTCCCGCTCTGCGTTCTCCTCTGCTGCCGCCTTCGCGCGGCGCTCTTCCGCGTCCAAACTTGCCCATGCACGACGACCTCTTTCATGAATCTCGATCACCGTCCAGTCCGGTTTTTTCGTGTCAATCCAACGATAGTACATGCACAGAGGCGGAGGAGACTACAACAAAAATAGAAATATAAATATCAAATCAACAATAATATCAACAACGTGTTTATTCTTGGTGACTGAAACATACCGGAGGCCTGATGTACGGTGAAGTAGCAATGGGTGGATCTTCCTCATAATTGGCGCACATGAAAAACTTCATGCCCAGCCAATCTGAAAAATCCGTCACCTCCTTCACCTTGCAGAGATCGCCACACCAACAACGAAGTACTTCCACCCTCCGAGGCAAAGTCGCACTCTTCATTTTCGTAGGCCTAATGCTTTGATCCGAGCAAGGCAAACTCATAATGACTAGCGCGTTGGTGTTTTGAAGTGCGGCTAGACGATGGAGAAGAGAGTGAGAAAGAGCAAGCAGTGTGGACAGAAGCAAAGAGAAGAGCATGAGAGAGCAGGCAACGGCATCTCGTATATAAAGATGAGGAGCACTGTGTTGTCGGTAGAAGAAAATAAAACACGCGCGTCCGCCACAGCAACAACACCGCACCGCACCGCTGTCTCTGACGTTTCAGAGAAAGCAGACAACAGGAATCATACAAAGCAGACACCTGCGCGCTCGGCCGAATCTTTGCCTAAAAATCAGCGCCGTTTGCATAAAAATCAGCGCCGTCATCATAACAAATCAGCGCCATTTGCATAATAATCAGCGCCGCCAATCACTACAGTCTGTCGTGGAAATCAGCGCATTTTGCTGCAGTGTGGGCATCGGAATCAGCGTCTGCGCATGGGAAAAAGCAAGGGAAAAGCGAGCTGTGCGTCCGGCCGAGGGAGAAGCCGTCGGTGGCGGCAGGCCCCGGAGGCCGCCTCGCAATTTTTGATACATTTAAGTGGAAAAAAACTTCAGTACAAAGTTGGAAAAAAACTCCAGTACAAAAAATTACACCAACACCCGGTTCCATGTTGTACTTCACAATCTATAAGTACGATCACTGCGGCAGAGGGCTGAAAACAACAGCAAGCTCCTGATCACGCTCTTTGAAGGTTATGAGCACCAAATTGTTTACTTCAATAGACGATGCCCGAAGAAAATTACCAAAACCTTCCTTGTTGAACACCATTCTACCACCCAAGCCAATAAAGTAGGAACAAGGAATGCTCACAGATATATCATCATCTTCAGAATCCAAAGTAATTTCAAGAGTTAAAGAACCAGTCCTAGGAATTGAAAAAAAATCCTTCAAACTCCTCACAACCATGCTCGGAATAACCTGACAAAAAACATCAAGTTATATGATGTTCAGCTTACAAATTTATAACAGTATACTAGAGCAAAGAACAAATAAATAAACAATAGCCAAAAACAAAGCTCACCATATGTTGACCATTAACATTCATGGAATCAATCCTATGAACAAAAGGAGTACACAATATGTAGTTGTCATCAAAGAGTTGTCGCGACATGACATATATTTGGTGATAATTCAGACTGAAGACACCACGACTATAAAAACAATTGTCAACAAGTTCCCTCTGAGTTTCACTCAGATCCTCAAGAGCTACAAAAAAATAATTTCACAAATTGAGCAGAACATCAAAACGTATAAGCTGAAACAAAACTTTAAATCACTCAAAAAAAAACTTACCAACACAAGGTAAAGGGAACAACATAACACCATCCCGATGAAAATCAACACCAATCATAGTTCCATAGTGCTCAAGCCTAACAGTCACCATGTCACGATGACGGAGACCATAATCATTCACAAGTTCCTCCCAGGAAGGACCATGGAATTTACTGCTCACCCCACCATGTGTAAACAGAACACCATATAAGTTACCCTCACTGTTGTGAATAGCAAGATCAATATCTGTGTCACCCCTCCGAATAGCTAAAGCTCTGCACTCCTCAATGTACCGAGCAAGATGTGATCTAACACTGCACGAAACATACTACAAAAAGAATGGAAGCAAACATCATAATCATATAAACAAAGGCATTAGATTACATTCCAACCAAAACAACATCAACCATATGCCACAATCAGATAAACAAGATATAGAATCTTACAACACGCCTTGAACAGCGACGATCCAGCACCACAGTGAAGACAGACGCAGAAGAATCAAAGGAAGAACAAGGGCCACCTGGAGCTCGGCAAAAGGGGCAAGCCATTACTTGCAAAGAAACGATGACCAAAAAAAATCAGCACACTTGCCTGCCTGCTCACCCACCTTGTTGCCGAGGGGGTTTTATAGGGTCAGAAGAGAAGATGGCGAGAGAGAATGGCGGGAAAGAAACTGGCGGGAAAGAAGGGTGGGAAAGAAACTGGCGGGAAAGAAAATGCACTATTCGGCCAAAAAAATACTGAAAAGGACTCTTCGGCCAACGAAAGACCGAAATGTCTCACATGCTACTTCGGTCAGGCGCTGACGTAAAGTGCATGCACTCTTCGACCAACGAAAGACCAAAGAGTACTCTTCGGCCATGCGCTGGCCGAAGACAAGTCTTCGGCCCAGCACAGCAAGTCTTCGGCCCACAGGACGCCGAAGAGGTCTCTTCGGTCATCGGTAGACCGAAAACTCCCTTTTCGGCCAACGAACGACCGACGGGGTGCTACTTTTGAAAATAACGTGTTCGCATTGCTACTTTTCAAATTTACTACAGAAAACGACCTAGTTTTGAAAAAAAATCTAGATTAAAAGTGTGATAAATTTTATCACGTTGCAACGCACTGGTCATGTTACTAGTCAATATCAGTGTATGGAATGTTTTCTTTGAACCCCAGAACTACACGGAACTGGACTCTCCAAACGTGACCCCAACGACGTGGACCAACCAGACGCGAGTATAGTCCTTTCGAGAAAGAGAAAGACAAACCAAACGGGTTCTAGAAAGATCGGCGACGTGCGTCGGCTTCAACCAACACCGACTTCGCCCAATTGTACGCTACCGCAAGTGTTTCGTCCGCTTATCTGGTGCGTAGGATGGGGAGGAGGTAGATAGCATGGGCTGCGTATCATCCGTGCCACGATGGTGTTTATAGTTTGTACGCGAACAATTCCCCTTTTCTTGAAAAGAGACCGGGTGTACATCTGTGGTCATTCATGGTATGGATGGGAAGACACACGACTATCTTTCTATTTTTGAATTTTCCTACGACCATCTTCATCGTGGAGAGCTGCTAAAAAAAACTTTAGTACCGAGCTTAAGATGGCGTGTGGTTGTGCTGTGAAGTGAACTGTACCATTAGGTGTTTCTTTTATTAGATGAATGGGGTTTTAGAGCATCTCTAGCAATCTCGTAAAAGACCTGAAGCTTTAAAGTAACTGCAGTTTTACGGTTTTAGACGAAAAAAATGACTATTCCGGATCTTATCCAGCGCCTCCTAGAAAAAACCTCATACCCAAGATATCCTAAAAAAAAATCAAGGAACCGGCAGGAGCATTGCCTTTTCATTTCAGACGAAAAAAAGAGGGTTTATGTACAAAGATGTCAGGTTTTTTCGGGGAAGCCTGACAAAAACTCCTATTAGGACGAAACAAAACAAATCAGCCAATATCGGTCGCCACTTGTACCCTGCCGAAAGCCCTAGACCTCAGTCTTATGTCGTCGAGTGCGATGGCCGCCTCCTCCAGATGTGTGAGGCGGGTTCCGTTAAAATGCGACGGTTGCGCTCCTTCCAGATATTCCAGATGGTGTAGAGGAAGCGACCGTTGTGCCGGTGTCTGTCGTCCTTGGATAGGGGAGAGATGAACAGATCCCACCAGTCGGAGACTCCCATGGGAGGCGGGAGTGTCAGTGTGTTCGACGGCGCCTCCCCGGTCCATGCCTGTACATGCGACCAAACCGCAATCGTAAACGGGCAGTCCTTACAAAGGTGAGTTGCCGTCTCCGGTGCCCCCAGGCAGAGAGGGTATGTAGGGTCATGCGGCCATCCGCGAATAGCGAGCATCGTGAGAATCTTTCCGTGGAGCACCAGTCAAGAGAAGAGCTTGCATTTGGCTCCGCGTGTGCCTCCCAAATCTTCATCGGCGAGAACCTGGGGAAGGATCCGGAGAATTGGGTCGTATAAGCCAAAGTCGCGGAGTAGATGCCATTAGGAGTCCAATGCCAGGCGATGGAGTCCTCCCTGTCTGGGGATGGTGTAATCTGAGAGGCCAGGGATGCGACCGTGATGAATTCATGCAGATGCATGGGTGACTGAAGGCGGGCGACCGATCTGATCCAATTTTCATCCTGTAGCGCCTTGAAGACAGATCTCTGCTTTCTTGTGGCGATTTTGTATAATCCGGGAGCCAGCGGCCTTAGGGGTGCTTTTCTAGTCCAGTCGTCGTGCCAGAATAGAGCTTTATGGCTGTTACCAAACACGATGGAGGTGGATGCTCTGAATAGCGCCATATCCGCCTCGTCGGAAGGTAGGGCGTAGCCCACCCACTAACGATCGGGGTCGGTCCACATTAGCCATGGCCAACGCAGGCGGAGACCCGGACCAAACCTCTCCAGGTTCGTGATACTCAGCCCACCCAGGGCCTTTGGCCTGCACACTGTCTTCCAGTTCACTAGGGAGTGGCCTCCAGTTGTTGGGGAACGTTGCATGGGAAACAAAAATTTTCCTACGCACACACAAGATCTATCCATGGTGATGAGCATCTACGAGAGGGAGAGTAAATCTACATACCCTTGTAGATCGCTAAGCGGAAGCGTTTAAGAAACGCGGTTGATGTAGTCGAACGTCTCCGCGATCCAAATCGCAAGTCGTCCCTCGATCCGATCACGAACTAGCGCCGAACGGACGGCACCTCCGCGTTCAACACACGTACGGCTTGATGACGCCTTCACCTCCTCGATCCAGCGAGCGATGGTGAAGTAGTGATTGAGTTCCAGCAGCACGACGGCGTGGTGATGGTGGTGAGGAACAATCTCTGCAGGGCTACGCCAAGCGCTACGGAGATTATGACGGAGGAACTAGAGGGTTAGGGTTGCCGCACACGGCTTGGGGAAATCTTGATGTATACCGTGTGCTAGCCCTGCCCCTCTATTTATATGTTGAGCCTTGGGGTCTAAACTTGGAGTAAAAGCCTCCTCCAGGTCGGTTTTGCCCGCACAAGGTCGGTTTGGCCCGCAGGGAAAGAGTCCAACTCGAATCCCTGCCGAACCGTGCATAGCCGCGCACAAGCGGTAGTACCGCTCACAAGCGGTAGTACCGCTTGAGCGGTAGTACCGCTTCACCAAGCGGTAGTACCGCTTGGGCGGTAGTACCGCTTCACAAAACGGTAGTACCGCTTACGCGGCAGCAAAACTACTTTTTGCACTTTCCAATACCTCGTGGGCTTTATCCCTTTGGCCCATATAAAGTGTTGCTGTACCCGAATGTTGGAAATATGCCCTAGAGGCAATAATAAATTGGTTATTATTATATTTCCTTGTTCATGATAATCGTTTATTATCCATGCTATAATTGTATTGATTGGAAACTCAAATACATGTGTGGGTACATAGACAACACTGTGTCCCTAGTAAGCCTCTAGTTGACTAGCTCGTTGATCAAAGATGGTTAAGGTTTCCTAGCCATTGACATGAGATGTCATTTGATAACGGGATCACATCATTAGGAGAATGATGTGATGGACAAGACCCAAACTGTAAACGTAGCATTTGATCGTGTCAGTTTATTGCTATTGTTTTCTGCATGTCAAGTATCTGTTCCTTTGACCATGAGATCATGCGACTCACTGACACCGGAGGAATACCTTGTGTGTATCAAACGTCGCAACATAACTGGGTGACTATAAAGGTGCTCTACAGGTATCTCCGAGGGTGTCTGTTGGGTTGGCATGGATCAAGACTGGGATTTGTTACTCCGTATGACGGAGAGGTATCTCAGGGCCCACTCGGTAATACAACATCACAATGAGCCTTGCAAGCAATGTGACTAAAGTGTTAGCCACGAGATCTTGTATTACGGAACGAGTAAAGAGACTTGCCGGTAACGAGATTGAACTAGGTATAGTGATACCGACGATCGAATCTCGGGCAAGTAACATACCGAAGAACAAAGGGAACAACATACGGGATTAACTGAATCCTTGACATAGAGGTTCGACCGATAAAAGATCTTCGTAGAATATGTAGGAGCCAATATGGGCATCCAGGTCCCGCTATTGGTTATTGGCCGTAGAGGTGTCTCGGTCATGTCTACATAGTTCTCGAACCCGCAGGGTCTACACACTTAACGTTTGGTGACGATTAGTATAATTGAGTTATTATGTTGGTGACCGAAAGTTGTTCGGAGTCCCGGATAAGATCCCGGACATGACGAGGATCTCCGGAATAGTCCGGAGGTAAAGATTGATATATGTGATAATAGTGTTTTGATCTCCGGAAGAGTTCCGAAGTTCACCGGAAGGGGTTCCGGATGTTTACCGAAGTGTTCGGGTGCAGCAACACTTTATATGGGCCAAGGGATAAAAGCCCACGAGGTATTGGAAGGTGCAAAAGTAGTTTTGCTGCCGCGTAAGCGGTACTACCGCTTGTGTGAAGCGGTACTACCGCCCGAGCGGTACTACCGCTTGTGTGAAGCGGTACTACCGCCCAAGCGGTACTACCGCTTGTGAGCGGTACTACCGCTTGTGCGCGGCTGTGCGCGGTTCGGCAGGGATCCGAGTTGGACTCTTTTCCTGCGGGCCAAACCGACCTTGTGCGGGTAAAACCGACCTGGAGGAGGCTTTTACTCCAAGTTTAGACCCCAAGGCTCAACATATAAATAGAGGGGCAGGGCTAGCACACGGGAGTGATCAGGATTTCCCAAGCCGTGTGCCGGCAACCCTAGCCCTCTAGTTCCTCCGTCATAATCTCCGTAGCGCTTGGCGAAGCCCTGCAGAGATTGTTCCTCACCACCATCACCACGCCGTCGTGCTGCTGGAACTCAACCACTACTTCACCATCGCTCGCTGGATCGAGGAGGTGAAGGCGTCATCAAGCCGTACGTGTGTTGAACGCGGAGGTGCCGTCCGTTCGGCACTAGTTCGTGATCGGATCGAGGGACGACGTGCGATTTGGATCGCGGAGACGTTCGACTACATCAACCGCGTTTCTTAAACGCTTCCGCTTAGCGATCTACAAGGGTATGTAGATTCACTCTCCCTCTCGTAGATGCTCATCACCATGGATAGATCTTGTGTGTGCGTAGGAAAATTTTTGTTTCCCATGCAACGTTCCCCAACAGTGGCATCATGAGCTAGGTCTATGCGTAGATGAGATCTCGAGTAGAACACAAACGAGTTGTGGGCGTGGATGTATACATATTGCTTGCCGTTACTAGTTGATATTTGATTCGGCGGTACTGTGAGATGAAGCGGCCCGGACCGACATTACGCGTACACTTACGCGAGACAGGTTCCTTCAACTGACATGTAACTTCGTTGCATAAAGATGGCTAGCGGGTGTCTGTCTCTCTCACTTTAGTTGAATCGATTTCAATGAAGAGGGTTCTTTTAGAAGATCAAAAAGCAATCACTACACCACGTTGTGGTTTTGCGTAGGTAAGAACGGTTCTTGCAAACCCGTAGCAGCCACGTAAAATTTGCAACAACAATTAGAGGACGTCTAACTTGTTTTTGCAGGGTATGATGTGATATGATATGGCCAATTACATGATGAGATATATGTGATGTATGAGATGATCATGTTTTGTATAGAATATCACGACTTGCATGTCGATGAGTACGGCAACTGGCAGGAGCCATAGAGTTGTCTTTAATTATTGTATGACCTGCGTGTCAATCATTAAGCGCTATGTAATGCTTTACTTTATCGCTAAACGTTAGCAATAGTCGTGGAAGCAACAGTCGGCGCGACAACCTTATGGCGACACGTTGATGGAGATCAAGATGATGGAGATCATGGTGTCATGCCGGTGACGATGGAGATCATGCCGGTGCTTTGGAGATGGAGATCAAAAGCACAAGTTCATGGCCATATCATGTCACTTATGATTTGCATGTGATGTTAATCCTTTTATGCATCTTATTTTGCTTAGGACGACGGTAGCATTATAAGGTGATCCCTCACTTAAATTTCAAGATAAATTGTGTTCTCCCCAAGTGTGCACCGTTGCGAAAGTTCGTCGTTTCGAGACACGCCGTGATGATCGGGTGTGATAGACTCTACGTTCGCATACAACGGGTGCAAGCCATGTTGCACGTGCGGAACACTCGGGTTAAACTTGACGAGCCTAGCATGTACAGACATGGCCTCGGAACACAAGAGACCGAAAGGTCGAACATGAGTCATATAGTAGATATGATCAACATGAAGATGTTCACCATTGAAACCACCTCAACTCACGTGATGATCGGACTTGAGTTGGTGGATTTGGATCATGTTACACTCGAATGACCGGAGGGATGTCAATTTGAGTGGGAGTTTTTAAGTAATATGATTAACTAAACTCATTATCTAAGAACAATAGTCTAAGTTGTCTTTGCTATATTTATGTTGTAGATCATGGCTCGCGCAGTAGCACCCCTGAATTTTAATGCGTTCCTAGAGAAAGCTAAGTTGAAAGATGATGGAAGTAACTTTGTGGACTGGGCCCGTAATCTAAGGATTATCCTTACGGCTTCCCAGAAGGCTTATGTCCTTGATGCACCGCTTGGTGATCCACCTGCTCCAGTTGAGTCTCTAGACGTTGTGAACGCCTGGCAGGCTCGTTCTGATGATTACTCAATAGTTCAATGTGCAATGTTGTATGGCTTAGAACCGGGACTTCAAAGACGTTTTGAACGTCATGGAGCATATGAGATGTTCCAGGAATTGAAGTTTATCTTTCAGAAGAATGCCCGGATCGAGAGATATGAGATCTCCGATAAGTTCTATGCTTGCAAGATGGAGGAGAACGGGTCTATCAGTGATCACGTGCTCAGAATGTCTGGGTACTCCACCCGTCTGGCTGAGTTAGGGATGCCCCTTCCGCCAGAGGCTATCACTGACAGAGTTCTTCAATCATTGCCACCTAGCTACAAGAGCTTCGTGTTGAACTATAACATGCACGGGATGAACAAGTCAGTCGCCGAGCTGTTTGCGATGCTGAAAGCCGCTGAGTCTGAAATTCAGAAGGAGCATCAAGTGTTGATGGTCAATAAAACCACTAGTTTCAAGAAAAATGGCAAGGGTAAGAAGGGTAACTCCAAGCAGAGTGGCAAAGCAGTTGCTCCTCTCGTGAAGAAACCCAAGGCTGGACCCAAACCAGAAACTGTGTGTTTTCATTGCAAGGGAACTGGACACTGGAAGCGGAATTTCCCCAAGTATTTGGCTGACAAGAAGGCGGCCAACAACAAACAAGGTATATATGATATACATGTTATTGATGTGTACCTTACCAACTCTCGTTGTAGTGCCTGGGTATTTGATACCGGTGCGGTTGCTCATATTTGCAACTCAAAACAGGAACTGCGGAATAGACGGAGGCTGGCAAAGGACGAAGTGACGATGCGCGTGGGAAATGGTTCCAAGGTTGATGTGATCGCCGTCGGCACGCTCGCTCTTCGATTACCGTCGGGATTAGTGATGAACCTAAATAAGTGTTATTTGGTGCCTGCGTTAAGCATGAACATTATATCTGGACCTTGTTTATTGCGAGACGGTTACTCATTTAAATCAGAGAATAATGGTTGTTCTATTTATATGAGTAATATCTTTTATGGTCATGCACCCAATGTGAGGGGTTTATTCTTGTTGAATCTCGATAGTAATGATACACATGTTCATAACATTGATGCCAAAAGATATAGAATTGATAATGATAATACCACTTTCTTGTGGCACTGCCGTTTAGGTCATATTGGCGTAAAACGCATGAAGAAGCTCCATGCTGATGGACTTTTGGAGTCACTTGATTTTGAATCACTTGACACATGTGAGCCATGCCTCATGGGCAAGATGACTAAAACGCCGTTCTCTGGAACAATGGAACGGGCAAGTGACTTATTGGAAATCATACATACTGATGTGTGCGGTCCGATGAGTATTGAGGCGCGCGGTGGTTATCGTTGCTTTCTCACCTTCACTGATGACTTAAGTAGATATGGGTATATTTACTTAATGAAACATAAGTCTGAAACATTTGAAAAGTTCAAACAATTTCAGAGTGAAGTTGAGAATCATCGTAACAAGAAGATTAAATTCCTACGATCTGATCGAGGAGGAGAATATCTGAGTTATGAGTTTGGCAGTCACTTAAGACAGTGTGGAATTGTTTCACAATTGACACCGCCTGGAACACCACAGCGTAATGGTGTGTCCGAACGTCGTAATCGAACTTTATTGGATATGGTGCGATCTATGATGTCTCTTGCCGATTTGCCACTATCGTTTTGGGGTTATGCATTAGAGACAGCTGCATTCACTTTAAATAGGGCACCATCGAAATCCGTTGAGACAACGCCATATGAACTTTGGTTTGACAAGAAGCCAAAGCTGTCATTTCTTAAAGTTTGGGGATGTGATGCTTATGTCAAAAAGCTTCAGCCTGAAAAGCTGGAACCCAAAGCGGAGAAATGCGTCTTCATAGGATACCCAAAAGAGACAATTGGGTATACCTTCTACCTCAGATCCGAGGGCAAAGTGTGTGTCGCTAAAAACGGAACATTTCTTGAGAAAGAGTTTCTCTCGAAAGAATTGAGTGGGAGGAAGATAGAACTTGATGAGGTTGTTGAACCTTTACTTCAACCTGAGAGTAGCGCAGCGCAGAAAGTTGTTTCTGTGGAGCCTACATTAGCTGAAGAGGAAGTTAATGATGATGATCATGAAGCTTTGGATCAAGTTGCTATCGAACCTCGTAGGTCGACAAGGACGCGTACTGCTCCTGAGTGGTACGGCAACCCTGTCTTAGAGGTCATGTTGTTAAACAACGATGAACCTACGAGCTATGGAGAAGCGATAATGGGCCCGGATTCCGAGAAGTGGTTAGAGGCCATGAAATCCGAGATGGGATCCATGTATGAAAACAAAGTCTGGACTTTGGAAGTATTACCTGAAGGGCGTAAGGCCATTCAGAACAAATGGATCTTTAAGAGGAAGACGGACGCGGACGGTAATGTCACCGTCTATAAAGCTCGACTTGTGGCAAAGGGTTTTTCACAAGTTCAAGGAGTTGACTACGATGAGACCTTCTCACCCGTAGCGATGCTTAAGTCCGTCAGAATCATGTTAGCAATAGCTGCCTTTTTCGATTATGAAATTTGGCAGATGGATGTCAAAACAGCGTTCCTTAACGGTTTCCTTAAGGAAGAGTTGTATATGATGCAACCAGAAGGTTTTGTCGATCCAGAGAATGCTGACAAAGTTTGCAAACTCCAGCGATCCATTTATGGACTGGTGCAAGCATCTCGGAGTTGGAATCTTCGTTTTGATGAGGTGATCAAAGCGTTCGAGTTTATACAAGTTTACGGAGAAGCTTGTATTTACAAGAAAGTGAGTGGGAGCTCTATAGCGTTTCTAATATTATATGTGGATGACATATTGCTGATTGGAAACAATATAGAAATGCTGGAAAGCGTAAAGGAATATTTGAACAAGAGTTTTTCAATGAAGGACCTAGGAGAAGCTGCTTTCATATTAGGCATCAAGATCTATAGAGATAGATCGAGACGCTTAATAGGACTTTCACAAAGCACATACCTTGATAAGATTTTGAAGAAGTTCAAAATGGATCAGTCCAAGAAGGGGTTCTTGCCTGTTTTGCAAGGTGTGAAGTTGAGTAAGACTCAATGCCCAGTGACTGCAGAAGATAGAGAAAAGATGAGTGTCATCCCCTATGCTTCGGCCATAGGCTCTATCATGTATGCAATGCTGTGCACAAGACCCGATGTCAGCCTTGCCATAAGTATGGTCGGAAGGTTTCAAAGTGATCCAGGAATGGAACACTGGACGGCGGTCAAGAATATCCTGAAGTACCTGAAAAGGACTAAGGACATGTTTCTCGTTTATGGAGGTGATCAAGAGCTCGTCGTAAAGGGTTACGTCGATGCAAGCTTTGACACTGATCCGGATGACTCTAAGTCGCAAACCGGATACGTATTTATTCTTAATGGGGGTGCGGTTAGCTGGTGCAGTTCCAAGCAAAGCGTGGTAGCTGATTCTACATGCGAAGCGGAGTACATCGCTGCCTCGGAGGCGGCGAAGGAAGGTGTCTGGATGAAGGAGTTCATGACAGATCTTGGAGTAGTGCCTAGTGCGCTTAACCCAATGACTCTGTTTTGTGATAACACTGGTGCCATTGCTCTAGCCAAGGAACCAAGATTTCACAAGAGGACCAGACACATAAAACGACGTTTCAATTCCATCCGCGATTACATCAAGGAGGACGACATAAATATTTGCAAAGTACACACGGATCTAAATGTTGCAGATCCGATGACTAAACCTCTTCCAAGGGCTAAACATGAACAACACCAGAACTGCATGGGTGTTCGATTCATTACAATGTAAATCACATAGTGATGTGAACTAGATTATTGACTCTAGTGCAAGTGGGAGACTGTTGGAAATATGCCCTAGAGGCAATAATAAATTGGTTATTATTATATTTCCTTGTTCATGATAATCGTTTATTATCCATGCTATAATTGTATTGATTGGAAACTCAAATACATGTGTGGGTACATAGACAACACTGTGTCCCTAGTAAGCCTCTAGTTGACTAGCTCGTTGATCAAAGATGGTTAAGGTTTCCTAGCCATTGACATGAGATGTCATTTGATAACGGGATCACATCATTAGGAGAATGATGTGATGGATAAGACCCAAACTGTAAACGTAGCATTTGATCGTGTCAGTTTATTGCTATTGTTTTCTGCATGTCAAGTATCTGTTCCTTTGACCATGAGATCATGCAACTCACTGACACCGGAGGAATACCTTGTGTGTATCAAACGTCGCAACATAACTGGGTGACTATAAAGGTGCTCTACAGGTATCTCCGAGGGTGTCTATTGGGTTGGCATGGATCAAGACTGGGATTTGTTACTCCGTATGACGGAGAGGTATCTCAGGGCCCACTCGGTAATACAACATCACAATGAGCCTTGCAAGCAATGTGACTAAAGTGTTAGCCACGAGATCTTGTATTACGGAACGAGTAAAGAGACTTGCCGGTAACGAGATTGAACTAGGTATAGTGATACCGACGATCGAATTTCGGGCAAGTAACATACCGAAGAACAAAGGGAACAGCATACGGGATTAACTGAATCCTTGACATAGAGGTTCGACCGATAAAAGATCTTCGTAGAATATGTAGGAGCCAATATGGGCATCCAGGTCCCGCTATTGGTTATTGGCCGTAGAGGTGTCTCGGTCATGTCTACATAGTTCTCGAACCCGCAGGGTCTACACACTTAACGTTTGGTGACGATTAGTATAATTGAGTTATTATGTTGGTGACCGAAAGTTGTTCGGAGTCCCGGATAAGATCCCGGACATGACGAGGATCTCCGGAATAGTCCGGAGGTAAAGATTGATATATGTGATAATAGTGTTTTGATCTCCGGAAGAGTTCCGAAGTTCACCGGAAGGGGTTCCGGATGTTTACCGAAGTGTTCGGGTGCAGCAACACTTTATATGGGCCAAGGGATAAAAGCCCACGAGGTATTGGAAGGTGCAAAAGTAGTTTTGCTGCCGCGTAAGCGGTACTACCGCTTGTGTGAAGCGGTACTACCGCCCGAGCGGTACTACCGCTTGTGTGAAGCGGTACTACCGCCCAAGCGGTACTACCGCTTGTGAGCGGTACTACCGCTTGTGCGCGGCTGTGCGCGGTTCGGCAGGGATCCGAGTTGGACTCTTTTCCTGCGGGCCAAACCGACCTTGTGCGGGTAAAACCGACCTGGAGGAGGCTTTTACTCCAAGTTTAGACCCCAAGGCTCAACATATAAATAGAGGGGCAGGGCTAGCACACGGGAGTGATCAGGATTTCCCAAGCCGTGTGCCGGCAACCCTAGCCCTCTAGTTCCTCCGTCATAATCTCCGTAGCGCTTGGCGAAGCCCTGCAGAGATTGTTCCTCACCACCATCACCACACCGTCGTGCTGCTGGAACTCAACCACTACTTCACCATCGCTCGCTGGATCGAGGAGGTGAAGGCGTCATCAAGCCGTACGTGTGTTGAACGCGGAGGTGCCGTCCGTTCGGCACTAGTTCGTGATCGGATCGAGGGACGACGTGCGATTTGGATCGCGGAGACGTTCGACTACATCAACCGCGTTTCTTAAACGCTTCCGCTTAGCGATCTACAAGGGTATGTAGATTCACTCTCCCTCTCGTAGATGCTCATCACCATGGATAGATCTTGTGTGTGCGTAGGAAAATTTTTGTTTCCCATGCAACGTTCCCCAACACCGAACACTTCGGTAAACATCCGGAACCCCTTCCGGTGAATTCCGGAACCCTTCCGGAGATCAAAACACTATTATCACATATATCAATCTTTACCTCCAGACTATTCCGGAGATCCTCGTCATGTCCGGGATCTTATCCGGGACTCCGAACAACCTTCGGTCACCAACATAACTCAACTATACTAATCGTCACCAAACGTTAAGTGTGTAGACCCTGCGGGTTCGAGAACTATGTAGACATGACCGAGACACCTCTACGGCCAATAACAAATAGCGGGACCTGGATGCCCATATAGGCTCCTACATATTCTACGAAGATCTTTTATCGGTCGAACCTCTATGTCAAGGATTCAGTTAATCCCGTATGATGTTCCCTTTGTTCTTCGGTATGTTACTTGCCCGAGATTCGATCGTCGGTATCTCTATACCTAGTTCAATCTCGTTACCGGCAAGTCTCTTTACTCGTTCCGTAATACAAGATCTCGTGGCTAACACTTTAGTCACATTGCTTGCAAGGCTCATTGTGATGTTGTATTACCGAGTGGGCCCTGAGATACCTCTCCGTCATATGGAGTAACAAATCCCAGTCTTGATCCATGCCAACCCAACAGACACCCTCGGAGATACCTGTAGAGCACCTTTATAGTCACCCAGTTACGTTGCGACGTTTGATACACACAAGGTACTCTTCCGATGTCAGGGAGTTGCATGATCTCATGGTCATAGGAACAGATACTTGACATGCAGAAAACAATAGCAATAAACTGACACGATCATATGCTACGTTCGTAGTTTGGGTCTTGTCCATCACATCATTCTCCTAATGATGTGATCCCGTTATCAAATGACATCTCATGTCAATGGCTAGGAAACCTTAACCATCTTTGATCAACGAGCTAGTCAACTAGAGGCTTACTAGGGACACAGTGTTGTCTATGTATCCACACATGTATTTGAGTTTCCAATCAATACAATTATAGCATGGATAATAAACGATTATCATAAACAAGGAAATATAATAATAACCAATTTATTATTGCCTCTAGGGCATATTTCCAACAGTCTCCCACTTGCACTAGAGTCATTAATCTAGTTCACATCACTATGTGATTTACATTGTAATGAATCGAACACCCATGCAGTTCTGGTGTTGTTCATGTTTAGCCCTTGGAAGAGGTTTAGTCATCGGATCTGCAACATTTAGATCCGTGTGTACTTTGCAAATATTTATGTCGTCCTCCTTGATGTAATCGCGGATGGAATTGAAACGTCGCTTTATGTGTCTGGTCCTCTTGTGAAATCTTGGTTCCTTGGCTAGAGCAATGGCACCAGTGTTATCACAAAACAGAGTCATTGGGTTAAGCGCACTAGGCACTACTCCAAGATCTGTCATGAACTCCTTCATCCAGACACCTTCCTTCGCCGCCTCCGAGGCTGCGATGTACTCCGCTTCGCATGTAGAATCAGCTACCACGCTTTGCTTGGAACTGCACCAGCTAATCGCACCCCCATTAAGAATAAATATGTATCCGGTTTGAGACTTAGAGTCATCCGGATCAGTGTCAAAGCTTGCATCGACGTAACCCTTTACGACGAGCTCTTGATCACCTCCATAAACGAGAAACATGTCCTTAGTCCTTTTCAGGTACTTCAGGATATTCTTGACCGCCGTCCAGTGTTCCATTCCTGGATCACTTTGAAACCTTCCGACCATACTTATGGCAAGGCTGACATCGGGTCTTGTGCACAGCATTGCATACATCATAGAGCCTATGGCTGAAGCATAGGGGATGACACTCATCTTTTCTCTATCTTCTGCAGTCACTGGGCATTGAGTCTTACTCAACTTCACACCTTGCAAAACAGGCAAGAACCCCTTCTTGGACTGATCCATTTTGAACTTCTTCAAAATCTTATCAAGGTATGTGCTTTGTGAAAGTCCTATTAAGCGTCTTGATCTATCTCTATAGATCTTGATGCCTAATATGAAAGCAGCTTCTCCTAGGTCCTTCATTGAAAAACTCTTGTTCAAATATTCCTTCACGCTTTCCAACATTTCTATATTGTTTCCAATCAGCAATATGTCATCCACATATAATATTAGAAACGCTATAGAGCTCCCACTCACTTTCTTGTAAATACAAGCTTCTCCGTAAACTTGTATAAACTCGAACGCTTTGATCACTTCATCAAAGCGAAGATTCCAACTCCGAGATGCTTGCACCAGTCCATAAATGGATCGCTGGAGTTTGCAAACTTTGTCAGCATTCTTTGGATCGACAAAACCTTCTGGTTGCATCATATACAACTCTTCCTTAAGGAAACCGTTAAGGAATGCTGTTTTGACATCCATCTGCCAAATTTCATAATCGAAAAAGGCAGCTATTGCTAACATGATTCTGACGGACTTAAGCATCGCTACGGGTGAGAAGGTCTCATCGTAGTCAACTCCTTGAACTTGTGAAAAACCCTTTGCCACAAGTCGAGCTTTATAGACGGTGACATTACCGTCCGCGTCCGTCTTCCTCTTAAAGATCCATTTGTTCTGAATGGCCTTACGCCCTTCAGGTAATACTTCCAAAGTCCATACTTTGTTTTCATACATGGATCCCATCTCGGATTTCATGGCCTCTAACCACTTCTCGGAATCCGGGCCCATCATCGCTTCTCCATAGCTCGTAGGTTCATCGTTGTCTAACAACATGACCTCTAAGACAGGGTTGCCGTACCACTCGGGAGCAGTACGCGTCCTTGTCGACCTACGAGGTTTCGATAGCAACTTGATCCAAAGCTTCATGATCATCATCATTAACTTCCTCTTCAGCTAATGTAGGCTCCACAGAAACAACTTTCTGCACTGCGCTACTCTCAGGTTGAAGTAAAGGTTCAACAACCTCATCAAGTTCTATCTTCCTCCCACTCAATTCTTTCGAGAGAAACTCTTTCTCAAGAAATGTTCCGTTTTTAGCGACAAACACTTTGCCTTCGGATCTGAGATAGAAGGTATACCCAACTGTCTCTTTTGGGTATCCTATGAAGACGCATTTCTCCGCTTTGGGTTCCAGCTTTTCAGGCTGAAGCTTTTTGACATAAGCATCACATCCCCAAATTTTAAGAAACGACAGCTTTGGCTTCTTGCCAAACCAAAGTTCATATGGCGTTGTCTCAACGGATTTCGATGGTGCCCTATTTAAAGTGAATGCAGCTGTCTCTAATGCATAACCCCAAAACGATAGTGGCAAATCGGCAAGAGACATCATAGATCGCACCATATCCAATAAAGTTCGATTACGACGTTCGGACACACCATTACGCTGTGGTGTTCCAGGCGGTGTCAGTTGTGAAACAATTCCACATTGTCTTAAGTGACTGCCAAACTCATAACTCAGATATTCTCCTCCTCGATCAGATCGTAGGAATTTAATCTTCTTGTTACGATGATTTTCAACTTCACTCTGAAATTGTTTGAACTTTTCAAACGTTTCAGACTTGTGTTTCATTAAGTGAATATACCCATATCTACTTAAGTCATCAGTGAAGGTGAGAAAATAACGATAACCACCGCGCGCCTCAATACTCATTGGACCGCACACATCAGTATGTATGATTTCCAATAAGTCACTTGCCCGTTCCATTGTACCAGAGAACGGCGTTTTAGTCATCTTGCCCAAGAGGCATGGCTCACATGTGTCAAGTGATTCAAAATCAAGTGACTCCAAAAGTCCATCAGCATGGAGCTTCCTCATGCGTTTTACGCCAATATGACCTAAACGGCAGTGCCACAAGAAAGTGGTATTATCATTATCAATCCTACATCTTTTGGCATCAATGTTATGAACATGTGTATCATTACTATCGAGATTCAATAAGAATAAACCGCTTACATTGGGTGCATGACCATACAAGATATTACCCATATAAATAGAACAACCATTATTCTCTGATTTAAATGAGTAACCGTCTCGCAATAAACAAGATCCAGATATAATGTTCATGCTTAACGCAGGCACCAAATAACACTTATTTAGGTTCATCACTAATCCCGACGGTAATCGAAGAACGAGCGTGCCGACGGCGATCACATCAACCTTGGAACCATTTCCCACGCGCATCGTCACTTCGTCCTTCGCCAGCCTCTGTCTATTCCGCAGTTCCTGTTTAGAGTTGCAAATATGAGCAACCGCACCGGTATCAAATACCCAGGCACTACAACGAGGGTTGGTAAGGAACATATCAATAACATGTATATCATATATACCTTGTTTGTTGTTGGCCGCCTTCTTGTCAGCCAAATACTTGGGGCAGTTCCGCTTCCAGTGTCCAGTTCCCTTGCAATGAAAGCACTCAGTTTCTGGTTTGGGTCCAGCCTTGGGTTTCTACACGAGAGGAGCAACTGCTTTGCCACTCTTCTTGGAGTTACCCTTCTTACCCTTGCCATTTTTCTTGAAACTAGTGATTTTATTGACCATCAACACTTGATGCTCCTTCTGAATTTCAGACTCAGCGGCTTTCAGCATCGCAAACAGCTCGGCGACTGACTTGTTCATTCCGTGCATGTTATAGTTCAACACGAAGCTCTTGTAGCTAGGTGGCAATGATTGAAGAACTCTGTCAGTGATAGCCTCTGGCGGAAGGGGCATCCCTAACTCAGCCAGACGGGTGGAGTACCCAGACATTCTGAGCACGTGATCACTGATAGACCCGTTCTCCTCCATCTTGCAAGCATAGAACTTATCGGAGATCTCATATCTCTCGATCCGGGCATTCTTCTGAAAGATAAACTTCAACTCCTGGAACATCTCATATGCTCCATGACGTTCAAAACGTCTTTGAAGTCCCGGTTCTAAGCCATACAACATTGCACATTGAACTATTGAGTAATCATCAGAACGAGCCTGCCAGGCGTTCACAACGTCTAGAGACTCAACTGGAGCAGGTGGATCACCAAGCGGTGCATCAAGGACATAAGCCTTCTGGGAAGCCGTAAGGATAATCCTTAGATTACGGGCCCAGTCCACAAAGTTACTTCCATCATCTTTCAACTTAGCTTTCTCTAGGAACGCATTAAAATTCAGGGGTGCTACTGCGCGAGCCATGATCTACAACATAAATATAGCAAAGACAACTTAGACTATTGTTCAAGATAATGAGTTTAATTAATCATATTACTTAAAAACTCCCACTCAAATTGACATCCCTCCGGTCATTCGAGTGTAACAAGATCCAAATCCACCAACTCAAGTCCGATCATCACGTGAGTCGAGGTGGTTTCAATGGTGAACATCTTCATGTTGATCATATCTACTATATGACTCATGTTCGACCTTTCGGTCTCTTGTGTTCCGAGGCCATGTCTGTACATGCTAGGCTCGTCAAGTTTAACCCGAGTGTTCCGCGTGTGCAACATGGCTTGCACCCGTTGTATGTGAACGTGGAATCTATCACACCCGATCATCACGGCGTGTCTCGAAACGACGAACTTTCGCAACGGTGCACACTCGGGGAGAACACAATTTATCTTGAAATTTAAGTGAGGGATCACCTTATAATGCTACCGTCGTCCTAAGCAAAATAAGATGCATAAAAGGATTAACATCACATGTAAATCATAAGTGACATGATATGGCCATGAACTTGTGCTTTTGATCTCCATCTCCAAAGCACCGGCATGATCTCCATCGTCACCGGCATGACACCATGATCTCCATCAACGTGTCGCCATAAGGTTGTCGCGCCGACTGTTGCTTCCACGACTATTGCTAACGTTTAGCGATAAAGTAAAGCATTACATAGCGCTTAATGATTGACACGCAGGTCATACAATAATTAAAGACAACTCTATGGCTCCTGCCAGTTGCCGTACTCATCGACATGCAAGTCGTGATATTCTATACAACACATGATCATCTCATACATCACATATATCTCATCATGTAATTGGCCATATCACATCACAACATACCCTGCAAAAACAAGTTAGACGTCCTCTAATTGTTGTTGCAAATTTTACGTGGCTGCTACGGGTTTGCAAGAACCGTTATTACCTACGCAAAACCACAACGTGGTGTAGTGATTGCTTTTTGATCTTCTAAAAGAACCCTCTTCATTGAAATCGATTCAACTAAAGTGAGAGAGACAGACACCCGCTAGCCATCTTTATGCAACGAAGTTACATGTTAGTTGAAGGAACCTGTCTCGCGTAAGTGTACGCGTAATGTCGGTCCGGGCCGCTTCATCTCACAGTACCGCCGAATCAATTATCAACTAGTAACGGCAAGCAATATGTATACACCCACGCCCACAACTCGTTTGTGTTCTACTCGAGATCTCATCTACGCATAGACCTGGCTCATGATGCCACTGTTGGGGAACGTTGCATGGGAAACAAAAATTTTCCTACGCACACACAAGATCTATCCATGGTGATGAGCATCTACGAGAGGGAGAGTAAATCTACATACCCTTGTAGATCGCTAAGCGGAAGCGTTTAAGAAACGCGGTTGATGTAGTCGAACGTCTCCGCGATCCAAATCGCAAGTCGTCCCTCGATCCGATCACGAACTAGCGCCGAACGGACGGCACCTCCGCGTTCAACACACGTACGGCTTGATGACGCCTTCACCTCCTCGATCCAGCGAGCGATGGTGAAGTAGTGATTGAGTTCCAGTAGCACGACGGCGTGGTGATGGTGGTGAGGAACAATCTCTGCAGGGCTACGCCAAGCGCTACGGAGATTATGACGGAGGAACTAGAGGGTTAGGGTTGCCGCACACGGCTTGGGGAAATCTTGATGTATACCGTGTGCTAGCCCTGCCCCTCCATTTATATGTTGAGCCTTGGGGTCTAAACTTGGAGTAAAAGCCTCCTCCAGGTCGGTTTTGCCCGCACAAGGTCGGTTTGGCCCGCAGGGAAAGAGTCCAACTCGGATCCCTGCCGAACCGTGCATAGCCGCGCACAAGCGGTAGTACCGCTTGAGCGGTAGTACCGCTTCACAAAACGGTAGTACCGCTTACGCGGCAGCAAAACTACTTTTTGCACTTTCCAATACCTCGTGGGCTTTATCCCTTTGGCCCATATAAAGTGTTGCTGTACCCGAACACTTCGGTAAACATCCGGAACCCCTTCCGGTGAATTCCGGAACCCTTCCGCAGATCAAAACACTATTATCACATATATCAATCTTTACCTCCAGACTATTCCGGAGATCCTCGTCATGTCCGGGATCTTATCCGGGACTCCGAACAACCTTCGGTCACCAACATAACTCAACTATACTAATCGTCACCAAACGTTAAGTGTGTAGACCCTGCGGGTTCGAGAACTATGTAGACATGACCGAGACACCTCTACGGCCAATAACCAATAGCGGGACCTGGATGCCCATATAGGCTCCTACATATTCTACGAAGATCTTTTATCGGTCGAACCTCTATGTCAAGGATTCAGTTAATCCCGTATGCTGTTCCCTTTGTTCTTCGGTATGTTACTTGCCCGAGATTCGATCGTCGGTATCTCTATACCTAGTTCAATCTCGTTACCGGCAAGTCTCTTTACTCGTTCCGTAATACAAGATCTCGTGGCTAACACTTTAGTCACATTGCTTGCAAGGCTCATTGTGATGTTGTATTACCGAGTGGGCCCTGAGATACCTCTCCGTCATATGGAGTAACAAATCCCAGTCTTGATCCATGCCAACCCAACAGACACCCTCGGAGATACCTGTAGAGCACCTTTATAGTCACCCAGTTACGTTGCGACGTTTGATACACACAAGGTACTCTTCCGATGTCAGGGAGTTGCATGATCTCATGGTCATAGGAATAGATACTTGACATGCAGAAAACAATAGCAATAAACTGACACGATCATATGCTACGTTCGTAGTTTGGGTCTTGTCCATCACATCATTCTCCTAATGATGTGATCCCGTTATCAAATGACATCTCATGTCAATGGCTAGGAAACCTTAACCATCTTTGATCAACGAGCTAGTCAACTAGAGGCTTACTAGGGACACAGTGTTGTCTATGTATCCACACATGTATTTGAGTTTCCAATCAATACAATTATAGCATGGATAATAAACGATTATCATAAACAAGGAAATATAATAATAACCAATTTATTATTGCCTCTAGGGCATATTTCCAACACCAGTCGCATTCTTGAAGTTGCCGTCGTGCCAGATGAACTTGTGTGTAATCTTGATAATCTTGTGATTGGCCCAAGCCAGGAGAGGGAGCGCAGTGAGATGGTGCGTGGCGATGGCGCACAAGACAGGCTTCGCAAGGGAGACCCTTCCCGCACGCGCGAGGTTCTTGCCCTTCCATCCCGGTAGCCTGCACATTGCTTTGCCTATGAGAGGTTGCAGATCAACCCGCTTGAGTCGTGAGGTATGCAGAGGGAGGCCCAAGTACTTAGTTGGGAAGGAAGCGATCTTCACAGGGAATCCTGATAAGATGTCGGCGAGATCAATCCCTTGGCAGCGAATGGGGAACACCTCCGTCTTGGTCACGTTGATGATGAGGCCCAATGCCTCCCCAAAACAGGCTAGTATCCCCGCAATGGCGTCTTCTTCCTTCACTGGGTTGGCAAAGATGCCCGCGTCGTCAGCGTAGAGTGAAATTCTGTAGGAAGCCGAACGAGCCTTGATCGGCTTCAGGATCCCAGCCTGGGAGGCCGCCCGGAGCATAAGTTGGAGCGGGTCGATTGCCAGAATGAAAAGCATGGGGGACAAAGGGTCACCCTGGTGCAGACCGCAAGCGTGTGCAAAAGAGGTGCCCGGGTTCCCATTTAGCAGAATCATAGAAGAAGATGATGCCAAGGTCATGCAAATCTAGTCCCGCCAGTGCTGACCAAATCCAAGCTGCTGAAGTACCTCCAGGAGGTAAGCCCAGCCGACTGAGTCAAAAGCCTTTGAGATGTCCAGCTTAAGGAAGAGGCCAGGCATTCACGTGAGATGCAATTCCTTTACCAAGTTCTGCACATGTAGGAAGTTATCGTGGATGCACCGCTTCTGCACGAAGGCGCTCTGCACTTGGAGAGTAGCATGGGGAGTAGGGGGCAAGCCGGTTCGCCAGCAACTTTGAGAAAATCTTTGAGATGTTGTGAATGAGGCTGATTGGACGGTAGTCCCCAATCCTGGCGGCGTTTGCCTTCTTAGGCAGCAAGATAATGTTTGCCGAGTTAATCAAACCGGTGCAATCGCCACGCAGATCCGCCAACTTTAGGACCGTAGACTTTGTTGGGCCTCCAAGCGCAGAGTTTTGTAGGACAGTAGCAATTTTCCCTCAAGTGGATAACCTAAGGTTTATCAATCCGTGGGAGGTGTAGGATGAAGATGGTCTCTCTCAAACAACCCTGCAATCAAATACAAGAAATCTCTTGTGTCCCCAACACACCCAATACAATGGAAAATTGTATAGGTGCACTAGTTCGGCGAAGAGATGGTGATACAAGTGCAATATGGATGGTAGATATAGGTTTTTGTAATCTGAAAATATAAAAACAGCAAGGTAACAAATAGTAAACAGCGAGCAAAACGGTATATTAATGCTTGGAAACAAGGCCTAGGGTCCGTAATTTCGCTAGCGCAATCTCTCAACAATGCTAATATAATTGGATCACATAACCATCCCTCAACGTGCAACGAAGAATCACTCCAAAGTTCTTATCTAGCGGAGAACATAAGAAGAAATTGTTTGTAGGGTACGAAACCACCTTAAAGTTATCCTTTCCGATCGACCTATCCAAGAGTTCGTACTAAAATAACACCAAGTTATCCTTTACGATCGATCTATCTAAGAGTTCGTACTAGGATAACACCATATGGTACGCATCAACCAACTCCAATGTCACCTAGATACTCCAATGTCACTACAAGTATCCATGAGTTAATTATACGATACGAATCAAACAATTTCAGATTCATAATACTCAATCCAACACAAAGAACTTGAAGGAGCACCCTAAGATTTCTATCGTAGAACGTAGGACAAGAACGTGTATCAACCCATATGCATAGATTACCCCAATGTCACCTCGGGAATCCGCAAGTTGAGTACCAAAACATACATCAAGTGAATCAATAGAACACCCCATTGTCACCATGTGTATCCACATGCAAGACATATATCAAGTGTTCTCAAATCCAATATTCAATCCAACATAACGAGATCCCAAAGGTAAAGATTCAATTCATCACAACAAGGTAGCAAGGGAATAACATCATATGATCCGACTATATTAACAAAGCCCGTGATGCATCAAGATCGTGACATCTCAAGAACACGAGAGAGAAAGAGATTGAACACATAGCTACTGGTACGTAACCTCAGCCTCGAGGGTGGACTACTCCCTCCTCATCATGGCCTCCGCCGGGATGATGAAGATGGCCACCGAAGATGATCTACCCTCTCCGGCATGGTACTGGAACGCCTCTAGATTGGTTTTTCGTCGATACGGAGAGTTGCGGCGGTGGAACTTCTGATCTAGGGTTATTTCTGGGGGTTTCTGAATATATAGGATTTTTGGGCGTCGGTTTCACGCGAAGATGGGCCACGAGTGGACCACAAGAAACCAGGGCGCGCCAGAGGGGCCTAGCACGCCCGGTGGGTTGTGCCCACCTCGTGGCTCTTTTGGCCCTCCAACAAAGCTTTTAGTGCCTCTTTTATTCGAAAAAATCGTCAAAAAGTTTCGTTGCATTTGGAGAACTTTGATTTCTGCACAAAAAACAACACCACGGTAGTTCTGCTAAAAACAGCGTCAGTCCGAGTTAGTTCCAAAAATGATATAAAATTGCTATAAGATGATTGTAAAACATCCAAGAATGATAATATAACAGCATGGAACAATAAAAAATTATAGATACGTTGGAGACGTATCAGCATCCCCAAGATTAATTCATGCTCGTCCTCGAGTAGGTAGATGATAAAAATAGAATTTTTGATGTGGAGTGTTGCCTAACATGTTCATCACATATTCTTTCCTTTTGTAGCATGGATATTTGGACTTTTATATGGTTCAAAGCAATAGTCTATATTTGACATGAAGACTTCAATACTCAAGCATATCAACAAGCAACCATGTCTTTCAAAACATCAACACTAAAGGAAGTTATCCCTAGCCCATCATGCTCAATCATTGATCCATTCATGAAACTAACTCAAATATTAGCTACACCCAATGCACAAGTATGATAATAGTGCCCCCTAGTTGGTGCTTTATAAGAGAAGATGGAGACTCAAATTAAAACAAAAATTGCATAAAGTAAATAGATAGGCCCTTCGCAGAGAGAAGTAGGGATTTGTAGAGGTGCCAGAGCTCAAAGCTTAAATTGAGAGAGAAAAATATTTTGGGTGGCATGCCTTTCCAGCCAAAGAAAATGACCGAGTAGTTCTCAATACTTTCCATGCTGGATACATCATAGGCGGTTCCCAAACATAAAATAAAGTTTATTCCTTTTTCCACAATTCCTTCACAATCCATGGCTAGCCGAATCCACGGTTTCCTTCCATACCAACACTTTCCAAGGAATTTGTTATTTGACAACAAAAATTAAATTTTCTTTTTTCATTTCGGGACTGGGCATCCCTATTACCGCCGTACTCTCGTGCAATGACAAGTGAATAAACACTCATCTTGAGAATAACACATCTAGAATGGAAAAATATTGGACACCCCCTACCGTTTCATGAGCGGTACAAGCACACAAAAAGGAAATTCATTTTGAAAATTAGAGATGGCACATACAAATTTGCTTAGAACGGCATGGAAATACCGCATATAGGTAGGTATGGTGGACTCATAAGGCAAAACTGGGTTTAAGGATTTTGGATGCACAAGTAGTATTTCTACTTAGTACAAGTGGAGGCTAGCAAATAGATTAAGAAGCAACCAACCAAGAAACGAAAATTCACATAAACAAGCATTGAGCATAACTAACACCGAATAATGCACCATAAGTAGGATGTAATTTCATTGCATAACTATTGACTTTCGTACTTGCATAGGGAATCACAAACCTTAACACCAATATTCTTACTAAAGCAGAATTAGTCACTAACATGACTCACATATCACTCTCATCATGTCTCAAAACTATTTCAAGGAATCAAGTTTAATTTGTCCAACGATCTTCGTGAAAGTTTTAATTATATCCCTGTTGAATATCTATCACTTTGGGACTAGTTTTATATATTGCCATCGCTTTTGACAAGCTCAAACAAATTTAAGTGAAGAGCATGAGCATAAAGATTTTCATCTCTCAAAATAATATAAGTGAAGCATGAGAGAATTTCTTCAAAATTTACTAACTCTCAAATAAATCTAAGTGAAGCATGAGAGTAAATGACAAGCTACTCTCAAAAGATATAAGTGAAGATCAATGAGTAGTCAAACAATTAAGTAGCTATGTGAGGAATCTTTCTCTAAATAAAGATTTTCAGATCTGAGTATTTTATGTAAACAGCAAGCAAAATAAAAATATCACTCCAAGAATAGCACATATCATGTGGACAAATATTTGCAAAGTACACACAGATCTGAATGTTGCAGACCCATTGACTAAGCCTCTTCCACGAGGGAAACATGATCAACACCAGAACTGTATGGGTGTTATATTCATTACAATGTAAATCACATAGTGATGTGAGCTAGATTATTGACTCTAGTGCAAGTGGGAGACTGTTGGAAATATGCCCTAGAGGCAATAATAAAATGGTTATTATTATATTTCCTTGTTCATGATAAATGTTTATTATCCATGCTAAAATTGTATTGATTGGAAACTCAAATACATGTGTGGGTATATAGACAACACCGTGTCCCTAGTAAGCCTCTATAGGACTAGCTCGTTGATCAAAGATGGTTAAGGTTTCCTGGCCATAGACATGAGTTGTCATTTGATAACGGGATCACATCATTAGGAGAATGATGTGAAGGACAAGACCCAAACTATGAACATAGCGTATGATCGTGTCAGTTTATTGCTATTGTTTTATCCATGTCAAGTATCTGTTCCTATGACTATGAGATCATGCAACTCACTGACACCGGAGGAGTACCTTGTGTGTATCAAACGTCGCAACGTAACTGGGTTACTATAAAGGTGCTCTACAGGTATCTCCGAGGGTGTCTGTTGGGTTGGTGTGGATCGAGACTTGGATTTGTCACTCCGTATGACGGAGAGGTATCTCTGGGCCCACTCGGTAATACAACATTACAAGAAGCTTGCAAGTAATGTGACTAAGGAGTTAGCCATGGGATCTTGTAGGAAACCCTAAAGGGGAAGGCACCTAGGAGGTGCCTTGGGGAGGGAGGACTCCTCCCTCCTGGCCGCCGGCCCCTTCCTTGGAGGAAGGGCTAGGGATGCGCCCCACCTACCCCCTCCACCTATATATAGAGAGGGAGAGGGAGGGCAGCCACACCCCAAGGCATAGGTGCAGCCCTCCCTCTCTCCCTAGATTTGTTTCTCCACCGAAAACGCATCCGCGGCAGCGCTTGGCGAAGCCCTGCTGAGATTGCTCCACCGCCACCACCACCACGCCGTCGTGCTGTCGAAGAACTCATCTATCTCTCCGCCCTCGCTTACTGGATCAAGGAGGTGGAGTCATCGAGCTGTACGTGTGCTGAACGCAGAGGTACCGTCCGTTCGGCGCTAGATCGGAACGGATCAAGATTGGATCGCGGGACAGATCGTGATTGGATCGCGAAGACGTTCGACTACACCAACCGCGTTTCTTAACGCTTCCTGCTTAGCGATCTACAAGGGTATGTGGATCTACTCCCGCTCGTAGCTGTTGATCTCCATAGATAGATCTTGGGTGTTCGTAGGAATTTTTTTGTTTCCCATGCAACGTTCCCCAACAGTGGCCTCATGATCTAGGTCTATGCGTAGATGAGATCATGAGTAGAACACAAAGGAGTTTGTGGGCGTTGATATTCAGATTGCTTCCCTCCTTAGTCTTTTCTTGATTCAACGGTATTATGGGATGAAGCAGCCCGGACCAACCTTACATGTCCTCGTACATGAGACCGGTTCCATCGACTGACATGTAACTTTGTTGCATAAGATGGCTGGCGGGTGTGTGTCTCTCCTACTTTAGTTTAATCGGATTCGACAAAGGAGGTCCTTGTAGAAGGTTAAATAGCAACTTGTATATCACCATTGTGGTTTTGCGTAGGTAAGAATCGTTCTTGCTAGATACCCATAGCAGCCACGTAAAACATGCAACAACAAATTAGAGGACATCTAACTTGTTTTTGTAGGGTATGTTGTGATATGATATGGCCAAAGACATATGATATATATATTTGATGTATGAGATGATCATGTTTTGTAATAGTTTATATCAACTTGCATGTTGATACGGCAACCGACAGGAGCCATAGGGTTGTCTATAATTATTATGTGTCCTGCGTGTCACTCATTAAGCACTATGTAATGCTTTACTTTATCGCTAAGCGGTAGCAATAGTAGTAGAAGCATGGTTGATGCGACAACCCCAATGGCGACACGTTGATGGAGATCAAGATTATGGAGATCATGGTGTCATGCCGGTGACGATGGAGATCATGCCGGTGCTTTGGAGATGGAGATCAAAAGCACAAGTTCATGGCCATATCATGTCACTTATGATTTGCATGTGATGTTAATCCTTATTTTGCTTAGGACGACGGTAGCATTATAAGGTGATCCCTCACTAAAATTTCAAGATAAAATTGTGTTCTCCCCGAGTGTGCACCGTTGCAAAAGTTCGTCGTTTCGAGACACCACGTGATGATCGGGTGTGATAGACTCTATGTTCGCATACAACGGGTGCAAGCCAGTGTTGCACATGCGGAACACTTGGGTTAAACTTGACGAGCCTAGCATGTACAGACATGGCCTCGGAACACAAGAGACCGAAAGGTCGAACATGATTCATATAGTAGATATGATCAACATGGAGATGTTCACCATTGAAACCACCTCATCTCACGTGATGATCGGACTTGGGTTGGTGAATTTGGATCATGTAGCACTCAGATGACCGGAGGGATGTCAATTTGAGTGGGAGTTTTTAAGTAATATGATTAACTAAACTCATTATCTTGAACAATAGTCTAAGTTGTCTTTGCAAATTTATGTTGTAGATCAATGGCTTGCGTAGTAGTTCCCTTGAATTTCAATGTGTTCCTAGAGAAAGCCAAGCTGAAAGATGATGGAATTAACTTTGTAGACTGGGCCCGTAATCTGAGGATTATCCTCACGGCTTCCAAAAAGGCTTATGTCCTTGATGCACCGCTCGGTGAGCCACCCGCTCCAGTGTCGTCTGCAGACGTTGCGAACGCCTGGCAGGCGCGTCGGGATGACTACTCAATAGTTCAGTGTGCTATGTTGTATGACTTAGAACCGGGACTTCAAAGACGTTTTGAACGTCATTGAGCATATGAGATGTTCCAGGAGTTGAAGTTTATTTTTGAGAAGAATGTCCGGATCGAGAGGTATGAGACCTCCAATAAGTTCTATGCTTGCAAGATGGAGGAGAACGGGTCTGTCAGTGAACACATACTCAGAATGTCTGGGTATTCCAACCGTCAGGCTGAGTTGGGAATTGCCCTCCCGCCGGAGGCGATCACTGACAGAGTTCTTCAATCACTACCACCTAGCTACAAGAGCTTTGTGTTGAACTATAACATGCAAGGGATGAACAAGTCAGTCGCCGAGCTGTTTGCGATGCTGAAAGACACTGAGTCTGAAATCCAGAAGGAGCATCAAGTGTTGATGGTCAATAAAACTACTAGTTTCAAGAAGAATGGCAAGGGCAAGAAGGGTAACTCCAAGAAGAGTGGCAAAACAGTTGCCCCTCCCGTGAAGAAACCCAAGGCTGGACCCAAGTCAGAAACTGAGTGCTTTCATTGCAAGGGTACTGGCCACTGGAAGCGGAATTGCCCCAAGTATCTGGCCGACAAGAAGGCGGCTAACACCAAACAAGGTATATATGATATACATGTTATTGATGTGTACCTTACCAACTCTCGTTGTAGTGCCTGGGTATTTGATACCGGTTTGGTTGCTCACATTTGCAACTCAAAACAGGAACTGCGGAATAGACGGAGGCTGGCAAAGGACGAAGTGACGATGCACATGGGAAATGGTTCCAAGGTTGATGTGATCTCCGTCAGCACGCTCACTCTTCGATTACCATCGGGATTAGTGATGAACCTGAATAATTGTTATTTAGTGCATGCGTTAAGCATGAACATTATATATGGATCTTGTTTATTGCGAGACGGTTACTCATTTAAATCAGAGAATACTGGTTGTTCTATTTATATGAGTAATATCTTTTATGGTCATGCACCCAATGTGAGGGGTTTATTCTTATTGAATCTCGATAGTGATGATACACATGTTCATAACATTGATGCCAAAAGATGTAGAGTTGATAATGATAGTACCACTTTCTTGTGGCACTGCCGCTTAGGTCATATTGGTGTAAAATGCATGAAGAAACTCCATGCTGATGGACTTTTGGAGTCACTTGATTTTGAATCACTTGACACATGTGAACCATGCCTCATGGGCAAGATGACTAAGACCCCGTTCTCTGGAACAATGGAACGGGCAAGTGACTTGTTGGAGATCATACATACTGATGTGTGCGGTCCGATGAGCATTGAGGCGCGCGGTGGATATCGTTATTTTCTCACCTTCACCGATGACTTAAGTAGATATGGGTATATTTACTTAATGAAACATAAGTCTGAAACGTTTGAAAAGTTCAAGCAATTTCAGAGTGAAGTTGATAATCATCGTAACAAGAAGATTAAATTCCTATGATCTGATCAAGGAGGAGAATATCTGAGTTATGAGTTTGGCAATCACTTAAGACAATGTGGAATTGTTTCGCAGTTGACGCCACCTGGAACACCACAGCGTAATGGTGTGTCCGAACGTCGTAATCAAACCTTATTGGATATGGTGCGGTCTATGATGTCTCTTGCCGATTTGCCACTATCGTTTTGGGGTTATGCGTTAGAGACATTTGCATTCACTTTAAATAGGGCACCATCTAAATCCGTTGAGATGACGCCGTATGAACTGTGGTTTGGCAAGAAACCAAAGTTGTCGTTTCTTAAAGTTTGGGGATGCGATGCTTATGTCAAAAAGCTTCAGCCTGAATAGCTCGAACCCAAAGTGGAGAAATGTGTCTTCATAGGATAACCAAAAGAGACGGTTGGGTACACCTTCTATCTCAGATCCGAGGGCAAAGTGTTTGTCGCTAAAAACGGGTCCTTTCTCAAGAAAGAGTTTCTCTCGAAAGAATTGAGTGGGAGGAAGATAGAACTTGATGAGGTTGTTGAACCTTTGCTTCAACCAGAGAGCAGCGCAGCACAGAAAGATGTTTCTATGGAGCCTACGTCAGTTGAAGAGGAAGCTAATGATGGTGATCATGAAGCTTCAGATCAAGTTACTATCGAACCTCATAGGTCGACAAGGACACGTACTGCTCCTGAATGGTACGGTAACCCTGTCTTAGAGGTCATGTTGTTGGACAACGATGAACCTACGAGCTATGGAGAAGCGATGGTGGGCCCGGATTCCAACAAATGGTTAGAGGCCATGAAATCCGAGATAGGATCCATGTATGAAAACAAAGTGTGGACTTTGGAAGTATTACCTGAAGGGCGAAAGGCCATTCAGAATAAATGGATCTTTAAGAAGAAGACAGACGTTGATGGTAAATGTCACCATTTATAAAGCTCGACTTGTCGCAAATAGGTTTCCGATAAGTTCAAGGAGTTGACTATGATGAGACTTTCTCAGCCGTAGCGATGCTAAAGTCTGTTAGAATTATGTTAGCAGTTGCTGCATTTTCCGATTATGAAATCTGGCAGATGGATGTCAAAACAGAGTTTCCTTAATGGTTTCCGTGAGGAAAGGTTGTATGTGATACAGCTAGAAGGTTTTGTCGGTCCTAAGGATGCTAAAAGGTATGCAAGCTCCAGCGATCCTTCTATGGACTGGAGCAAGCATCTCGGAGTTGGAATATATGATTTGATGAGGTGATCAAAGCTTTTGGGTTTATACAAAGTTTATAAGAAACTTGTATTTACAAGAAAGTGAGTGGGAGCACTATAGCATTTCTGATAAGTATATGTGGATGACATATTGTTGATCGAAAATGATGTAGAATTTATTGGAAAGCATACAAGGTTGTTTGAAAAGAGTTTTTCAAAGGAAGACCTGGATAAAGCTACTTAAATATTGGGCATCAAGATCTATAGAGATAATCAAGACGCCTGATAAGACTTTCAATGAGTACATACCTTGACAAGATTTTGAAGGAGTTCAAAATGGATCAGTCAAAGAAGGAGTTCTTGCCTGATTTGTAAGGTGTGAAGTTGAGTAAGACTCAAAGCTCGACCATGGCAGAAGAAAGAGAAAGGACGAAGGTCGTCCCCTATGCCTTAGCCATAGGCTCTATATAGTATGCCATGCTATGTACCGCACCTGGTGTGTGCCTTGCCATGAATCTGTCAAGGGGTACAAGAGTGATCCAAGAGTGGATCACTAGACAGCGGTCAAAATTATCCTTAGTAACTGGAGGATTAAGGAAATGTTTCTCGTTTATGGAGGTGATCAAAAGCTCGCCGTAAAGGGTTACGTCGATGCAAGCTTTGACACTGATCCGAATGACTCTAAGTCTCAAACCGGATACGTATTTATTCTCAATGGAGGAGCGGTAAGCTGGTGCAGTTCCAAGCAAAGTGTGGTAGCTGATTCTACATGCGAAGCGGAGTACATAGCTGCCGCGGAGGCGGCAAAGGAAGGTGTCTGGATGAAGCAGTTCATGACGGATCTTGGAGTTGTGCCCAGTGCACTGGACCCAATGACTCTGTTATGTGACAACACTGGTGCCATTGCTCTAGCCAAGGAACCAAGGTTTCACAAGAGGATCAGACACATAAAGCGACACTTCAATTCCATCCGCGATTACATCGAGGAGGGTGACATAAATATTTGCAAAGTACACACAGATCTGAATGTTGCGGACCCATTGACTAAGCCTCTTCCACGAGGGAAACATGATCAACACCAGAACTGTATGGGTGTTATATTCATTACAATGTAAATCACATAGTGATGTGAGCTAGATTATTGACTCTAGTGCAAGTGGGAGACTGTTGGAAATATGCCCTAGAGGCAATAATAAAATGGTTATTATTATATTTCCTTGTTCATGATAAATGTTTATTATCCATGCTAAAATTGTACTGATTGGAAACTCAAATACATGTGTGGGTATATAGACAACACCGTGTCCCTAGTAAGCCTCTATAGGACTAGCTCGTTGATCAAAGATCGTTAAGGTTTCCTGGCCATAGACATGAGTTGTCATTTGATAACGGGATCACATCATTAGGAGAATGATGTGAAGGACAAGACCCAAACTATGAACGTAGCATATGATCGTGTCAGTTTATTGCTATTGTTTTATCCATGTCAAGTATTTGTTCCTATGACTATGAGATCATGCAACTCACTGACACCGGAGGAGTACCTTGTGTGTATCAAACGTCGCAACGTAACTGGGTTACTATAAAGGTGCTCTACAGGTATCTCCGAGGGTGTCTGTTGGGTTGGTGTGGATCGAGACTGGGATTTGTCACTCCGTATGACGGAGAGGTATCTCTGGGCCCACTCGGTAATACAACATTACAAGAAGCTTGCAAGTAATGTGACTAAGGAGTTAGCCATGGGATCTTGTACTACGGAACGAGTAAACAGACTTGCCGGTAATGAGATTGAACTAGGTATGGATATACCGACGATCGAATCTCGGGCAAGTAACATACCGATGGACAAAGGGAACTACATACAAGATTGTCTGAATCCTTGACATCGTGGTTCGATCGATAAAGATCTTCGTAGAATATGTAGGAACCAATATGGGCATCCAAGTCCCGCTATTGGTTATTGACCGTAGAGGTGTCTCGGTCATGTCTACATAGTTCTCGAACCCACAGGGTCTGCACACTTAACGTTCGGTGACGTTTCGGTATTATTGAGTTATGTATGTTGGTGACCGAAAGTTGTTCGGAGTCCCGGATGAGATCCCGGATGTCACGAGGAGCTCCGGAATGGTCCGGAGGTAAAGATATATATATGGGAAGTCATATTTTGGCTACCGGAAAAGTTTCGGGTTTTACCGGTATTGTACCGGGAAGCTTCCGAAAGGTTCCAGAGGGTTCCGGAGGAGTCTGGAAGGGTCCCTCCAGCCCCTACGACGTGCATGGGCTGTAAGGGGGCGTCCAAGCCTTGTTGGTCCAGCCCCAAGGGCCCATGCGGCTAAGGGGGTAGGAAACCCTAAAGGGGAAGGCACCTAGGAGGTGCCTTGGGGAGGGAGGACTCCTCCCTCCTGGCCGCCGGCCCCTTCCTTGGAGGAAGGGCTAGGGATTCGCCCCACCTACCCCCTCCTCCTATATATAGAGAGGGAGAGGGAGGGCAGCCGTACCCCAAGGCATAGGTGCAGCCCTCCCTCTCTCCCTACATCTGTTTCTCCACCGGAAACGCATCTACGACAGCGCTTGGCGAAGCCCTGCTGAGATTGCTCCACCACCACCGCCACCACGCCGTCGTGCTGTCGGAGAACTCATCTACCTCTCCGCCCTCGCTTGCTGGATCAAGGAGGTGGAGACTTCATCGAGCTATACGTGTGCTGAACGCGGAGGTGCCGTCCGTTCGGCGCTAGATCGGAACGGATCAAGATTGGATCGTGGGACGGATCGTGATTGGATCGCAAAGACGTTCAACTACACCGACCGCGTTTCTTAATGCTTCCTGCTTAGCGATCTACAAGGGTATGTGGATCTACTCCCGCTCATAGCTGTTGATCTCCATAGATAGATCTTGGATGTTCGTAGGAATTTTTTTGTTTCCCATGCAACGTTCCCCAACATCAAGCATATCAACAAGCAACCATGTCTTTCAAAATATCAACACTAAAGAAAGTTATCCCTAGCCCATCATGCTTAATCATTGATCCATTCATGAAACACACTCAAATATTAGCGACACCCAATGCACAAGTTTGATCATAGTGCCCCCTAGTTGGTGCTTTATAAGTGAAGATGGAGACTCAAATTAAAACAAAAATTGCATAAAGTAAATAGATAGGCCCACCGCAGAGGGAAGTAGGGATTTGTAGACGTGCCAGAGCTCAAAGCTTAAATTGAGAGAAAAATTTTTGGGTGGCATGCCTTTCCTGCCAACGAAAATGACCGAGTAGTTCTCAATACTTTCCATGCTAGATACATCATAGGCGGTTCCCAAACATAAAATAAAGTTTATTCCTTTTTCCACCATTCCTTCACAATCCATGGCTAGCCGAATCCACGGTTTCCTTCCATACCAACACTTTCCAAGGAATTTATTATTTGACAACAAAAAGTAAATTTTCTTTTTTCATTTCGGGACTGGGCATCCCTATTACCGCCGTACTCCCGTGCAATGACAAGTGAATAAACACTCATCTTGAGAATAACACATCTAGCATGGAAAAATATTGGACACCCCTACCGTTTCATGAGCGGTACAAGCACACAAAAAGGAAATTCATTTTGAAAATTAGAGATGGCACATACAAATTTGCTTAGAACGGCATGGAAATACCGCATATAGGTAGGTATGGTGGACTCATAAGGCAAAACTGGGTTTAAGGATTTTGGATGCACAAGTAGTATTTCTACTTAGTACAAGTGGAGGCTAGCAAATAGATTGAGAAGCAACCAACCAAGAAACGAAAATTCGCATAAATGAGCATTGAGCATAACTAACACCGAATAATGCACCATAAGTAGGATGTAATTTCATTGCATAACTATTGACTTTCGTACTTGCATAGGGAATCACAAACCTTAACACCAATATTCTTACTAAAGTATAATTAGTCACTAACATGACTCACATATCACTCTCATCATGTCTCAAAACTATTTCAAGGAATCAAGTTTAATTTGTCCAACGATCTTCATGAAAGTTTTAATTATATCCCTCTTGAATATCTATCACTTTGGGACTAGTTTCATATATTGCCATCGCTTTTGACAAGCTCAAACAAATTTAAGTGAAGAGCATGAGCATAAAGATTTTCATCTCTCAAAATAATATAAGTGAAGCATGAGAGAATTTCTTCAAAATTTACTAACTCTCAAATAAATCTAAGTGAAGCATGAGAGTAAATGACAAGCTACTCTCAAAAGATATAAGTGAAGATCAATGAGTAGTCAAAAAATTAAGTAGCTATGTGAGGAATCTTTCTCTAAATAAAGATTTTCAGATCTGAGTATTTTATGTAAACAACAAGCAAAATAAAAATAGCACTCCAAGAATAGCACATATCATGTGGACAAATAAAAATTTAGGCTCAACATAGGCTAACCGATAATTGTTGATGAAGAGAGGTGGGATGCGTAGCATCCCCAAGCTTAGATGCTTGAGACTTATTGAAATATTTACTTGGGGTGCCTTGGGCATCCCCAAGCTTGAGCTTTTGTATCTCGTTCAATCCTCTCATATCCCGGTTTCACCTAGGTCTCAAAAACTTCATCCACACAAAACTTGAAAAGAACTCGTGAGATAGGTTAGTACACATAAGAATAAATCAACACTTCATGTACTGCCAAGACAAGTTGCATAATAATTTCCAAACATCATCTACTATTTACTATCGTTTCCACAATTTATATCTACCAATATAGGCTATGGAAACTATAGGATAAGTAGATAACAAAACTACGACATCAATCTGTCCAAACAGAATAGTCTGTAGCAATTTATGAAAACAGTGTACTTCTGTAACTCAAAAAATTGTGAAATTTAGGACGTGATAAAGAATTTATATGACAACACTATGTAAAAATTTCAGAAACTTTCCACGTTCCAATAAGATATGCAAATTCAAACATTACAGAGAAAGTTTCTGTTTTTACACAGCACACATCAAACATGCAATGCAATCATCCTAAGGCAATTCTTGGAACTTTTTTTTGAAAAACAAGATTATAAATAACACCTAACAGATAATAACAAAATATAATGACGATCCAAGCAAAGCACATATTATGTGACGAATAGAAATATAGCTCTAAGTAAGATATACCGATAATGTTGAAGACGAAAGAGGGGATGCCTTCCGGGGCATCCCCAAGCTTAGACGCTTGAGTATTCCTTGGATATTACCTTGGGGGTGCCTTGGTCATCCCCAAGCCTAGGTTATTGTCACTCCTTATTCTCCTCATATCGGTGTCTCACCCAAAACTTGAAAACTTCAATCACACAAAACTTAACGGAACTTCGTGAGATGGGTTAGTATACTGAATAAAGATCATTCACTTAGGTACTGTCAAGACAAGATTCATAATTGTTCTCACATAATACCTACTTTATTCTACCATTCACATAATTTATATCATTGAATATAAGCTATGGGAACACAAAAACAAGCAAACTATGCATGCAAAACAGAATCTGTCAAAAACAGAACAGTCTGTGAAGATCTGTAGTATAGCCATACTTCCCTATCTCTAAAAATTCTGAAACATTAGGACAACCTGAAGAATTTGTATATAAACACTGTGTAAAAATTTCAGATCATTATCACGCTCCAGTAAAAAAACATAATTCCTGTACTGGAGTCAAAAGTTTCTATTTTGGTTCAGCATCAATTCTACTCATCTTGTGAGTCATCCCAAAGGCTTTACTTGGCACTTTATTGAAATAAAAGACACAAAACATGATTACTACAGTAGCTTAATCATGTGAACATATAAAAACAGAAAGTGAAAGTGTTGGGTTGTCTCCCAACAAGCGCTTTTCTTTAATGCCTTTTAGCTAGGCATGCTGATTTCAATGATGCTCGCATAAAAGTAAAGAATTGAAACATAAAGAGAGCATCATGAATCACATGGCAAGCACATTTAAGTCTAACCCACTTCCTATGCATCGGGATTTTGTGAGATTTTTTTTATGGGAACAAGAATCAACTAGCATAGGAAGGCAAAACAAGCATAACTTCAAAACTTTGAATATATAGAGAGGAAACTTGATATTATTGCATTTCCTACAAGCATATGTTCCTCCCTCATAATAATTTTCAGTAGCATCATGAAGGAATTTCACAATGTAACTATCACATAAAGCATCCTTTTCATGATCTACAAGCATAGAAAATTTATTACTCTCCACATAAGCAAATTCCTTATCATCCATGGTAGTGGGAGCAAAATCAACAAAATAACTATCATGAGTCACTTGATTGACATAACCACATTGCAAACTAAAATCATGATGACAAGTTTCATGGTTACTATCACTCTTTATAGGACACATGTCATAATCATAATCATCATAGATAGGAGGCACGTGACGTGGCTTGAGACTGCGTCGGTATTTCCCCAAAGAGGAAGGGATGATGCAGCACAGCGACGGTAAGTATTTCCCTCAGTTATGAAACCAAGGTATCGAACCAGTAAGAGGATCACCACCACCTAATAAGGATCACCTGCACACAAAGAACAAATACTTGCAACCCGACGCGAAAGAGAGGTTGTCAATCTCTCTACAGTAAAAAGATAGATTAGGCAGTGATAGATTGGAGAGATAGATCTCTCAAGAACACAAAATAAAAAGGGCAAATAAAAAGTGCAGCAATATATTTTTGGGTTTTTGGAAAAGTAGATCTGAAAAGAAAGACGGCAAAAAGATAGATCGGAAAGCAATATGTTGGAAAAGTAGACCCGGGGGCCGTAGGTTTCACTAGTGGCTTCTCTCATGAGTATAGCTCACGGTGGGTGAACAAATTACTGTTGGGCAATTGATAGAAGATCAAATAATCATGACGATATCCAAGGCGATGATCATTATATATGCATCACGTCCAAGATAAGTAGACCGACTCCTGCCTGCATCTACCACTATTACGCCACACATCGACCGCTAGCCAGCATGCATCTAGTGTATTAAGTTCATGGAAAAATGGAGTAATGCAATAAGAATGATGACATGATGTAGGCAAGATCTATTCATGTAGGAATAGACCCCATCTTGTTATCCTTAATGGCAACAATACATGTGTGCCTTGTTGGCCCTTCTGTCACTCGGAAAGGACACCGCAAGATCAAACCCATCACAAAGCACCTCTTCCCATGGCAAGAAAAATCGATCTAGTTGGCCTAACTAAACCAAAGATTCGAAGAAAAATACGAGGCTATAAGTAATCATGCATATAAGATATCAAAGAAGACTCAAATAATATTCATGGATAGAAACTGATCATGAACTCAAAATTCATCGGATCCCAACAAACACACCGCAAAAGTTTACATCAAATAGATCTCCAAGAGACCATTTTATTGAGAATCAAAAGAGAGAGATAGGAAGCCACCTAGCTACTGCCTACGGACCCGTAGGTCTATGGTGGACTACTCACGCATCATCGGAGAGGCACCAATGAGGATGATGAACCCCTTCGTGATGGTGTTAGATTGGATCTCGCGGTTCTGGAACTTGCGGCGGTTGGATGTGTTTTTCGTCGACTCCCTTAGGGTTTCTGGAATATTTGGGAATTTATAGGCATCACAGGCAGTGGAGAGGGGCCCCGTGGAGGATACAACCCATCAGGGCGCGCCGGGGGCCCCTGGCGCGCCCTGGTGGGTTGTGCTCTCCACAGCCTACCTCTCTGGCACTTCTTTCGCCCACTGGGTGTTTTCTGGTCCAAAAATAATCTCCAAAAAGTTTCGTCGCGATTGGACTCCGTTTGGTATTGATATTCTACGAAGTAAAAAAATCAAAAACAGCAACTGGCACTTTGGCACTATGTCAATAGGTTAGTCCCAAAAAATAGTATAAAGTTGCTATAAAGTGATTGTAAAACATCCAAGAATGATAATATGACAGCATGGAACAAGCAAAAATTATAGATATGTTGGAGACGTATCAACATCCCCAAGCTTAATTCCTACTCGTCCTCGAGTAGGTAAATGATAAAAACAGAAATTTTGATGTGCAATGCTGCCTAACATGTTCATCTCATATTCTTTTCTTTGTAGCATGGACATTTGGACTTTAGATGATTCAAAGCAATAGTCTAGTTTTAACATAATAACTTCAATACTCAAGCATGCCAACAAGCAACCATGTCTTTCAAAATATCAACACTAAAGAAAGTTATCCCTAGCCCATCATGCTCAATCATTGATCCATTCATGAAACACACTCAAATATTAGCTATACCCAATGCTCAAGTACGATCATAGTGCCCCCTAGTTGGTGCTTTATAAGAGAAGATGGAGACTCAAAGTAAAAATAAAAATTGCATAAAGTAAATAGATAGGCCCTTCGCAGAGGGAAGTAGGGATTTGTAGAGGGGCCAGAGCTCAAAGTTTAAATTGAGAGGGAAACATACTTTGAGTGGCATGCCTTTCCTGTCAACGAAAACGACAAAGTAGTTCACAATACTTTCGATGCTAGATATATCATAGGCGGTTCCCAAATAGAAAATAAAGTTTATTCCTTTTTCCACCATTCTTTCACATTCCATGGCTGGCCTTATCCACGGTTGCCTTCCATACCAACACTTTCCAAGGAATTTATTATTTGACAACATAAAGTATTTTTTTTTATTTTTCATTTCGGGAATGGCCATCTCTATTACCGCCGCACTCTCGTGCAATGACAAGTGAATAAACACTCATCTTGAGAATAACACATCTAGCATGGAAAAATATTGGACACCCCTACCGTTTCATGAGCGGTACGAGGACACAAAAAGGAAATTTATTTTGAAAATTTAGAGATGGAACATACAAATTTGCTTAGAACGGCATGGAAATACCGCATATAGGTAGGTATGGTGGACTCATAAGGCAAAACTGGGTTTAAGGATTTTGGATGCACAAGTAGTATTTCTACTTAGTACAAATGGAGGCTAGCAAATAGATTGAGAAGCAACCATCCAAGAAACGAAAATTCACATAAGTGAGCATTGAGCATAACTAACACCGAATAATGCACCATAAGTAGGATGTAATTTCATTGCATAACTATAGACTTTCGTGCATGCAAAGGCAATCACAAACCTTAACATCAATATTCCTACTAAAGCATAATTACTCACTAACATGACTCACATATTACTATCATCATGTTTCAAAACTATTACAAGGAATCAAGTTTAATTTGTCCAATGATCTTCATGAAAGTTTTTATTATATCCTCCTTGGATATCTATCACTTTGGGACTAGTTTCATATATTGCCATTGCTTTTGACAAGTTCAAACAAATTTAAGTGAAGCACATGAGCACAAAAGATTTCATCTCTCAAAATAGTATAAGTGAAGCATGAGAGGATTTCTTCAAAATTGCTAACTCTCAAATTAATCTAAGTGAAGCATGAGAGTATTTCTACAAAAAAATTCAAACACACCGTGCTCAAAAAGATATAAGTGAAGCAGTAGAGCAATTCTATATCTCAAAAAGTTTAAGTGAAGCATATAGAGCAATTCTAACAAATCATAGCATAAGTTTGGCTTTCTCAAATAGGTGTGTCAAGCAAGGATACAAGTAACAAACTAACAAGCAAAGCAAGAAAAGACTCAAATGGTACAAGACGCTCCAAGCAAAACTCATGATATTTGACGAATAAAAATATAGCTCCAAGTAAAATGCCGATGGTCGTTAGAAGAAAGAGGGGATGCCACTCGGGGCATCCCCAAGCTTAGTTGCTTGTTTCTCTTTGGATATATCTTGGGGGTGCTGTAGCATCCCCAAGTTTAGGCTATTTTCACTCCTTATTCCTTCATCCATCGTGATCTCACCCAAAACTTGAAAACTTCAATCACACAAAACTCAACAAAATCTTAGTGAGATCCATTAGTATAATAAAGCAAATCACTACTTTAGGTGCTGTTGCAAACCCATTAATATTTTATTATTGCATTATACCTACTTTATTTTAACTTTACCATGGCTCATACCCTTCAATATAACCCATAGATTCATCAAAACAAGCACACAATGCAACGAAAACAGAATCTATCTTAAACAGAACAGTCTGTAGTAATCTGTACTCTAACCATACTTCTGTAACTCTAAAAATTCTGAAAAATTAGGACACGTAAATAATTTGTATAGCAACACTGTGTTTAAATTTCAGCTCAATATCACGTTCCAGTAAAAAATGAAAATTCAAACACTGGACGCAAAGTTTCTGTTTTAGATTCAGCATTGTTTCTACGCATCTTATGAATCATCCTAAAGGCTCTACTTGGCACAAACACTAAATAAAACATAAAAACACAATCATAACAGAGGCATAATTGTGTCAACACTCAAAAACAGAAAGGGAAAAGCAAAAATAAATTTATTCATTGGGTTGCCTCCCAACAAGCGCTATCGTTTTACGCCCCTAGCTAGGCATAACACATAGATTCAAGTTTTGTCATCTTTGATTTTCAACTCCTCAATCACACAACTAGAATTTTTCAAGTATTTAGCATGCATGCTCTCAATGACAACACTTCTAGGAAAAATACCAAAGAATTCAGTTTTGTAAATAGGGTCTCTTACTATTTCAACAAAGTCGGGATGAATACTAATCATTTTAATATCTCCCCTTGTGGCCACTAGGTGTAGCAACTTTGTTCTTAGTGATTTGCGTGGTTTTGCAAATTTTTATGGAAGTTTTTTCAATAGTTTTGACAGAAGAAAAAGCCGAACCCAAGTTACTAAAAATTTCTTCCAACTTATCAATCCGGTAAGGACTCTCTTCTATCCTTTCGTTAACTACGGTTTATTTTTTCCTTTAACAATTTAAAAGCATCTCCCGCTTTAGACCCAATTTTATTAGCAAGATTATGCATTTTCTTATCCAAATTTTTAAGATGTTCCTTGGTAATCATCTTCTTTTCAATAGCATCTAGTCTCTCCATAACATGTTCGACAGTTAAAGTTGTTTCATTGATCGTAAGAGGTGGTGATCCCACTAAACTTCCCATAGCATTAAAAGCATCCAAAGATGGACACATCAAGAAATTACCACCAGTAATTGTATTAAGGACAAATCTATACCAAGTGGTGATGCCCACATAAAAACTGCGAAGAAGAACAACGGTAGATTGCTTATGGATAGATCTATTATGAGCATTGCAAATCCTATACCAAGCATCTTTTAGGTTCTCCCCTCCCCTTTGCTTAAAATTAAGAAATTCATTCTCGGGGGTACATGCAATAGAGGAAGAACTAGCCATAATGACAAGATAGGCAAACAAGAGATCTGACGAGAAAAAGGCAAACGAAAAAGAGGGCGAATAAAACGGCAAATTGGTGAAGTGGGGGAGAGGAAAACGAGAGGCAAATGGCAAATAATATAATTGCAAGGAGATCAGATATGTGATTAGGAACCTGGTAGATGATGATGGTGTCTCCTCGGCGCCTGATATTGGCACGTAGAAGAGACCGCTTCCTCCCCGGCAAAGGCGCCAGAAATTCCTTTGACGTGGCTTGAGACTGCGTCGGTATTTCCCCAAAGAGGAAGGGATGATGCAGCACATCGACGGTAAGTATTTCCCTCGGTTATGAAACCAAGGTATCGAACCAGTAGGAGGATCACCACCACCTATAAGCAGCACCTGCACACAAAAAACAAATACTTGCAACCCGACGCGAAAGAGAGGTTGTCAATCTCTCTACGGTAAAAAGATAGATTAGGTAGTGATAGATTGGAGAGATAGATCTCTCAAGAACACAAAATAAAAAGTGCAACAATATATTTTTGGGTTTCTGGAATAGTAGATCTGAAAACAAAGATGGCAAAAAGATAGATCGGAAAGCAATATGTTGGAAAAGTAGACCCGGGGGCCGTAAGTTTCACTAGTGGCTTCTCTCATGAGTATAGCACACGGTGGGTGAACAAATTACTGTTGGGAAATTGATACAAGATCAAATAATCATGACGATATCCAAGGTGATGATCATTATATAGGCATCACGTCCAAGATAAGTAGACCGACTCCTGCCTGCATCTACCACTATTACGCCACACATCGACCGCTATCCAGCATGCATCTAGTGTATTAAGTTCATGGAAAAACGGAGTAATGCAATAAGAACGATGACATGATGTAGACAAGATCTATTCATGTAGGAATAGACCCCATATTGTTATCCTTAATGGCAACGATACATGTGTGCCTTGCTGCCCCTTCTGTCACTGGGAAAGGACACCGCAAGATCGAACCCATCACAAAGCACCTCTTCCCATGGCAAGAAAAATCGATCTAGTTGGCCTAACTAAACCAAAGATTCAAATAAGAAATACGAGGCTATAAGTAATCATGCATATAAGAGATCAAAGAAGACTCAAATAATATTCATGGATAGAAACTGATCATGAACTCAAAATTCATCGGATCCCAACAAACACACCGCAAAAGTTTACATCAAATAGATCTCCAAGAGACCATTGTATTGAGAATCAAGAGAGAGAGAGAGAGAGGAAGCCATCTAGCTACTGCCTACGGACCCGTAGGTCTATGGTGGACTACTCACGCATCATCCGAGAAGCACCAATGAGGATGATGAACCCCTCCGTGATGGTGTTAGATTGGATCTCGCGGTTCTGGAACTTGCGGCGGCTGGATGTGTTTTTCATCAACTCCCTTAGGGTTTCTGGAATATTTGGGAATTTATAGGCATCAGAGGTGGTGGAGAGGGCCCCCGTGGAGGGCACAACCCATCAGGGCGCGCCGGGGGCCCCTGGCGCGCCCTGGTGGGTTGTGCTCTCCACGGCCCACCTCTCTGGCACTTCTTTGGCCCACTGGGTGTCTTCTGGTCCAAAAAAATCTCCAAAAAGTTTCGTCGTGATTGGACTCCGTTTGGTACTGATATTCGTTGAAGTAAAAAACAAGCAAAAACAGCAACTGGCACTTTGGCACTATGTCAATGAGTTAGTCCCAAAAAATGATATAAAGTTGCTATAAAGTGATTGTAAAACATCCAAGAATGATACTATAACAACATGGAACAAGCAAAAATTATAGATACGTTGGAGACGTATCAGCATGCCATCATCATAATAAATTTTCTCATCAAAACTTGGGGGACTAAAAATATCATCTTCATCAAACATAGCATCCCCAAGCTTGTGGCTTTGCATATCATTAGCATCATGGATATTTAGAGAATTCATACTAGCAACATTACAATCATGCTCATCATTCAAGGAATTCTCATTAAGTATTTTCATAATTTCTTCCTCTACCAATTGAGCACAATGTCCTGAATCCTTATTTTCACGAAAGACATTATAAAGACGATACAAATGATGCAACCTAAACTCCATTTTTTTGTAGTTTTCTTTTATAAAAACCAAACTAGTGAAAAACTAGAAACTAAAAGATTTAATTGCAATATCTAAAGATATACCTTCAAGCACTCATCTCCCCAGCAATGGCACCAGAAAAGAGCTTGATGTCTACTACGCAACTTTATTCTTGTAGACTTTGTTGTGCCTCCAAGCGCAGAGTTTTGTAGGACAGTAGCAATTTTCCCTCAAGTGGATGACCTAAGGTTTATCAATCCGTGGGAGGTGTAGGATGAAGATGGTCTCTCTCAAACAACCCTGCAATCAAATACAAGAAATCTCTTGTGTCCCCAACACACCCAATACAATGGCAAATTGTATAGGTGCACTAGTTCGGCGAAGAGATGGTGATACAAGTGCAATATGGATGGTAGATATAGGTTTTTGTAATCTGAAAATATAAAAACAGCAAGGTAACAAATAGTAAACAGCGAGCAAAATGGTATATTAATGCTTGGAAACAAGGCCTAGGGTCCATACTTTCGCTAGTGCAATCTCTCAACAATGCTAATATAATTGGATCACATAACCATCCCTCAACGTGCAACGAAGAATCACTCCAAAGTTCTTATCTAGCGGAGAACATAAGAAGAAATTCTTTGTACGGTACGAAACCACCTTAAAGTTATCCTTTCCGATCGACCTATCCAAGAGTTCGTACTAAAATAACACCAAGTTATCCTTTCCGATCGATCTATCTAGGAGTTCGTACTAGGATAACACCATATGATACGCATCAACCAACTCTAATGTCACCTAGATACTCCAATGTCACCACAAGTGTCCATGAGTTAATTATACGATACGCATCAAACGATTTCAGATTCATAATACTCAATCCAACACAATGTACTTCAAGGAGCACCCCAAGATTTCTATCGGAGAACGTAGGACAAGAACGTATATCAACCCCTATGCATAGATTACCCCAATGTCACCTCGGGAATCCGCAAGTTGAGTACCAAAACATACATCAAGTGAATCAATAGAACACCCCATTGTCACCACGGGTATCCACTTGCAAGACATATATCAAGTGTTGTCAAATCCAATATTCAATCCAACATAACGAGATCCCAAAGGTAAAGATTCAATTCATCACAACAAGGTAGCAAGGGAATAGCATCATAGGATCCGACTATATTAACAAAGCCCGTGATACATCAAGGTCGTGACATCTCAAGAACACGAGAGAGAGATTGAACACATAGCTACTGGTACGTACCCTCAGCCCCGAGGGTGGACTACTCCCTCATCATCATGGCCTCCGCCAGGATGATGAAGATGGCCACCGGAGATGATCTACCCTCTCCGGCAGGGTACTGGAACGCCTCCAAATTGGTTTTTCGTTGATACAGAGAGTTGCGGCAGCGGTACTTTTGATCTAGGGTTATTTCTGGGGGTTTCTGAATATATAGGATTTTTGGGCGTCGGTTTCACGCGAAGATGGGCCACGAGTGGACCACAAGACACCAGGGCGCGCCAGAGGGGCCTGGCGTGCCCTGGTGGGTTGTGCCCATCGGGTGTCTCTTCTGGCCCTCCAACGAAGCTTCTAGTGTCTCTTTTGTTCTAAAAAAATCGTCAAAAAGTTTCGTTGCATTTTGAGAACTTTGATTTCTGCACAAAAAACAACACCACGGTAGTTCTGCTGAAAACAGCGTCAGTCCGGGTTAGTTCCCAAAAAATGATATAAAATTGCTATAAGATGATTGTAAAACATCCAAGAATGATAATATAACAGCATGGAACAATCAAAAATTATAGATACGTTGGAGACATATCACGTAGCCACGACGTTGGTCTTGATGATATCCCAGCAGGACTTGAAGAAGGCACCAATGAAGCCGTCCGGTTCGGGTGCCTTGACCGACGACTGGGAGACCACCTCCTTGATATCATTCGCATCAGACAGAGCATCCAACTCTGATAGGTCATGGCGCTGCATTCCGATGTTCTCCCAGGCCAGGCATTTGGATCATCACGTCAGCGTTCTGAGGTGTTCTTGGAAGTGGTCGAGGTGTAGGATCGATAGAAGGGACGTCTAGAGGGGGGGTGAATAGACTACTTGCAAGAATTAAAACCTAACCTTTTCCCAAGTTAATTGGTGGGCAGATTTTAGCAATTATAACAAGTCTAATGCACCCTACACATGTTGGTCAACAAGTATGGCAGCGAAAAGCAAAGACAAGCATATGTAAGAGAGTTGAGATAGGAAGATCAAACACAATTGTAGACACGAAGATTTTTTCCCGTGGTTCCGATAGGTGGTGCTATCTTACATCCACGTTTATGGAGTCTTCAACCCACGGAGGGTAGCGGTCGCTAGAGTCCATGGAGGGCTCCACCCATAAGGGTCCACGAAGTAGCAACCTTGACTATTCCATAACGGCTTCTGTCCACGAAGGACTAGCCTCACTATGGGTAGATCTTCACGAAGTAGGCGATCTTCTTGCCCTTACAAACTTCTTGGTTCAACTCCACAACACAAAGTAGGAGCCTCCCAAGCAACACCTAACCAATCTAGGAGGCACTACCCTCCAAAAGGTAATAGGTTTGATAGTGATGATGAACTCCTTGCTCTTGTGCTTCAAGATGATAGACTCCTCAACACTCAATCACTCTCTCACAGATTTGGCTTGGTAGAAGAGATTGATTGGGTGGAAAGCAACTTGGGGAAGCTAGAAATCAAGATCCATATGTTTGGAGTGGATGATCTTGACCTCAACACAAGGGTAGGTGGTTCTCTCTCAGAAAATTGGATATGGCAAGTTGAGATCTGTTCTGAGTGCTTCTCTTTCGAGTGAGTGGTGGTGAAGGGATATATATAGGCATCTCCAAAAATCCAACCATTACACCATTATTGACCAACTCGTTGAAACTGAAGTAAAACTCGGTCGTACCGATTTTTTCAAAATGTGGCAACTTTAGGAATCTCGGTGAGACTGATATATGCTTCTCGGTAGTACCGATATGAGTGGCCGAGGGCACTTTCCAAACTCGGTGAGACCGATCCATAAAAGTCAGAAATTCCAATTTTATAAACTTGGTCATCCGAATGTTGGCCACCGAAACTCGGTTGCACCGATGTAGTACTTGGTTGTACCGAGAAGCTAGGGTTTGGCTAGGGTTCTGTGTGAGATGAAAATCGGTTAGGCCGAGTAGAAAAACTTGGTGGCACCGATTTTATGTAGAAGGGTTTAGACAGAGTATTTTTGTGGGAGAGCTTGTGGGTGTTTTTGGTGGCTAGCACTTGTGCACGTGGAGCATTTTGTTCACCAACATTACCTCACCCCCTTTTAATAGTATTGGCTTTCCTATGGACTCAAAGTGATTTCTCACAAAGTAAAATGTAGAGTATCCATGCTTGTAGCTTGGCCAATCCTATTCTTCTTCTTGGGGAATCTCCTCACACCCCTTTTGCCAACAATCCCTGTGGACTAGACCTGAAATAAACTAGGTAGAAATATTAGTCCAAGAGACAATGTATGTTGTCATGAATTATCAAAACCACCAAGGGAGCATATGTGCTTTCAATCTCCCCTTTTTGGGTAATTGATGACAACATACAATCAAAGCTTCAAGTAAATATACGCAAAGATATAATGAAGATATTGAGAGACACATGACTAAAATATGCTCCCCCTAAATGTGTGCAATCCTTTTGAGGGATAGTTGCTTTGAAATGCATGGACACACATATAGTAGAAGGGATAAGATGAGTCATGTGTATCTTGGCTATATGCATCAAATATATGTGAATGAGATGTATCCTTGTTCAAGACTTCACTCTTGCAAACAATATGTGCAAGAAGCAAGAGATCCTCTTGATCAAAGATATTATGTATATACTTACCTTGAGTTCTTGAGCATTCTAATAGCAGAAACACACTTGAGAAAACAATGTTAGGAAACACAAGAGTATTCTACAAACCCGAATGCAATAGAACTCAATAGTACCAAGATGCGGAGAACATATGGAAGATAGTATTCCTTAAGATTGATATGTCTCCAAGATCATTTAGAGCTTTCTCCCCTAGATGTGAAATTGTAGGTCATCCTCTCCCCCTGAATCTTAGCATGTAGATATTGGGAGTAGGTAGGGTGAGACAAGTCTAACATGAGTAGACAAATAAAACATATTTTCTCTCTCCTCAAATGATAGAACAAGATTAGACATGCTCTCTCCCCCTTTAGTAGTGTTTCTCCACTTTGGGTAATCATGATGTTTCTCCCCCTATGGATAGACATAGACTTTGGTATTCTCCCCCTGTATTGGTATTCTCCCCCTATCTATATAAGCATAAGCTTTGATATTCTCCCCCTTAATTTATATCTCATCCTTTGTTGTATCTCCACCTTTGCATTGAAGCTTTGGTATTTCTCCCCCTTTGGCATTAATTTCCAAAAAGTTTCATACACAGGGTCAGACTATCGGGACCCCGATCCTAAGCCATATGAATCCAGCCTGTAACATGTCACACCACTTTGCGGCCTCACGCACGGTAACCCACGGCTGCCACCTTACCTTGGCCGGGACCGTTTGCACCTTTTGGCTCACGGATATGAACATGTCGCTAGCATTCACACGTCAAAGAACCCGGGTCGACATGACTAGTTATAGACCCAAGTGGCACAACCGTACAGGAACAGGCATACGTAATCCAACAATGCAGGTGTCGGTCATCAGCGTGTGTAGACGAGTCGTAGCAAGCTACAAGGACTCCATTACACCGCGTGACATTTCCCCGTAGAGACAGACACAGCAGCAAATAAGGATACACGCCGGTCAATCAATGTGTCCGGAGCAGTAGCAAGCTACCAAGGCTCATGGAAGCACAAAGAGGCATTTCCCCGTAAAGAAGGCTACTAAAGGCACACAACTAGGTGTCGAATCCCACACATACCAATGCATTTCAATCATACACGCACTATGCACGATATGCGTAGATACAACATGGCATCACAACAAAACCCTACAACATAACATTTATTTAGAAGGCTCCGAAGAGCCAACATAGTATAATGTTACAAGCAGGAGGGGTCACATGACCCCACATTCAGAGCATACAAGCAACAAGCGGAAGTTACATGTCTGGTGCAAACATCTAATAAAAGCGGCTGGAAGAGCCTGAAAAGCTACAACGACCCTACCAAAGGAGCCAGACCTCTGTCTGGGATTCCCAAGCTAATCTGGTCAACATCGAACTTCACGTCGTAAGAATCACTAATGAGACTGAAGTCTCATCTACAAAAACATAAATTAAGCAACCGTGACTACAAAGGTACTCAACAAGACTTACATCAGAACTATCTACATATGCATCATTGTCAACAAAGGGGGTTGTGGAGTTTATTGCAGCAAGCCAGCTTTGACTCGTGGCTAGCCTATACTACGACTACAAGTACTTTCTTTGAGGTGGGATAGCGCACACGAGTCCACATATTCACCAAATCAATACACCACTATGGATCCACTTCCGTCTCACTACGAGAAGGCCATCCATAGCACTCACGCTTATCTTGCGCATTTTAGAGTATCCATCTCACTTGTCTATGAACCACATAAGTTTTCCAAGTAGTCCATATCCGAGGACGCGTCTATTCGAACAGATTAATTCACCCTGCAGGGGTATACTTCTTCACCCACGCACCCGCCACTTACCGCCATGTGCACGTAAAAAGGCACCTCGGTAACCTTCAAGCGGAAGCCCAGCGAGGGAGTCGGCCACGACCTGACTAACCACACAAGACTCTAGTCCAGGTTTATCGCCTATTTGAGACTGAACCCGCAACGGAAGTCCGGCCGAAGTTTCCATCACGGCCCCAAAGGATGTGTGCAGGGTTCCCAAGCCCACCTCGAAGGATGGTACTACGCCTGGTACACCGGGCCACGGTGCATCTACCGCGCCATAGCCTACTCCCCGGTCAGCGCTATGCACGGTCGCCAGCACATCTTACAAACACCAGAAACTAGTTGCAACTCCTGGACAGAGATCAAGGCAATTAATAAGCCGAGAGGGTCAATTAAGGATCCCAATGTGCGGTAGTATCTTGTCTTGGATAACATACACAGAACTCGGTTCTTAAGGACGGTCCCAATGAGACAACCCACCATGTACTCCTACATGGCCTCTCATCGCTACCTTTACCAAATCGGATTCACACACTTAGCTCTCACACAGCAGGACATGAACACATCCATTCCGATTCATCGCCCAGATGGATCAGACCCGACACGACTCTAAGCATAGCAGGCACAGTAAGCAAGCATGGATGAGTAAGCACAACAAGGCTCAAGCAGTTGCTACTCATGCTAAGTGCTTTCAACTATTTACCGTGACAAGGACAGGTCATGCAAAGGAATGGGTTCAACTACCGAGAACATGTAACAGTTGAATCGTTGATGTCCTAGTGCAGTAAAAGAGAGCAGGAGCCAGAGAGTAGGATATTATCGGGATGCTCAAGGAGGGGTTGCTTGCCTGACACTTCTGAAGATAACAATGAGTCTTCATCGGTGACAACGATCTCAACGTCAGAACCATCGTCTACTGGGAAGGAACACTACCGACAAAACAGGAAAGGAACACATTCAATGCAACGCAACAAACATGATGTATGATATGTCATGTTAAAGCATTGAATTGACCTAGAGCAATAGGTAGTCATATTAAGTGAAGTGGAATTCAAATATATACTAAATTCCAACTCCAACACTATTTATTAAATTATCCTAATCATGAAATGTCCTACTTGGTGATGTTAACTTGCTCAAACATGCATGATCATGACATAGACAGATTCATTGTAATTTTTTGATCATTTTTCATATATAAATTATTTTCATCCGAGTTACAGATTAATTTCTATGAATTTTCTAAGTTTTGAGCATTTTCTGGAATTGTTTTAATCAGAAAATCAATTATTGCATCAGCACTGCATCAACATTGCGTCAACAGTCAACTGGCCGTGCCAGGTCAAACCTGACATGTGGGGACCACTGGTAAGTGACTCAGACTCTAACAGGACTAAAATTATATCTTAAACTTAATTAGTGGGGCTGCTCCCACCTGTCAGTGAGTGTTTAGGGTTAATTAAATGAGTTAATTATTTTAACTTAATCCCAAATTAGCCAGGGGCTGGCCCCACCTGCCAGTGACCCAGGGGGTCAAACCTAGCCCGGTGGGGGGGTCAAACCCGCCGGTGTTTAGCCGCCAGCGAGGCCCGAGACGGCGGAGCGGCTCGGAAACACGGCACAGGGTGCCGTTTGCTGCGCGGAAGGGCTCGTTGGGGAGCTCGCGGGGTGCCGCGTCCAACAGAGGCTATAGGACGGCCGGGGGTGGGCTGTGGCGACGGCAGCGAGGAGCTAGGCGGCGGCCAGAGCTCGGCTGCATTCGGGTTCGGTGTTGCGATGCTCCAACAGGACAACTAGCGCGCTAGGGATGCACTGCAGCTTGCTGCGAGCGTGATGGACGCACCGGGGTGACCCAATGGTCACCGGAGATGCTCCGGGGTCGGGTCAGGCGGTGGTGCTCCTCGGCTCACACGGGAACGGCTGCTAGAGGGTCCAAACGACCGTGGGGAGAGGGGGAAAAGAATCAATGGCTCACAGCGAACTCGAGGAGGTGGTCGGCGAGCTCGGGGATGATTGGTAGCCCGTGAATCGACGGCGGCAAGCTCCGATGGCCGGCAGTGAGGAGGACGACGATAGCATCTCTGCAGTGCCTCTGAGCTTGATTCCATCGGTGGAGAGGTGAAGCGGGTAGACGCGGACCCAGGGGACATGCTGGAACGGCGAGACGGCGGCGGTGGCTACGCGTGCGGCGAGCGGCGGCGTTCTCGGTTCCGGTGATAGAGAACAGACGAGAGGGAGAGAGCGAGAGCGAGAGGAGGCATGCACGGCAGGGGGTCTCGGCGTCCTTATCGCCCTCGCCACGGAGCGGCGGAAGTAGGAGGTGGCGCGGTGCGTGGTCGCACGCACCGGGCACACGCCTTGTCCTGCTGGCGCTAGGGGGAAGACGACAGGGGCTTAGGTGGGCTAGGCCGCCAGCTGGGCCGTGCCAGGTAAGCCATCTCTCTCTCTCTCTGCTTTTCCTATTTATTTCTGTTTCCCCATTTTCTGTCATTTGTTTTATTTATTGCTTGGGCAAAATACTAAGGCAAAAACCCTGAGATAATTTATGGGTCATGAACTAAATATTTCAAAGTCCCAGAAATAGTTTCAGGATATTTGGAGCCACTAAGATACTTATAGTGCTTTATTAATTGATTTCAATAGCATTAAAGGATTATTTCAAAATGCTATAATTGTTGTGAAAAATAAAATGTCCCCTGATATGTTGTTTCCAACATTTATCAGAAATAGTGAACATTTTTTAAGGGCATTTTGGATTCATTGAAAAATCACAACTATTTGAATTGTTTGGTTAGGTGAGGTGCTAGGGTTTTGACAATCCCCATTTCAACTTCACTTGAATTTAACATGATACATGGATGCTCCTAATGCAACTAATATAAATATTAGAAACAAATTCTAGGGCTATGACAACTCACCCCCACTAAACAAGAATCTCGTCCCGAGATTCAAGCGTAGGGTAAGAGGACAAAGGGAACACAACTAACACAATCTTCGCGATCCAATTGCTCTTTTCGAAGATGTTGATTCATTGCATCATGTTGATCTGGACATCTCGTTGCTCTTGAGATCTGCACCTAAACACAACGGCAAAGAAAACGGGAGAACCCTACAAGAATCGATCTTCTCGAAGATCGAGCAACCCATGATCAACTCATGGAATGGGACGTAAAAACATCTCTTGAGCTGAGACTCAAAACACACATCGAGAATGATGAAATGAGGCAGATATGGGAGGTTCAATTGGTAGGCAACAAATCCACGCTTAATTAAGATGGAGCATGGCTTTTCAAAGTAGCGAGGAGTTAGTTGCCCTTCATACCATAACGGGCACCTTAGGGAAGGTGACTCGTAGGATTATCCCTTAAGTGGCAAAAAGAATTACTTTTGATACATAGACCATTGGAACTCTTCATACCAGCCTAAGGCAATTCACAATGATCGTTTGAAGGAGTCCGAAAGAGATGGCATACCCAGATCGGAAAGAAACTAGAGTTATAAAACAACTCGGCAACGGAAGGCACATTCCAATTGATACCGAGGGTATAACCCAGTGTCTGAGCATGCTCTCAAGAACTTGAGCATTTCCATATTCATCAGGGTTCTGCCAACATCCATGCCAAGGATCCTGGCAACACATCATACCACCATGATGAATAACAATGGAGGATGCAGATGCAAAGGAAGACAACACTTTCTCGGATTTCACCTTAGCTATGCCAAGGGAACGAAATCTGGATGATCGACCGAGAGACATTTAGCACTCCGCTTCTAATGTTCTCCTTGATGTACTAGCATAACTTGATTATAGATCATGCTTGATATCTAGCACATCAAGTAAAAGGTCGGACTTCAGGAACTCAAAGGGTCCATGAGGAATAACTTCTGGAATAAGTCATACGAAGTCCTCATGGGGAAGTGGCTGATGTTGCTAGCACAAGGTACTATAATAATAGGTCTTCCGGCTAGGTGTGTTAGCCATGACATCACTTTACCGGGTTATAGAGAGACCAATATTATAATTCTTGGGAAACGTTCCAACCATCATATCTGCCTGAGATTCAGATTTGATTGGAAACAAGATGTTTCAGACTCAGCATGTCTGAAAGAAAGGTGGCAACACAAGTCGAAGAGATAACGTTGTGAGATTCTTAGGAAATGAACTACGAAAGACAGCTCCAAAACGTGAGCTGGATTGCAAGATACATGTGAACACACTGTCCGAGACAATTGTGACCACATAGAAATCTTACAACAGAACACCACCGAGTTCTGGGTGGGAACCATCATTAGAGGTAACGAAGTTTTGTGCACGTCCGTCAGGGCCCTTCACGATTAACACTTAACTTCTTTTCCTTGAACAAATCAATCAGTGGCTTGGGATGCTAGGTAATACATATAGAATGGAGGTAGCTAATCTCTCAAACCATATCATACTTCGCACATGCATGAATGACTTGGGATGATGCCAAAGAAAGCAAAACAACCTTTTCTCGAACTCATGGCAGCAACTTACATCAAATGCACATGAACTAGAGGAAGTCACTTCTTTCACCAAACACATACTTCGGGCGCGAGACCTGAAGATAATGCCTACAAAATTTTCCAATGCTAACTTAATGTCCAGCATGAATCATGGAGTAGATGAAAATGTTGCCGATGGGCTCAACAACAATTCATCAAGACATCCATATAGATGGAAGCCCATAACTATGTGAACAAGGTGATAGCATTGGTCAGACCAAAAGATATAACGGTGTATGCTCGAGGATACATCCACGAGTAAAACAACATTATGAAGATCTTTGGTTCTGATTTTGATTTGACGATAACCCATGCTCAAATCAAAGATTGGATAAGACAATAGATGCATCAATTGATCACAAGGATCAACCGAGGAAGGTATCATCTTTCTTTGACACACAAACACCAAAAACACAAAAGATATCCCCTTTGACATGAGCTAAGTCAGGCGAAGCATTTATCTTCCAACTCTCCAAGTTGTTGCTTAGCTTAACCAACTAGCTCAAGGGTATCCAACACAGATTCTTGGAGAAGGGGTGGTTCATAGAAAAACCAACTTGATCACGAACTCAACATAACGGTCAGGGGAGAACCTGGTGATACTTCTGAGAGGATAATTCGAAAAATCATGATCCACCGATATGTTATTGAGCTCGAGAACAATCTCGCTTTTCAGGGCAAGACGATATGATCACAAGAGCGAAGGATTGACACAATCCCAGATCATCGATTGAAGAGTGCACCATGAAAGATGGACTAGGTAGCGCGACCAATCTTAGGATGACAATTCAATAACCATCACACTAAGAGTGAAATTATTGCCCATTAACTACCAAGCAACAGCATTGCTAGGAGTAACGATTTCACACATCACGGTTCACTTGTCGGTATTCCGGTTACAACCAACTCAGGTACCGAGGAATGAACAATGATGGCGAGAAGTATCACTGTATCAAGAAGTCATAAGAGGTTGTGCAATTCTCATGACGATCTTGACATGAAGAAGGTAATACTTCGAGGTAGAACGGAACAAAAGCTGGATCGGCATTTTGATCTGCGGAATACAACTGGTTTGACCCAATCCTGGAAATGGATGAGGTACGGGAGTTTGTTTCTCCTAGTCATTCTGAAATAGAATGGCTTGACATACCACAAGAATAATAGGCATCGATGAATACGAATGCACAACTACTCTTGACTATCCACTGATAGAAGAAGGTCGAGATACAAATGAAGGGGGCAACTCAAGAGCACATGATTTTTCTGAGTTGTGGATGCATAGGTTGAATACGTCGAACAAAATTCAACATGTCTCTTCCAGATAACCCATGCAGAAAGGAAAGATTGGCAGAGTCAATATTATGGAATGGAGAACTCATCACGAGCACTGATGTTGTGATCTTTCGTTCATGAAGAACTTCTGCAGGGGGTGGTTCATGGTATTGGAAGAATGACATACCACGGACCTTGAGGACTATCACAAAGGTTACTAATATCCTAAAGGAACGAGCAAATACTATCAACAGGAGTGAGCAGGATGATCCTTGGGTTCAAGAACCCAGAAATAGAGTACCTACTGACTAAGTAGCATCACATCATGCTTTCGATAACGATGGCCAGAATCATCACACTAGGAACAGAAGACACAACTAGACTGTTGGGTGGCTCACTTAAATAACATGGTTTCCTAAACACCTTTAACATATACGTCGAGGTATTAGAGTACCTAAACACAACAATTAGTGTGCTTTGTCTAGCCAAAAGACATTAACTCGGGATGAAAGGGTTTGCAATTGCATTAGATTTTTATAAACCTTGGATAACTCGGACAGCATAACGGCTGTACGGGTATGAAATATGAAGCAACCTGCACAAGAAAACTGACAGCAAATAACTGAATTCTTATGGAGACACTGCTCCAGGAGGACATCAACTTTCCTATAAGTCTCCAGCATAATAACTCGTCATCCTAATAGATAGATGAAAAGCCTAATTCTTAACCCCGTAGAATAAAGAAGAGGGTGACTCAGAATTAGAATGACACGAGGAAAGGAGTAAAAAGAATCTTACGTTCCCTTCCACAATCAATTCCCTTATATAACTAAAGCAGTTCTAGACTCAACATCGACCAGTTTGGCTTGGTAATCCTACATGCAGTCAAGCTCTGATACCAATGCTGTCGGGACCCCGATCCTAAGCCATATGAATCCAGCATGTAACATGTCACACCACTTTGCGGCCTCACGCACGGTAACCCACCGTTGCCACCTTACCTTGGCCGGGACCGTTTGCGCCTTTTGGCTCACGGATATGAACATGTCGCTAGCATTCACACGTCAAAGAACCCGGGTCGACATGACTAGTTATAGACCCAAGTGGCACAACCATACAGGGACAGGCACACGTAACCGAACAATGCAGGTGTCGGTCATCAGCGTGTGTAGACGAGTCGTAGCAAGCTACAAGGACTCCATTACACCGCGTGACATTTCCCCGTAGGGATAGACACAACAGCAAAGAAGGATACACACCGGTCAATCAATGTGTCCGGAGCAGTAGCAAGCTACCAAGGCTCATGGAAGCACAAAGAGGCATTTCCCCGTAAAGAAGGCTACTAAAGGCACACAACTAGGTGTCGAATCCCACACATACCAATGCATTTCAATCATACACGCACTATGCACGATATGCGTAGATACAACATGGCATCACAACAAAACCCTACAACATAACATTTATTTAGGAGGCTCCGAAGAGCCAACATAGTATAATGTTACAAGCAGGAGGGGTCACATGACCCCACATTCAGAGCATACAAGCAACAAGCGGAAGTTACATGTCTGGGTACAAACATCTAATAAAAGCGGCTGGAAGAGCCTGAAAAGCTACAACGACCCTACCAAAGGAGCCAGACCTCTGTCTGGGATTCCCAAGCTAATCCGGTCAACATCGAACTTCACGTCGTAAGAATCACTAATGAGACTGAAGTCTCATCTACAAAAACATAAATTAAGCAACCGTGACTACAAAGGTACTCAGCAAGACTTACATCAGAACTATCTACATATGCATCAATGTCAACAAAGGGGGTTGTGGAGTTTATTGCAGCAAGTCGACTTTGACTCTTGGCTAGCCTATACTACGACTACAAGTACTTTCTTTGAGGTGGGATAGCGCACACGAGTCCACATATTCACCAAATCAATACACCACTATGGATCCACTTCTGTCTCCCTACGAGAAGGCCATCCATAGCACTCACGCTTATCTTGCGCATTTTAGAGTATCCATCTCACTTGTCTATGAACCACATAAGTTTTCCAAGTAGTCCATATCCGAGGACGTGGATATTCGAACAGATTAATTCACCCTGCAGGGGTATACTTCTTCACACACACGCTCCCGCCACTTACCGCCATGTGCACGTAAAAAGGCACCTAGACAACCTTCAAGCGGAAGCCCAGCGAGGGAGTCGGCCACGACCTGACTAACCACACAAGACTCTAGTCCAGGTTTATCGCCTATTTGAGACTGAACCCGCAACGGAAGTCCGGCCGAAGTTTCCATCAAGGCCCCAAACGATGTGTGCAGGGTTCCCAAGCCCACCTCGACGGATGGTACTACGCTTGGTACACCGGGCCACGGTGCATCTACCGCGCCATAGCCTACCCCTCCGGTCAGCGCTATGCACGGTCGCCAGCACATCCTACAAACACCAGAAACTAGTTGCAACTCTTGGACAGAGATCAAGGCGACTAATAAGCCGAGAGGGTCAATTAAGGATCCCAATGTGCGGTAGTATCTTGTCTTGGATAACATACACAAAACTCGGTTCTTAAGGACGGTCCCAATGAGACAACCCACCATGTACTCCTACATGGCGTCTCATCGCTACCTTTACCAAATCGGATTCACACACTTAGCTCTCACACAGCAGGACATGAACACATCCATTCCGATTCATCGCCCAGATGGATCAGACCCGACAGGACTCTAAGCATAGCAGGCACAGTAAGCAAGCATGGATGAGTAAGCACAACAAGTCTCAAGCAGTTGCTACTCATGCTAAGTGGTTTCAACTATTTACCGTGACAAGGACAGGTCATGCAAAGGAATGGGTTCAACTACCGAGAACATGTAACAGTTGAATCGTTGATGTCCTAGTGCAGTAAAAGAGAGCAGGAGCCAGAGAGTAGGATATTATCGGGATGCTCAAGGAGGGGTTGCTTGCCTGACACTTCTGAAGATAACAATGAGTCCTCATCGGTGATAACGATCTCAACGTCAGAACCATCGTCTACCGGGAAGGAACACTACCGACAAAACAGGAAAGGAACACATTCAATGCAACGCAACAAACATGATGTATGATATGGCATGTTAAAGCATTGAATTGACCTAGAGCAATAGGTAGTCATATTAAGTGAAGTGGAATTCAAATATATACTAAATTCCAACTCCAACACTATTTATTAAATTATCCTAATCATGAAATGTCCTACTTGGTGATGTTAACTTGCTCAAACATGCATGATTATGGCATAGACAGATTCATTGGATTTTTCTGATCATTTTTCATATATAAATTATTTTCATCTGAGTTACAGATTAATTTCTATGAATTTTCTAAGTTTTGAGCATTTTCTGGAATTGTTTTAATCAGAAAATCAATTGTTGCATCAGCACTGCATCAGCATTGCCTCGGCAGCCAACTGGCCGTGCCAGGTCAAACCTGAAATGTGGGGACCACTGGTCAGTGACTCAGACTCTAACAGGACTAAAATTAAATCTTAAACTTAATTAGTGGGGCTGGTCCCACCTGTGAGTGAGTGTTTAGGGTTAATTAAATGAGTTAATTATTTTAACTTAATCCCAAATTAGCCAGGGGCTGGCCCCACCTGCCAGTGACCCAAGGGGTCAAACCTAGCCCGGTGGAGGGGGTCAAACCCGCCGGCGTTTAGCCGCCGGCGAGGCCCGAGATGGTGGAGCGGCTCGGAAACACGACACAGGGTGCCGTTTGCTGCGCGGAAGGGCTCGTTGGGGAGCTCGCGGCGTGCCGCGTCCAGTAGAGGCCACAGGACGGCCGGGGTGGGATATGGCGACGGCAGCGAGGAGCTAGGCGGCGGCCGGAGCTCGGCCGCATTCGGGTTTGGTGTTGCGATGCTCCAACGGGACAACTAGCGCGCTAGGGATAAACTGCAGCTTGCTGCGAGCGTGATGAACGCACCGGGGTGACCCAATGGTCACCGGAGATGCTCCGGCGTTGAGGTCAGGCGGCGGAGCTCCTCGGCTCGCACGGGGACGGCTGCTAGAGGGACCAAACGACCGTGGGGGGAGGGTGAAAAGAATCAATGGCTCCCAGCGAACTCGAGGAGGTGGTCGGCGAGCTCGGGGATGGATGGTAGCCCGCGAATCGACGGCGGCAAGCTCCGATGGCCGGCGGTGAGGAGGACGACGATGGCGTCTCTGCAGTGCCTCTGAGCTTGATTCCATCGGTGGAGATGTGAAGCGGGTAGACGCGGACCCGGGGGACATGCTGGAACGGCGAGACGGCGGCGGTGGCTACGCGCGTGGCGAGCGGCGGCGTTCTCGGTTCCGGTGACAGAGAACATAGGAGAGGGAGAGACCGAGAGCAAGAGCGAGAGCGAGAGGAGGCGTGCACGGGAGGGGGTCTCGGTGTCCTTATCGCCCTTGCCACGGAGCGGCGGAAGCAGGAGGTGGCGCGGCGCGTGGTCGCGCGCACCGGGCACACGCCCTGTCCTCCTCGCGCTAGGGGGAAGACAACAGGGGCTTAGGTGGGCTGGGCTGCCAGTTGGGCCGTGCCAGGTAAGCCATCTCTCTCTCTGCTTTTCCTATTTACTTCTGTTTCCCCATTTTCTGTCATTTGTTTTATTTATTGCTTGGGCAAAATACTAAGGCAAAAACCCTGAGATAATTTATGGGTCATGAACTAAATATTTCAAAGTCCCACAAATAGTTTCAGAATATTTGGAGCCACTAAGATAGTTATAGTGCTTTATTAATTGATTTCAATAGCATTAAAGGATTATTTCAAAATGCTATAATTGTTGTGAAAAATAAAATGTCCCCTGATATGTTGTTTCCAACATTTATCAGAAATAGTGAACATTTTTGAAGGGCATTTTGGATTCACTGAAAAATCACAACTATTTGAATTGTTTGGTTAGGTGAGGTGCTAGGGTTTTGACAATCCCCATTTCAACTTCGCTTGAATTTAACATGATGCATGGATGCTCCTGATGCAACTAATATAAATATTTGCAAACAAATTCTAGGGCTGTGACACAGACACCGGGATCATTGAGTTAGAAGGGATCCTAGAGAACAAGGCTCATAGAATGTAGGGATCATGGAAATATTAGAATCATAGAGAGCATTTAAAACTGAGGGATCATAGAGTACAATTTCTCTCCCTTTCACTGACCTGAAAGCTTGTAAGACTTCGCCCCCTTTGACATAGGAATCCTTGAATAAAGTTTCTCCCCCTTCAAGGTTTTTTTAACAAAGGGATCATTGAAGAAATAAAGATTTGCTAATTTTAACACAGAACATAGAGGATAGCAAAATCGGTGGCTCCAAGGCAAATGAGTCGGTGGAACCGAATAGTGGTTCTGCAGCATATCTGCAAAGTCGGTGATACCGAGTTATTTGAATTGTAGGCTCCAAGGGCAAATCAGAAATTGGGAACTTTCAGAAAATCTCAAATGATTTCAGAAAACTAGCAACAATTTTTTTTAAAGATTTGCAAAGGAAATTCAAAAGAATTTACAAAGAAATATCAACTAGTTGAGGGTTGAGTGGTTCCCAGAAATCTATCAACTATAAGAGGAACCACACAAGAATCTTCATCTAGATGATGGTCGGTGACTAGGTCACCTATATTAGAGTATATTGACTTAGGAGCCAAGCAAGAATACTTGATCATAGGTCATACTCTACGTTAAGCTCAAAATAGGGTTGCCATTTTTCGATTAAGCATTTTAATGTTTTCATATCACTTGAGTTGCTTTAGCTCATGACTTGGAGTAAAGCTTCTTCAAGGATATGATCACATACCTTTGAGTGATGTTGAGGACGTGGCATGTAGGAGAACTTCTTGTGGATGCTCGAAGTTGATGAAGATCACCTTGAGTTGAGAGCAATCCTTGATCATTTTGGTTCTCTTTTCACATACATGGGCTAGTCATGCAAGGAAGATCAAGATGTATCCAAATGACAAGAATGAAATTTTCATCATATGTAAGTCAAGGATATAGTTTGTGTTGTCTTCTTCTTTCCATCATCAAAGAAAGGTTGTGGATACTTGGCTTTTGACAAGATTGCTTGTGATGTGAGTTGATGACAATCTTGTGGAGTGTAGTTCTTCCAAGTACCTACAAAAGGTTAGATGCAACACAAGGGAGCATATATTTCCAAGGTATAAGATAGTGTCATATCAAGTGTAACATGGGATAGTCATGTAAGCTCATGCCCTTGCATGCATCCGAGTGAGTCTAGCTCAAGTTTGAAGCATCAATGATGTTCAACTCACTCCTCAAGTGACAAAACACTTTCTCATCAAGTGGCTTAGTAAAGATATCGGCCAATAGCGTGTTGGTACGAACATGCTTGAGATTGATATCTCCTTTGGAAACATGATCACGAATGAAATGATGTCGAACTTGAATATGCTTGCTTCGAGAATGTTGTACGGGATTATGAGCAATTTTAATAGCACTCTCATTGTCACACAACAATGGAGCATGTTTCACATGTATGCCATAATCCTTAAGAGTTTGAGTCATCCATAGCAATTGAGCACAACATGATCTAGCGACAATGTATTCCGCTTCGGCGGTAGATAGAGATACCGAGTTTTGTTTCTTGGAGGACCAGGACACAAGAGATCTACCAAGAAATTGACAAGTACCTAAGGTGGTTTTCTATCAACCTTATCTCTGGCATAGTCCGAGTCGGAATAACCAACAAGGTTAAAAGAAGATCCCATGGGATACCATATGCCAAAGTTTGGTGTTTATATCAAGTATCTCACAATTCTTTTCACGGCCTTAAGATGACAATCTTTAGGAGCAGCTTGATATCTAGCGCACATGCACACACTAAGCACAATATTGGGACGGGAGGCACATAGAAATAGCAATGAACCAATCATTGATCGATAAACTTTTTGATCAACCGGTTTGTCCTCCTTGGTAAGATCAACATGTCCACTAGTAGGCATAGGGGTTTTCATACCTTTACACTCTTGCATGTTCAACTTCTTGACCAAGTCCTTGGTGTACTTGGTTTGAGAGATGAAAGTTCCTTCTCTCGTTTGCTTGATTTGCAAACCAAGGAAAAATTTCAGCTCACACATCATGGACATCTCATACTTCTCAGACATCAACCTTCCAAATTTCTCACTAAATTGTGGGTTAGTAGATCCAAAGATAATATCATCCACATAAATTTGGCACACAAATAATTCACCATTAACTCTCTTAGTGAATAAGGTTGCGTCAATTTTACCAATTTCAAAACCCTTTTTAATAAGAAACTTTGTTAGGCACTTATACCAAGCACGTGGTGCTTGCTTAAGTCCATAAAGAGCTTTACGAAGCTTGTAAACGTGGTTAGGTTTCTTAGGATTCACAAAACCTGGGGGTTGCTTAACATAGACTTCTTCCTCAATCTCCCCATTTAGAAATGCACTTTTAATATCCATTTGGTAAAGTGTGATGTCATGATGATTCACATAAGCAAGCAATATACGGATAGCTTCAAGTCTAGTAACAGGGGCATAGGTCTCACTGTAGTCCATACCTTCGACTTGCGTGTAGCCTTGCGCCACGAGACATGCCTTGTTGCGAATGACTTGACCATCTTCGTCTTGCTTGTTCCGAAACACCCATTTGGTTCCAATGATGTTTTGCTCGTCCTTGGGCTTCTCCACTAGTGTCCACACTTCGTTCCTCTCAAAGTTGTGAAGCTCCTCGTGCATAGCGTTCACCCAATCCGGGTCCTGAAGAGCTTCTTCAACCTTCAAAGGCTCAATACTAGAGATGAATGAATAATGCTCACAAAAGTTAGCTAGTCGAGTTTTAGAGTGAGTTATCCTCCCGGTTTGTATGTCACCGAAGATTTGATTTATAGGATGGTTTTTGTCCACTCTTGCTCGAACTCGAGGTAGCTTTTGCTTGTTGGATGGTGGAGCTTCTTCATCATCATCTTCTTCTTTGTTGTTGTTGAAGGTGACGTTCCCTTGAGGTGGTGGTGAAGGTGGTTGCGGTGAATCATCATGATGAGCTTCTTCCTCCTCTTCATCTTGTCGTGTACCACTTGTGGATGCCTCCATGTCATGTTGAGGTTCACCTTGACGTGAAGTAGGGGCTTCCACTTGAGTTGATGAAGTACTTTCCTTCACCTCCATGGGACGAATCTTGCCAATGGACAAGTCTTGGATAGCTTCCGATGGTTCCTTATCTCCTACATCATTTGGCAATTGTTCAACTTGCAAACCATTAGATTCATCAAACTTCACATCTACCATCTCTTCAACTTTTCGAGTGAAGTTGTTGTAGACACGGTAAGTGTGAGAGTTCGATCCGTAATCGAGTAGGAAACCTTCATGAGATTTAGGAGAAAATTTAGAACAACGATGCTTATCAAGAATGTAACACTTGGAGCCAAATACCCGAAAGTATCCAACTTGTGGCTTGTTACCGATGGGTAGCTCATATGCCGTTTTACCGAGAAGCTTATGAAGATAGAGTCAGTTTGTGGCATGACAAGCTGTCTCAACGGCTTCCGCCCAAAAGTGTCTTGGCGTCTTGTATTTGTCGAGCATCTTTCTTGCCATCTCAATAAGAGTTCGGTTCTTCCTCTCAACAACTCCATTTTGTTGAGGCGTGTACGTAGCCGAGAACTCATGTAGAATCCCTTCTTCGTCAAGAAAGGTGTCTACATTTGTGTTCTTGAACTCCAATCTGTTGTCGCTCCGAACTTTCTTGATCTTCACTTCAAACTGATTTTGAGTTTTGCGAGCAAAGTTCTTGAAGATCTTTTGCACCTGCGACTTATCATCAAGAAAGAATACCCACGTAAATCTGGAAAAATCATCAACTATAACTAGACCAAATGAATTTCCACCGAGGCTCTTGTAAGCATTGGGACCAAAAAGATCCATATGAAGTAACTCGAGTGGTCTCCTAGTAGTCATTATATTCTTTACGGGATGACTTCCACCTACTTGCTTTCCGGCTTGACAAGCACTACAAAGTCTATCTTTGTCAAAGATAACATCTTTAACACCAAGAATATGATCACCTTTGATGAGCTTGTCTAGATTACGCATACCAACATGTCCTAGTCTTCTATGCCAAAGCCAACCTTTAGAAGATTTCGCAATAAGACAAGTGCGAGGTTTGGATCTCTTAGTGAAATCAACAATGTATAGATCACCTCTACGAAAACCGGTAAATACCATGCTATGATTATCTTGACGAAATACCTGGCAATCTACTTTAGTAAATAGCACATTGAAACCAAAGTCGGCAAGTCTAGATACTGAAAGAAGATTATAGCCAAGGGATTCAACAAGCATGGCATTTTGAATAGAGCTATCATTGGATATGGCCACCTTACCAAGACCAAGTACCTTACCCTTGGAGTTGTCTCCAAAGGTCACATACCTTCGCGGTCCATGGTTTGGTGTGATCTCTTCAAACATGTCTCTATCTTCGGTCATATGATCAGTGCATCCACTGTCGAGAATCCACTCTTTTCCTTTGGACATGTAATCCTTGAAGTTTGCCATGAGACTTAGATTCTTCATAATCTTCTCATACGCGATTTCAAACAACTCATCTTCTTCATAGTAGCCATGTCCCATATTGTCATCATCAAGTGGGATTTCCTCGTCATAAGAGACAAGAGAATCGTTAGAGTTGTGATCATGACAATGTTCAAGATTATGAATGCGAATGGCTTCAACAATGATGTTGTTGATAGTTGTGACATATCCTTTAGCACGCATGAGATCTCTAAGATCAAATAGATGGTCATCAAACTTAGGATCACTAGGCATCATTTTGTGAAAAGCAATGGTTTTATGAAGAATTTCATCAAGATTACTCAATGAATAATTTGGATATCATTTCTCCAAATCACTCCACAAAGTATAAGCACATTTAAAATTCTTCATTTGATCAAACACAATTCTAGGCAATCCTCTAATGATAAGATTAACGCTTCTAAGATTACGTAGCATATCAACTTCCTCTTCGTGTGTGGGATGTAAAGGATCAATGGGAGGTACATAGGGGTTCTTAACATACTTGCTCAATTGGAATTCATTGAATAACTCAAGCATCTCATATTTCCATTGACTATAGTACTCCCCATCGAGAACGGGCACTCTACAACTAATACTCCCCAAACAAGACACATCCATCTTCCTCCATGGTGATGAAACCTATGCTACGGAGACCAAAGCTCTCATACCACTTGTAGGATCGATAGAAGAGACGTCTGGAGGGGGGTTGAATAGACTACTTGCAAGAATTAAAACCTAACCTTTTCCCAAGTTAATTGGTCGGTAGATTTTAGCAATTATAACAAGTCTAATGCACCCTACACATGCTAGTCAACAAGTATGGCAGCGGAAAGCAAAGACAAGCATATGTAAGAGAGTTGAGATAGGAAGATCAAACGCAATTGTAGACATGAAGATTTTTTTCTTGTGGTTCCGATAGGTGGTGCTATCGTACATCCACGTTTATGGAGTCTTCAACCCACGGAGGGTAGCGGTCGCGAGAGTCCACCGAGGGCTCCACCCATAAGGGTCCACGAAGTAGCAACCTTGACTATTCCATAACGGCTTCCGTCCACAAAGGACTAGCCTCACTATGGGTAGATCTTCACGAAGTAGGCGATCTCCTTGCCCTTACAAACTTCTTCGTTCAACTCCACAACACGAAGTAGGAGGCTCCCAAGCAACACCTAACCAATCTAGGAGGCACCACCCTCCAAAAGGTAATAGGCTTGATAGTGATGATGAACTCCTTGCTCTTGTGCTTCAAGATGATAGACTCCTCAACACTCAATCACTCTCTCACAGATTTGGCTTGCTAGAAGAGATTGATTGGGTGGAAAGCAACTTGGGGAGGCTAGAAATCAAGATCCATATGTTTGCAGTGGATGATCTTGACCTCAACACAAGGGTAGGTGGTTCTCTCTCAGAAAATTGGATATGGCAAGTGGAGATCTGTTCTGAGCAAAGTTGTCAGAATCGCGACTCAAGTCTTAGAATCTTACGACCTTACGATCCAAACTAGCCCCTCCGATTCTATGATTTTGGTCATAGAATCTAAGTTTCTACGATCCTAGTAGTTACGATTCTAAGATTAACAATCCTACCAACAGAGTTTCGATCCGATTCAGAATCTCGATTCTGACAAATTTGGTTCTGAGTGCTTCTCTTTCGAGTGAGTGGTGGTGAAGGGGTATATATAGGAATCTCCAAAAATCCAACTGTTACACCATTATTGACCAACTCGGTGAAACCGAAGTAAAACTCGGTCGTACCGATTTGTTCAAAATGTGGCAACTTTAGGAATCTCGGTGAGACCGATATATGATTCTCGATAGTACCGATATGAGTGGCCGAGGGCATTTTCCAAACTCGGTGAGACCGATCCATAAAACTCGGAAATTCCGATTTTATAAACTTGGTCATCCGAATGTTGGTCACCGAAACTCGGTTGCACCGATGTAGTACTTGGTTGTACCGAGAAGCTAGGGTTTGGCTAGGGTTCTGTCTGAGATGAAAATCGGTTAGGCCGAGTAGAAAAACTTGGTGGCACTGATTTTGTGTAGAAGGGTTTAGACAGAGTATTTTTGTGGGAGAGCTTGTGTGTGTTTTTGGTGGCTAGCACTTGTGCACGTGGAGCATTTTGTTCACCAACATTACCTCACCCCCTTTTAATAGTATTGGCCTTCCTATGAACTCAAAGTGATTTCTCACAAAGTAAAATGTAGAGTATCTATGCTTGTAGCTTGGCCAATCCTATTCTTCTTCTTGGGGAATCTCCTCACACCCCTTTTTCCAACAATCCCTGTGGGCTAGACCTGAAATAAAGTAGGTAGAAATATTAGTCCAAGAGACAATGTATGTAATCATGAATTATCAAAACCACCAAGGGAGCATATGTGCTTTCACGAGGAGGGCCCGCTCCTTGTCATCTCGTGTAATGGCCAGCCCGGTGTCGGTCTTGATGGTCTGAATGAAATTCTTGCGCCTTCTTCCATTGGCCCGGGCATGGAAAAGCTTGGTGGTGGCGTCCCCTAGGCGGATCCAGTTAACACACGAGCGTTGTATCATCTTGATCTTTTGGATGGCGAGCAGGCCAAGGTAAGATGCCTTGAGTTGTCTCCTCAGCACCCTCTCGGTTCTGACAATGGGCAACCTTCCTCGGCGACATCCAGACGTCAAATGATCTCCTTTGCTACCGCGATCTGGGTATTCAGAACACCGACCTTCTTTTTTTTGCCACATGCGCAAAGCCTTCGTGGTTCGGCAAAGCTTGATATGAATCCTAAGGATCGCATCTCGGGTCAGGACGGTCTTGTTCCATGCCAACGAGACTGCATCATGGAAGCCAGGGAGTCACAGCCAGAAATCCTCGAATTTCAAGGACGGCTTCCTCGCATTGTCGAGCACCCCTAAAGGTAGAGCGGGGAATGGTCGGAGCAGGTCATGGAGATGGCTTGGAGATGGGCATTTGGGAAGAGCAAATCCTAGTCGTCGGAGTGGAAAACATGGTCAATCTTAGTCATGACCGGACTTGCTTGCTCGTTGGACCAGGTGAACCGCCTCCCGCACATTTGTAACTCCTTTAGTTGCATGAAGTCTAGAGCCCCGCGGAATTTCCCAATGAGCCGGCGATTAATGTTGGCGTTGCTCTTGTCTGCCACTTTAGTGATCTGATTGAAATCCCCCAAAAGGAGCCACTCCCTCCCAGTTGTAGCAGAGAGAGTCCTCAACTCCTCTATGAAGGCCACCATCTCCTGCTCACCCCGAGGACCATATACGCAACCGATAGTCCAGGAGACACGATCATTGAACATGGTGACAGTAGCGGAGATGGTGCCCGATGTAGCCAGGCAGTCTGACAACGCAAAGAACCGGTCCGATGCCGCCATAATCATTCCTCCTCTAGTGTTGTCCGTGGGTAAGACGAAATAGTTTGCGGTGAAGCATGGGCCAATTGTAGGGTAACGCAGCAGAAAACAAAAATTTCTGACCTACGCACCAGCCCAGGACCACTATGGAGACTGCATAAAAGGTTTGATCTTTTTCGTTACCGACTCGTAGCGCAGCGGAAGTAGAGTCGATGACGATCGGCGGTGCAGATCCCCGCAGCTAGGATTTACAACCTCCCAACCGCGAGGATGTATACCCTCATCTTCCCCTCGGACAGCCCTCCGGGAGGCGGTCGGACAGTCCCCCGGACGGTGTCGCGGACAGCCCTTCGGGAGGACCTTCAAAACTCGGACGGTCACTCGGACAGCCCTTTGGGAGGACCCTCGAAACTCGGACAGTCACTCGGACAGCCCTTCGGGAGGCACTCTCGAACTAAGACCGAAACTACGATCTCTCTACAGAGTTGCACACATACGGTGTCATCTATCCGGCAGGGCTTCGCCGTCCAGAACTAGTTCCCACCGGAACCCAGACAGCCTTTCGGCTCTACGAAACTATTTCGCTGGGAGGGAGAGAGAAGCCAGATAACATCAGATGGCATGTGTATGTGAGAAAGAGTGAGTGTGGAGAGTGCATCTCCACCTCTATTTATAGGAAAACCCAAGGGGTAGGGTGGCACTTGAAATACCCAAAATGCCCTTCACAAGGGCACAAAGGTAAAAGCAAGTGGGCAGCCCTTATCCTTCCATGTCATCCCTAGAGATATTTGTGAGTAAAGCCTCAAAAGGTGGCTTTCCATAAAGTAATCCAAAAAGCACTTTCACTATTCACGACGACATATTTCAGCGTCCGTTCGAACTGAAAATATTTATGTGGGCTTAGAACATTTCCAGTACCCACTAAAATAATTTTCAACGCGTTCCGAAACAATTCCGGTTTAGTGATTTTCATCTGCGAAAAGCATCTGAAGCGGTTCCGACAGCTCCGGAACATTTCCGGTTTTCATCCCGGAAAATTCCAGATAGTTTCCAGAACGATTCTGGCACCCTCCAAGAATTATCAGGCATGTGCCGAAACCATTTTGACTTTATGGTGTACTCCGAAACAACTTTTCGGTTTAGTGATTTTCATCTGTGAAAAGCAACTAAAGCAGTTCCGGCAGTCCAGAACATTTCCGGTTTTTGTCTCTGAAAAATCTCAGAAGTTACCGGAATAATTCTGGTACCTTCCAATAATTTCCAGGCATGTGCCGAAACCAATTTGACTTAATGGTACACTCCGAAACAACTTTTCGGTTTTACCGAAACTCTTCCGGTGTTCTCTCTCTTCGGAACTCTTCCGTTGTCTCCGAAACTTTTTCGGTGAATTTCTCTCAGACCCCCTGTCTAGTATTCAGCAGATAGATGACCCTTAAGCGTGTGACCCTATAGGTTCGGTGAAGTATAGACATGACCCGGAACCCCTTCCGATCAATGATCAACATCCGAGCCGTGGACACCCATATTGACCCCTATACCCACACGAATGAATATTCGAGTGAACCTCCAGTTGCCGTGTGCTATTCCTGTTGCTTCGCGATATGTTACAAATACCCGAGGTGAGACATGTTGGCATCCCCGTGGATCAACAACTTGTCCACTATGCCAGTTACCTCGTTACCGGTATTGTTCTCTTTTCTCGTTCCCGTGTTCCGGCATCCCCGTGATCAAATCACAAAGTGTCTGGCCACACGATGATGGATACCGTAACACTGAGAGGGCCTAGAGATATCTCTCCATCGTCGGAGGAGCAAATCCCAATCTTGAGATATCAAGTTACTTGACATACTTTTCCATGAACCTGTAAGCCGCCGTAATTGCCACCCATTTACGGATGACGTTTAACAAACCCCAAAGTTCATGAAGCAAGCATGAAGAAACTCGATACTCTCATGGTCTAAGGAATCATGCAAACGTTAACCATCTCTGTGTTATTAACCATTAACTTGTGACGAATGAATCTCATAGCATAACATCAATTCGGATCGATTCAACACAAATTTTCTTCTAACATTGTGCCCTCAAAATTGTCGGCATAGCCATGCCCATGATCAGGAAAACAGGATCATCATGCAATACTTGAGCCAGTCTTAGAGGCCAGACTAGGAATACATTTTACCGTTTATTATTCCACACGTGCATATGAGTCTTCCTCCGAGCCTCGTGGTTATTGCAGACTCGAGAACCATAGCAGTTATAACATGGAACATAAACCTAATTATGAACAGGGAGATAATCAATAACATTTATTATTGCCTCTAGGGCATATCTCCTACAGACTCCCACTTGCACTAGAGTCAATAATCTAGTCAATGCTAATGCACTTTACACCTATGGCATACTGGTGTAAAATATGCTTCGCTTGTGGTATAGCCTGATGTCCAACGGATCTGACAACTTCAGCTCCGTGTGTAACTTTGCATATCCTTGCGTTTTCACGCTTTCACAAAATTCATATTTTGTGTGGATTTGGCTTTGCATATGTGTGAATCATTGGTCGAAACCTGATTCCTCAGACTGAGCTATGGAGCAACTATCTGCAATAGTGTCCTATAGACCAAAGCCATCTTGGAACCATACTAAGTTCATGAATGAACTATATGATTCAACAACTTCTTTGTCGCTTCTAAAGCGTCAACATACTTAGCCTTTGTTAGAATTCGCAACAGTAACCTGTTAAGAACAATTCCAACTTACCGTGACACCATATTGTGTGTTACACAAAACCCTCAAATTAAATCGAAAATCGCATGGAGAAATGGTGAAGACAGTATCGATGTAACCTTTTACAACGAACTCTTCATGATCTCTGCTTGCGAGAAAACATGTCATCAGTGCTACTTTAGTACTCAATGACCCTTTTTCACTGTTGTCCCATGATCAGTGCTTTTGATCACTTTGGTATCTATACTCGCAACAACTTTGGAATATTGGACATATCTGGTTGTTTTTACATACCATGGAATACATGATTAATCCAAACACAAGAGTGTGTGGAATCTCCATCATGTATTTTACTCATCAGTGTTTTGGGACACCGAGTCTTGCAAAAACTCTTTCCATGTGACTTCGGCAAGAATCACTCCTTGGCGTTTTAAATGCTAAAAAGTTTTAGCATCTTGTCAATATGTATTCATTGCTTAGCCCCATTAGGTAAATCTATCGCCATAGATCATCATGCCTAATATTGAGGCTATTTAGCCTAAGCACTTCATCGAAAAACTATTTTCAAATGAAGTCCTTATTCGTGTCAAGAAATTTATTTCCAATTAACAATGTGTCAAGTACACACGGTTTTTAGAAATATTATTATGCTCCCACTTACTTTCTTGAATCACAAGCATCTTCGATACCCATTTGATGAAGTCAAACCCCTTTGACCATTCCATCAAAAACGAAGATTCCAACTCCACTTTGCTCTCTTCTGTCCATCGCTGGAACTCTGAAGTTTGCATACTTACTAGCAATCTCTGGATCGACAAATTACTTTGGACTGTATCACATACAAGTCCTAGGTTTCATTTCCATCAGATGGAAATCCTTTTGTCATACATGTTTCATATCTCATGATTGAAATATGTATTAATTGCTAGTTCAACCCGAACCGACTTTAAGCATCGCTACGGTGAGACAATCTCATCGTAGTCAACTCCTTGAACTTGTTATTGCAACAAGTCGAGCTTTATGGATAAACATTTTATCCGTATCAGTTTTTAGTTCCATAAATATTCGTTAGACTCTAAGTCTTCCGAAAGGTGTATCAAGATTTTAATCTCGAAACACTTATATGGAAACTATCTCGGATTGTATTGGCATTTAGCCAATTCCGGAGTCAGGGCCCATCAACACTTCCTTGTGTATTGTAGGTATACTGTTGTCTAACAACAATATCTCGTTTGCGCACCTGATAGGTTTGCACGGGCTTTGCCTACAAGGTTCAGCTGCAAGTTCGATCGAAGTCCATACATTTTATTGTAGAGGCTTCCGTATCAGTCGCAGTAGGAAACTCCGGAATCACTTCCAAGGTTTCTTTCCTTTGATCTGATGACGAAGATACTGGTTATCTCGTCGAGTTGCACTGTCCTCCCACTCACCTTTTGTAAGAACTATTCTCTTTAAAAGCATACCGTTTTGTGGCAAAATCCTTTGCCTCGGTATAGTGGTGGGGGAATACCCAATGACTTGGGATAACCTACAAAGTAGCACTTGTCTGATTTGGAATAGGTTTGTAACCTTTTACACAAGCCCCATATTCCAAATGTTAAGAAAAGATATAACATGGTTGGGCATACCATACCATGGCGTCATTTCAACAGACCTGATGGATCTCTTTTCAGTGAAAAAGCCGCAGTCTCTAAAGCATCGCTCTTTAAAAGAGATAATGGCAAATCTATTTATGTCATCTTTGATCTTACCATGTCATAAATGGTTCGATTACATCTTCACGGACTTTCCACTTGCAGTGGTGTTCCGGGAGGTGCAAGTTATGAAACCCCTTTCACAACTCATCAAACATTTGCTAAACTTGTAACTCAAATATTCCTTTCTGCAATCGAATTGTAGAAACATAATTTTCTTGTTACAATATTTTCTTCTTCATTTTGAAAACCTTTCGAATGATTTCAAAAGATCCAGACTCGCGTCTCATCAAGTAAATATCCATATATCTACTTGAGTCATTTCTGAAGATAGATAAATCCACTACTTGCAACAACATTTATTGGACTACACACATCATAATGTATGATCACCAATACGTTCTTTGCTCGTTCCTTATGGCCTGTGAACGGTATTTCAGCCACTTCACTTTTCAGAGGAAAGTTGCAAGTGTTAGATGATTCAAAATCAAACGACTTCAAAATCCATCATAATGGACCTTTCCATGCGGGTTTCTCCAATGTGACCAAATGCAGTGCCACACATATGTGGTATTCTTTTAGTCTTGCGACATTTAGCGTGAGTGTTATGGATGTATCATATTACCATCAATATTCACAACATACATCCCATCCTGGATGGAAGCATGGCCCTTCATGTTATTCATAACACCGAACATCAAAAGTTCTCTTATGAATAACCTTCTTGCAAGATACCTTATGCAAAGGGCTAGAGTATATGAAACTCTAAATGAATTATAAAAGTAAATATAGAGGTAATGTATTATTATCAATATTCATAACATACATCTCATTCATAATGAAAGTATGGCCCTTATGTTATTCATATTACCGAACATCAAAAGTTCTCTTATGAACAACCTTCTTGCAAGATACCTTATGCAAAGGGCTAGAGTATGTAAAACTCTAAAATGATTTATGAAAATAAATACATATGGTAATACACCGATGGAAAGTATAGTACCATTTACTATATTCCCAGCATGTATCAAAACCTCATCCCTGGCTAGTCTTTCAGGCCATAGTAGTTCTTGCATCGAGTCGCAACAGAATGCAATCGAGCGGGTATCTTTGTGATCAACTCACAATACCCAAGAATTAGTGATTAACATGCTTAACCATAATTCCCAAGAACTATATCTTTGACCAGCCTTCTATACATCAAAAACTTGTATGACATTCATACATGAGCTGGATATTCCAGTCTTCTTTCCTTTTGCCATTATACTTCTAACAGTTTAACTTTCAGTATTTCTCCTACTCTCAGAAGAAGCACCCAACTTAAGAGTGGCGTTAGCCCCGGACTTCCTAGGCGTGAAAGTTTCACTAACACCCTTCGGACACTTCCTTTCTCTTTAAGTTGTCGTTTTATTCACCATCATCATATGATAGGCGTTCTTCTGGATCCCCTCTTATCAGTCTAATGCATAGTAAACACCTTTACTAATAGTTTGCAAACAAACATTGCTTTGGATATCTCATATCTTTTAGCCTTTGTCTGTCTCTGAAAATGATTTTCAGATTCCATGAATATCACATAACTATCCAAACTTTCGAAGTTCGGGTCTCATGGAAGCAAACATATTGCACTTTGACTGAAAAGGAATTCTAGCTTTTGGATCGAAGGACGAGAGTCACATGATCCATAGCATTAGCGGGAGAATACCGAAAGCATGCGATAGGACAAAGTCCTTCTCGGCACTCTAGAGGACAATCCTCACATTACGTTACCAACCATAAAGTATTAACCAGATATTTAACAGCTATTCAATTTTAATAGGGAAGGTGGAAACACGAGCCATTATTCTACAACTATTATGCAAATCACACCTAGACAGTGTCCATAATTAATTGCACCGTGAATTAAACAAGTTAATTCTACAATGCGCTCCCACTCAAATCAATATCTCTCATAATTGATTGTGAGTGATTCAAGATCCAAATTACAATTCAACGCCAAGGATGTATCCATCTCAAGTGACGAGAATTGCAATCGGTAGGCCAACTTGCCAATCACATCTCTATGTGACTCTTGTTCATCTTTCGATGGGCGTGTTCCGAGCTCAGGACGATCCTCTGGAACGTCAAGATAACCAAGTGATCTCGCTGCGAGGTCTCAACTCACCCGCCTCACACTTCCCTAATCGTTCGTACCCATGTATCCATGTGATACCCCGAAGAGATAGGTGCCGTGACGGTGCTACACTTGGGAGAACACTAACTACTTGATATTTTGTGAGAGATCACCCTAATAAAAGCGACTACCGCGCAATCAAAAGGGTGCATCATAAGGGATAAACATCTCAGGCAATTCATAATTAGCATGATATGGTATAGCCCTTTCTGACGGAGAAGTTTTTCATTTCTTCATCTTCGGCATTCGCGTTGGTGTTCACCTTCGCGAAGATTGCCACCACCTTGTCGATGCACCAGATAATATTGCTATCTCTATAGCTAATAAAATAAGTGCATTACTTAAGGTTGACACGCAGGTCATTAAAGTGACAATCATATGGCTCCAGCCATCATGCCGAATCATGACACACAGGTCATGTTAATCAATTTACATTATATAGTCATCTCATACATAATCAAATTATTATGAGCACTGCTATACCACATCACATGCACATGCAAACCATCCTGCAAAACCAAGTTATACGCCTCTAATCGATTCAGCAAAAACTTGTTTTACGTGGCTTCTAAGGTTTCGAAACAAACCGAAGCTACCAACGTCCATCATCAAGCATGACAATCCAAGTCGCTAGATTAACATTGCGGGGTGTATGAAACACGAGATAATAAAATCTCAAGCCCCATACTGAACTTCGTCATACGCGTGACCCCCGTGCAGATCATATCTGCATTGCCCTTTCGTCTGCAAAATTTCATCTTTCTTTTTAACTACGGTGGAATTCAATGAACTGTTAGCACTTCGTTGATCAATCAGGATCGCGGATTGCCAGAACATTGAAACTCCACCATACTGTTATCAAGATTAGAAATATGCAAATTCCAGGGAAGCAACAAGAACATCGGGTAACAGATTTCATCTGCTACCCGCACAAATAATTTTCAGTAATAGAACTCATCTACTACCTAGTTATATTGTGCAACACCCATACATCTCTATGTATTCTAGATCGCAACCTGCATCTACGCATAACACGGCTCTGATACCACTATAGGGTAACGCAGCAGAAAACAAAAATTTCCGACCTACGCACCAGCCCAGGACCACTATGGAGATTGCATACAAGGTTTGATATTTTTCGTTACCGACTCGTAGCGCAGCGGAAGTAGAGTCGATGACGATCGGCGATGCAGATCCCCGCAGCTAGGATTTACAACCTCCCAACCGCGAGGATGTATACCCTCATCTTCCCCTCGGACAGCCCTCCGGGAGGCGGTCGGACAGTCCCCCGGACGGTGTCGCGGACAGCCCTTCGGGAGGACCTTCGAAACTCGGACGGTCACTCGGACAGCCCTTCGGGAGGACCCTCGAAACTCGGACAGTCACTCGGACAGCCCTTCGGGAGGCACTCTCGAACTAAGACCGAAACTACGATCTCTCTACAGAGTTGCACACATACGGTGTATCTATCCGGCAGGGCTTCGCCGTCCAGAACTAGTTCCCACCGGAACCCAGACAGCCTTTCGGCTCTACGAAACTATTTCGCTGGGAGGGAGAGAGAAGCCAGATAACATCAGATGGCATGTGTATGTGAGAAAGAGTGAGTGTGGAGAGTGCATCTCCACCTCTATTTATAGGAAAACCCAAGGGGTAGGGTGACACTTGAAATACCCAAAATGCCCTTCACAAGGGCACAAAGGTAAAAGCAAGTGGGCAGCCCTTATCCTTCCATGTCATCCCTAGAGATATTTGTGAGTAAAGCCTCAAAAGGTGGCTTTCCATAAAGTAATCCAAAAAGCACTTTCACTATTCACGACGACATATTTCAGCGTCCGTTCGAACTGAAAATATTTATGTGGGCTTAGAACAGTTCGAGTACCCACTAATATAATTTTCAACGCGTTCCGAAACAATTCCGGTTTAGTGATTTTCATCTGCGAAAAGCATCTGAAGCGGTTCCGACAGCTCCGGAACATTTCCGGTTTTCATCCCGGAAAATTCCAGATAGTTTCCAGAACAATTTTGGCACCCTCCAAGAATTATCAGGCATGTGCCGAAACCATTTTGACTTTATGGTGTACTCCGAAACAACTTTTCGGTTCAGTGATTTTCATCTGTGAAAAGCAACTAAAGCAGTTCCGGCAGTCCAGAACATTTCCGGTTTTTGTCTCTGAAAAATCTCAGAAGTTACCGGAACAATTCTGGTACCTTCCAATAATTTCCAGGCATGTGCCGAAACCAATTTGACTTAATGGTACACTCCGAAACAACTTTTCGGTTTTACCGAAACTCTTCCGGTGTTCTCTCTCTCCGGAACTCTTCCGTTGTCTCCGAAACTTTTTCGGTGGCAGACCCGTTGACTAAACCTCTTCCACGAGCAAAACATGATCAGCACCAGAATGAGATGGGTGTTAGATTCATTACAATGTAATTGACTCTAGTGCAAGTGGGAGACTGTTGGAAATATGCCCTAGAGGCAATTAATAAAGTGTTTATTATTATCATATTTCTCCGTTCATGATAATGGTTTATTATTCATGCTAGAATTGTATTGACCGGAAACTAAATACATGTGTGGATAATAGACAAATACTATGTCCCTAGTATGCCTCTACTAGACTAGCTCGTTGATCAAAAGATGGTCAAGGTTTCCTGACCATGGACATGAGTTGTCATTTGATAACGGGATCACATCATTAGGAGAATGATGTGATGGACATGACCCAACCGTTAGCATAGCAAATGATCGTTCAGTTTATTGCTATTGCTTTCACTATGTCAAATACACGTTCCTCTGACCATGAGATCATGCAACTCCCGGATACCGTAGGAATACTTTGGGTGTATCAAACGTCACAACGTTACTGGGTGATTATAAAGGTGCACTACAGGTATCTCCGAAAGTGTTTGTTGAGTTGGCATGGATCGAGATTGGGATTTGTCACTCCGACTATCGGAGAGGTATCTCTGGGCCCTCTCGGTAATACAGCATCACAGAAGCCTTGCAAGCACCGTGACTAAAGAGTTAGTTGCAAGATGATGTATTACAGAATGAGTAAAGAGACTTGCCGGTAACGAGATTGAGCTAGGTATTGGATACCGACGATCGAATCTCGGGCAAGTAACATACCGCCAGACAAAGGGAACAACGTATGTTGACATATGAGGTTCACCGATAAAGATCTTTGTGGAATATGTAGGAACCAATATGAGCATCCAGGTTCCGCTGTTGGTTATTGACCGGAGAGTCGTCTCGATCATGTCTACATCATTCCCGAACCCGTAGGGTCCGCACACTTAAGGTTCGATGACGATTTAGTATTATATGAGTTATGTGATTGGTGGCCAAAGTTTGTTCGGAGTCCCGGATGAGATCACGGACATGACGAGGAGTCTCGAAATGGTCGAGAGGTAAAGATTCATATATTGGAAGGCTATATTCGGACGTCGGAAAGGTTCCGAGTGATTCGGGTATTTTTTGGAGTACCGGGGAGTTACGGGAATTCACCGGGAGAAGTAATGGGCCTTATTGGGCCATACGGGAAAAGGAGAGGCAGGCCACATGAGGAGGCGCGCGCCCCCACTTGCCCAAACCGAATTGGACTAGGGGAGGGGGCGCAGCCCCCTCTTTCCTTTCCCTCTCCCTTCCCCCTTTCCTACTCCGTATGGGAGGTGGAATCCTACTAGGACTAAGGAGTCCTAGTAGGACTCCCCACACTTGGCGCATTCCTAGGGGGCCGGCCTCCTCCCTCTCATCCTTTATATACGGGGGCAAGGGGGCACCCCAAAGTACAACAATTGTCCCATAGCCGTGTGCGGTGCCCCGATCTCTGTTTTCCACCTCGGTCATATTTTCGGAGAGCTTAGGCGAAGCCCTGCCGGAATCACTTCACCGTCACCGTCGCCACGCCGTCGTACTGACGGAACTCATCTACTACCTCGACGTCTTGCTGGATCAAGAAGGCGAGGAACGTCACCGAGCTGCACGTGTGTAGAACTCGGAGGTGCCGTACGTTCGGTACTCGATCGGTGGAGCTCGAATGATTGTTCGACTACATCAACCGCGTTGTGAGACGCTTCCGCTAACGGTCTACGAGGGTACGTAGACACACTCTCCCCTCTCGTAGCGATGCATCTCCATGGATAGATCTTGCGTGAGCGTAGGAAATTTTTGAAATTCATGCTCCGTTCCCCAACAGTTGCATCCGAGCCAGGTCTATGCGTAGATGTGATTTGCACGAGTAGAACACAAGTGAGTTGTGGGCGTGGGTGTATACATATTGCTTGCCGTTACTAGTTGATACTTGATTTGGCGGTATTGTGAGATGAAGCGGCCCGGACCGACATTACGCGTACGCTTACGCGAGACAGGTTTCACCGCTAAGTGCACTCGTTGCATAAAGGTGACTGGCGGGTGTCTGTCTCTCTCACTTTAGTTGAATCGGTTTCAATGAAGAGGGTTCTTTTAGAAAATCAAAAAGCAATCACTACACCACGTTGTGGTTTTACGTAGGTAAGAACGGTTCTTGCAAACCCGTAGCAGCCACGTAAAACTTGCAACAACAAAGTAGAGGACGTCTAACTTGTTTTTGCAGGGTATGCTGGTGATGTGATATGGTCAAGACATGATGTGATATAAGTTGTTGTATGAGATGATCATGTTTTGTAAGTTATCAGGCAACCGGCAGGAGCCTTATGGTTGTCTCTTTATTGTATGCAATGCCAACGCTATGTAATTGCTTTTCTTTACCGCTATGAGTTAGCAGTAGTAGTAGTAGCAATAGCCGGCGAGACGACCACGACGCTGCGATGGAGATCAAGGTGTCACGACGCTACGATGGAGATCATGGTGTCAATCCGGTGACAATGGAGATCATGACGGTGCTTGGCTGATGGAGATCAAAAGCACAAGACGATGATGGCCATATCATGTCATATATATTGAATTGCATGTGATGTTAATAATTTTATGCATCTTATTTTGCTTAGGACGACGGTAGCATTATAAGATGATCCCTTCACTAAATTTCAAGATAAGTGTTCTCCCCTAGTATGCACCGTTGCGAAGGTTCGACGCTTCTAAGCACCACGTGATGATCGGGTGTGATGGATTCTTTCGTTCGCATACAACGGGTGTAAGCCAGTTTTACACACGCAGAATACTTGGGTTAAACTTGACGAGCCTAGCATATACAGATATGGCCTCGGAACACAAGAGACCGAAAGGTCGAACATGAGTCATATAGTAGATATGATCAACATGAAAGATGTTCACCATTGATAACTAATCCACCTCACGTGATGATCGGACGTGGCGTAGTTGATGTGGATCATGTTACACTTAGACAACTTGAGGGATGTTAATCTAAGTGGGAGTTCTTAAATAATTTGATTAATTGAACTTCAATTATCATGAACATAGTCTAAATAATCTTTGCAATTGTATGTTGTAGATCAATGGCCCGCGCTGTAGTTCCACTGAATTTTAATGCGTTCCTAGAGAAAGCTAAGTTGAAAGATGATGGAAGCAACTATGCGGACTGGGTCCGTAATCTGAGGATCATCCTCATTGCTGCACAGAAGGCTTATGTCCTTGATGCACCGCTAGGTGTCGCACCCCCTCCCTCGTCTGTCGACGTTATGAACGCCTGGCAGACACGTGTTGATGACTACTCGATAGTTCAGTGTGCCATGCTTTACGGCTTAGAACCGGGGCTCCAAAGACGTTTTGAGCATCACGGAGCATATGAGATGTTCCAAGAGCTGAAACTTGTATTTCAAGCTCATGCCCGGGTCGAGAGATATGATGTCTCCGACAAGTTCTTTAGCTATAAGATGGAGGAGAATAGTTCTATCAGTGAGCATATACTCAAGATGTCTGGGTTGCATAACCGCTTGACTCAGTTGGGACTTAATCTTCCAGATGATTCGGTTATTGACAGAATTCTCCAATCACTGCCACCAAGCTATAAGGGCTTTGTGATGAACTATAATATGCAAGGAATGGAAAAGTCTATTTCCGAGCTCTTCGCTATGCTCAAAGCTGCGGAGGTAGAAGTCAAGAAGGAGCATCAAGTGTTGATGGTAAAGAAGAGCACTAGTTTCAAGAAGGGCAAGGGAAAGAAGGGGAACTTCAAGAAGAACGACAAATCAGTTGTTGCTCCCACGAAGAAACCCAAGTCTGTACCCAAACCCGAGACTGAGTGTTTCTACTACAAGGGGACTGGTCACTGGAAGCGGAACTGCCCCAAGTACCTGGCAGATAAGAAGGCTGGCAACATCAACAAAGGTATATTTGATATACATGTTATTGATGTGTACCTTACCAATACTCGTAGTAGCACCTGGGTATTTGATACTGGTTCGGTTGCTCATATTTGTAACTCGAAACAGGAGCTACGGAATAAACGAAGATTGGCTAAGGACGAGGTGACGATGCGCGTCGGGAACGGTTCAAGAGTTGAAGTTATCGCCGTCGGCACGCTACCTCTACATCTACCCTCGGGATTAGTGATGAACCTAAATAATTGTTATTTGGTGCCTGCGTTGAGCATGAACATTATATCTGGATCTTGTTTATTGCGAGACGGTTATTCATTTAAATCAGAGAATAAAAGTTGTTCTATTTTGATGAATAATATCTTTTATGGTCATGCACCGCTTGTGAATGGTTTATTCTTGTTGAATCTCGATCGTGGTGATACACACATCCATAATATTGATGCCAAAAGACGCAAAATTGATAATGATAGTACCACATATTTGTGGCACTGCCGCTTAGGTCATATTGGTGTAAAACGCATGAAGAAACTCCATACAGATGGACTTTTGGAATCACTTGATTATGAATCATTTGAGACGTGCGAACCATGCCTCATGGGCAAGATGACTAAGACTCCGTTCTCCGGAACAATGGAGCGAGCAACAGACTTGTTGGAAATAATACATACCGATGTATGCGGTCCGATGAGTGTTGAGGCACGCGGTGGATATCGTTATGTTCTCACGTTCACAGATGATTTGAGTAGATATGGCTATGTCTACTTGATGAAGCATAAATCTGAAACATTTGAAAAGTTCAAAGAATTTCAGAGTGAAGTAGAGAACCATCGTAACAAGAAAATAAAGTTCTTACGATCTGATCGTGGAGGAGAATATTTGAGTTACGAGTTTGGCAATCACTTAAAACAATGTGGAATTGTTTCACAGCTCATGCCACCTGGAACACCACAGCGTAATGGTGTGTCCGAACGTCGTAATCGTACTCTATTAGATATGGTGTGTTCTATGATGTCTCTTACCGATTTGCCACTATCATTTTGGGGTTATGCATTAGAGACAGCTGCATTCACTTTAAATAGGGCACCGTCTAAATCTGTTGAGACGACACCGTATGAACTGTGGTTTGGTAAGAAACCTAAGCTGTCGTTTCTGAAAGTTTGGGGATGCGATGCTTATGTGAAAAGGCTTCAGCCAGATAAGCTCGAACCCAAAGCGGATAAGTGCGTCTTCATAGGATACCCAAAGGAGACCGTTGGGTACACCTTCTACCACAGATCCGAAGGCAAAGTATTCGTTGCTAAGAATGGATCCTTTCTAGAGAAGGAGTTTCTCTCGAAAGAAGTGAGTGGGAGGAAAGTAGAACTTGATGAGGTAATTGTACCTCCTCTGGATAGTAGTACGCCACATAAAGAAATTTCTGTGACATCGACACAGACCAGAGAAGAAGTTGATGATGATGATCATGAAACTTCGGATCAAGTTGTTACTGAACTTCGAAGGTCAACCAGGACACGTTCTGCACCAGAGTGGTACGGAAATCCATTCTTGGAGGTCATGTTGCTAGACAACGATGAACCTTTGAACTATGAAGAAGCGATGGCAAGCCCGGATTCCGACAAATGGCTTGAGGCCATGAAATCCGAGATTGGATCCATGTATGAGAACAAAGTATGGACTTTGGTAGACTTGCCCGATGAACGGCGAGCTATTGAAAATAAATGGATCTTTAAGAAGAAGACGGACGCTGATGGTAATGTCACCGTCTATAAAGCACGACTTGTTGCTAAAGGTTATCGACAAGTTCAAGGAGTTGACTACGATGAGACTTTCTCACCTGTAGCGATGCTAAAGTCTGTCAGAATTATGTTAGCAATTACCGCGTTTTATGATTATGAAATCTGGCAAATGGACGTCAAAACGGCATTCCTTAATGGATTCCTTGAGGAAGAATTGTATATGATGCAACCGGAAGGTTTTGTTGATCCTAAAGGTGCTAACAAAGTATGCAAGCTCCAGCGATCCATCTATGGACTGGTGCAAGCATCTTGGAGCTGGAATACTCGCTTTGATGAAGTGATCAAAGCGTTTGGGTTTATACAAACTTATGGAGAAGCTTGTATTTACAAGAAAGTGAGTGGGAGCTCTGTGGCATTTCTCATATTATATGTGGATGACATATTATTGATGGGAAATGACATACAATTTCTGGAAAGCATAAAGGGTTATTTGAACAAAAGTTTTTCAATGAAGGATCTCGGAGAAGCTGCTTACATATTAGGCATCAAGATCTATAGAGATAGATCAAGACGCCTCATTGGACTTTCACAAAGCACATACCTTGACAAGATTTTGAAGAAGTTCAAAATGGATCAGTCAAAGAAAGGGTTCTTGCCTGTATTGCAAGGTGTGAGATTGAGTAAGACTCAAAGCCCGACCACGGCAGAAGACAAAGAGAAGATGAGTGTCATCCCCTATGCCTCAGCCATAGGCTCTATTATGTATGCCATGCTGTGTACCAGACCTGATGTGTGCCTCGCTATTAGCTTGGTGGGAAGGTACCAAAGTGATCCAGGAGTAGATCACTGGACAGCGGTCAAGAATATCCTGAAGTACCTGAAAAGGACCAAGGACATGTTTCTCATTTATGGAGGTGACAAAGAGCTCGTCGTAAAGGGTTACGTCGATGCTAGCTTTGACACAGATCCAGATGACTCTAAGTCACAATCTGGATACGTATTTATTCTTAATGGTGGAGCGGTCAGTTGGTGCAGTTCCAAGTAGAGCGTCGTGGCGGGATCTACATGTGAGGCGGAATACATAGCTGCTTCCGAAGCAGCACATGAAGGAGTCTGGATGAAGGAGTTCATATCCGATCTAGGTGTCATACCTAGTGCATCGGGTCCAATGACTATCTTATGTGACAACACTGGAGCAATTGCTATAGCAAAGGAGCCCAGGTTTCACAAGAGAACCAAGCATATAAAGCGTCGCTTCAACTCCATTCGGAATTTGATTAAGGATGGAGACATAGAGATTTGCAAAGTACACACGGATCTGAATGTGGCAGACCCGTTGACTAAACCTCTTCCACGAGCAAAACATGATCAGCACCAGAATGCGATGGGTGTTAGATTCATTACAATGTAATTGACTCTAGTGCAAGTGGGAGACTGTTGGAAATATGCCCTAGAGGCAATTAATAAAGTGTTTATTATTATCATATTTCTCCGTTCATGATAATGGTTTATTATTCATGCTAGAATTGTATTGACCGGAAACTAAATACATGTGTGGATAATAGACAAATACTATGTCCCTAGTATGCCTCTACTAGACTAGCTCGTTGATCAAAAGATGGTCAAGGTTTCCTGACCATGGACATGAGTTGTCATTTGATAACGGGATCACATCATTAGGAGAATGATGTGATGGACATGACCCAACCGTTAGCATAGCAAATGATCGTTCAGTTTATTGCTATTGCTTTCACTATGTCAAATACACGTTCCTCTGACCATGAGATCATGCAACTCCCGGATACCGTAGGAATACTTTGGGTGTATCAAACATCACAACGTTACTGGGTGATTATAAAGGTGCACTACAGGTATCTCTGAAAGTGTTTGTTGAGTTGGCATGGATCGAGATTGGGATTTGTCACTCCGACTATCGGAGAGGTATCTCTGGGCCCTCCCGGTAATACAGCATCACAGAAGCCTTGCAAGCACCGTGACTAAAGAGTTAGCTGCAAGATGATGTATTACGGAACGAGTAAAGAGACTTGCCGGTAACGAGATTGAACTAGGTATTGGATACCGACGATCGAATCTCGGGCAAGTAACATACCGCCAGACAAAGGGAACAACGTATGTTGACATATGAGGTTCACCGATAAAGATCTTCGTGGAATATGTAGGAACCAATATGAGCATCCAGGTTCCGCTGTTGGTTATTGACCGGAGAGTCGTCTCGATCATGTCTACATCATTCCCGAACCCGTAGGGTCCGCACACTTAAGGTTCGATGACGATTTAGTATTATATGAGTTATGTGATTGGTGGCCGAAGTTTGTTCAGAGTCCCGGATGAGATCACGGACATGACGAGGAGTCTCGAAATGGTCGAGAGGTAAAGATTCATATATTGGAAGGCTATATTCGGATGTCGGAAAGGTTCCGAGTGATTCGGGTATTTTTTGGAGTACCGGGGAGTTACGGGAATTCACCGGGAGAAGTAATGGGCCTTATTGGGCCATACGGGAAAAGGAGAGGCAGGCCACGTGAGGAGGCGCGCGCCCCCACTTGCCCAAACCGAATTGGACTAGGGGAGGGGGCGCAGCCCCCTCTTTCCTTTCCCTCTCCCTTCCCCCTTTCCTACTCCGTATGGGAGGTGGAATCCTACTAGGACTAAGGAGTCCTAGTAGGACTCCCCACACTTGGCGCACTCCTAGGGGGCCGGCCTCCTCCCTCTCATCCTTTATATACGGGGGCAAGGGGGCACCCCAAAGTACAACAATTGTCCCATAGCCGTGTGCGGTGCCCCGATCTCTGTTTTCCACCTCGGTCATATTTTCGGAGAGCTTAGGCGAAGCCCTGCCGGAATCACTTCACCGTCACCGTCACCACGCCGTCGTGCTGACGGAACTCATCTACTACCTCGACGTCTTGCTGGATCAAGAAGGCGAGGAACGTCACCGAGCTGCACGTGTGTAGAACTCGGAGGTGCCGTACATTCGGTACTCGATCGGTGGAGCTCCAAGGATTGTTCGACTACATCAACCGCGTTGTGAGACGCTTCCGCTAACGGTCTACGAGGGTACATAGTAGACACACTCTCCCCTCTCGTAGCGATGCATCTCCATGGATAGATCTTGTGTGAGCGTAGGAAAATTTTGAAATTCATGCTCCGTTCCCCAACATTGCCCCTGGGGGGGTAGACAGCAGAGGGGCAGGCGGCTCCCCGACGACGTTGGCGAGGAATAACTCCAAGGGGTTCCCACATGATGGCTCGACCCCAACGGACGGCAGGACAGCCAACGCCACGGCCTCTTAGACAGGACAGACACCCGTCGCCGGCACGATGGTCTCCACCGGCTCGTGAACGTCCGCCACAGACCCAACCTCAAGGACGACAGAGGGAGGCGCAGTCACAAGGACTCCCGCAGGGTGACTCCCACCGTCCACGTCCGTGTCGTCGACGTCCGCAGCCACATCCAGAGGCGAAGCATCGATGGGCGGGGGGCGGAGCTGGGGCGGACCAGGCTTCATTCACCGGCACGTCGAGGCCCTACACATCAGGTGTCAGGACGAGCCCCGTGAAGCAGTCCCACAAAGGGGGTAGGTGGTCGTGCGCCGAGCCTGCCTCCACCGCGTCCCCAGCCACACCAACTTGCGGGGATAGGCAGACCGAGCGGCCATCGGGCGAACCCAGCTTGGCAAAGATCCCCTCCGCCCTTTCAGTGAGGCAGGCCAGCCGCTGGTGCATGGCAGAGAACTCCGAGCCCAGCGGGGCAAGCGCAGCATCGAGAGTAGCCACCATCTCAGACCGAAGGAGGCGGGCGTGGTCCGCCAGTGGCTGGCGCGGCCCATCTGAAGCGCCGCCGACGGCCAACAGGTGTAGCTGGCGACAGGGCACTGGGTCGAGCTCCATCGCCACGCCAAGAGCCGCACCACCCGCGGGGGAGCCTTCATGGCGACGTCCATGGCGCGTCGTCTCCTCGTCGCGATGACGAGGGGAGCGTGTACGCTCCCTACGCTTTGAAGTCGATTTTGAAGCCGAACTGGATAAACACGTGACGGTTGGCGAGAGGGAAATTTTAACTCAGCTTTGCGTTTAGTTTGCGTTATTTCGGACAGCCGGACGAGTCTGCAGACGTATGTGGGACGATGTTGGATGACGAACTGCGTCTGAACAACTCGATCTAAATGTTTGCGGACGATTTGTAGGTCGGCTTTGGAGATGACCTAACATAGCATTCAGATGCAAAGTTCACGAGGAGGGATCACTATGCCTTCCTGACGACATAAAACTTATTTGAAGTAAAGTAGATTGATATTTTTAATATAAATTTATTCAAACTTATCGACTTTAACATAATACAATCGCGGATGCCCACAAACACGCACATACACTTGCCACTAGAACGTACATGTACATCCTATCTGTATGAGTATTTTAAAAATACCGAGCCAACATTACATTTTGAGATTGACGTCATCACAGGCGCCTCGTACTCGATAGAAATGTATCCATCCACTGAACGAACATCATCGAAAAGACTGAATTAACTCAAGAAAAATGCGAACGCCGGTTCTAAATCTAAGACTTGAACCCATGAATTGGTTGCAAGAATCTAACCATCTAAGTTATGCTCAATTTGCAAACTAAGACAAACTAAAATGCAGAATAAAATGAAACAGAGGGGTACTAACCACTGGCGGAGCTAGCAGCAGGTTAAGTCTGGGGCTATGTTATGTTGAGCGATAAATTTATGTGATTTTCTGTACTTTATATGTAGGAATTATAAGAAAAGTTGTTGCTAGGCCTGGGGCTATAACCATAGGTGCCCGAGGCCTATCTCCGCCACTGGTAAGCCTTCCAATGGAACAAAGAGTAGGTTATTCTGAGAGCATCTACAGCCGTACTTGGCAAATCCGATCACTCAAACGCACGCGGATGCGGACACTGACCAGTCACTCCTCAAATAATACATTCCACACCTGGTACCTCAAATTAGAAATCTCAAATCCATATTATTACATGCAACGTGAAACCTAATCTAAGCGAAGCTCGTTCGGCTCCGCCGTGCCCATGTCCGGCGACCGGCTGCGCTCCCACGGTGTTGGTCTAGTCGCCGGCAAGGTAGAGTAGGGCATGGGACACGAGTCGGCTCACGAGACTTAATGCGCCGCCGTCTCACATGCCCTACTCTTCCTCGTCGGAGCCCGGAGTACTGGAACGAGCCGGTGACATCCATCAAGACACGGTTGCGGCGCCCGGACTGGTGCACCATACGGGGCGCCGGACAATGCAACTCCGTCTCGCCGACGTCCACCGCCGCAAGGGATGTCGCCGCCTCCCGCGCTCGCTGCCTTGCACGGCGGGGCATGCCGCGCCATGTTTTCGTCGGACGCCGCCCATGGTGTGTCCCGTTGCTCGGAGCGCCAACAGAGTGGTTGCGTGTCCGCCACCGCGTTCGGACGCTAGACGTACCGCACGCGCCTCCGGTGAGGTAGCAACGACACACCTAGCACCGGATCCATGCGCCATTTGGGCGGACGCAATGGATTCCCGGCGGAAGGAGTCCGCGTGCTTCTGTGCACGAGCCTCCTCCCGGGAGCAACGGAGCGCAAGTCGGACGACCATCTCCTACTCGGGTCCGCCTGGGATGAGATCGGGGTTGGCGGATCTAGAGGTGAAGGACTCGGATCCGCTGCCCGTCATGGCGGAGACGGCTGAAGCTCGCGGAGGTGAGCTTGGGTGGCGGAGGGGGGTGGAGTGAAGTGGCTAGGGTTTGGTCCGGTGAGCGGATGGGAGGAATATATGTTGGGTCGGGTGGGTCAGCATGGGCCAGGTCCGACACGACGGAAGCGCCCGGTCGCCCATATCCGCCTCATATTTGGGCTGGATATGAGAGGTGTCGGTCAACCCGGACGTTTGAGGCCCGTTTGAGACGTCCGGTTGGGTCAAAATTTCGTGACCGGTCAATGACTGGACGGCCTGCCTGGACGTATGAGGCGGGTTTGAGGCGCCTGGATGTAAATGCTCTAAGGCCTCTTTGGTTCATAGGGTTGGAAAATCATAAGAACAGAAAAGTCGTAGGAAATGAGATGACATGAATCTCAAATCCTATGAATAGTTATAGCAAAGGAGATGCCCTTTGATTCACACCATATAATTTTTTCATTGAGTCTAGACTAATATTTATTTTTCTAGTAGATATGGAGGATAGAAAGAATTACTTCATAGGAATAAGATTTCATTCCTACAAACCAAAGAGCTCTAAGAAACTTTTCCAATAGAAATCTACAAAATTTCTCCAAACCAAATGAGACCTAAATGGGTGTGATAGATTGGCACGTCATAGGCAAATACTCCCTCCATTTCATAATATAGTGCACTCGTACTTTTCGATATCTAAGTTTAATCACGGCGTGGCTATCTCGCGCGCGCGCTCCCACGGTCGATTTCCGACAAGAGCGCCTTTCCTTTTCTAGCATCTATTCTTAATTCCTTTTCCAATCTAGTACGTGCCTGGTCCACCTTTTCTTAGTACTAGCATTTGTTAACAGAGAGAAAGACACCGGGCCCCACGGCTGAAATCAGGGGGGGATTATATTAGAGGGAAAACACCGGGCCCCACGGTTGAAATCCGGGGGGCAGAGATTTATTAGAGGAAACACACCCGGCCCCACAGTTGAATTCACGGGGGCAGAGATTTATTAGAGGAAAGCAGCGGGCCCCACAAATGAATGCAACCATCCCTTGTAGCACCAGATGGTGGGGCCTCCGACAGCGACATCCGCGTGGGGATCGAGCGCTGCAGCGCTCGCCCGCGAAAGAGTCGTTTCGGTTTAATCATACATTTGACCAACGAGGCCGACTACGACGGAAGCAAAGATTATACCGTTCCATCGCAGTCGGTCTCGTTGATTAAATTATATGATTAAACTTAGATCTCGAAGAATACAAGCAGACTACGTCGTGAAACGAAGTATTATTTGACAAATCTGACCCTTTGTTGAAACTAATGCCACGTCTGGCCCTTTAGCGAAACTTTTTGCAAATCTGACCCCTGAGGTCGGCGCCAAAGAGGATGGCGTCGAACTTGTGCAGGTCGGCGCCAAGACATTTCTGCAGTGAGATGCTTTGAGAGGTCGGCTCCAAGGAGCTCGGCGCCGACCTTGCTTCGGCGCTTGATTCTGCTGGCGCCGACCTGCACATGTTCGGCTCCATCCTCTTTGGCGCCGACCTCAAGGGCCAGATTTGCACATAGTTTAGCCAAGGAGCCAGATGTGACATTAGTTTCGGCAAAGGACCAGATTTGTCAAATAATACACAGAGGAGTGAGTACGACGGTTCGGGCTGCGCCTGCCCGATACGCAAGGCTCGGTAAATACTCCACTCCACTACCTCTATCCCTAGGCAAGCAGAGCAGAGCAGAGCAGCAACGTATTCAGGTTGGGACGGACGCTCGGGAACAGAGCGCTTGTCCGTTTCCTTCGCTCTCACCCCCCCTGCCCACAAATACCGCCACCCGCCATCCCTCTCCCAGTACATGTCCTCTGTTCCCTTCTCTCTCTTCTCCTCCTCCTCCTCCCGCCGTGCCATTGCCGCCCGTGCCCTACCAATCGACCCACGCGGAAAGCGTTCGCTTCACCCACCGCCGCACGCGCCGCGCGTCAGGCCGGCCGTCCGTGTTCCTCGGTTCCGCCCCTGCTCTCCAACGAGTCCGTGCGGATAGTAGAGTCCTTTTCCGCTTTTGGAATCGGCACCAAAAGGGAAGCGGGAGATCCGGGTGCCTTTTTTGGCCGGCCGATCTTCCCGGTATATACCGTCCGATCCATTTCCCCGCGCCAGGGCGCCGATTCCAGGGGGGGGGCGGTGCTCTGGTCCGTGGATGGTCGTCGTCGTCGTTTGGCCGGACCGTGTCGATGGAGTTCTGGCCCGAGTTCTTGGCGAGCAGCGGCGGGCATGAGTTCGTGGCGGGAGGCGTCGGCGGCATGGCCGGCGTGCTGGCGGGCCACCCGCTGGACACGCTCCGCATCCGCCTGCAGCAGCCACCGCGGCCCGTGAGCCCCGGGATCACCGCCGCGCGGGCGGCGCGCCCGCCCTCCGCCGTCGCGCTGCTGCGCGGCATCCTCCGCGCCGAGGGCCCCGCCGCGCTCTACCGCGGCATGGGCGCGCCCCTCGCCTCCGTCGCCTTCCAGGTGAGCCAGCCAGTTTTAGCAACGTAAAATGTTTCACGCAATCAGGCCGGCCGGCGTGTGGATTACACGAGATCGTGAGCTCTTTGGTCACGTCTTCCTCTTTCCAATTTAAGTTTGCCTTAAATATCGTTTTTGAGAAAAAAGTTTGTTCAAACAGATAGACGACATGAAAATCTATGACACGACTAAGTGAATGAGCTAGCCATTCTAGGACGGCGTCACTTTACGTGCTACTACTACAAAAAGATCATTTGTTTTTCCCCTTGCTTGTCGCATTTGAAGTCTTGTAGTACGTATATAACTTTGCATCCTCTGCCGTTACTTCCTTTTACTACCTGTTTCCGTAGGATAGAACTGGATAAAGAGTAAAATCGAAGGGGGGAAACGTGTTCGAAAGGTTCAATGAGTTCATTGCTCTCGAGTGATCTGACGTCTTGGAAGCCTAGACGAGCGACGCACGATTGGCTTTTCACATGTTTTTGCTTCAGTGTACTGTATCGTTGCGTCGCGCTCATTCTGGCGGGTTCACATGGCGTGGCGACCCTCGGGTCTCTGAAGTTGTGCTCCACAATAAATGATGTAACGTACGATGATGCACACGTTTCATGTTTGCATCATAACGTACGATGCTGCCTAACGTTGGCCATTTGGCCAATAACATTGTCAGCACTTGAACAGACCGTAACGTTGGCGTTGTTCAATTTTTGTTGTTGCAGAATGCAATGGTCTTCCAAGTCTACGCGATCCTCTCGCGGTCGCTGGATCGACGGATGTCCACCTCCGAGCCCCCCTCCTACACAAGCGTGGCACTCGCCGGCGTGGGCACGGGAGCGCTGCAGACGCTGATCCTGTCCCCCGTCGAGCTCATCAAGATCAGGCTGCAGCTGGAGGAGGCAGGCCAGAAGCACCGCGGCCCTGTAGACATGGCCCGGGACATCATGCGGCGGGAGGGCCTGCGCGGCGTATACCGGGGGCTCACGGTGACCGCGCTCCGGGATGCGCCGTCGCACGGCGTCTACTTCTGGACGTACGAGTACGCGCGGGAGCGGCTGCACCCGGGCTGCCGGAGCACGGGGCAGGAGAGCCTCGCCACGATGCTCGTGTCCGGCGGCCTCGCGGGGGTGGCCAGCTGGGTCTGCTGCTACCCGCTGGACGTGGTGAAGTCGCGGCTGCAGGCGCAGACGCAGACGCACCCGCCCTCGCCGAGGTACCGCGGCGTCGCCGACTGCTTCCGGAAGAGCGTGAGGGAGGAGGGGTTCCCGGTGCTGTGGCGCGGCCTCGGCACGGCTGTGGCGCGGGCGTTCGTCGTCAACGGCGCCATCTTCTCGGCCTACGAGCTGGCCCTGCGCTTCTTGGTGCGCAACAACGGCCGCCAGACGCTGGTAATGGAGGAGATGAAGTGCCATGACCATTGATGCGAATGCGATTCCATCCGTTTGCAGCAATGGAGTTGCCCGCAGCGGCATGCGCACGTCCGGGGCGTTGTACATAGGCTAGTATCCATGGGACTGGGAATCGGTCGTGGGGATCACACCATTTACAACCAGAGGTGTGGTTTTCAGAGCGTGGTAGTAGTTAGTTGCTTCATCAGAATTCACACAAATTGGCACTATAGGTGTGCTTGTTGACGACGACGATCAATTCTCCCAATGTCTGGGGAGATACTATTATTACATATTTAAAAGAAACCATTGGAGACCATGAATCAATGACCAGGTGTGAGACCAATGAACTTCGATGAGAATTCTTGTCTGACGGGAGATAATGTTCTGAATTCTTTGCTCACGTTGCCTGGATGGCTCCAGAGTCATGAATTCCCTTGTAAACACGAGCGCGACAGTGCAAGTGATGCATGGAAATGCAGATTTTCCCTGGTAGCTCTCAGTGGCAAGAAAAGAAGGGCTAGTTTTCGCAGGAGGGAAAAAAAGGAGGGAAAGTAGTGGCTGAACCCGCTCGGTGCACCCACGGTGCACCCACGCAAGAAAACGTATCAAAACATTTCAAAAAATTCTAAAATTTTGTGGAAATGTTCTTCAACAAATGTTATGGGAACATGCAAAGTTTGGTGGTCAAATAACATTCGAAGAGCTCTGTACAAAAAAGACAAAAATACAAAATCTGCTCAAACAGTGTATTTACATTTTGACTTTTTTTCAGTGATTTTGTCTTTTTTGTATAGAGCTCCTCGAATGTTATTTGACCACCAAACTTTACAGGTGCCCATAACATTTGTTGAAGATCATTCCCACAAAGTTTTAGATTTTTTCAAAATATTTTGATAAGTTTTCTTACATGGGTGCACCGTGGGTGCACCGAGCATGGGTGTAGAAAAACCACTCTCAAAAAAGGATTAGCTTTCTACGGACCACTTGTGGACGATATAGAATTGCCATTTGTGTGGAATCCTGCGCCCCTACTTGCGGTAGATTCCGTGCGTTTACCACCGCCAAACAGGTGTAGATTCCGATTCAAGATGGGATCACGCTGATTTGAGGCCCCGGTCTCCCGGATCCCTGGGGAGAGGAGAACCCCAGGTATAGAACAACACAGTTAAGTAAACACTCAACTAGTGTGTGGAGAGGAAGGAGACAAGGAACATAAAAGGAGAAAGGGAAATTCAGACTTCAGTATTTCGTTCACTGTTGAAACACAGACACCCCTAGGTAAGGCATCTGCAACCGGACCCTTCATATCCGCCCCAACGTTCGGCGGGCTGCCCGGTCAATGTCCAGACAAAAAACTACCATCCAACCGGACTTCTCATATCCGGTTTAAACGTCTGGACTGACCGGCACTCTTCATATCCAGTCCTCCAGCGTCGCATCTGGCCCACTCTAGTCCACCTAAGCCCACATAAATTGGACCATATCCGTACTCAGAACGAAAACCCTAGCCGCTCCATCCCACTCCACTCCTCTCCCACAGTACCAAGCTCATCTCCGGCAAGCTCCGACGTCCTCCTCCATGGCGGACACTGGATCCAACTTCGGGATGTCCGGATCCGAGGACTGGGAGCTCATCCCTTGCAGCCCCACGGAGCAGATGGCCGTCCGCGATGTTCTCCGGCGCTCCCAGGAAGAGTGCGCCCTCCCGCGGTCTTCAGCGAGCCGGCGGGCATCTGTTGCCCAAATGACGCTCGGATCCAGGGCTGGTGGGTCTCGGCATGTGGATGTGGCCTCGCCGGAAGCGGTGACCAACGCATGGCGCAACCTCGATGTGTCGCCGGAGCCATTTAGGTGGCACCTCATACACGCGACATCGGGCGGCGAAACGGAGGCCAGATGCGCCTCCATAGACCACCGTCAATCCGGAAAGGAGGTGCGGCAAGCCCGCCGCGCTAGGCTGCGGGCGCGGCTCAAGTGGATGCGACAGAGGCAGCCCGCGAAGCGGCGTCCGAGAAACACTAGTGTAGAAAAGCCTAGCTATGACGTGGCAAAAATGGCCTTACTGCCGTGTACACCCGACGCCACCAATATGGCGCCACACTTAAAAATTAGTGCTGGCGTTGGAGCCGACGTCAGCAGTATATTACATGTTGCTGGCGTCCACGTGGCCAACACCAGCTATACATCTATACTATATTTGTCGTGTGTTGTTGTCCAACGCAAACAATTTATTTTTTGGATAATAATAATAAAAATACTACTTCAGAAACTAAGAGTTTAAACTTAACAAAAGGTACTGATGAACTAAACATACTCATAAACTTAAGCTCATAAACTTAAGGGTTTAAAACTTCACAAAAGGTACTGATATACTAAACATACTCATAAACTTAATGAGAGTTTAAAACTTCATAATTAAACTACTCTTCATCAAGGATTATCCTCAGCTGGCGAATCTTCTTCCGATTGCTCTCTCCATCATTTTTGAAGTGAGCAACTTTTGTCCGTAGCTCAGTCCTCTCTGTCGTGAGTAGTTTTCTCTCTGCCTTTAGTTTATCCCTCTCCTCCGTCAAGTTATCCCTCTTCTCCCTCAGTTTGTTAGACTTAGCGAGGGCATTAGCATCCTCTGTGAGCATACTATCCCTTTCATTCTCCACGGAGACACTGCGTTCTTCCAGTTTTTTGATGAGCCATTGTGAATGTTGTAAGTGCTCCTTATTCCACTTGTCCACGTTATACACCGATTCGTTGTTGCTTGTAGAGTCCATTTGTCATGTTTCAAATTATGTACACAAGCAAATTAAAACTTGTAGTAGCAATTATAAATCAACTACTACCTAAACTTTGCAAGACTGAGACGTATGTTCTCAAATCCATCTAATATAAAGCACTGAAAACATATCTAGTACTAAGATCCCCACAAAACGTAAACACTGAAAACACATATGTTCTCAAATCCATCTAATATAAAGCACTAAAAACATATCTAGTACTAAGATCCCCGCAAAAACGTAAACACCGAAAACATATGTTCTCAAATCCATCTAATATAAAGCACTGAAAACATATCTAGTACTAAGATCCCCGCAAAACATAAACACTGAAAACATATGTTCTCAAATCCATCTAATATAAAGCACTGAAAACATATCATGTACTAAGATCCCCGCAAAATATAAACACTGAAAACATATGTTCTCAAATCCATCTAATATAAAGCACTGAAAACATATCTAGTACTAAGATCCACACAAAACATAAACACTGAAAACATATGTTCTCAAATCCATCTAATATAAAGCACTGAAAACATATCTAGTACTTGTATGGAATTATCTAGTACTAAGATCCCCACAAAACATAAACACTGAAAACATATGTTCTCAAATCCATCTAATATAAATTTGTACTAGTAGCATTCTACACAAAAACATATATGTACATATTTTTAGGGCTGGGATCCACCACGGGATTGAGGGAGAAGCTCGGGGAGGGGAAGAAGATGCGCGAGGGGAGTGGTAGATCTCACCTGCTAGCCTGGAGGTGGCAGCGGCCGCGCTGGTCCGATGGCAATGTGCGGCGTAGTCGGGAGGTGGCGGCGGCAGCGTCGGGCGAGAGAGAGGGGACGGGAGGAGAGGTGGCTGCGTCGGGCGAGAGAGAGGGGTCGGGGACGAGAGGTAGGGCTGTTAAAATGGGCTAGTGCTGGCGTGGGCTTATGGGCAACGCCAGCACAATCTGTACCAGAAAAGGAAAAAATATGCAATTACCTATGGCATGAGATCAAACCGTATCGCCAACACTAAGATTGTATCACTATCATACAAATTTGTCCAACGACAGCACTATCTGAAAGATATAGTGTTGACGTCGCTTAGAACAACGCGCCACCAACATAAGTTGTGGCTAACCGTTTCTCCACCAGTGGAAGCTCTTCGTGCCCACATACCCGAGAAGCGTCGAAGGTGGGCGGTGAAGGCACGGGCAAAAGAGCAAACCAGGGTTGTTTGTGCCATGGCCGGACCGCCCCCCAAGGAGGAAAAGGAAGAGGACGGCGACGGATTGGACATCTCCGGCAATGAGCGGATCTGCCTCGATCCCTTCTGCGTCTTCAACCGCTAATGTCGCATGTATGATAGGAAGGGCAAAGGAGGTCGTGGATGAACTTCTTCCATCGTCGCTTCGTTAGTAGTCAGTAGAGCGTGTCAATTTTTTGGTAGTCCGATGACATGTGTTTAGCTATGTATGTTCGTTGCATAAGCATAATAGGGGTTTGAGGATTCGGTTTGATGGATCCCGTTGTGAAGGAGAAATTTAGTGTGTTGTCCAGTCACTATCCGCGGACGCACCTGGACGCCCCCGTGGGTGTTTGGGGGTGAATTTTGGTACTTGTGGTTGTAGATGCTCTCATATAGCCAGCTCAAAGCCATTAAACGCAACCTAGTGTGTGGTCCCCGTATAACTAACACCCCACATGTTAGGTTGTCGCCATAACCACATGTGCCTGTTGCTGGCATGCAGCACCCGCCATGACATTCGTCGGTTTAGGGGGGGAGTTACTTCGTCACGGAACACTACGTCCTTGTTCAAGCATAATTGATTGAGACTAACCATAGTGGGAGTAACTTCAACAATAACATAGAGCCCAACTCAGCAATGTCTATGTGACAATGAGTTAATGTGGAGAGAGGTAATTTGAGTAACTTAGCTAGTTACCATAATCATATATTCCAATACAATATGAGTCTATAACCTAATAAATGAAGCTTTGCATGACATCACACTATTGTTACTATCCACTATGAAGGTAGTAACATAGCCTAGGGTCATGTGTATGTTAGTAGTGTAAGTTACTCACCACTATGACTAGACTGAGTAGTTTGTCGTTCATCTTCAATGTTTTTTGGATAAGTACTTTCCAAGCACAATCCCGGGGAGTATGATTCAACTTGCAGAACACATGCAATAATGATGGGTATGGCATTGGTTGTGTAACATTCTAAGGGCTCATTATCGTGCAGTGGGACTCGACGGTGGCTCTTTTTATCCTTTCTAGTAATAGTTTGGATCACTCTACTTACGGATAGCTAGTTTCATAGATTAAAGTTTTAGTTGTTGGTACGGGTTTTATTCCTTGAAAATTCATTGATACTAAAGTAGGGTTGCAAATTGCTTAGCTAGGTATAGTTGAATTGAATGCACCATGGTTGTATGGTTGCATCAAGGTCCTCCATATTTATAGGAAATCTTGTCTCTTCATTGTAACCCTGTTACTATGGAATAAAACTCCTATTGAACCCGTGAAAAAAAAAACCTTTAAAACCGCAGAAGTTGCACCCTAAACTTTTGAAACTGGACATGTCTAGTATTTGTTCTCCTCTGAGCGGTTCCATCGACGATGGGACGTTATATACATGGTGGTCCTAGTTAACTTCTAATTTTACCAAATCACCTTCTCCTTGCCCCTCCCCCCCCCCCCCCCCCCCCTCTTCTTTCTCTCTAGTGGTGGCTCGCATTGCGCGTCAAAAAAGGTCAAAAAATAGGGCTGGCTCACATTGAACTCAATTACAACATCATCTCTTCGGGAGGTATCTCAACCCATCCTGGTTGCATGTCGACGAATACTCCGACCCATGTTCCTGACCATGCGCTAGGCGATTAGAGATCTTATGGGGGAGGTGTTTTGGCTCATTGACTCCCGGATGAACAAGACAAAAGTGGTAGAATGTTTTGAAAAAAATCTGAATTTTTTTGTGGATGTTCGTATTAGTGTCGCAAGTATGCTTGACAATTTTCATGCTAAACGGAGTAGTAGTGTTTGTTGGACAAAAATACAAATTTGGGTAACATTTTGGGATAACATTTGGTGTTCAATTTGTTTTTGTTTTTTTGCACATGTCAAAATGTTTAACCTTTTTGTCTAGAACCTTGCAAGTAGCATTTGAATGTGACTATGAATACTAAAAAAATATGTTGAGATTTTTTTGACATTTAAAAAAATATTTTGGCGCGCAGGTATCACAGAGCCCTTCGCCACCACTGTGTATGCTCTTATGCATTGTGCAAGCTAAGAATGGAGCGACTCATGATGAGGTCCGTAACGACATTTGGATTCGGTTGCTGGTGGCCTTTTTTTGCGGGGGTAAAACGAGTATATTACTCAAGAACAAAGAAGTTCATCCCTACACAAACTAGGGATTTTAGCAGGGCCAGACCGGATCCAGACCACAGTTCGATCCTTCGTCCTCCCGAAGTTTGCTAACGAGTGACTTACATTATTCTGCTCTCTGAAAATATGAGTAACACGACACTCCCTTAGACCCATAAGACGCTTCACCTCAGATATTACCATGGCGTACTAAAACCGATCCTGGCCTCGGCCATTGATCATCTGCACTGCTTGCAGACTGTCACACTCGGCGATGATCGGCAGATCCGTCCATTGATTTGGCCTTAAACTTGCCTAAGCAAGTGCGGGAGTTCATTGATTTGGCGTCCATCACTAGCTTGGTTGCCATTGACCTCCCGTTAGGGATGTAAACTGGATACCGTTTAAATCCACTTACGATCTAGTAGTTTAATAATTTATTTTTATTTTCGGGAAAATGAACTATCGAGCTAGTTAAATATAACTAAACGGGTCTTTCGGAAGTCGTTTATTTGTATTTACATCCCTAATTGACCCCCAAAGGCTGGACTCTATCACTTGCCTATGGAATACGAGTCGGCAGTACTCCTCTAGCCTGTCTTACACGATCCAATTGCGTCACAAGTTATAGTACATACTGTTCTCACGGCTTGTTCTCTGCAACATAATCCTCACGACTGTCCACGTAGCCCTGGGAAGATGGCCTTGTGACCCAATTTATCGGCTTTGCTTATGGACTCCCAAGACCCCTACCCACACATGTAAGAATTTTCCATTCACCTCGGTGGTCCGTCAACTGGTGTAATCTTGGGTGGATGGCCATCGTCCTTCGGGATTGACGACCACCTACCCTTTGATCGATGCTTGGTGGGATGGGGTTTTGTGTGACATCAACAATGAAAAAAGGGGTCTCAGCCGGAAACTCAATTTGGCTCCCGGGAGCAATGCTCCCGGGGCCAAATTTTTTTTTTCAAATGTCAAAAAAATCATGACAAAAATTTTATGTGATCTTAGTCATATCCAAATGCTAACTGCAAATTTTGAGACAAAAAGGTTAAGCATTTTGGGCTATGCAAAAAAAAAACAAATTGAACATCAAATGTTACCCCAAAATGTCATCCCAAATTTGTTTTTTTCACCGACAAAAAAATGCCGCTCCGTTTCACATGAAAATTGTCAAGCATGCTTGCGACACTAACACGAACATCCACAAAAAAATTCAGAATTTTTTGAAAACATTTAGTATTTTTTTCGTGTTACTGTTCATCCGGGTGCATTTGCACCCATGAGCCAAAACGCCTCCCCCGGTCTCAGCCGTTTTCTTATCTACTCTATCCGTTTTAAAATAAATGCCTTGAACTAAAACCACGACACTTATTTTGGAATTGAATGAGTACTTTATGTGAAAACGTCCAACAACACGAGGATGACTTCATGGAGGTGGCACGCCTTTCTTGATTTTAGAAATGTATTCTATTTGTTTTCTGAGAAACACAATACAGACACTCATAAACACATGCATACACTCACCCATATGAACACAAGCACGCATACCCTACTCCTATGAGCATCTCTGAGAGTCTGAGCTGACGGGTCTTGAGATTGATGAAGTCACCATATGCGCCTCGCTACGCCTCCCGCCGAAAGAATATACCGCCTTTACGAGACACCAAAGCGTTAAAACTTGGATTTGATCAGATATAGGGTAATTGAACTCACACATACGAAAACGACCTAAACAAAGGAGAGGCTATGACTACAACTATATGCCTCAAAATCCGTGCACGCACGCCTAATGAAAAGGCAGTGCTCTTACGAGTTGCTAAAAAGACATGATTCCTAAACAAATTAAATACAACATCACTAAGATGCAAAATCTAATAGTACATTGGTGTGCATGTCTATAATTTTGGTTGTACCACCTAGGATGACACGTTAAAAGGTAAACAAAGTGGTGGTCAATCCAATGTGAAAACGTCTAAAATAGCGTCAACCGAGCCAGATATTTGTTAATCTTCCTTGCATGCATAGCATCATGGCCGCGAAGTTGAAAAACTATCATGTACCAGGAGTGTCAGTAACAGAATAAACATAGACAACCACGAACACCGAACAGAAGGTGATTCATATGTCCTCCCACAAAGTCCATACCATTTTTATTCAAAGATCATACATATACATCTTTCATTTCAGAAGACTGTTGCTGCTGCTGAAGAGCATTGAGCATCAAAATGGAACAGATCGTTGACCAGTCAACAGGAAAATTTCCCGTGATTCAGACAGGCCCTAAACCAAGGGGGCAAATGTATCATCTGCATTACAGGGAACATTATTACAGGGGAGGCTGCTGTAATATCTGCATTCTTGTAGAACTGATTCTGTGGGTTTACCCTTGAACATCATAGCAACAGTTAGGAGCATAATAAGATGACCTGAACTCATACCGGTTGCAATGGCCTTTGCTCGATTTCTGGATAACATGCATGAAGGAAGCTATGGACAGCGGGTTCTCGATATTTACACCTATGGTTAGTTAGATTGCAACGTTCTTCGTCCCTGCTCCACTGCACAACGACAGAAGTTTGGCATGTGAGATTACTTCGCTGTGGTTAGGTCTCGGATAAACTAAGAAGTTGACATGAACTAAAAGATGATGAGAGAAAACTTATTGAATACGATTAATACAAACGAGTCATGGTACCAATGACATCTTATACTTGGAACCATGCACAACAACAAAGCCTTTCAGTCCCAAACAAGTTGGGGTAGGCTAGAATTGAAACCCATAAGATCTCGAAACCTAGTCATGTTTCTGCCACGTGGATAGCTAACTTCCACGCATCCCTGTCCATGGTTAGTTTGGCGATATTCCAGTCCCCTTCAGGTCTCTCTTTACGGACTCCCCCCATGGATCCATGCATCTCACCAAAGAACTTGTTTATTAAGTATCAGGGGTAGTAACTGACAGTGACTAAGGCTGAGAGTTAAGGAAGCAGAGATGTGGATACAAAAAAGGGAAACTCTAACATTAGCAAACTAACAAGGTTCCAGAATGCTTTTCTTCAAGCCATGTAGCTAGGAAAATGTTGTGTCAACAAGCAAAATAGCATATACTTACCGACATGCCAAATATCTCCAGGCAGTAACGGGAAAATAGTACTCCCTCCGATTCATATTAAAAGTGTCCTAAATCAGCGACAATTGATATGGATTGGAGGGAGTACTAAACTACTTCTATGCTGCCAAAGTTTGGTTTAGCAACAAAAGGAGAGTTTGATCAGCTTATATGTGCAGCCTTGCTTGCAACTGTCCTCCTCCTTAATCAGGCTGGTTCGGGAGAAACATTACAGCAAATAACTTTTCCCCAGAAAATATAGCTTGACTATAAGCAATTATACACAGAGAAAACATTTAAAAACCCCATTAAGGGCTGGATAGCTATGTGGGAATTATTTAGGCCCAGTAGTTACATATTGGCAAGGACTTGCTACAGTTTCCCTTGCAATCCAAAGGATTTAGTATATTTCTTCTGGTCGAAACAAGCCCTAAAGATTTGAATATACACTTGTAGTCAAATACATAGGTTGGGATCTAATGAAATAGATGCAAAAAGCTATGCAGGAACTGACACTCATAAAACTAAGTTGCTGTTACTTGGAAAACTACGTTATTCATATGAAGAAGCAGGGCATATGTCTCTTCCTTCTGATAACTTACAAACTGTTGTCGCAAAACAAGAGATATTTGTATTTTACCTTGTAGAGACTTCTCAAAGTTCACCAGCTGGGACATAAAGCCTGCATTGGGTGCTATTTGAGGTCGTTTGCTTCTAACTAGTGACATGGCACTTTGCAGGCTCATCTGATGCTTCTTCATAAGATATGCAAGAACAACTGTGACACTGGAAATTTAGACAAAGATCACCTCAGAACTAATTTGTCTTGATAATGCGCTTCGCATTTCACAAAGCAAAGATATTATCCATGACACATCTACAGATACAGAAATATGTGATTTTATATAACGAAATATTATTGCTCTAAATTTTAAATGGCACCACACACTACTACAGACCAATTTATTGTAATGACGAGTAAGAAAGTTGTTTCAGTTATTAAATAGGAAAAAAGGCTATTAATCAGGAAATAATTGATTCATAGGATTATGTGACCAATTAATCATTCAACGGCATTAAGAACACGCTGTTATACTTCCTATAACAGATTCTCGTTACATGCTAACTGAATGCGTTGACTCACATGTAAATATGTACATTTACAATAAATTCAAATCAGAACAGTTTTATCACATATGCATATTATTTATTTTCCATTTTGATAATGGAAATATCGTCATGCTCATGTCATGGTATATCACATCATGTTTTCATCTGTATTTTTCCACTAAAATTATAGCCTTCCACTTTAGTATATATGGGCAAAAGAAAATAATTTTCGAATTAAGGCTACCGTCTTGGCACGGCACTCTAAACTGCATGTTGGGTTGGGGCCAGCAAGAAGACTCCGACTAGGGAGGTAGGGTGGCTGATAACATAACACTATTGAATCTATTCCAAAATGATTGACATTAAACAACTCATAGGGAACAACTTTACCTCCGCGACCGACCTGCAAAGCAGTGAACCAACACATTGCCACCAGTGCAGATACCCTCATCTATGAAAGTAAAGCATTCACCGAAATGCTTTCCCAAATCAGTGTCTGGGCTGTCGAGTACTGTGTCAATAAAGAAAGTAAGACTTTAGTCCTGCACGGAACCTTGGATAACAAAAGAAAATTGCTAAGGTGGACACAGTCAGTAAAGGCTAAGAAACATGTCAAAACAAAGGTAAGGCTAAAAAACCACTAATACAGAGTAACCATTTAGATGTTCCAATCTGAATTTTGTTATCAGAATATGAATGCTGCAAACCAGGATTGATACACATCCATTTTAAATATAACAAAGAAGGTAAAAAGTTGGGTAACATGTCTATCAAACATATCAGGAATGCCAGGGTCTTGAGATTATAAAGGCCATAGGGCAATATCTTAGCTGGAAACACAGGTAAAAATTAGAAGAGGATGCGGTACCCTCGATCTTCTTGTATGTAAATTCTGCTGGGAAGGCGGGATTCAGTGATCTGGCAACAACCAAGATGTGGGTGACGTTCAAGCTCTTCAGAGCCTCGTTGTTCAGTGCTGCTCCAACAGAACCCAAGTAGAGGCCCTTCAAGTGATAGTATTCAAGATGTCAATCAAAGTAATTCAACGGCTTGACATAATCCTTTTATTTTATAAAGCGCAAGTTCTTTACCACCTGACACATCAATGGTAAAAACGTACATGTCAGCATGAATTATGGCTAGTTTTCTATACGCCATACAAATGCTAAAGTAAAGATCAACTGGAGAATTCTCCACCTTCCATTGAACAGCAAACGACCCTCGTTCTTCTACGGCCAATAACATTGTCAGAAGTTAGCACCATCTCTAATGGTAAAAGTTATACAACACAAATTCCAGTTCCACGAAAAATGGATCGCGCGATCTAGGTCAACGAATCCTAGTGAATCTGCATCAGGAAACCCTAACCATGCTCCAAACATCGCATCCCGCAATACATCAATAGATCGCATCAGGTAATCCTATTAGGCGGGAAATGATGGTGAAAGAGAGGCCGTGGGGCCGTCAGACCTGGTCGACGAGGCAGGGGGTGTTGTCGGCCTTGCGGTACCTCGCGGCGCATAAGCCCTGCATCAGCGCCATGAGCACTCTGGTCTGGTGCTGCTCGTAATCGTCCATCTCCTGCTCGTCCCTCCCCGCCGATTGCCCCGCCTCCGGCACCGACATCGTCAGGGGCTCTTCCCTCCCTCGTCCTGACTCCCAGCGAATCCGGATGGGGAAAATGGTGAGGATATCTCTATTTCCTTTCTTTCTTTATTTTTAGTAATAAAAAAGTACTCACGGTCAGTAAAACTTAGGGAATATTTTGTTTTTACCGCTCTAGATTTTGTCAATATTCCTTATGCCACTTTAAATTTTGACATTTCACTTTTGCTACTCATAGCTTTTGATAATTATCACAATTGCCATTCCGTGACAAAAGCAAAATAATTTTATTTCACTTTTGCCACTCCTAGCTTTAACAATGTATCACAATTGTCATTCTAAATTTTTTGTTTATGCCACAAAATGGCAATTGTGATGATTGTCAAATGCTAAGAGTGGCAAAAGTAAAATGTCAAAATCTAGAATGGCATAAGAAAATTTGGCAAAAGCTAGAGTGGCAAAAACAAAAATTTCCCTAAAACTTATGGCTCATACCTAATTTGGTCACTGGACTTCAATAGCGGAATCAGGGGTTTAAACTGCCTCCCTCTCGTGATGAGAATTAACCGAGCAAGCCCTTAAATTGTACAATGCAAGTGCTTAGGAAAGATACTTAGAGAAATAAAACAATATTTTCCTAGGCACCAGTGCTTCAGAAAAAACCCGGTTTATTTTCGTAAGTATTTTCTTAAGTACCTAGCATTATACAAGGCCTAATGATCGCTAATCACATTTGTATATTGTCCGTTTGCAAAAGGTAATATAAATATTCTAGTTTGTTAACAGTGATTTAACTGACCGTATTAATATGAGTGTCTAACTAAATTCCTATCAAATCTTGATTCACCTCTTCAAAAAAAATAGAATTTTATTTGATAAGAACTTATTCACTTATCAAAGAAAACATAACATTAAGTGTCAAAAGGAACATAATATTATGACCCTACGGGGAGGCTCATTCAAGCGAACGGCGCCATCAGAGAGTGTTTCCAAAAAAACACTCACGAAAACGTTAAAGAATTTCCATGTTATAATAAAGAGATTTGGCGTGCTATAGCAGAGAGATTTGCCATACTAAAAAATAATTTTGATGGTACAACAGAGAAAATTGCTATGCATGTCAAAGATTTTGTTATGCTAGAACAAAGAGAATTGTCATGTGGGATTTGTCATTTTGTAGTAGAAGGATTGGCATGCTTAAGAAAGGAAGTTGCCCACATGTTTAGAAATTGCCATGCTACATAAAGTAGTTGTTGTACATGCTTTCAGTAATTGTCATGTTGCGGGTGCCCTGCTACACATGGGCTCATTCCCTTGGGAGGTTGTATGGAAGCAAAAGATTGTGTCGTTCCCTGGAAGGGTGCGTGGGAACGAACAATGTGCCCTATTAAAATTATCACGTGTTGACTCCTTAAGATCTGCGCACGGAATTGAGCGTACTACACTGTTCACTCGAAAAACTACCCCTAGAGAGCATTGATTCTATAATGTTTTCGCAATTTTATTTGGCAAGCCAATAAAACGTGGGATAGTTAAGATGATTTTCAAGGAAACCGATGAAAAAAATCAGAGATAGGAGGGAATGAATCAAAATAAAGAGAAATGGGAGGAATGTACATACGGTTGGGCAAAGGACAAGGTGCGTTACAATACCTTGCATTCTTTTTAAATAGGAGAGATGAGAGATTCCGCTTGTGTGGTATACGGCTATTGACCACGGGGACACATGTACACACCAAGCACAATGGATTTTAACGAGCACCCCCACTACCCAACTCTCCCCTCTCTCGGAATCTCATCAATTGTTATAGTACCCTTGTCCTCGATCGCGGCATGTACCAGGGAAGTCATGCATGGGTTTGAAGAGGGGCTTGTGTGCTAACCCTGTTGTTTTGAGAAGGACAACATGAGTTATTGTTTGTTTCTTTCACGGGGGCAAAGGGGGACCCTTCTATGATGTATGGTAAGCTCTACCAAATCCCACATATTTGACGATGCACTTAGAGGCTTGTAGGTTTGTGTTGTGAACATATGGACGCAAAAAGTTCATGCATCTGCCACCTAGGGTTTCGTCTTGTGGTTTAGTTGGGGGGGGGGGTCATAAGTGGGCTTTTGGTGCATTTGCTATGGTCAAAAATATGCAATTAAATTTGATTCATGTGCTTCAACATTGTCAAGTTGTGCATGCAAATCATGTATTTTGAGGGTACCATGTAGTGTGGTTTTGCTTGCACTAGGGCTTTGTGGGTGTTTTGGATAAGTTTTATGGTCAAAACGTGGTCGGTTTGATACATAGAAGATGTATGTCATGTTTGTTAGGTGACACAACGGATACTTCTATATTCAGTCAAATCATGGTGGATTTTTTGTTGGAACTAACTGTAATATGGCATATTGTGATGAGACTTTATTCTAGTTTTTTTACCGTCATAAATATTATTGCTCACCAAGTGTAGTGATCGATTTGGTAGAGGAAATTGTTTCTGAGAAAGCACAAAGAATCAAAGTGCACGAGCCCTTAACCATATTTTGATGTTGATGACAATATACATATATAGGGGACTAATTACGTTTGCTAAGTGAATGCACGTGTTTTGTCCTCGTGAAAATTATGTGTGTGGATCATAGACACCCCCGCCCCAAAAAAATTTGGACATGACTCAAGAATGGTGCAATAACGACAAGAGGTGAAGCTTTAAATTTATATTTGTGCTATAGGGATCATGCACTATTAAGAGGGGATCAAAGGGGTTTGTGTGGATTTCTCAAGCCAATATCACCTAAACACTATTAAGAGGGGATCAAAGGGTTCGTGTGGATTTTCTCAAGCCAATATCACCTAAACACTATTACACTCAAATCATACACAAAAATTCCAAAGCCATATACTCCATCTAGTCCCATACTTGGTTTAGCCAAAAACACCCAAGTTCATTGTATGGTTGGACTGTCTGGCATCAATGCAGACTAATTGACGATGCTTGGAGTGTCTAGCATCCTTTTGGCAATGTCCGTCTATATCACCCAAATACATCAGTAGCCTAATATCTATGTTGGACATTAAGCCGAGTAACTATCCAGAGAGAGTTTTCATTTGGGCTTATAGTCGGACTGTTTGGGTCACTACCTAGACTGTCCGGCTTGCCAGCCGAACGTCTGGCTTATCACTCTAAAGACATCAATACCCAAAATACCAAGATGGACATTGGGCGGGACATTTATTCAGAGGAATTTTTTGTCTAGGCTTATTGTCGGATGTGCATTGCTGCCTGGACGTCTGGCGTACTACCAGAATGTCCATGTTGCTTTCTAGATGTTCGACCGATGCCTTTTCTTCCCCTGTTCTTCAGCCTTCTTTGTGCATTACTAGAGTAGTTGGACTGTTTGGGTTACTAGCCGGGCTATCCGTCCTATGCAAAAAAATCCAAGCGTCTAGTTCTTGGGGAGCTATATATACTCCTCCAACACTATATGGAGGGGTTGGCCAACACTTTTAAAGAACCCTAGAACACTAAAAGGGCTCCCTGTCACTTCTCCTACACCAAATCTTAAATCTCAGAGATCTACGAGAGTTCTTGAGACAGATTTCACCATTGATAGATCCACTTTTCCCTCTTTTGACCAAAGTAAATCGTGATTTGAGCAAGATTGGAGCTTTTCCCCTTTGAAATTTGTTACAATTGGAGGTTGGAGACTCCTAAGGGGTAGGAGTGCTCCGGTGGGAAATCAACTTGTGATTTACCCAAGAAAGTCTATGAAGGTTCGGAGGCCACCTCAAGGTCTATCACTACTGGTTAGGAATTGCATTGCTTGCGATATCTCAAGAATAATAGGGTGAGCCTTCGGTAGTGTTGGCGTGCCTTCGTGGTAACACCCATCCCTCCAACGGTGATTAGCTTCCCTCCAAAAAGTGAGCATCAGGATACATCCTCGTCCTCATGTCATTGGTCATCCCTAACACTATCTCCCTACTTGTGGTATAATTTGGTCACTTGATCGTGCACTTACTATATCATTTGTACCATCATTGTGACCACTTCACTAGACTTGTTATCTCACGTAGCAACTATTTAGGCTCGCATTTGTCTAAACTTCCTAATGCTCAATTAAAATTTTGTAACTAAACCTATTCACCCCCTTCTAGGTCCATCTTGTTCCTTTTAGTTAGTATTAGAGCCGCATGCTCTATCTTATGGTTTAACCGCCCTAAAGCGAGATGCCCAAAGATGAGGAGTAGTTTCTACCTAAACTCATGGAACTAGGTGATCGAGAGGTGGATGACTCATTCAAAGATGAGAAGTTTTATAGCTCTGTGGATTTAGTTAAATTTCTAGCCCAACAAACAATCAACATTCAAATGATAGTTGATAAAGCAATGGCGGAGGGAGTGGCATTGGGAGACCTCAGTGATGCCTCTACCGCTAATACAATGGCGGTTGCACCATCGGTGGCCATGCCACATGCCCCTCCTTACGTCACCCTTCCTTTTGGGTATAAATCCCATTGAGTATGCTTGGAACTACCCAACACCACCACCTAGAGAACCCAAATTTAACTTTCACGGCACACCCCCTTTTGTATAATACAAAGGGGAAGTTTTTAATGTGGAAAATTTAGATTCATGATCGTATGAAGAGTTCCTCCAATGATATGTGGGAGGCTATGGAAAGTGGCTTCAATTCACAAGAAGCTTACTATAAACTACCCAATGTTGTCGTATGTACACTACAAAGTATGCTCTATTCAGTGACAAAAACCCTTGTGACGAAACAGGAAACGCCATCGAAGATCATTTTCTTTGACGACCAACCTTCACCAGGTGTTTTCCTCCCGGGGCAGCGCCTGATGGCTCCATATTTACGCATCTTTAGAGCTCATTTTTTGCACATTATCTTCATATATCAAGTCATATCATGTTCCATTGAGCCAATTATATGTCCATATGCAAGATTTCCAGTTCTTATCCTTTTCACCGCGAGCATTGCATAATATTTATTATTTGTTATTTTTCATTAGTTTTCTCTGTCTTTGTGTGTCTTGTAGGTGTAATGGACTTCCCAAGTACATAGCACGATGAAAGGAGTTAAAACGGTGGACACCCAGAACCCAGACTTAGCCATTTCGAAGGTGGAAAAAGTCATTTTTCCAAAGTGCTCCAAATCAAGATCTAAAACCAGAAATGGATCGGTGTCGTTCATACGAATCCAGTGAGCCAATGAACGTCAAATTCCGAGTTCGTATGAAGAAATGGCGACTATTTTACCAAAGGAGGACTAACCAAAAGACACCCTTTCGAACGACAGTGCATGGTCGTTTGGCATGCACACAGCTCCAAAAGTTGCCCTTCGAGACGAGATTCTTCACCGATTTCGTCCCCAATTGTTCCCACGGGATCCTTGGCTCTTAATGAAAGGATTGGGAGATGATAAGGCTCATTTAGAGCCCTTGGATCAAAGGAGAGAAACCACATCAAGGGAGGAGGCTATGGGAGAGCTCTTATATAAACACCACCAACCCTAGCCGCCGCCATGGTTCATCATTCGTCATCTCATCTCCAAGTCCATCCACCATCCACCACAAGAACACCATTGTTGCAACCTTGAAGGAGACCGAAAGGGATCCGCCACACTGGGGTGCGGCCATGGGCCATTGTCGCCACGCCGCCATCATCCCCATCACCATATGAGCCACCGCCATCATCACCACCATCACCATCCCTTCTTCCTCCTCCATCACGGTCTCCGTGATGGGTTGTAATAACTCTTGACCCCCTTATATGTGATGTTATTTGAGTAATTGTTGGCTATGGGTCTGTTGATTAGTAACTTATTTACCTTCGGTAATTTAGTGATGGGAGATTTCCTATCCATTGGCGTAGTTGGAGACATCCAACTCCCCGGACCACACATGAAGTATAAAGATGGTTGTGCAAACCGATTGACCTGTGATGTGATAGGTGCAGATATCTTGAGGGGAATGTAATTATTCTAGGAGCACGGTTGTCCATAGAACTTAATGCCTTCGTCTGGTCCTCAAACCACGAGGACCTTAATGTCTTTGTGTTAGCCGCCTCAGGTATGGGACAAGAAGTAGGATGAATGGGTTATCTCAACAACGCGTCTTGAGAGATAATGTTATGTGAGGGACTGCCCACCAGAAGTAGACCACCTTATCCTATAGTGCAGATAGTGACTTAGTCACAACATGACATAGTCGTAAAACCCTAACTCCATTATGCTCCCTTACCGAACGAGGTCGTACCTAGATGCTAGCAATCTCATCTAAAACATCACATACCTCTCTTAGTTTATTTCTTCTGCTTAGTTTAGTATTTATTTCCTGCCCTAGTTTAGTTTAATTCCTTGTTTTTACCTTTCCCTCGCAACATACTTAAGTGAGCTATTTCCAAACTCCGGTTTGCGTGTGAGCGTGGTTGTGTTAGTGACAACGCAACTGCGGGGATTGTGGTGCCATCCTATTTGCTCCCTGTGGGATCAACAAACCTTACTTAAACCGAAATTGTCACATAGCCATGTGCACTTGCAGGACATCGAGCTTTTTCTGACGTCGATGTCGGGGAGCATAGCGCTTGGCTATCACTGTCGGATTTCGGGCTCTGCAAAACCCAAAGAGGTTCGAAATCAGGGGCGTGTGCGAAGATCCCCACCAGCTTCGGCCTCAAACTCACAGCTCCGCAGCCTGGCCGAACGGAACTCACTCAATCGCGGGGAGGAAGACTAACACACGGATTTACCCAGGTTCGAGCCGCTGTGAAGTGTAAAACCCTACTCCTGCTTTTGGTGGATTGCCTCACGAGGAGGTTTGTGGATGAACTGGTACCATGGTGAGCGACCTCGCGAGGGTGCTCCGGTGGTGTCCGATCCGTCCTCTCTACGGCGCAACCTTCCCTCTATTTATAATGGCCCGGGTCCTCTTCCCTTATCGCATTGGCGGGAAGGGATCCCACAACAGCCAAATTCGAAGGGGGACAAGGGGTACACCTTATCCTGACGAAAGGTGGTCTTCGCCTGCAAAGTAGCCGGTGGTGATGCAGAGGTGGGCTCGGTGATGACGTCCGTCCCGTGGGGCTCGTGGTCTTGGTCTCGTTGCGCCGGAATGGAAACCTTTGGGGGATGTCTTGGGAACCTGCGTACGTCCTTGCCTCCTTTGCCCCAAAGAGGAAACTGCTTCTTCTGTGCCCGCTGGCGCCAGCCTAGCCCGACTGGCGTCACCTCAACCTCCCGAGGCCGAGCGCTGCATAGGAATCTCCGCCCCTCGGGAGGGGGCCCGGAGAGGCCTCCTTCCTCGGGGGGTCTTGGCGTCGTCCCCCTCGCGAGGGCGGGGCTCTCGCGAGGGCCTTGTCCTTGAGCGAACCTGCGCCGAGCCATACCGGGCTGTAGAAGTGGGCCACGCTCTGGGCTGCAGGCAGGCAGGTCTGGGTACCCCTGTTCCCAGAACGCCGACAGTAGCCCCCGGGCCCAAGGCGCGCTTGGGTTGGCTTCGGGGCGAAGCCAAGGAGGCAGGCCCGAGCGCCGCGGGCCCCATTTGCCTGCGGGCCAGGCTTGACACGCGGCGCTTTCTGAGACGCTAACGCCTTCACTTCTCCGTGCTGCCTCGGCAACCGCCCTGGCTAACAAACTGTCTGGCGCACGCCACAGAGTCATCATTCTTGCCCTTCGGACCTGCCGTCCGCTCCCCCTTTCCCCGCGGCTCGCGTCTTCTCAGCCAAAACTTGCGCCTGCCCCGACCTGACCGTCCGCCATGGCCCCCCAAAAGAGAGGGGGCGAGACTCTAAAGGCGTCGGGGCCTTCATCGGCGCCGGAGCCCTCGTTAGGTCGATCCTTGGTGGTCAATCTTGAAGGGTTGGAGAAGGTCCGATTAGCAGTCGCCGCCGGCTCCAACGAGTGGGGGGCGACCAAGATCTGGCTGGGCTCGCGGCCTCAGACCGAGCTGGAGGCCACCAGTATTCCCCTCCATCTCCATGCCCTCTTCTCAGGCTTGCTACCGCCGTTCTCAGACTTCTTCTCCGCCGTGCTCGCGCATTATCAGGTCCATGCGCTACATCTTGACCCCGGCTCCATCGTCCTCCTTTCCACTTTCGCGTTCCTGTGCGAGGCCTTCGTCGGCATACCCCCTTCTGTGGCTCTGCTTCGCCACTTCTTCTCCCTCCAGTTGAACTCTCGGGGGCATTGTTCAGGATGCGTGTCCTTGAGGGCAGTCGACGCGGCGGCCGATGGGCCCCTCAACGCACGGCTCTCCCCAAATGCAGAAGGCTTCCGGAGGCAGTGGGTGTACGTCGATGCTGTTGAGGCCGGCCCCCTGCTCCAAATCCCGTCGGTTCCTGCAGAGCCGAGTCCCGGGTGGGAACACGAGGAGCTTGACGACCCGCGGCTCGCGCAAGTTTCGGCCAGGCTGGCGGAACTGAAGAAGGCGGGTGTCACGATGGCGATGGTGGTGCATGAGTTCACCCGTCGATGAATTGCTCCTCTTCAGCGCCATTCCCGGCCGATGTGGACCTTCACAGGCCCTCACGATGCCATGAGGCTCCAGGTCCCTCCTCTTCCTTCCAGCGCGCTGCGCGAACTGCTCCGTCGCCTGACCGGCGGGGAACCGGGTGAGCTTCTCCGGGATGGCCTCCCCCTGTGCAACCACAGGGATGGGGAAGCCCTCGCCCGGCAGATGCTGAGCTTCGACAAGTGGGGATTTCTTCCCTCGGAGGGAGCGGGTCCCTGGGACGATCCCCTCATGAGGGCCTCGGGTCCTGGGGGTCCTGAGGCCGAGGCTCCCCGCCTGTCCGCGGAGTGGCGTCCTGCGTCGCCCGTCCCCCGGGCTCTTGCCACGGCCTTGCCTGGGGATGAGGACGACACCCCGTTGGTGAAGACGGCCGCCTCCTCCACTGCAGGGCGCCTGGCGTCAGACGCCGATGCGTCGTCCCCAGGCCCCCGCACTCGCCGGAAGAGGAAGCGGCCCGGGGGCAGCTGCAGCCCAGCACCGTGGGTGCCGATGAAGAGGAAGTGGATCGCCGTGGATGAGTAAGTGTCCGAGTCCCCTCAGTCTTCCCCTAGTGTGCTCCTTCTGAGTCTCTGTTCCGCAGGTCCCCCCCCCCGACGAAGAGAGAGATGCAACACCATCGCCGCCTCCTGAGGTCGCCGGGCCCGTCATGGCCCTGTCTTCCGCGGGCCACGGGACTCCGTGCGGAATGCGCATGTACCCGAGCTCGTGCGGCCCTTGGGAGGTCTGGTGCGCGAGTTTCCTGCGATCTTCTCCATGCGTGGCCTTCAACTTGTAGGGGAGGGGCTGTGTCCCCCGCTGACAGTCTTTCCTGGGAACCAGTCGTGCCGTGCCCTAAGGCCCTCCTCGAGCGAAGACGCGGGTTCCCACGAGGCGCGGCTTCCACCTGGGGAGAAAGGGGAGGAGCCCCCAGCCCCCGGGCACGCGTCGGCGACGTGCGGTCCTTTGCGTGCCTTCCCTACTGGTCCAGGGGAAGGCGAAAGCTCTGGCCGGGCGCTCGAGCTCGCATGTAACCGAAGCGCCATGCGGCGTGGTCTGCTCCAAGCCGTAACGAACGCGCCGGGGCGCCTGGGGGTTGAGCTCGCCGACCCCGACACCTGCCTCGAGGTGGAACGCCAGCGCCTCGCGCGAGAATGGACCGTCTTGGTGTCGCCGTCAACCTCGTCCGTCTGTAGCGTGAGCGCGCTCATGCGGATGCCGAGGGGTCCCTCGCCGCGGCGAGGAAGGCCCGCGATCGTGCCCTTGTGGAGGCCCATGCCGCCGACAGCCGATGCAAGGCCTCGGAGAGACGCTTGGAGGAGCTTCGAGCCTCCAATGCCGCCCTTGAAAGGCAAATCCAGGCGCGCGGGGCCGCACTTGACGACCTGACGATTGAGCTGCCCGCTGGCGGCGCGGGGCCCCGCGTACCTGAAGACGCGCTGACGATGGAAGCGTTGGAGCAGAGCCTGGAGCGCGAGAGGCTTTAGATGAGGGAGCACCGGGTGTCCCTCGCCGAGGACTCCCTCGCCACCCGTGAGGCGAATGTTCAGGAGGAGATCAGCGACAAGGTGGCAGAGGTTCGGCGTGCCCTCATCCAGGATTATCGCGCGAAGTTGAAGCTCCAGGAGTCCCGTTTCTGCAGGCGACGCGATGACCTGAAAGGCGAGGCCAACGACCTCGGGAGAAGGTTAGTCCTGGCGGAGCAACGCCGGAAGGCCGCGATGGACGCCCAGGCTGCTGCCGAGGCCGAGATGTCTTTCCTTTATGAGCAGGTAAAGGGCGTCACTTCCCTCGCGGAGAAGGCTTCGGACGAGGTGGACCGTGCTCGCAGGCTGCAGCACACGCGCTCCAAGATGTTCCAGTCCCTCGAGAAGAGGGCCCACCGAGCCTTGAGCAGCATCTGCGGCGAGAGCGTCTCGAGCCCTCTCGTCTCTGATGATGTCGGGTACCTGGGCTTCTTTTCCAGGGTCGTGGAGCACCTTGAGGGGGGTCCTCACGCATCTTCAGCCATCTCCTTCGCCTCGACCCGCACTTCGACTTCGAGGCTGTGCTTGCCCCCGTGCCCGAAGTGGTCCAAGGCGCCCTTGCCGAATGGGTGGAGGATCATGTGGAGGACTTGATCGCGGGGTTTTCTTCTGATGAATGGGAGGACCATGCTGAGGTCGGGGAGCGCGAGCCCGGCGATGGCGGTGATGATGAGGGCGACGATGGCGGCATGTCTCCATAGGTAGTCTTCGTATTTACCTGTTAGGGTTATGAACGCAGCCTTGCGGCGACGTGAATGTATTTTTGGAAAGACTTTTGAAGATGCTCCCGTATGACGTGATGCGTAGCATTGTACTCCTTTGTGCCAAGAGTCCCTGCCGATCCGATCGATCGTGTCGTGCGAGTGTCCGAACGTCAGGGCCTTGGCAGGGTGCGCGCAGCAACGCGCCCACCGCGTCCAGCCCCCACTTATGGGTCGCGCGAGGGAGAAAAGGGGGCCGGCAGCTGTCGAACTTCTCAAAGAAAGCGAGATGCAAAACGGAAATCGTTACCAAAAAGAATGTCACTCCCACTTTCCAGAAGAAAACCGCAAGAACTCCAAGTTTCATTCCAAAAGGTGGCAAATTCGAATACAAAAAAGGGGCAAGGAACAGTCGCGTCCGGCACCTAGGCTAGTCTTCGTCTTCTCCCCAGCGTGGAGCGTAGGGCTTCCACTAGGCGTGGGCATAGTCATTGGAGGACAGTGTTGTCCGCCAGCGCGGAGCATGGGGCTTCCACTTGGACGTGGGTGGGAACCCCTCCGCGTCCTCGGGGGGCTCCGGGCGTATACATCCCACTCATTATTACGTGAGAGTGTCACGGGTTGAGCTCGGGGGTGCGCAGGGAGCTCCATGCCTCCTGGACATGGAGCCCACTTCCTGCCCCCAAGCATGATGCGGCGGAGTGGGGTCAGCTCCGGACGGGCCCTCGAGCGCAGGGGGAGCCCCCAACACTCTCCGCAGGGAAGGCCCGACTCGGAACAGGGGCTCGGGCATCCCAAAGCCCGGGGACGAATGTCGTCGTTGTAGTGGCGCCGCGGCCCCCCGCGCTGCGGGCGAGGCTCGGCGTGGGGTCCTTCCGTCGAGCGCGAGGCTGACGCCTAAGGCGGTGCCCCAGTGCGCCTCACTAGGGTGCCTGGGAGCCTCGCACTGGTACTTAACCCCCTGTCCCAGGCGGACTGGGCTGGACCCGGAGACATGGGCGAGTACGTGGTCTTCTGCCGCCGGACAGGCGAGGCCTGGCCCGGAGACATGGGCGTGTGTTCCACCCTCCGTCTCTAGGCAGGCGACGCCCGTCCTGGAGACATGGGCGTGTGTTCCACCCTCCGTCTCCAGACTGGGAGCGTCTGGCCTGGGGACATGGGCGTGTGTTCCACCCTCCGTCTCCAGGCTGGGAGCGCCTGGCCTGGGGACATGGGCGTGTGTTCCACCCTCCGTCTCCAGGCTGGGAGCGCCTGGCCTGGGGACATGGGCGTGTGTTCCACCCTCCGTCTCCAGGCAGGTGACCCCCGGTCCGTGGACCCAGGCACCTGCTCAGGGTAGCTCCCCACCAGCAGGCGCGCCTCGCGAAGCTGCCAATGCCAGGCACCTTCGTGAGACCGACCCCGCCAGCCGCTCTCACGAGGCTGCGCATGCCAGCCCCGACGAAAGCCGCTCGCTAGGTCGCGTATGCTCCTCCTGTCGTCGTGGTGGCCGACGCTGCTCCCTTCGCGGCTCGGGCGCTCGTCGGCATGGTCGTCGTGGAGTTGCTCGAGCCCCCAGGCGTGGAGTTGCTAGGAGGAGCGAGGCGGCGGCCACCCCGCGCGGCCAGCATCTCCCACCGGTCTTCGTCCGCGCCGGGGGTGAACTACTGCGTGCCTGACGCCCTAGGCCGCACCCCCAGCGGGCGGGTGTCGTAACGCGCTTCCCAGGGGCATCCGCGTGTCCTCAGCGTCGTGCCGGTTGGTTGAGTGACTCTATGGACGCGAGCCCCTAGGCCCGTCCCATAGGGGAGCGTCTAGACCTCGCCGGCTGTGCCGGCATGCCTAGCCGTGCGACGCACCAAGTCGGCGTAGCAACCATGAGCGGCGTGGAAGCGCTGCAGTTCGCGGGTCACGAGGAGCGTGACTCGCTCGCGCGCTAGGTCGCGGCGGACTCGGGAGGATGATGCCATGACGTGGACGCGGGGGGGAGTCGGGGCGACGAGATCGTGTTGCGCGGTTGATGAGAGCGGCAAGCCCCGGCGCCTGTCGAAGGCCGGGCTGGCGATGGCGTTTGCCAACGGGGGGGGGGAGGCGATGCGGGATGCCGTGGCGTGCAGGCGTCGCCCGAGCGATGCGAGCAGCCCGTCGTTCGGTGCGGGCTCGGTGCCGTTTGGCCATGTGAGCGGCGAGCGGAGGCGAGGTGAAGCTTACGGAAGGATTCCGACACGCCCCCTACCTGGCGCGCCAAATGTCGGATTTCGGGCTCCGCAAAACCCAAAGAGGTTCGAACTCAGGGGCGTGTGCGAAGATCCCCACCAGATTCGGCCTCAAACTCACAGCTCTGCAGCCTGGCCGAACGGAACTCACTCAATCACGGGGAGGAAGACTAACACACGAATTTACCCAGGTTCGGGCCGCTGCGAAGCGTAAAACCCTACTCCTGCTTTTGGTGGATTGCCTCACGAGGAGGTTTGTGGATGAACTGGTACAGTGGTGAGCAACCTCGCGAGGGTGCTCCGGTGGTGTCCGATCCGTCCTCTCTACGGCGCAACCTTCCCTCTATTTATATGTGACGCCCCCAGCCTCGACCGTACGCTAAACAATCACGCAATGCGTACGACCAAGATTAGGGACTCACTAATCAATATCACAACACAACTCTAGACACAAATTAAAAGTCATACAGCTTCATATTACAAGCCAAGGGCCTCGAGGGCTCGAATACAAAGCTCGACGAGCATAAGTCAGTGGAACCAAATGATATCTGAGTACAGACATAAAGGTACACAAGTCTTTGCCTTAAGAAGGCTAGCACAAACATAACATCGGATCAAAAGAGGCGAGGCCTCCTGCCTGGGAACCTCCTAACTACTCCTGAATGTCAGAGAAGTCCACGTCGTAGTAGGCTCCATCCTGGTAATAGTGGCCTCCATCGTGGTAACTGTAGTCGTCCACCGGGTAAGCTGGATCCTGGGTCTCCTGGGCGCCGTCATCTGGTCGCGGCATCGTATCGAGGGAAAGGGGGAGCAAAGCAACGGTGAGTACTCATCCAAAGTACTTGCAAGACTTACATCAGAACTATGCTAGATATGCACCAGTATCAAAGGAATGGGGCTATATCTTTGGACTAGACTGCAGAAATGCCAGAAGAGGGAAGAAGGCCTAGTCCTATCGAAGACTAGCATCTTCAGCGTCTTGCAGCATAAGACGAGAGTAGACTGGTATCACATATATATAGTCATATTGTTACAGCAATTTTATTAAGTAACCACGCCCAGAGATCCTTCCCCGACTCCCTGCGAGGAAGCAACCTCGGAGCCACAATTCATTTTAATTAGTTTATGATTATAGTTGTAGTAGGCCAAAGCACAACTCCAAGTCGTCCTGTTACCGTGGACACGGCTATTCGAATAGTTTACTTCCCTGCAGGGGTGCACCAAATTACCCAACACGCTCGATAAGCTCCGGCCGGATACAATTTTCTGGTCATACCCGGCCTCGGCCGATCGACACGACGTAGTCCTACCTAGGCTCAACAGAGAGGCCAGCACGCCGGTCTACATCCTAATGACTCGGGGTCTTGGGCCATCACCCTCGCCATCCTGCACGTTACGCCCTCGGCCGGGATCAGTCCTAGCATGCCTTAACTCACAAGCGCCATGCGTCATCGCGGACCACACGGGCGCGAGTCGAATCTTGTGGCATCTGAAGAGCTTTCGGGAGAATGTACGCACGCGGGCGCGGGCGCGGGCCGGCCGGCACGGCCGCGGCGGGAGCGCGAGGGCGGGCGCGGGGGGGGGGGGGGGAACGGGGCCGCCGGCGGCGGAGCTCACCGCGGGGCGGTGTCCGGCGGTCGGGGCGGCGGGCTGGAGGCGGCGGGGCGGCGTCGAGCGCGGCGGTGGCGGGTCGGCGGCGGAGCGGCGCTGGCGACGGGACGGGAGGCGACGGGCGCGGCGGCACAGGCGGCGGGGCGGAGAACGGCGGCGGCGGGGCCGGTGCGGGCGCAGCCGGGTCGGGCCGGTCCGGGCGCCGACCGGCGTCGTCGGGGGGGTGGGGGGCGAGCGGGCGCTGGGGGCTGGCGCGCAGCGCCGCGGCGGCGGCGGGGGGGGGGGCAAAACGGGCGACGGGGGCTGGGGCGCGGCTAGGGTTGCCCTGGCCCCCTATATATAATCGAGGGCTGGGCCAGTCTATTTTTGGCCCAACAAGGGTCCTTTTTCCCTCATATTCGAAAAGACCGCTTTAATCCTTTTGGGGCACCAAATAAATTCCAAAAATACCCGTTTTAATTTCATAGGACATTACGGAATATTTGCGATCCATCCAACATTTTTAATCCCAGTTTTGGACAACTTTTAAAACCACATTTCCGACGAATTTTTAAAATGCAACGGAATTAAATCAGGGACCGATTCCAACGGTGATCAACTTAGATTTAGCAAAAGCCTTAGCGCATTCTCGGCCATCATCATAGCTTAATTACAATCATCACTGTGTCATAGATCCAGGGGCGTTACAACTCTCCTCTACTAACAAGAATTCTCGTCCCAAGAATTAAGAAGTAGAAGGGAAAAGCTCGGGGTATTCTTCGCGAAGATGATCCTCGCGTTCCCATGTGGCTTCATCTTCTGAATGATTTGACCACTGAACCTTGAGGAACTTGATAGTCTTCTGTCGAGTCTTTCGTTCCGTTTCATCAAGAATGCGGATCGGACGCTCCTTGTAGGATAGATCATCTTGTAGATCAAGCATCTCATAATCCACTGCTCGTTGCGGATCCTTGAAGCATCGACGCAACTGAGAGACATGGAACACATCGTGAACCTGAGAAAGGTTTGGCGGCAGTTCCAGTTGATATGGCACTTCACCACGCCTCCTGAGAATGGTGAAAGGACCAATATATCGAGGAGCCAACTTGCCCTTAATCCCAAATCGGTGTGTACCTCTCATTGGCGTGACTCGAAGATAAGTCTTTTCGCCAGGTTGATAGACCATATCTTTGTGATGACGGTCATACTGACTCTTCTGACGAGACTGAGCAGCCTTAAGATTTGCTTGAATAATGCGGACTTGATCTTCGGCATGTTGGACAATATCCGGACCAATAAGTGTACGTTCCCCAGTTTCTGACCAATTCAGAGGAGTTCGACACTTACGTCCATACAACACTTCAAAAGGAGCCATCTTCAAACTAGCTTGGTAGCCATTGTTGTAGGAGAACTCAGCAAACGGAAGAGATTCCTCCCATTTCTTGCCGAAAGAAAGTACACAAGCTCGAAGCATGTCTTCGAGAATCTGGTTGACTCTTTCAACTTGTCCCTGAGATTGAGGGTGAAAAGCGGTGCTGAACTTCAAATGAGTTCCCATAGCTTCTTGAAAACTTGTCCAGAACCTTGAAGTGAACAAGCTGCCACGGTCTGAACTGATAGCCAGGGGAATACCATGAAGTGAAACAATTATGGACATATAGAGAGCTGCCAGTTGAGCAGCAGTGATTGTCTCTTTGACGGCTAGAAAATGTGCAACTTTGGAAAGTCGGTCAATGACGACAAGAATAGCATCATTACCTTTCTGGGACTTGGGAAAACTAGTGATGAAGTCCATTTCAACATGATCCCATTTCCATTCAGGAATAGCAATAGGTTGCAGAATTCCGGCAGGCTTTTGATGTTCTGCTTTGACACGACGGCAAACATCACATTCAGCAACATAGCGAGCAATGTCTTGCTTCATGTTAGACCACCAGTATCTTTGACGAATGTCTTGGTACATCTTGGTACTACCAGGATGAATAGAGAGCGGAGTGTCATGTGCTTCCTTCATGACCTCCGGAATCGCATCTCTTGATACCACTAGTCGGTTATTGTAGTACAAAGTGCCATCTCCAGCAATGGTGAAGGGTGAGGGCTTTCCTTCTGCGAGCTCGAGTTTAATCCTCACGACTTCATCGTCACACTTCTGGTTCCACTTGACGACGTCCTCAAGATCTGGTTTAGCAATCAGATTATTAAGAGAACCCTGGGCAACAACGTGGAGGTTCATCCTGTAGAACTCCTCAGGAGGGGGGGCGAGATAACCCCGAGGAACTATATGGAGGTTCAGCTTGCGAAACTCTTCTTGAAGTAGGGGGTGAACCTTGTGAACCTGAAGGTGGTTGCAGTATGACTTGCGGCTCAAGGCGTCAGCCATTACATTAGCCTTGCCAGGGGTATATGAAATACCGAAATCATAGTCTGTGAGGGATTCCATCCATCTTCGCTGGCGGAGATTCAAGTCCGGTTGAGTAAACAAGTACTTTAGACTTTGGTGGTCAGTATAGATCTCGCAACGATTACCAACAAGGTAATGTCGCCAATTCAATAGAGCATAGACCACTGCAGCTAACTCGAGATCATGAACTGGATAGTTCTCTTCATGAGGACGCAACTGTCTTGAGGCATAAGCGATTACTCTGCGCTCTTGCATTAGGACACAGCCTAATCCTTGACGAGAAGCGTCGCAATAAATGGCAAAGTCCTTTCGAGAATCTGGAGGAGCAAGCACTGGTGTTGTTGTAAGCTTGTCCTTGAGAGTCTGGAAACTTTCCTGACATTTGTCTGTCCATTCAAACTTAACACCTTTGTGAAGCAGATTGGTCAAGGGCTTTGCAATCTTGGAGAAGTTCTCGACAAAGCGACGGCAATAGCTGGCAAGTCCAAGAAAACTTCTGACTTGCTTAACATTCTTCGGAGGAGCCCAGTCAAGAATAGCCTGAACTCGTTCAGGGTTGACGGCAATACCATCCTTGGAGATGACATGACCAAGGTAAGTCACTTCATTTAGCCAGAACTCACACTTAGAGAACTTTGCATACAGTTGATGTTCTCGAAGCCTTTCGAGCACAAGACGAAGATGTTCAGCATGTTCTTCTTCATTGTTGGAGTATATCAGTATGTCATCTAGATATACCACGACAAACTTGTCGAGATAATCCATGAAGATATAATTCATCAACCGAGAGAAGGTTGCTGGGGCATTAGTTAAGCCGAAAGACATGACGGTGTACTCGTATGAACCATAGCGAGTAACAAATGCTGTCTTTGAAATATCTTCTTCACGAACACGGATTTGATGATAACCCAACCTCAAGTCAAGTTTAGAGAACACTGATGATCCAACAAGCTGATCATACAGGTCATTGATCCGGGGAAGCAGATATTTGTTCTAAATTGTTGCTTGGTTGATAGGCCGGTAATCTTGAACTAGCCGATTAGTACCATCTTTCTTCTTGACAAAGAGTGAAGGTGCTCCCCAAGCTGAGGAACTAGGACGAATAAATCCCTTGCGAAGCGATTTGTCAATTTCTTCCTTAAGCTCAAGAAGTTCATGAGGAGGCATTTTATAAGGCCGCTTAGCAATAGGGGTGGTGCCTGTTTCAAGTCGATGACGAACTCGACTGCTCTAGCAGGGGGTATGCCTGGAAGCTCTTCTGGAAATACATCTGGGAAGTCTCGAACCACTGGAATGCTCTCAATCCCCTCGAGAGGTGAAGCATTCAATGCGTTCATGAAATGAATCTGGGTCTCAGCATTTCGAACGAGACGAGCGGTATGAACCACTAGCTCGTTGGATGGGTGCAGAAGATGCACGGTCTTAGTGGCACAAACGATTGAAGCACTATGTGCTATCATCCATTCCATGCCCAGAAGTAAATCAATGTTGGAAGATGCCAACACAATGGGCGAGACGAGGAATTCTAGTCCTTCGATCTCAACAGTGACGTTGGGACATATCAAGGAGGTCTGACAATTTCCCGCGGGTGTGGATACCATTATTTGAACGTCCATGTTCTCGCACTTAAGGTTATGCTTAGATGCAAAGTCTTCCGACATGAATGAATGCGATGATCCAGAATCAAATAATACGGATGCGGGTATTGAGTTAACAAGAAGTGTACCCATCACAGTAGAAGGCTGGCCTTCAGTTTCAGCCATATCAGTATGGTTGACTTGAGCACGGGTATAGGGAACTCTGGTGTTGCTGTTGCGAGGCTGGTTGTTTGGCAGCGCAAGTTGTTTCTGACCCTGCCTGCAATCTCTAGCACGGTGACCTGGACGGCCACACTTGAAGCACAGTCCATCCTCAGGACGGTAGGGCAGAGGCTGAGGTGCTCTTGGCGGTATTTCTCTTGGCTGTCTTGGCGGCGGAGGAGGCAGACGAGGCGCCACATAGGATGGCCTCGGTGCATAAGCAGGTGGACGGTAGCTGTTGGGGATCCAGATCCTTTGCTTCTGAGGACGTGGGCCCGAAGATGAACCCATGTCAGTCTTGCGCTTGGTGTGATCCTTGTACCTCTGCAGACCTGTCTCTATCTGGATAGCCTTATTCACCAAGGTGGCGAAATTTGGGAAGTCGTGAGCTAGGAGAGCTAGGTGAACATCTTGGTGAAGTCCTTCACAGAATTTCTCCTGTCTACGAGCATCAGTTGGTATTTCCTCTTCAGCATAACGGGACAAATCCAGAAAGTCCCGCTGATAAGCATCCACGGTCTTGCTGCCTTGGGTAAGGTTGCGGAACTCTTGTTTCTTCCGGTCCATCATCCCTTGGGGAATGTGGCGAGCACGGAAAACAACTTCGAACTCTGGCCAGGTAACGATGGCGTCTGCCGGCATAGCATGCTTGTGGCTGGTCCACCATTGAGCAGCGGGACCTCTCAGAAAGTAGGCCGCATAGTTGACATGGTTGGCAGGGGGAACCATAGCAGACTCCAGTATGTGGATGATGTCGCGCAACCAGTCATCAACATCTAGCGGCTTGGTTGAGTTGTGGTACGTTGGCGGGTTGAGACGCACAAAGTCCTGCAGCGACATTGCAGCTTGCTGCTGGTACATAGGGGGCGGCCTCTGGAGTTGGTCCACTAGTCCTTGCATGAACTGACGTTGAACTTCCATCTGCTGAATCATCCCAGTCATGTATTCATGTGGCGGTGGTGCATTGTCAGCATGGGGACGTCCTGCTGGTCTAACCATCCTGCTAATTTATAACAGTGGTAGTTCAGTATTTGAGCAATAGCAAGACAAGGATCCATTCATGAAGTAATCATGCACAACAAGGGAAGTGCAATAAAATACATCATAGTAGCCAAACACGACTTAAAGATCCATACATATGTCTGTTACAAACCATAAGTCTGTTACAATTAGACGATAGGCCCGGCATGAAAATACCCTAGACAACTAGGCGGCACGCAGGCACGCAATGGAGGGATACAACAACGCATCAGCGTCGGGGACAACGAAAGTAGCCACGGAACTGCAGATGACCCTGGTTGTGAAACCCGGTGGCAGGGTCCTGCATCCCGTGTACACTCCGATGCAGAACCTGCATACCAAGCGGGAGTGCAGGTCCACGTGCCGGAGTACGACCTCCAACCTCAGGCCATCCAAGACCTGGGGGAAACTCAGTCCGAGGCGGGTAAAGGATGTGCTCCGGATGTATCCTCGCCCGGACTACTGGCAACAAGTGCTCCATAACCTGGTATAGACGAGCACGGGTGGCGTACAGCTCGACGTTAAGAGCCCTGACAGTGCGATCCAGAGCCTCAGTGTACTGAACCAGAACTTGTGGGTCGTAACGACGACTCACGTAGGGGGCGCAGATAGCAGTGTAGGATCGGTCGGTACGCTGCCGCGCGAAAGGGGTCAAGACCTCAGTGTCGGCTGCCGTATCAACTCCAGCAGGGACATACGGGATGTACCTGTATGCTGTCTCCTCCAAACAAGGGTTCGCTGCACGGAGACGAACAATAGCAACATAGGCAGCATCCTGTACTGCCATCTCAACAGTCACTCCAATGCCACGGAAGGTGTGCAGCTCAGTGATGGAGCGGTCCTGTCGATCCCAGATAACCATCACAGCCTCATACTGTTCCTGGTTGAACTCGCGGTAGTCCTCGTAAACAGTGTACTCGGGGTACCAGCGATATCCCAGTTTCTTCAAGAGGCCGACCAGAATGGCCGGGAACCCAGTCGTATCATGCGCGTAGGTCAGACGAATGATCTGCCTACCGGGACGCATCTATAACAAGGAGATTCAAGATGTCAAATGACAGTGTGTGCATCATAACTTCAAAGAAGACAACTTTCGACGAAACAATTCTCCGGTGGATGTGATCACGAGAACCTAATGTTAGAATTTAGCAAAATCTTTAACCCGAAAGAGAAGAGAGAACATAACCCAGAGTATAGACGAGGAATAAAAGATCCTAATACCACCCGATTGAGATGTGGGCCCGTAACCCACAGCATCAGTGTTAGTAAAAGTTTTTCAATGACTAGACTCAACTTCGGCCAAGGATGTGGAAAGGGGGTTACCTACATGCAGTCGGCTCTGATACCAACTTGTGACGCCCCCAGCCTCGACCGTACGCTAAACAATCACGCAATGCATACGACCAAGATTAGGGACTCACTAATCAATATCACAACACAACTCTAGACACAAATTAAAAGTCATACAGCTTCATATTACAAGCCAGGGGCCTCGAGGGCTCGAATACAAAGCTCGACGAGCATAAGTCAGTGGAAGCAAATGATATCTGAGTACAGACATAAAGGTACACAAGTCTTTGCCTTAAGAAGGCTAGCACAAACATAACATCGGATCGAAAGAGGCGAGGCCTCCTGCCTGGGAACCTCCTAACTACTCCTGAACGTCAGAGAAGTCCACGTCGTAGTAGGCTCCATCCTGGTAGTGGTGGCCTCCGTCGTGGTAACTGTAGTCGTCCACCGGGTAAGCTGGATCCTGGGTCTCCTGGGCGCCGTCATCTGGTCGCGGCATCGTATCGAGGGAAAGGGGGAGCAAAGCAACGGTGAGTACTCATCCAAAGTACTTGCAAGACTTACATCAGAACTATGCTAGATATGCACCAGTATCAAAGGAATGGGGCTATATCTTTGGACTAGACTGCAGAAATGCCAGAAGAGGGAAGAAGGCCTAGTCCTATCGAAGACTAGCATCTTCAGCGTCTTGCAGCATAAGACGAGAGTAGACTGGTATCACATATATATAGTCATATTGTTACAGCAATTTTATTAAGTAACCACGCCCAGAGATCCTTCCCCGACTCCCTGCGAGGAAGCAACCTCGGAGCCACAATTCATTTTAATTAGTTTATGATTATAGTTGTAGTAGGCCAAAGCACAACTCCAAGTCGTCCTGTTACCGTGGACACGGCTATTCGAATAGTTTACTTCCCTGCAGGGGTGCACCAAATTACCCAACACGCTCGATAAGCTCCGGCCGGATACAATTTTCTGGTCATACCCGGCCTCGGCCGATCGACACGACGTAGTCCTACCTAGGCTCAACAGAGAGGCCAGCACGCCGGTCTACATCCTAATGACTCGGGGTCTTGGGCCATCGCCCTCGCCATCCTGCACATTACGCCCTCGGCCGGGATCAGTCCTAGCATGCCTTAACTCACAAGCGCCATCCGTCATCGCGGACCACCCGTGCGCGAGTCGAATCTTGTGGCATCTGAAGAGCTTTTGGGAGAATGTACGGCGTAGAGCAGCCCATACTGATTACCCCGCGTGGTGGTTAGTGCGACAAAGACCCGTAGGCCCGCTCAGATTAAATACTCAACCCATTAGCAATTTATTAGTGCGGGGCAAGTGCGAACCATAAAGTGCAGTCCGTCGCCCCGCCATTAACACTCGGGTGCCTTACCGGCGCACCCCACCAATATCTCTCGGGTGCCTTAGCGGCGCACCCCACCACATATCACTCTCGCGGGTACCCTTGGGGCCGACCCATCTTAAACATGTTTCTGTAACCAGGTCTTAGTAACTGTGTGTCTATACACCAAGTGGATATCCGAGGAATCACCCTTGATGGATCCCACTCGAGGTATGAGTAAGGCAAGAGTCGCTACCGGTAAATGGAAAGGAGGAATCACCCTCGATAGCCATGACCGATAGCTACGCTACAGAATTAACGTCGGGAGTGCTAAGTGAGGTATCACCCTCGGCACTCGGTAGTAGCTCTGCAGTGCCATACTTAAGGGGTGTGTGGTGATCTGTCGGTAACGGCTTGTCAGTCATGACGACTGAGTCTTCTGTCTTCAAGTCCTCGGTGTCGTCGATGAAAGCAGGGGCGACTGGGTCTAAGGGGGTCTCAGGGGTTCACTGATCAACCTATGCTAAGCAGTCGATATGATAACAGGTGTAGTAGCAGTTCATCAAAAACAGGCTATGCATCAGAATAGGAGCTAACTAATACAGTAGCAAAATCTAATGCAAGAATAAGAGGGAGAGAGATGGGTGATATCGGAATGCTCAAGGGGGTTTGCTTGCCTTGTTGCTCTGCTGCAAAAGGCTGGTCGTCAGGGGCGTAGTCGGGCTCGGCAGCAGCGTCAGTCTCGGAAACTACCGGAGAGAAGAGGGGGAAGAAAACAATAAATACAAGCAACAGATGCAACACGATGCATGACATGGCAGTACGCAGTGCTAGGGGTAGTCTAACGCAGTACTACACGTATCAGACGAAGCGGGAGAATATCTGACGATATTTCCTGGGTCTTTGGATTTTTCGGACAGTCGATACGGAGGGGAAAAGTTCCATGTTTGATATGCTAGGGGCAGGTGACAGACTAACGGGCTGCGCAGTTGGAACCGTAGAATTATTCTGAGCAACTTTCATGTTCAAAACTTTTTAATCCGGACTACGGTTTATTTTATATTAATTTCTAAAGTTTTAATAATATTCTGAAATTAATTTAATTAGTAAATTCGAATTATCCAAAACAGTAATAATACTGTTTAGATTAATTAATTAGTTAACAGATTAATTAATTAATCTAATTAATCTTAATTACATAATTAATTAATTAATTAATTAATTAACTTAACTATTAAATTAATCTAATTAATTAATTATTACTAATATTTATTTAATATTCATAAAATCATTTTATTTTATTTATTATTATTATTATTTTTATTTTTCTTAACAGGGGCACTGGGCCCGTTTGTCAGTGGACCGGGCCGGACAATGTCCGGGCGCCGGACACGTCCGGCCGGAGGCGGACGCACGCGCGCACACACGCAGCACGCGCACGCACACACGCACGCGGGCGCGGGCCGGCCAGCGCGGCCGCGGCGGGGGTGCGAGGGCGGGCGCGGGGGGGGGGGGGGAACGGGGCCGGCAGCGGCGGAGCTCACCGCGGGGCGGTGTCCGGCAGTCGGGGAGGCGGGCTGGAGGCGTCGGGGCGGCGTCGAGCGCGGCGGTGGAGGGTCGGCGGCGGAGCGGCGCGGGCGCCGGGACGAGAGGCGACGGGCGCGGCGGCGCAGGCGGCGGGGCGGAGAACGGCGGCGGCGGGGCCGGTGCGAGCGCAGCCGGGTCGGGCCGGTCCAGGCGCCGACCGGCGTCGTCGGGGGGGTGGGGGGGGGGGCGAGCGGGCGCTGGGGGCTGGCGCGCAGCGCGGCGGCGGGGGGGGGGCAAAACGGGCGACGGGGTCTGGGGCGCGGCTAGGGTTGCCCTGGCCCCCTATATATAATCGCGGGCTGGGCCGGTCTGTTTTTGGCCCAACAGGGGTCCTTTTTCCCTCATATTCGAAAAGACCTCTTTAATCCTTTTGGGGCACCAAATAAATTCCAAAAATACCCGTTTTAAGTTCATAGGACATTACGGAATATTTGCGATCCATCCAACATTTTTAATCCCAGTTTTGGACAACTTTTAAAACCACATTTCCGACGAATTTTTAAAATGCAACGGAATTAAATGAGGGACCGATTCGAACGGTGATCAACTTAGATTTAGCAAAAGCCTTAGCGCATTCTCGGCCATCATCATAGCTTAATTACAATCATCACTGTGGCACAGATCCAGGGGCGTTACATTATAATGGCCCGGGTCCTCTTCCCTTATCGCATTGGCGGGAAGGGATCCCACAACGGCCAAATTCGAAGGGGGATAAGGGGTACACCTTATCCTGACGAAAGGTGGTCTTCGCCTGCAAGGTAGCCAGTGGTGATGCAGAGGTGGGCTCGGCGATGACGTCCGTCCTGCGGGGGTCGTGGTCTTGGCCTCGTTGCGCCGGAATGGAAACCTTTGGGGGATGTCTTGGGAACCTGCGTACGTCCTTGCCTCCTTTGCCCCAAAGAGGAAACTGCTTCTTCTGTGCCCGCTGGCGCCAGCCTGGCCCGGCTGGCGTCACCTCAACCTCCCGAGGCCGAGCGCTGCATAGGAATCTCCACCCCTCGGGAGGGGGCCCGGAGAGGCCTCCTTCCTCCAGGGGTCTTGGCGTCGTCCCCCTCGCGAGGGCGGGGCTCTCGCGAGGGCCTTGTCCTTGAGCGAACCTGTGCCGGGCCGTACTGGGCTATAGAAGTGGGCCACGCTCTGGGCCGCAGGCAGGCAGGTCTGGGTACCCCCGTTACCAGAACGCCGACAATCACTTTCCCGTTCACATTTAGTTTACTTTTGTTTATTGCAAAAATCTGCTAATCATGTCTTCTGAAATGTCTACTCAGGAAAATCTGAAATCTGCAATGGAGGAGAAGAGAGACTGTATTACACCTACGACTGTCAACAATGAGAAGATAAAAGAATGGATAGCACTACTGGACGAATGGGCGCCAATTACATGCGATGAGTACTTTGTAACGTGCAAAGATTATAAAATGAAAGGGCACTACGTTATCAATGTAAGTACAATGTTGATCCTATACTAGCATTTTATAATAGGAGTATTAAATGCAATGCTAGTATTGAGGTTATTCAGTTAGTACTTTATTATGGTGTCGATGAAGTTTTACATTACATGGGAGACGCATGGATAAATGATATGGTGCTTGGTAGTGCTTATAGGAAATTGCATACTATTTACCGTGCTTGCAGAGATAATTTCCACGATAATGCTTTGGTTATGACTATTCCAGAGAGGTTAGCCACCTCGAAAGAAATGAGCCATTTACAGGATCTGTGGAAGGATGAAAAAAGGATGCAAAAGAAGAGCCAGAAGCACCCCTAGGTACATGGTTGCAAGGAATGGTAAGAGAACATTATATATATAGCCAACAAAAGGGAATCACGAAGAACAAATTATCATGCGTGAACTAGTGTGCCTGGAAGAAGAAAACCACGTGGAAGAAGAAGTGGATGAATGCCCACCTCCCACTCCCAAGAGTAAAATTTTGCACACACTCAGTGAGTTCTTCGATGATGCAACTCTCAAGAAGAGCATAAAGTCTATGAATACATTAGAACCGCTAGAATTTTTAAATACATGCGTGTATATGCTATGTTCCATGTATGAAGTTTCTTCTAGATGTTGCCGATCTCCGAAACATCTTGACTTTCAGTGCACAAAAACCTATGATGAGGTGGTAGCACACTACAACAGTAGTAAGATTGCCACCGAGGAAATCATGCAGTATGTGTTACGCACAAGTGCATGGAAATTAATTGCTGAGATCGAAGATGTTCAAGCTCACAGGAAAGATGAAATTCTTGATTGGATATATTATGTGGTGGATTCCATAAAACATTATTGTCAAGAATATCTTTCTGATAAAAAAGATACTAACGTGCAAGAACAAGAGTATGATGATGACTCTTGTTTGGAGCAACTTGAAGCTAATGAACTTGACTTGCAGGATTGTCACCCTCCGATCGAGACGTCTAGTGTTAGCAATGGTGATGAACTAGAGGAGCAACATACTTTTGATTTACCTATGCTAATGTCCAACTATGTTTCGTTGGACGGTCTTCTTGTGCAGGGGAAACCATTAGGGAGTATTGATCTACCCACTCCAAACAATGAATTTTATGAAGTGTTCCCCTACAAAGGTAGCCAAGGTAATATCTTAAAGTTTATGTGTAAGTCTCTAACCCTCTCGTTGCAGAACTATAAGAAGACATGCCTATCTAGCTTGGTGCATCGGTTCTCGCTTGAGAGCGAGAATCTCTTTGCGTACATGATAACGATGCACCGCAAACATGTACGACTCCAACCGAACTCTGCTATGAGGTGCTCCAAACTCCGGACGGAGTCAGGTCACACGCTCGGGGTTGATTTCCCTTGGGATCCAGGTGGATGACCAAATGGAGCACCGAAGCCCAGCTGCATTGTTATAAAGAAAGCGCTGCTTGGGAGGCAACCCAGAAGTAAGTAGGTGTCTTTCTTAGATTTGTGTATTTGAGTCTAGTTGCATTCATGTTTACATTGACACTTTTATTTTGTTTTGCGTAGTTGCTATTATAATTGGTCTTGGAATAATCTTTGTCGGTAGAAATTAGCATATCGGTAGCTCAATGTTTTGATACACACCTCCTCTTATTTTTGATGCAAATATGCTATGTTACTAACGCAAGAAGGAGCACAAAAAAATCGCGAAGTTCTGCAACTCCAGGGAAAAAGATGGTGTATCATACGACCGCTACTATCGTATAGGCGCTCGTATCAACTCGTGGCCGCGAGCAACAAGGGGACCAGAATGAAAGACGGCCTACCATATGAGCGCTCGCGCTCGTATGAATAAGTGGCCACGAAGAGCAACCCTACAGAGCAAAAGATGGCGTTACGCATGAGTGCTTGCGCTCGTGTACATGCCCTTAAAAGTGATGCTAGGCAAGGACTTCCAGAGAAAAAGACGGCGTATCGAACGATCGTAGCCAGTCGTATGAGGGCAAAAATACCCTCATTTGATTCATTTTCGACGTCTGAGGTCGATGCGGTATTTTCTAACCAATCATTTGCTTTGTTCATTCATCTAATTGCCTCCAAAGCTCCTTGACCAATAAATCTTTAGCATCCTATGTTTTCTTTTATTATTTTTCCGGTTGGGTATATGATACTTGTGATCTGTGTTGGGTTTTCCGTGAAGAGGAACGGGTTATTGCAGCACAAAATGGGTAAGTATTTCCCTCAATTATGAAACCAAGGTTTATCGAACCAATAGGAATATCAATCCTCAATCGTCTTCAGCGGCTGCGCACAAAAGAACAAACAACTTGCACCCAACGCGGGCAAGAGGGTTGTCAATCCCCTTGATCTCATTATTTGCAAGCAAGTAAGGTGTGTAGATAATTGTAAATTGCAAAATAAAATAAAAATTAAGTAAAGGCAGCAAGATAATAATAGCATTTGTAAATTATAAGTGAATGGACCCGGGGGCCATAGTTTTCCCTAGCGGCATCTCTCATGTAGGCAACATACGGTGGGTAACAAATTACTGTTGGGCAATTGATAGAAAAGCGGATAGTTATGCGATTTTCATGGCAATGATAATGTGTATATAAGCATCACGTCCATAAACAAATAGGCCGACTCCTGCCTGCACCTATTACTATTACTTCACTCATCGACCGCTATCCAGTATGCATCTAGAGTATTAAGTAAAACAGAGTAATGCATGTAGAACGATGACATGATGTAGACAAAGTAAACTCAAGTAATATGAATAAACCCCATCGTGTTATCCTTAGTAGCAACAACACAAAGACGCATCTTGTCCCCTACTTTGTCACTGGGATATAGAAACTCGTCAAGTTGAACCTACCACAACGCATCACTCCCACTGAAGATAGATCAATCTACCTGGCCAAAGCACATCAATAAATTGGAGAGCATTACGAAGCTATAATGATCATGTAAATAAGAATCTTAATATTCAGAGGTGACTCAAATACTTTTCATGAATAATCTGAACATAAACCCACAATTCATCGGATCCCAACAAACACACCGCACAATAGGATTACATCGGATAGATCCAAGCAAAGATGCGATAATCATTGTATTGAAGATCAAGAGATAGAGAGATTGCCATCTAGGTACTAGCTATGGACCCGTAGGTCTATGGTGAACTACTCACACATCATCATGAGGGCAGCAAGGTTGATCTAGAGGCCCTCCGTGATCGATCCCTGACGTGGCTTGAGAAAGCGTCGGTATTTCCCCAAAGGGGAAGGGATGATGCAGCACAGCGACGGTAAGTATTTCCCTCAGTTATGAAACCAAGGTTATCGAACTAGTAGGAGGATCACCACCACCCAATAAGCAGCACCTACACACAAATAACCAATACTTGCAACCCGATGCGAAAGAGAGGTTGTCAATCTCTCTACGGTAAAAGATAGATTAGGTAGTGATAGATAGGAGAGATAGATCTCTCAAGAACACAAAATAAGAAGAGCAAATAAAAAATGCAGCAATATATTTTTGGGTTTTTGGTTTAGTAGATCTGAAAACAAAGAGACAAAAAGATAGATCAGAAAGCAATATGTTGGAAAAGTAGACCCGGGGGTC